>CM077211.1:5518362-6718362 GCA_039654625.1 Rhinogobio ventralis
GCAATAGCCAACAATACATTGTATGGGTCAAAATTATCAATTGTTCTTTTATGCCAAAAATCATTAGGATATTAAGTAAAGATCATGTTCCACGAAGATATTTTGTAAATTTCCTACCGTAAATATATCAAAAATGTATTATTAGTAGTAATATGCATTGCTAAGGACTTCATTTGGACAACTTTAAAGGCGATTTTCTCAATATTTCGATTTTTTGCACCCTCAGATTCCAGATTTTCAAATAGTTGTATATATCGGCCAAATATTGTCCTATCCCAACAAACCATACATCAATGGAAAGCTTATTTATTCAACAATTTGACCCTTATGACTGGTTTTGTGGTCCAGGGTCACATATAGCAGTGGCCAAAAGTGATTTTGTTTTTAATGTCAAAGTTTTATTAAACCATCAAAACATGAGGAAAATATATATTTTTCAATATTTTAAATATGAGAGGAAAAATCAACTTGGCACAAAAAAAGGCAAACTACAGCTACAGGTTGTATTTCACTATGCAAAAAAAAGTGTATAGAAATACAAAACGCTCTCACATAAAAAAGCAAACACTGACTACAACAAAAACAGTTATTAATATTCTCTATATTTCTCTATATTCTCTATATATTCTCTAATATTTCCTATAGCTGTTGTCTGAAGTTGTGAAACCAACTTACAGTTGAAATACGGGAAGCACAGTCTCTTGGAATTTTTAAAACACATTTAAAAACATATTTTTTTTAAGTTAGCTTATTGTTGATCGTGGTAATCATTGCTGGTTTCTTGTTTATTTTAATCCACCTACGCTCTTTTGTTTGATTTATTTAGTATTTAGCTTATTACTTCACTTGTATTTTATTAGACTGTAAAGCGCTTAGAGAAGCTCATTTAAAGACGCTATAGAAAAATATAAATATAAATAAAAGTTACAATACAAATAAAATAAAAGTTATATATATATATTATTATTATATTTCGCTGGTTCTCTCTTGTTTTTGCATGCATGTGTTCATAATTTCCTTGTATGACAGCCTGGCCAAAAAATCTTTGACAAAATGATGTCCGCACAATTTGGTATGTTTCATTGTGTTATCACAAATAAAACAATTGACTCAACTGCACAATATGCTTGCAAAATCTAACAATACTTAAATAAAGGGTGAAGATGTCAACTTTCCTGGAAATCACTTTTGGCCACTACTCTATTTCTTTAAAAAAAAGCGCCATTTAGTGTGATATTTTGTTAGCAAATGCAATTATGCATTTGTGTCAGTACATTAGATGCCAACTGTATATAATTATACTGTTGGAACCTACAGTCAGACGGTTATTAGGTAAAACTAACAATATTTTGTCCAACATTCATGATAAGAAATGAGTACACAGGTGGATTTTTGTATTATAAAGTAGGCCGTGTTGTTCCATGCAAATGGTGTAACAACTACAGGGAGCCACAATAATCGGCTTGTTTTCCCTGAATGATGGTACAAAATCCTCTTTTATGCTTGTTGTTGGAGTGTTGACCTCACCTCTTGAAATGACCATGATTATTTATTTAGTTTCATGTGTAATCTGCACACAGGCCACTGAACCTCAAGTACAGATCATTTCAGACAAATGTGAGCAATATTTGACAGTTTTTTCCTACCTGGCTGAATGTTGTCCCGTATAATACTGACATGATCGTCTCTGTCGGGTCGCGTGTGCTCATGCCAGAATCCGATCACGTGACCGAGCTCATGCACCACAATTCCAAACTTATCACAGTTCTTCCCGATGGATATAGCCTGCGGACCCCCTCCTCTCCGGCCAACATACGAACAGCACCTGCAGAGGTTCATCAACATCACAGTTAATACTCCAGTTCTTACTTCATGAATCAAACAACCTGATTTAAATATTAAGAAAGTAAATCTAAATTGATAAAATCTCTTGTTGTGATTGACATCCTTGACATTATCTTTCAGTCATGTTTGTCATTTTGTATAAGATGTGTATTGCGTTTATCATGATGATTGGGTGAATATAACACAGACATGTCTGGGTTATATTTCACACACACACACACACACACACACACACACACACACACACACACACACACACACACACACATATACATATACATATACATATACATTACATATACATATGTATAATATATATGTTATTGTTATTATTATTATAAATATTATTCATTATAAATAATAATTCATTACAAATGTTATAATATTTATTGCAATATTTATTATTATTCACAGAATTAATATATAGTCTCTATAAATATTGTAATTAATATAATATTCATATTCAATGTATAATTACTTAATTTTTATACATATTTGTTAAAAAAATTCTCATAAAAGAAAATGACAATTTTTTCCATGACAATTAAGCACATTTTCCACAAAAAAAGTGCCATTACTGTAAAAAAAAAAAAAAAAAAAGGTTATTTCATTACCGCCAGGACACACTTTTTTTCTTACAACATATTTTGCATGAATTACATTTTGTAAAACAAATACAGTAATACATACCACAATGTATAAACACTTTATGTAATAATAATTGTTTAAATAAATATTTTTTCACATTACGCTGAAGCACATTTCTTTTTTTTTATCCATAATATAATACAAATTTTTACCTAAAATGTTCCTTTTGAGTGAATTTGAATTTGAGTGAAATACTGTTCTTATCTTGAATCATGTAACATGTTTATGTGAGAACTGGCCTCTCTTTTCAACAACACACAAGCTAGCAGAGATTACAAACTGACACAGAACATGAACTCGAACAAAATGCATTGTTTGTTTTGTAAGTTTGCTTAGAGCTACGTGTTGCAAAATCCAGAGAGAAACGGGGTGCCCGTGCACGATGCCACAGCGGTAAGACACACACCGACACACAAAACACACAATCAAACAATCCCTTTCTGAAAGCTCTGGGATATGTGGGAGAAAAACTGCTGAGAGCTGCTTGCCTGCGATCCGCGCACACACACACAAACCCACATGAGCAGCCTGTGTGGGTGCAAAAGATCAGTCTTTAATTATGGAGCATCCAGTGGCTCGCTCCAGAAACTCTGCCTTGAACTTTGCACAGCACAGACAGGAATCGCCTAAACACACACACACACACACACAGGGACTCATCAGAGCGTGAGTTACCCATTGGCAACTACTGCTGCTTGTAAAGGGGAAAAAATCTTAATGTTTCGTCACCTCCACACACACACACACACACACACACACACACACACAGATTGTGTGCCCATCACATAAAGGCCCCCTGTACTTCCACAGAACTGAAACGTCTGGCAAAGCCTGCACAGTGGTATAGCTTATGAAGTTTCCCCTCGCTGCACGACCGCAATGGCACGTCTACTTAAACAGTGAGAAAGCAAACAGTCTGTTTCATTTTTCTCTGTCAGTATGACTGACTTTCTTCATTTGTAAACAAGTTCATTGAGGAAATCATTAATCACTTGTTATGCATTTGTCTCATTTTTAATTTCTAGCATTGTATGCTCTTATTATGTGAATTGAATGTGATTTCCCAAAGGAAACTTGGTTACATTTTATTTTAAGGTACCTTTGTTACACTGTAGTTATACATTAAGTAATGAGTAATATTAAGCAACTACATGTACTTACTATAGGGTTAGGATTAGGGTTATGGTTTGGTTTAGGGTTAGTTGCATGTAATTATGCATAATTTTTTAGTTATTACTACAGTAACTACATGTAACATATGACATTGTAAAATAAAGTGTTGCCAGAAACTTTTATTGCTCAGAGATGTTGCTCTTCAATACACTTTGTTTCTCCTTAAATTCATTAGGAGTTTCACCAGTGACACTGTTGATATATAGTAATATATACATAATAACTAATAGACTAATAGAATATGAATGGCATGGCTCGGATCATTTGTTTTTGAAAGGATGTTGAGAAATAGTCAGATTAAAACCTCTGACTTGCATCTATTATCATTATTATTATTATTATTATTATGAGTGTTATTTTACAAGTTATAGTAGTAGTACAAATACTATTGCTATTTTAGTTTATACTTGCATGAATGAATGAAAGCTGCTTTACAAGTTTGTCACAGCATTAACTGTCTATTGATAATTTACCTTTGTATGCATTTGTCCCTTAACTGTTCTGGGTGTTTTGTGTTTGTTTGGTTTTGCTTAGCTTTGTGTTTAGTGTTGTTTTTCTTTATGTTTAGTTTTTTTTTTTTGTTAGTGCTTTGTAATTTGGTCTCAGTAGTGCAAATCATCAAAATAATGTGGAAGGAGTAAAATATGAGAGAATAATTTTGAATATTGGTGAATTTAAAGACACTGTTGTTGATATCTCTTCTGAAACTAGAAACATGAGATTCCTTTTTCATTTGAGAAACATTTTTATCTTAAATTTGATCTCCATTTAATTTAATTTCTACCTATATATTATGCTACCATGATAGGTGGCCACCTGTGCAATAAGTCCATTCGTGAAATTTCCTCACTACTAAATATTCCACGGTCAACTGTTAGTGGTATTATAACAAAGTGGAAGCAATTAGGAACAACAGCAACTCAGCCACGAAGTGGTAAGCCATGTAAAATCACAGAGCAGGGTCAGCACATACTGAGGCGCACAGTGCGCAGAAGTCGCAGAGTCAGTAGCTACAGACCTCCAAACTTCGTGTGGCCTTCAGATTAGCTCAAGAACAGTGTGTAGAGAGCTTCATGAAATGGGTTTCCATGGCCGAGCAGCTCATCCAAGCCTTACATCACCAAGTGCAATGCAAAGCGTCGGATGCAGTGGTGTAAAGCACGCCGCCACTGGAACCTAGAGCAGTGGAGACATGTTCTCTGGAGTGACCAATCACGCTTCTCTGTCTGGCAATCTGATGGACGAGTCTGGGTTTGGCGGTTGCCAGGAGAACGGTACTTGCCTGACTGCATTGTGCCAAGTGTAAAGTTTGGTGGAGGGGGGATTATAGTGTGGGGTTGTTTTTCAGGGGTTGGGCTTGGCCCATTAGTTCCAGTGAAAGGAACTCTTAATGCTTCAGCATACCAAGAGTTTTTGGAGAATTTCATGCTCCCAACTTTGTGGGAACAGTTTGGGGATGCCCCGTTCCAGTTCCAACATGACTGCGCACCAGTGCACAAAGCAAGGTCCATAAAGACATGAATAAGCGAGTTTGGTGTGGAGGAACTTGACTGGCCTGCACAGAGTCTCAACCCGATAGAACACCTTTGGGATGAATTATATATACACTCACCTAAAGGATTATTAGGAACACCTATATATATATATATATATATATATATATATATATATATATATATATATATATATATATATATATATATATATACACACACACACTCACCTAAAGGATTATTAGGAACACCTGTTCAATTTCTCATTAATGCAATTATCTAATCAACCAATCACATGGCAGTTGCTTCAATGCATTTAGGGGTGTGGTCCTGGTCAAGACAATCTCCTGAACTCCAAACTGAATGTCAGAATGGGAAAGAAAGGTGATTTAAGCAATTTTGAGCGTGGCATGGTTGTTGGTGCCAGACGGGCCGGTCTGAGTATTTCACAATCTGCTCAGTTACTGGGATTTTCACGCACAACCATTTCTAGAGTTTACAAAGAATGGTGTGAAAAGGGAAAAACATCCAGTATGCGGCAGTCCTGTGGGCGAAAATGCCTTGTTGATGCTAGAGGTCAGAGGACAATGGGCCGACTGATTCAAGCTGATAGAAGAGCAACTTTGACTGAAATAACCACTCGTTACAACCGAGGTATGCAGCAAAGCATTTGTGAAGCCACAACACGCACAACCTTGAGGCGGATGGGCTACAACAGCAGAAGACCCCACCGGGTACCACTCATCTCCACTACAAATAGGAAAAAGAGGCTACAATTTGCACAAGCTCACCAAAATTGGACAGTTGAAGACTGGAAAAATGTTGCCTGGTCTGATGAGTCTGGATTTGTGTTGAGACATTCAGATGGTAGAGTCAGAATTTGGCGTAAACAGAATGAGAACATGGATCCATCATGCCTTGTTACCACTGTGCAGGCTGGTGGTGGTGGTGTAATAGTGTGGGGGATGTTTTCTTGGCACACTTTAGGCCCCTCAGTGCCAACTGGGCATCGTTTAAATGCCACGGCCTACCTGAGTATTGTTTCTGACCATGTCTATCCCTTTATGACCACCATGTACCCATCCTCTGATGGCTACTTCCAGCAGGATAATGCATCATGTCACAAAGCTCGAATCATTTCAAATTGGTTTCTTGAACATGACAATGAGTTCACTGTACTAAAATGGCCCCCACAGTCACCAGATCTCAACCCAATAGAGCATCTTTGGGATGTGGTGGAACAGGAGCTTCGTGCCCTGGATGTGCATCCCACAAATCTCCATCAACTGCAAGATGCTATCCTATCAATATGGGCCAACATTTCTAAAGAATGCTTTCAGCACCTTGTTGAATCAATGCAACGTAGAATTAAGGCAGTTCTGAAGGCGAAAGGGGGTCAAACACAGTATTAGTATGGTGTTCCTAATAATCCTTTAGGTGAGTGTATATTAGGGGTGTAATGGTACACGTATTTGTACCAAACCGTTTCGGTACAGGGCTTTCGGTATGGTGCACGTGTGTCGTCAATAAAACAGCTTGTAAACAATGTCACGCAATGCAAATGCAAATACTGCCTTATGTGAAGTTTACATGTTTGCATACAATGTGTTATTTGAGTGTTTATTATTATTATTATTATTATTATTATTATTATTATATCTAAAAATAAATAGCAACTGAATTTAGGCTAATTTGGGCTCTGTTGTTATATTATGTAATGTGCAAGTTAGGGCTTCCTATATAGTTTACACTTTACAGCATTAGCAGAGATCATTTTTTTATCTTTAAGAAACTTTTAGTTATAATTGAATTCATTTAAGGACAGACACAATTTGTTCAGCAAACCCCTGCTGTACCGAACCCGTACCGAACCCTGGTTTCAAAACCAAGGTACGAACCAAACCGTCAGTTTTGTGTACCGTTACATCCCAAATATATATATATAAATAAATATTGTCAAGCTGCTTCTTTTCATGCACAGTTTCCCCGCTTGAAAGGGAGAGACACATCATCAACGGAGGCCTTAACTGGATTGCGCTCTTCTTTTTATTGCATGAATTATGTTGATAAGTTCAAAGAGGCAGTGACAGAAGAAAGGTGAAAAACCGGCTGCCACTCCGTGATTTGACGACGTATTGGATGTCTGTGCACTTTCTCCGTGTCCGAGATTTCGGCAGAGAGCCTGTCAGGATTTACTAAAGACACGCAGTGAAAAATTAGCGCTGAAAAGGCGTGAACAGAGGTAGACTATTTTTGCGGCTGATCCTATTGCATATGCATTTGTAGGAGTTTCCCTTTCATACGCAGTATTTATGGGAGGAGAGTATTTAAATGAATCAAGGTGATTTACTAATGTTTGCGCTCGTAAATTGACTGGTGTTTGTGCCATTATTTACCACCCAAAAAAAGCATGTCTTAAACCAGACGTTAATTTGCACTGCTCTTGGTAGATTGTGTTGGTCATTATGGAAATGATTTTTAATGTGCGCAAATCCCCCGCAGAACTTTCCACTCCCATTAGTGCTTTTATGGGATTGCACTCTCACGCTAATTTGCCCTGTTTAGTAAATCTGGCCCTTAGTTTCTATAAATGGTCTGTGTGGTCTGGGGAGGAGCTTTGAGTTATGAACATTCATCAAACACATATTTCAGAAGACCAAAATAAATCCTGTTTTCCAGCAGACAAAAGCAGCTTAAGAGCAAAACCGACATGCCAACACGGTATCCAGGGCGCTGATTTGTCTCCAGCGGATGTGATTGTCAAGCTGGGGTCTGAACTTCTGCCACGCTATTGAAGCATCTATGGGGAGCCATTGTGCAAGAATAAAACACACATGTTCAGGTGACAGTGCCACAGTGTGATACAGTCGGCTGGTGCTTCCTCAACGAAGCATAGAGTAATCGTAAGGTCAAGACACGAGGGCCCACACACACATAAACACACAAATCCGTCTGTTGGCACACAAAGCAGATAAGCAGGAACAGAGGAACAGATCGGATGAAGAGGATGTAAAACCACTTGAGCGATAAATCAGGAAGAGACTGAAAAGAAAGAGGAGAGACGTGAAAGAAAAGAGTGAAAAGCACAGGCTCCACATGAGCGAGAGAAACAAGCTTGATTCCTTCCTGGAAGAGTCAAAGGTTTTGTTCTCCTGCTGTGGAAACTCTCTCACATTGACACAAGACTTGGACACACATCAACACATACACACCCCTGTGAAGCTTCACACATCCTCTAACAAGCCCATTACGACACGCACACTTACCCACACGGCCGGTAGGTGAAGACGATGTAGCTCTCCTCTGTTGTTCTCTCAATGAACGTCACACATGTGTGTTTTTCCCAGTGTCTCATAGCCTGTCTGAATATGGCTCTCTGGCTACCTGTACCACACACACACACACACACACACACATAGACTAGGAGTGAGCAGGGGGACCAAACTTTTAAGGTGCAATCACATAATATCTGCAATTTTTCAGGGGCAAAAACATTGCAAGTTTGTCACAGCATTAACTGTCTATTGATAATTTGCCTTTGTATGCATTTGTCCTTTCAATTGTTCTAGGTGTTTTGTTTTGTGAGAAAAAAAAAAAAAGTTAAATATGATTGCATTTGGCATTTGCTCTTCTGAAACTGATTTTGAATTGACAGATTTCAATAACACACAAAGACTATGAGTGAGCAGTGTGACCAAACTTTTAAAGTCACCATGAAACCAAAACTTGTTTTTTTGTGTGGAATATTGCAGTATTTATCATAAATTATTTATCATTACTTTTTTTAATTTATGTGATTACTAATCTTTAAATCAAAATAACTTCCCCTCCCTCTTGAAATTACATCTGATGGTGTGTTTACTGGCACGAGGGCGGGACAACCTGTCACTCACATGAGAACCACCAATAGTAAACCACAATCATTCAATCAATTCCACATGGACAAAATCAAGTCCCGCCCTACATTTGTTCTTGTTCAAGAAGCCGTTTCACTCAGATGTATGTCACAATATGTAAGAAAAGACTATCGCAACTTCTGTTTCATGACAACTTTAATGTGCGGTCACCGTTAGCACACTTTCAGCGATTTTTTGCAGGCAAAAAAGGTCATTGTTTATTGTCAATAGTGTAGTGACATATGAAACACAGCTCACACAAAAGTCCCTTTCAAACTAAGCAGCTTTATGTTAGTCAACGTGGCAAATTTGTATGACCATCTTGAACTTTGCAAAATCTGTGCAGGGAAATCTCAGAGAAGAATCTTCAGTCTAAAGCAATTTATAGGGGCTTTCGCACCAGGTAGTTCTAGGAACTAACCACCAGGGTGGTTCCCCGAGAACTAAAAGTTCCCCTAGGGTCATTTTCCTGGTTGCATTCGAACCACCCTTAGGAACTCTGAAGTGACTTAAGACGCACTTGTTGTTGTGACTTTTATTTTGACGGCATGGCGGACCTTTATTTTGACCGTGCTGAGAACGCCAGAGCTCTCACATTCTCTGTCTTCATTAGTTTACGATCTGTTTAACTGTCCTGTCTAATATGTTATTAGATAAAGCTGTTATACAAATAAAGTAGACAGTATATGAAAAATATTAGCATTTGCTATGTGGTTGATGTCCAATGTCTCTAGCTGAGCAAAAATACATAAATCATGTCTCGCTTGGTCCCCTCAAAGTTGTGTTGGATTTTCTCTTTAGCGTAAAGGTTGAGAGGTCCATCTATCACGGTTTTCCATGCTCGTAGACTTAGTTTCTGGAGTAAATATATAGGCTATAATTTGTGTGTGTACACTGCTTTTTTAAAAATGGTGGGTGCTGGCATTTCACGTGTGTTCGGCCAGTCAGCGTACACTTACATAACTGGTAGTTCCTATTGTGCTGGGTTAGACCCGACTCTGAAGCAGGAGCTAAATTAGTTCCCCCAAAAGGAGTTCCTAGAACTAGAATCATTCCTAGTTCCTGCGGTGCAAACACACCAAAATCCGGGTACTTCCTCAAGTTCTAGGAACTATGAAAAGGTTCCTCTGGTGCGAAAGCCCCTTATGTGCGCAAGGTGCAGCTCGATTGGACTGACTGACTTTAGACATGAATGTGTGATTTCTTCTACAAACCCTTTCTACCTATGTGGCAAGCAGGGTGGGGTTGAGAGCCGTGGGAGCGGAGCGAGGCTGTTGACGTGAATGCTAATGAGCATCACCTGTGCACCACACTGATCACGAGTCCCATGGAGGAGCTCCGGAAGGATAAAAGGAGGAACGACAACAGTGAAGGGAGTGAAAGAAGTCCAGACTTGGTCCTCTCTCATCCTTCACTCTCATCTCTCCTCCTTTTATCCTTCCTGAGCTCCTCTGTGGGACTCCGTCCTGCTTGCCACAACCTACAATGCAATCATGCTGTTGTTTTCCACTAAAAATAGCTGTTTACATGTATGTGACTTACCACTGAAGTTCCCACTGATGACATAAGGAATGACACCCTCAGGCCACACCCTCTCAGGTCTGGACGTTGCTGCCCTCTTCCTGCGATGGGATCCCACATTGGATGCTGTATTGTTTGGACTCGTCTCATTGGAAAGTGAACCTACCATTTCCAACATCAAAATGAACAGATGGTTGATTATGAAACCGTTAGTCTGGAACATCCTCATCACAAGTTGCAGAGAAAGAGAGATTACATCTAAATAATGTAAACATGTAAATAAATAAGCTGTCCTCTCAAATCCACTTTTGCAAAATTGTATGGGCCTGTTCCACTAGCATGTGGCAACCAGAAACAGTCCAAATACTTTTTACACTACACCGTTTTCAACTAAAAACAGAAAACTTTTTATGCAGTTTGGCTGTTCATTTACGCGTCAACAGTGTTTTGGGGGTCTGAAATAGAGGTCTGCATACCAGCGGCTCTCCCGCGGGAACCGCAGGACCCGATCAGTTTTCTTGCGGCGGGGAGTACATTTCTAAATCAAAGACGGTAGTGGTCGTGTACTTTGGTCTGACAATAGCCCGGCCGCTCCAGATATCCTTTGGCAACAGCGTATCCGCGCTTGAACTTGAAGTGAACAAAACTTTTATTTGTATTTTTGGCTTATAATTTTGAGTGACAGATGTCATATTTGATTTAGACAATTTTTCTCTGTGACATTTTTACAGTGTTGACAGTATCATGATAAGACAAAAATAACAAATGAAATTATTGTATAGCCAACATTTTATATTTGTTATCCCAGTCACTCTCTTTCTTTAGGGGAAATTTAAATCTGGAAACGATGTCTAAATTTAGCGGGATCGGTCGGGTGGGGAAGAAAATCATTCTAAAGCAGTAAACGGGTGAATTTTAAGCGGGAGCGGGTGGGATGAAAAAAACAGTCCCGTGCAGACCTTCTAGCCTGAATCACAAACTTTTGAAAACAGGAGTGCAAGTTCATCTCAGTGTAAACTAAAAAAAACATGAATTTGTGAAAACGTTGACGTCAAGCACATTTGTATTATATGTTCAG
Source organism: Rhinogobio ventralis (assembly GCA_039654625.1). Lineage (NCBI taxonomy): Eukaryota > Metazoa > Chordata > Actinopteri > Cypriniformes > Gobionidae > Rhinogobio > Rhinogobio ventralis. The sequence continues at coordinate 5,530,017 of CM077211.1, forward strand.
TCTATAGGCGTGCAGTGTTTCTTTACAAAGTGAGATCGCCAACTAATGGACTACAGCGTTTTTAATCATTTTCGCGGATTCGTGTGGACAGGGATAATTTTAACAACGTTGTCATCTGTACGTGAAAAACGCAAACGAAAAACCGTTCCAATACATCGTTGTCGTGTAAACGTACCCTAATCTAAATCAATGACATTCATAATTTTTTGTGTGGGTCCAAATACTTTTTTGGGGCCATTGTTTGTTCCAGTTACAAATAAGTCTCATCGGTAACCACTAATTCATATCTGTTTCAACATTCGCAGAATAGCACGCCTTTTTTCTATTGTTTTAAAATTTTGAACGCTAACTCCTACACACACATATTGTATTGGCTTTCAGCTAAACAGACTTGTCTCATCTTTGTCTCAGAAGTTGAATTCTGTCCCTTGTTCCCATTTTCTCATCATCTCTTGCTTTCCCCCCCTCTGCAAACTTTCCGATCTTCTGGGGTGAAAACATTATAAAACTAGAGGCTAATTATGAGAAAAATCACTGTTATTTTGTCAGATTCCAACAGCAACCAGTTGTTGTATTTGAGAATGAATGTTGTATTTTGGAATTGTTTCTTGACAGGCTTTTCTCTATTGGTTTAATAACATATGGCTTCAAGTTCTCTTTCTGAGTCTCTGATTGCCAATTAAACCTGACACAAAGTTAGAATATAAACTATTCCCATACACGCAAACCAAACACTCTAACTCACACATGCATACACATTACCTGTATCGGTGTGATTCAGAATTGTGACCGTTCTCTGGGCTAAATTCACAATTCGGTCCACTGTAAACATGCGCATATCTTCCTCATCCAGTGCAATGTCTCCAAGATAAGCCACTGAAACAAACATAAAGAGCGCTTTTAATTTCAAAAGCAATGATTATATAAATGATTAATTTTTCAATATTATATGGAGAGATGTTATGATATAGACAGATTTATGGTATCTATGTCGCCAATATGACAAACATTGGTTTCAAATCAAATAAACAATTCAAAAATTGTCAGGGTCCTGTCACCTCGATTGGTCTTGTTCTTGATTTAGTGACAGGATCCTGACACTCTTAGGTCTGTGTTGTGAGTGTTCGGGGCATGGTGTCTAGACCCTGACACTTCGGTGTAGTCTTGGTTCAGGTTCAGTGTCGGGTCCTGACATCCATGCTCCGTGCACTTCTGTCTGTCTTTCTGTTTGAGCACAAATAGTGGATAATGGCGTTTGCTTCGGTTCCTCTGTCCTGTGTGTGTGAAGTTTTGTGTGAGCACATGGCATCTTTGGTCTTGGCCCTGCCCCCCTTGTTACCTGGTCATTGGTTAATTTGCCCACCCGCTCTCCCGCTTTACCCTCCTTATTTCCTTCCGTATTTATACTCCTTTTGTTTTCTGTCCTGTGCCAAATTGTTGTCTATGGTTTCTCATTTATTATCTGTGCATCCGCGTTTCTTTCCCTCGGTTCCTTTCCTCGCCTCTTAGCTCCACCCCCTTATTATGCAAGGGAAGGATACACCTGTGTATCCTCGCTCATGACTCCTCAGTTGGTGATCATGGTGTGATTAAAGAATTGAGATGTCCTTCAACATGGCTGAGTTTGAACAGTTTCCAGATCACAGACTTGAGGACGTAGGAGCAAGGAAACGAGGAAGCATCATTTGAGTCATTTGACTACTGAGAAGCACCCAATCTTCCTCGTGTACAGATGTCTTGCCCATGTGTCGTGTCAAGATCCAGTCCTGCTAGTGTTACCAAGTCCGATGTTTTCCAGCGGAATTGGTCTACATTTATACTGTTGCCACAGGTTGTTTTTCTAGTCCGCGGGTTGAAGCGACCACAAACCCGGGAGTAAAAAACCAGAGCATGATTATTAACCCTCCGGAACACAATTGGCCTAGTTTTAATTAGCAATTGGGCGGGTTTTGTTGTCCAGGCCTGTTGCCCTGGACTGTGTTTTCTCCCCATTGGGGAGGTTTAAGTTGTATTTGGGTGATTTGTTGGTTAGTGGTTAGTTCAATAATCACTAACCTCAAGTATGAACAATTGTAATAGTGATGCTTGCTTTACTAAACATAACTAATGAATGATGAATCAATAATTTGTACTTCAAATAATTAATTTAGCCTGTTTTGAAAATGACAGTCTTTTCACAACATTCACAGTAATTGTGCATTTATTTATCTGAGGTTTGTAGCGGATGGTGTGAAATCTAATTTATCGTGTACTTTGTAAAGAGGGCGCACATCTTCAAACAGTTATTTAAAAACAACCCCCTACAAGCTTGCAGGGTCCAGCGAGCTGATAGACACCTCGTCATTTTTTAATGATCATCTATGATGCCATTTATAGCTGGGGTCATCACTCGTGCCATGATAAATAAATCATCCCTCAAAAGAGAGAAGCTGATTAGCGTTGGGAAGTTAAGCGAGATATGATGACGACTGCATGCCTCTAATGATCTACACAACGGGACACTGGTGACCTACATGGAAATGGATGCATTTGCAGAACTTAATTAGCTCGACAGGGACTAATTGCATCTTTAGAAGCAGTGACGCTTTGATTGGGATTGAGAGACTTAACAGAATCTTCAGATTCAAGGGTGGCTAATTAACACAAATGTGTGCGATGATGGAATAAATGAATTATAATTGAATGTAAACATATTCTTCACATTAGTGGCATTTATATTTTCCCCCTTAAGTCCAATTTTAAAATGCTTTCACACCAGGGGTTTTGTTGCAGTGTCTGATCGTCGTCAAAGTTCAGTGTGTTTGTTTTTTTTTTTTAATTCGAGCGCACACAAGTAAAGCACGACAAAATTGAGGAAATATGATGAACCCTTCCTAAAATATAAGTCAGCTGTAAATTGTTATGTATAGAGACAAGAGCTGCACGATTAATCATTAAAAGATCGCGATCGTGATACTTTAGCCCGAACCTCTAGTAAATTAAATGTTTTTTATTCTATTCAGAATCATTATCTCCATTTAAAAAAAATAAATAAATACTAAAGCCATAATAAATGTGTGTGTGTGCATATATACGTATATATATATATACACACACTGAACAAAATTATAAACGCAACACTTTTGTTTTTGCCCCCATTTTTCATGAGCTGAACTCAAAGGATCTAAGACTTTTTCTATGTACACAAAAGGCCTATTTCTCTCCAATATTGTTCATAAATCTGTCTAAATCTGTGTTAGTGAGCACTTCTCCTTTGCCGAGATAATCCATCCACCTCACAGGTGTGGCATATCAAGATGCTGACTGGACAGCATGATTATTGCACATGTGTGCCTTAGGCTGGCCACAATAAAAGGCCACTCTAAAATGTGCAGTTGTACTGTATTGGGGGGGGATTCCGAAAACCAGTCAGAATCTGGTGTGACCACCATTTGCCTCACGCAGTGCAACACATCTCCTTCGCATAGAGTTGATCAGGTTGTTGATTGTGGCCGGTGGAATGTTGGTCTACTCCTCTTCAATGGCTGTGCGAAGTTGCTGGATACTGGCAGGAACTGGAACACGCTGTCGTATACGCCCATCCAGAGCATCCCAAACATGCTCAATGAGTGACATGTACGGTGAGCATGCTGGCCATGCAAGAACTGGGATGTTTTCAGCTTCCAGGAATTGTGTACAGATCCTTGCAATATGGGGCTGTGCATTATCATGCTGCAACATGAGGTGATGGTCGTGGATGAATGGCACAACAATGGGCCTCAGGATCTCGTCACGGTATCTCTGTGCATTCAAAATGCAATCAATAAAATGCACCTGTGTTCGTTGTCCATAACATATGCCTGTCCATACCATAACCCCACCGCCACCATGGGCCACTCGATCCACAACGTTTACATCAGCAAATCGCTCACCCACACGACGCCATACGCGCTGTCTGCCCTGTACAGTGAAAACCGGGATTCATTCGTGAAGAGAACACCTCTCCAAAGTGCCAGATGCCATCGAATGTAAGCATTTGCCCACTCAAGTCGGTTACGACGATGAACTGCAATCAGGTCGAGACCCCGATGAGGAAGACGAGCATGCAGATAAGCTTCCCTGAGACTGTTTCTGACAGTTTGTGCAGCAATTCTTTGGTTATGCAAGCCGATTGTTGCAGCAGCTGTCCGATTGGCTGGTCTCAGACAATCTTGGAGGTGAAGATGCTGGATGTGGAGGTCCTGGGATGGTGGGGTTACACGTGGTCTGTGGTTGTGAGGCTGGTTGGATGTACTGCCAAGTTCTCTGAAATGCCTTTGGAGACGGCTTATGGTAGAGAAATGAACATTCAATTCACGGGCAACAGCTCTGGTGGACATTCCTGCAGTCAGCATGCCAATTGCACGCTCCCTCAAAACTTGCGACATCTGTGGCATTGTGCTGTATGATAAAACTGCACATTTTAGAGTGGCCTTATATTGTGGCCAGCCTAAGGCACACCTGTGCAATAATCATGCTGTCCAATCAGCATCTTGATATGCCACACCTGTGAGGTGGATGGATTATCTCGGCAAAAGAGAAGTGCTCACTAACACAGATTTAGACAGATTTGTGAACAATATTTGAGAGAAATAGGCCTTTTGTGTACATAGAAAAAGTCTTATATCTTTGAGTTCAGCTCATTAAAAATGTGGGCAAAAACAAGTGTTGTGTTTATTATTTTGTTCAGTGTATGATGAACCCTTCCTAAAATATAAGTCATCTGTAAATTGTTATAAGAGCTGCACGATTAATCATTTTTTAAATAGATTGCAGCTATTTAAATTTGGCCCGAAATTTGTTTTTTTTATTCTATTCAGAATCATGATCTCTATTTATTTATTTATTTATTTATTCATTTATTTTTTAAATGTATTAAAGCCATCATAAATGAGTGTGTGTATACACACACACACATATACATACATACACACTAAATATTAATATTCACTTTGCATTCAGTTAACATTGAATCTTTTTATTCAATATTTGAGCTGTTAAAAGAAACAATTAACATTTTGTATAGCTTTTTCCAGCCCACAATAAATATTCTTGAAAGCGGTTTTATAGAGAACATTGCTTTAAAAGCCCCAGTGAGCAAGTTTAGGGTGACAGTATATCTGCCAGTTAAAGGCACTAAGAAAAACACATGAAGCCTTTCAAAACACTGAATGGTTTTCCAGAACTGCTCAAGATGGCCTTGAAAATTAAAACATCATGTACATGAACATACATTACTGTCAAAAGTTTGGGGTCAGTAAGATTTATGAAGCAGCACAACCGGTTTTAACATTGATAATAATCAGAAATGTTTCTTGAGCAGCAAATCAGCATATTAGAATGATTTCTGAAAGATCACGTGACACTGACTGGAGTAATGATGCTGAAAATGTCTTTCTTTTTCATTTTTATGACAGTCGTGCCAAATACCAAGTTATCAACTGTTAGGTAGCAAAGATATGTAAAGTATCCAAGGTACTTCATCCAAAAAAACATGGTATTACCATGGTAAGTGTCTAAGCACCTAAGGTATTACAATGGTATCAAAAAAATTTGTATCTTAGTCATAATCGCAGTGATGGATATCCAAATACTGCACTGTATCTTGTTTGGGCAAGAAAATGCTACACACTGTTTAGTTAGCCAACACCTGGAAAGTAGAACACATTCTTTTACTTAATGAGGGCTGAAAAAAATAAATTACTGAAGAGAAACACTTTACGAGACTCATAACACAGGCTATTTACTTCTATATGAAAAGTATTGTGGCGTGTGTGTGTGTGTGTGTGGTTCAGGTACACCCCAAATTATGGGGAATATCCAAAATCCTTGTCCTTGTGGAGACATTTTTTAGTTTTCTGTGATGGGTAGGTTTAGGGGACAGAATATACAGTTTGTACAGTATAAAATCATTATGTCTATGGAATGTCCCTATAAAACGTGGAAATCCAACATTAGTGTGTGTGAAAGAGAGAGAAGAGAGACTGAGGCCCGAGGCTGTTTTTTTTATTAAAGCCTATGAACATTAGCATGTTTGCGAGATTTACTGTCTATTCCAGGAGGCAGTTAGTAAAAAGGTAGGGCAAATTAAGTGTGTGTGTGTGTGTGTGTGTGTGGGATCAAACAGATTCCAGTCACCTCATAACCCGGCCTGAGGCAGGAGGGCAGTGGGGCAGAGACCTGTAGCTTCCTGCACAGCACAATGAACCAATTATTCTTTCACCAAACAGTCTGCTGCCACTGTGTTGTTATAACAGAGTATTTTGATACTTTATTTATTGGTGTCACACACAAAACACTCATAAGCAACTCTGAAACTCTAGCTTGCCAAGCTATGATCTACTAATGCCTTATTCTGACCCACTTTCCTAAGACAAGTAGGCCTACTTTGTCTGTCCACAAAATAAATGTCAGTTAGAAAATATAAGTTTGATACATTACTCTTCAAAAGTTTGGGGATAGCAAGATTATTTTTTAAAGAAATTAATCATTTTATTCAACAAGGATGCGTTAAATTAGTAAAAAGTAAAAGTAATAGTAAAGACTTTTATAATGATACATATGTTTTATTTATATGCTGTTCTTTGGAACTTTCTATTCATCAAAGAATCCTGAAAATAAATGTATCAGGGTTTCTACAAAAAATATGAAGCAGCACAACTGTTTTCAAGAATGGTAATAATCAGAAATGTTTCTTGAGCAGCAAATCATCATATTAGAATGATTTCTGAAAGATCATGTGACTGAAGACTGGAGCAATGATGCTGAACATTCAGCTTTGATCACAGGAATAAACTAATTTTTAAAATATAAATTGTAATAATATTTCACAATGTTACAGTTTTGCTGTGGCGTTGATCAAATAAATGCATCCTTGGTGATCAGAAGAGACTTCTTTCAAAAACATTTAAAAATCGAACCAACCCCAAACAGTAATATATGTGGAGAGGGATTTTGAACCAATGAAATATCATGGTGGGCGTGGCTACCCAGAGCAACACCGGAAATAGAAACCAAGCAACTGATAAAATGTTCTGTTGCTCTTTGCTTGTCTGCACAGAAAGTACATTACATAGTAGCTGTTTAAGGTTCAAAGTACAAAAAGAAGCTAGCTATTTAAAGGAACACGGCAACTTTTTGGGACTTATTCACCGTATCCCCCAGAGTTAGATAAGTCCATACATACCATTTTTATCTCCGTGCGTGCCATAACTCTGTCTGACGCACCCACCGCTAGCCTAGCTAAGCACAAAGACTGGAGGTAAACAGCTCCATTTAGCCTACTGCTCAATAAATTACAAAATAACGCCAACATTTTCCTATTCACATGTTGTGATGTGTATAGTTACATCGTGTACTAAGACCGACGGAAAATTAAAAGTTGCAATTTTCTAGACCGATATGGCTAGGGACTATACTCTCATTCCTGCGTAATAATCCAGGAGCTTTGCTGCCGTACCATGGGTGCAGCGGCGCAATGCTATTACGCAGCGCCTGAAAAGTCTGCGTGTTCCTTTAAGGGGCGATTTGTTTTGAGCTACATACTGTACAATTTTATTTAATAAAGCAGAGGAGGCTACTGTTTATCTCATCCAAAACTGATGAGGCAATGATGCAAGAAAACTAGGGGTGTAACGGTACACATATTCGTACCGAACAGTACCGAATGTAATCTTTAACAGTTAACAGGCTTGTTTTAGGCGCGGAACACACTTCAATCCCACACGAACATATTAAGTACTCTGTCCATTTTATCACGAAATTCAAACGATAAATGCCGTTTTGAAGTTCTTTAATGTGGCGTGACAGATCACTGTGTAGGCGTGTCAGTTCAAGCGGCAGCGCGGCTCATGAGTGAACGCGATCATCTCTTCCTAGTCAAAGAATAAACATAAATCAACATCTGAAGGTATATTAAGGATACATTACAACTTACTGAAACGTATAATATGTCGTGTATTCGCTCAATCAGTGTTTCAACAGTGGAAAGACGTCAATAAAACAGCTTGTAAACAATGTCACATAGCATTACATTTACCTCAGGCAAGTCATTCAGTGTCCACAGCTGTTCGTTCACTAGAGAAACAAACTCTTTCACTAAATATATGCACTATATTAGCCTATATATTCATTATATTCTACTTAACCTGTTAGTGATGTCTTGATTATTTAATGTATGTTTAAATAAATATGTCATGAGAACACAAAGAAAACTAGAATACAAAATAAAAAAACTACATGGTAATAAAAAGCAGTAGGCTATTTAATGTAACATTAATTTTGCCACACAAAAAAAAACTTAAGATGCAAAATCTTGCACAGGCAAATCTGGGAACACAGTTGATTGTCACCGACTCAAATGACTCAATGAATAATTTTTTTTAAAGAAATAGTTCACCCACTCATTTACTCACCCTCAAGTTGTTCCAAACCTGTTTTTTTCTTCTGTTGAACTTAAAAGAAGATGTTTTATAGAATATACAGTTAACGGTAAACATTGACTTTCATAGTATGGGGAAAAAAATACTAGGTCCATCAATGGCTACCGTTAACATTCTTCAAAATATCTTCTTTTGTGTTCAGCAGAAGAAAAAAACTCATATAGGTTTGGAACAACTTGAGGGTGAGTAAATGATGACAGAATTTTCATTTTTTGGTGAACTGTCCCTTTAAGGACAGAGCACTCAATCTGAATCAATTGCTGTCTGCACTTCCATTGGTAATTGGATCACAGCACATTTGCATAAAAGCTAATGAGATCAATGTCACATCAATTTACTAACTCCCACAGAAAATAAATTACGTATGTTCGTTGTGTACAAAAGCGCGGTCAATGTTAACACTCCTTTGGACGTTCAAGTGTTAAAGAAAGTAACAAAGAAGCATTCTGTTACGGGTACCTGTTAGAAACATTCCTAATGTGATTTCAGTCTCTCCTGAGCTCTCTAGGTCTGCAGACACACTTCACTGAACTCTCATCTAAAAACAGAACTAAAAACAGTTGACAGAGCTGAAATGATAGGGTTTTACTTCTCAAGCTCCACATCCACAGACAACCACAGGCCATGAGAGGAGAAGAGAATCCACACTGATGCAGATCCAAAGACAACAGCTGCGAGAAGAACAGTTTGATCATATCGTAAATTCTGTTGCAATAACTGGACTGTTTTTTTAATTGGATGAATTTAACTGGATGGTTCTCATCAACAAACCAAACAGGCAAAACGAACCAAATAGGAAACAAATCAACTCATTGCATACAGATGACCTGTGTTATGTCATACATTTTTTTCATGCTAAATAACCCTTTCACTCGAAAACAAACAATGTGGAAGTAAAAGGGTTTCAAACCCTATTTTCTAAACTCATTATTACTTTAATATAATAATACGAACGTACAGTCAAACCAAAAATTATTTACACACCAGATATAATTTTAATAACGTTTTTTGATAAAGTGGGTGCAGGACACTATAGTTCATTTATGTAAGTGAGGATAGCAAAATAAAGTAAACTGTGTCATATTATACCCAAAAATTCTTCATACAGTGACTACCAGTAAAATTTATAAAAATTTGGGACCAAAATGATTCAGACACTTTGACCTGACCATGTTTTGCTAAAGTGTTTTTTCTTTAATTGCTAATGCGACCTTTGACACCACAGACTGAGCAAAATGAAGCATTGCTTGGTCATTGGTTGACCTAAATTGGTATTATCTAATTGTGTACTTAAATGTGCACTATGTAACATTTTTTCAGTAAAATATCCAAAAACCACTAGGCCAGTGTTATATATTTTGTTCAGTTGAGTACTTACAATATCCCAAATATTTCCAACTATTTGTAAATCGTGAGAAAATTGCTATTTTAACCAAGGAACCGGGACGTGTGAGGGAGTCGCCTGTCATTTGCGTCATATCTGCGTTACCCTCGGTTTCTGGTTTTATTTAGCAGAAACGCTTTACTCTTACTGCAGTGTGCAACAAGTGTCATAGCAGCCGCCGAGCGAGCGCACAGAGTAAAGTCATAACATAATTTTCAACACACTCAAGTGTATCTAACATGATAAACAGAGCTGCGTTACCTCATACTCATGACCGGAAAAGCGGAAGTAACGCAGGCGACTGTGGCATAATAAAAGTCCCGCCGCTCGCGAGACGTGTGTTGCGCAATCGCTCCAGCGGCCTTGCTCAGCTCCCACAACACTCGGGTCTGCTCTGCTTCACACTACAGTAACGTTAATAATCGCATCCATGAACATGATATCTGCCCGAGTCCTATCCCGATTCTTTTCCACCGGCTGTGAGGTGAAGACCACATGTCCCAAGATTCTTGTTCTGCCTTTGTTCTGAATAGGCGACCTCTAGCGGACGGAAAAGTTACATAGTGCACCTTTAAATGTAACAGCTGATTGGTTGATTGTAATCCATTACATACCTTTCTATCAAAGTTATCTGACATTATCAAGATGAATTTGTTCTGACGCAGTTTAACTTAGTCATATTTTATTACCATTTTCTAAACTATAGCGGATAAACTGTGATAATGTGAGAAAATGTTGAAGGTGTCTGAATAAATTTTGGTTTGACTGTACTTGAAATATGAATACAATTTATATATAATTCAGATAATTAATGATAAATGTATGCTTAAAAATAATGCGTTAATGAGGCAGGAAATAATAAACTTAAGTTCTCAATTTTTTATGCAATTCTACTTCACATATAAATAATTTAGTTTTTAAGAAAATATTATATATCTGGTCTTACTTTATATGAAGTATCCTTAATTACTATGCAATCACATTTAAATTAATCATTTCATACAATGCATGTGTAAACACATGTTTTTACATTGTAATTATATTTAAAAAATACCTGCATGTAATTACATCTATTATTACACTGTTGACCCTTTCCTTACACCTTAACCCCCCTTAAACCGACCCATCCCACCAAACCTGTCCCTAACCTTAGCCATTTCTCATCTTAACAGCAATACAACAAATACATTGTACCTAACCATTATTTATGTAAGTACATAGTAGTCAATGAGGCCTAATATAAAGAGTGAGAAGATATTTACTGGAAAACTTTACAGTGCACTCTGTGTCTCTTACATGAGAGTAATTCTAGCAAATGACTTTATGTGAGGTTGCATTCTAACACTGACCAAAACAAAGGTGTAAATTCTCCCTGACATGACCAGACAAGCTCAGAAGACAGATCTGGAGGAACATGCCAAGACCAAAAGATCCTCTCGCTAACCTTAACATACCTCCCAAACACACACACACACACACACACACGCACGCACGCACGCACACACGCACGCACACACGCACTATCATACACAGATAAAAGAGTCTGGATGAAAGAGAAGGAACTGACAGCAAGTGATTACGCCATACAGCGTGGCATTAATAAATCTGACTGCAAAAGAGTGTGAGACCTCCAAATGGTTTTAAAACGTGTTCTAATAAGAGCCAGCTACCAGATGTCAGAGAAAACATGGAGACGCTCCAGAGACCGTAGATGCAGGCAGATGTCTTTCACTCTTTACTGTGTGAAATTATGAATAATCACAAACAATGACCGAGATTGGCCCATCCTGAGAAAAGTAACAGGTACCACATAACAATGTCAATGTGCTGCTTCAGTAATCATTTACACATGAATCAGTTATGAATAAATAATCAAAGAAAAAAATTACAAGGTGAGCACACAAAATATTAAATATGAGACAGTGATGTGCTATGTGTATTCAATTCAATGCAATTTTATTGTTTCCTTAAAATCGTCTGATTATTTAATGTAATGTAAAATATTACAAATGTAGAACTTTTTTTTGGTTTTCTATTTTAATGTCATAATGTCATTTATTCTTGTGATGTAAAGCTGAATAAAGCTGAGCTCCAATCTTCAGTGTCACATGATCCTCCAGAAATCATTCTAATAAGCGGATTTCGTGCTCAAGAAGCATTTGTTATTAATATCAATGTTGAAAACAGCTGTATGGCTTAATGTTTTTGTGGAAAAAGTGATTATATATATACATATATATACACTCACCTAAAGGATTATTAGGAACACCTGTTCAATTTCTCATTAATGCAATTATCTAATCAACTAATCACATGGCAGTTGCTTCAATGCATTTAGGGGTGTGGTCCTGGTCAAGACAATCTCCTGAACTCCAAACTGAATGTCAGAATGGGAAAGAAAGGTGATTTAAGCAATTTTGAGCGTGGCATGGTTGTTGGTGCCAGACGGGCCGGTCTGAGTATTTCACAATCTGCTCAGTTACTGGGATTTTCACGCACAAACCATTTCTAGAGTTTACAAAGAATGGTGTGAAAAGGGAACAACATCCAGTATGCGGCAGTCCTGTGGGCGAAAATGCCTTGTTGATGCTAGAGGTCAGAGGAGAATGGGCCGACTGATTCAAGCTGATAGAAGAGCAACTTTGACTGAAATAACCACTCGTTACAACCGAGGTATGCAGCAAAGCATTTGTGAAGCCACAACACGCACAACCTTGAGGCGGATGGGCTACAACAGCAGAAGACCCCACCGGGTACCACTCATCTCCACTACAAATAGGAAAAAGAGGCTACAATTTGCACGAGAAAAATTGGACAGTTGAAGACTGGAAAAATGTTGCCTGGTCTGATGAGTCTCGATTTCTGTTGAGACATTCAGATGGTAGAGTCAGAATTTGGCGTAAACAGAATGAGAACATGGATCCATCATGCCTTGTTACCACTGTGCAGGCTGGTGGTGGTGGTGTAATGGTATGGGGGATGTTTTCTTGGCACACTTTAGGCCCTTTAGTGCCAATTGGGCATCGTTTAAATGCCACGGCCTACCTGAGCATTGTTTCTGACCATGTCCATCCCTTTATGACCACCATGTACCCATCCTCTGATGGCTACTTCCAGCAGGATAATGCACCATGTCACAAAGCTTGAATCATTTCAAATTGGTTTCTTGAACATGACAATGAGTTCACTGTACTAAAACGGCCCCCACAGTCACCAGATCTCAACCCAATAGAGCATCTTTGGGATGTGGTGGAACGGGAGCTTCGTGCCCTGGATGTGCATCCCACAAATCTCCATCAACTGCAAGATGCTATCCTATCAATATGGGCCAACATTTCTAAAGAATGCTTTCAGCACCTTGTTGAATCAATGCCACGTAGAATTAAGGCAGTTCTGAAGGCGAAAGGGGGTCAAACACAGTATTAGTATGGTGTTCCTAATAATCCTTTAGGTGAGTGTATATATATATATATATATATTATTTATATATACGTTTGACTTTTGTGTGCTTTTGATGTTTGAATTTTTTGCTTGTTTTTATTTCCTATTGTCTTTTATAATTATTTATATGTTTATTTAAATAATGTTTTTCAATAAATATTATTTTATATAAATAATATGATGTATTTGTTGAGAAAGGGTCCGTTAGTGATTGTGATATGGACTTCATATATATATATATATGAAAGTTACATAATTATGAGTGATAATTATGTAACATATGTATTTATGAGTGAGTCAGAACAAGGAAGTTGTTAGCACTGTTGTTGGAAATGCCCTGACTACTGAACTAGGGAGCTGATTGAGACGCACCCAAAGATATTGCTTTCCTTAGCGGACATTCAAACTAATTTTGTATAATGGATATAATATTATAGACAAACGACCAGAAGAATGAATGCTATATCAGATGCAGGTAATACACTCGTTTAGTCTCTCTCTCACAATATCATAATACTCTACATAATACAATAAGCTTCAATGAAGCGACTCAACGTTCCTTCATTACTCGTTCTAAAGTGACGTTTTAGAATTAGTAACGGAGGAATACGGCGAAATGACAGCTGTGCTGATATACAGCCATATCACACTGCTACTCATGTGATATTTTATATATATATATATAGGGTAAACGTACCTATTAAGCTCACCAAAGTCTACATTAAGACATTTTAGTGCACAGGGTATTGGTTTCAGTACAAGAAGTTATGTTGAAATAAAATATTAATCTCTCACGCAATCAAATTTTATTTTATTTTAAATGACAAAAGCATTTCAATTAAGATGTACATCATTAAATGCAAAAAGTCTGGCTGTGCTTAATGGGTACATGTTTGTACCCTTTAAGCACACCCCTGTTGCCATTAAGCTCACAACATGTTTTTTATTTTTTATTCTTGTTTATTTTAAACAACATTTTTAAGAATAATTTTCTAAAGATTAACTTGAAGTGACAACCATCAGTTAATATTTAATGTCTGTTTATGAAGTATTTACATAGACGTTCAATGTGGATGAGCTTACTGAGCACACTGAGCTTTTTTAAAATAATAAATATTATAAAATTAAATTTAAAAGGACAATTTTGCTAAATAAATAATCTAGGTCATGTATTACGTTCATACATATTTTAATATGAACAGCTATTATTGAAAATATCTATGAAATTATACTTTTTCTCATTGATATCACACTGAAGCTGTGATTTTCATAGTAGTGCACCCTTTAAGCTCTCCTTACAATAATATGAAATCTTTAAAAATGACAGCAGTGTAAAACCACAGAACATCAATAAACTGTACATTTATAATATAATGGATTTAAAAGTATAAGCCAGTAATGCCTGTGAAGTAATATATTAGTGTAGCACACAATCTTACACAGCTAGTCAAGTCAAGTCATCTTTATTTATATAGCGCTTTTTACAATGCCGATTGTTTCAAAGCAGCTTCACAGTGTTAAACAGGAAAATAATGCAACAGAATTTGATTTTTGGAGAAAACAGTAAAGTCATCCGGCTAATTTCAAATTATCATATAGTGTCAATGCGGGCAGATCAGTAATATAATTGAAATTTTAGTGTCCCCAACTGAGCAAGCCAAAAGACAAAGGCGACGGCGGCAAGGAACCAAAACTCCTACAGTGGCCAGAATGGAGAAAAAAACCTTGGGAGAAACCAGGCTCAGTCCGGGTGCCAGTTCTCCTCTGGCCGACGAACAAATAGTGTATGATTATGATTCAGGCAACATTACAGGTCAGAAGTCAGATTAGATCGAAAGATATTCGAAAGATTATTCGAAAGATTGGAGTCATCCCAACAGAGACGGGTTTAATGAGCTAGTAAGCTAACAATGTTCTGTAGCACCTGCGCTATGTTGCTAAAACTCTCTTTTGGATCTAACTGTAATTATTTCCCACATCCAGGTTCCAGGTTATAATATGCAAAAGTCTAAACATAAATCTCTTAATTTTGCAGTAAGAAGTTATACTTATCCAAAATAAAGGCTTAAACATCTAAAAAAATGCACATTTAAGGGGCTCTTCTGGTGAAAGTTTTCGGACAGCTTTCAAAATGGCAGCTAGACAGTGTGAACACACAGATACCCATATCTCAGTGTGCAATGGTCTGATCAGCTTGAAATTACAGGAGGTATATAGTAACAAACACATCAATTGGTTAAGACATCAAGATGATCATGGTAAGATGATAAATGATTTTTTTTCTTTTTATAATCTGAGCTCAAAGATAGTAGTGTGCTTAATGGGTACTTGAGCTTAATAGGTATGTTTACTCATATATATATATATATATATATATATATGCACGTGGGGAGCGAAGGCTGGCCCGTGTGGTCTGAGGAATGGTTTGAGGAGCACAACAACGAGTTTGAGGGATTGACTTGGCCTCCAAATTCCCCAGATCTCAATCCAATCGAGCATCTGTGGGATGTGCTATATATAGATATATGCTATATATGTGATATATATAGATAGATAGATAGATAGATAGATAGAGAGAGAGAGAGAGAGAGAGAGAGAGAGAGAGAGAGAGAGAGAGAGAGAGAGAGAGAGAGAAAGAGAGTTTTCAAGAGCATTAGGGTATATAAAAGGAACCCAAAACAATCGTACGAGAAAAAGCCCCCTTCACTGCAATGACTGAAAACCCAAACAAACAGTTGCTAGGCCACCACCCTCTGTTTGATCTCACAAACCTGGACACCAAAGGCACCAACACCAGCAATGCCAGCACCACAGTCTCAAGGGTGAATGCCAGTGACACATGGCACAAACAGACAGGCAGATCGGCCTCCTCCAGTCCGCTAGAGATCCTGAATTCAACCCTCCCAAGGGAGGGACACAATCCTCCGTATCTCTACAAGCCCCTTAATCTAGCGTGTAATTGTGCCCCATCAGATGCCAAAACTAGCGAGAACAAGTGCAGCCCAACCTCCCTGGTTTCATTTCATTTTGACGCATTTTATCCGTGTGTCCTTGAGGGATTCCCGTTTTTTAATCCTCTCTGTCTCTCTAGCTCGAATTCCTGCTTTCTATACACCGAAATGAAAAAGAGCTTATCGGAGCGCAAGGCCTAAACAGTCAGACAATCTCATCGCACGAGGCCTAAAAGGCTTCGCGTTACAAATCTGGAACACAATGGCCATGAACTAATGAACTTCAGTGAATGTACCAAAAGAGGGTCTATAAATGACACAGAGAAAAGATGTGGCGTATTTGATGAAGTGGAATAAAGGAGTGCGGTGACAGATTGGGGTTTGCTGTTGGTCTTTATCCAGACACATTCATTACAGAGACACTCAACAGCTGCAGCAGAATCTCAGAATCCACTGCATGATCTTGAGTGAATGTTTCAAGCTAAAAGACTATTTAGCGGCGTGACTGTTCAATTTGTAGGGTTCAAACTACCAGGAGTTTAATGTTTGTTTTGGCCTTTAAAAGGTGCTCCCAGTCATTTTTTGTTTTTGTTGTGCTGGCTGATATAACAATCATCTTGGACTATACTGACACCTAGTGGCGTGGATGACGCATCACACAAAAGCAAACAGTTTCTATAATAAACACATATGTATTACACTACCGTTCAAAAATGTTGTAATGTTTTTGAAAGAAGTCTTTTCTGCTCACCAAGATTAATCAAAATACAGTAATATTCTGATTTATTATTAACATTTACAGTAATTGTTTACTATTTAAATATAGTTTAAAACATAAAGCCGAATTTTCAGCATCATTGCTCCAGTCTTCAGTGTCATGATCCTTCAGAAATCATTCTAATATGCTGATTTGCTCAAGAAACATTTATTATTAAAGGTGCACTATGTTACTAACTACTAACTTTTCCGTCCGCTAGAGGTCGCCTATTCAAAACAAAGGTGTAGTTTGATGACATCTAGTTTGAGCGCAGAATCTTGGGACATGTGGTCTTCATGAGATGAATGCAGCACGCGTCTCGCGAGCGGCGGGACTTTTATTATGCCACAGTCGCCGGCGCCATTTCCGCTTTTCCGGTCATGAGTATGAGGTAACGCAGCTCTGTTTATCATATTAGATACATTTGAGTGTGTTGAAAATGACGTTATGGCGTTACTCTGTGCGCTCGCTCGGCGGCTGCTATGACACTTGTTGCACACTGCAGTAAGAGTAAAGCATTTCTGCTAAATAAAACCGGAAACCGAGGGTAACGCAGATATGACGCAATTGACAGGCGACTCCCTCACACGTCCCGGTTCCTTGGTTAAAATAGCAATTTTCTCACGACTTACAAATATTTGGAAACATTTGAGATATTTTAAGTACTCAACTGAACAAAATATACACTGGCCTAGTGGTTTTTGGATATTTTACTGAAAAAAATGTTACATAGTGCACCTTTAATTTCAAAACCATAATTATTCAAACCTTGATGAATAGAAAGTTCAAAAACATAATTTATGAATATATGAAGTAGAAATATTTTGTAACATTACAATACATTTTTTTACTGATGTTTGATCAACTTATAGCATCCTTGCTGACAAAAAAAGTATTAATTTCTTAAAAAGAAAAAAGTCTAGACTGTTTTGAGCTTCAGAAATGAACTCCAAACAAACTTTGTTTTGGCCTGATTTTGATGACATCACACCAGTTCGTTCCTTGAATTTGCTTGAAGTTATCGGGGCCTTAATGGCCTCTTGGTATGTGTGTTTGAAGAAAATTAAAATAATCACTGAAAGTTAAACTAAAAACATCAGCACTTCCTTTGGCTGAATGATGAGATTTGATAATACATGGATAATATACACAATTTATGACCGCAAATTAGATTTACTCAACATTTCTGAAAGCAATTGAAAAGAACATTTATTTTACAAATTATTTACTCAAATTCCACAAAGACATTTATCCACTGACAAGGCTATTAGTAGATTTTGAAATTGAACCAAGGAGTGGTAACACTTCTGATGCCAGTGAAGTCAAAATGGCAGATATATCAGTCTAAAACTGACACTCAGGAAGCTTAATTTTCCATTTAGAAAGACCTCAATATGTGCAAAACCTTATAATTATCGTCTCAGAGGCTGTCTGCCGTAATCTACGCAATTATGACTGTCACTCACACTCTCCACCACCCATGGAGAGAAATTTGTTGCTGGGACAGCGAGTAAAAGCAATTAAAAGAGGACAACAGAAGCTTTACTGTAGATGGATTAGGATTGAACGCTTAAGACTTGATACTTTTAATTGTGCTGCAGCACCAGGTCCAGCTGGGTAAACCTTTCTCTCACACGTTTTTCATTGCCTGGCCCCTCTCGACAATCACCTTGGCTCCAAGTACAACAGCACTTTCATTAACAAAAGCCAGTTTGGCACCCATATCACCTAGAATGGTTTCTATTCAAAGCCCTGAGGGGATAACATGTGAGGTCTAGACAGGTCTTAAAGTTACCACCCACAATATCAGAGATTTCAGCCCTTCAGCATCTTTGAGGTAAACAGTGGGAAAGTCTAGCCTAGGGGTCTTAAGGCAGACGCATGTTAGACTACAAGCCTGCTGCGAATGATAATACCTGTCATGGCTACTACTGTGAAACCTCCTGAAATGTAAACGCACTATTCACATTCATGAAGACCTCGTCTATTAGGCTGCTCTGTGCTCACAATCCTGGTTTCACTTAATGTCTTATTTAGGTGTATCAAGCAGATAAAAGATGTGTGTGTGTGTGTGTTTGGTTATTGGCCTGTAATAAGCCAGCCAATATATATATTTACTTTCTTAATGTAATACACTGTAGGCAGGCAACAAGGCTGCATTTATTTAATTAAAAATACAAAACAAACAGTAATATTGTGAAATATTATTACAATTTAAAATAACAGTTTTTTTATTTGAATATATTTTAAAATTTAATTTATTCTTGTGATGCAAAGCTGAATTTTCAGCATCATTACTCCAGTCTTCAGTGTCACATGATCCAGAAATCATTCTAATATGATGATTTGATGCTCAAGAAACATTTCTTTATATATATTATTAAAATGATTACACTTGTATTTATAAGTGATTTAAATATTTATGCTGATTTAAAAAAAAAAAAAAAAAAAAACATTCCAGTAAAAATATTTTATTACAGTACCATGAATTTTATTATTAATAATAAAGTGAGGTAAAAGTTTATTTTTACTCACAAGTAAAATTTCTAGATGCATTGTGGTAATGAGAATTTGGGGAGGGAAATAACTCATAATGTTGTAAAATAAATAAATAATATCACAATGCAAAAACTTAAAGGTTCTATTGTTCTAGGCTTTATTTTCTTTATGTAAAATAATATTTGATTTGATTTTGAGATGAATTGTGACCTGGACATGGACAAGTGAGATTCACTCAGATAGTCAAATGTCCAGAGAAATTTTGTTGATTTAGACAAGAGTGTTGAGGAAATATTTACAAGCATGTGCAAATCCAATAATAAACTGACATTTCCCTGGAGGAAATGGCGTTTCTTTTCTTGTAAGACAAACAAATTTCTCCTCTGGACAGACCCAGCTGGTGTAAAGCATTAGTGTTAGGATCGTGAGGATGAGGGAATCTTGTAAACACCACGGCCCCTTTACTCGTCTCTCCTGTGAAAACACTTCCAGCTGTTCTTCCTTAGCAAATGCTTACCTTGACATTTCCTGACACTGTAATTTAGATATCAGGCGACAGAAGCCCACGCGGCTACAGCGTTTGAAATGGCTAATCATAGTTTGTTTTCCTGACTAGACTCCAGCCGTGGACTGGGGAATGGGCTTTATTCCCTAACAAACTGTGTTGCCTTCAGGGGTTGTCAGAGGGAGGCCAGGGATGAAGAAAGTGCGATAGAAGGAGGCGACTGTTTTCAGTCGGCTAGACTCTCAGATGGCCTGGGGGGAATGATCATTGACTTCAGAAGACACACGACCAAAGAGATGCCTGCCATTTGGAAAACAAACAGGTAGTTCATTGCACTCATAATCCCTCTTGATAGGCACATTCATAATAATAATAATAATAATTTGTTACATTTATATAGCGCTTTTCTAGGTACTCAAATGGCTTTACATGTGGAAGGAGGGAATATTCTCAACCACCACCAATGCAGTCGCATGTCTTTAAAGTAAGCCATATTATATATATATATATATATATATATATATATATATATATATATATATATATATATATATATATATATATATATATATATATACACACATACACATACATACACACACTCACCTAAAGGATTATTAGGAACACCATACTAATACTGTGTTTGACCCCCTTTCGCCTTCAGAACTGCCTTAATTCTACGTGGCATTGATTCAACAAGGTGCTGAAAGCATTCTTTAGAAATGTTGGCCCATATTGATAGGATAGCATCTTGCAGTTGATGGAGATTTGTGGGATGCACATCCAGGGCACGAAGCTCCCGTTCCACCACATCCCAAAGATGCTCTATTGGGTTGAGATCTGGTGACTGTGGGGGCCATTTTAGTACAGTGAACTCATTGTCATGTTCAAGAAACCAATTTGAAATGATTCGAGCTTTGTGACATGGTGCATTATCCTGCTGGAAGTAGCCATCAGAGGATGGGTACATGGTGGTCATAAAGGGATGGACATGGTCAGAAACAATGCTCAGGTAGGCCGTGGCATTTAAACGATGCCCAATTGGCACTAAGGGGCCTAAAGTGTGCCAAGAAAACATCCCCCACACCATTACACCACCACCAGCAGCCTGCACAGTGGTAACAAGGCATGATGGATCCATGTTCTCATTCTGTTTACGCCAAATTCTGACTCTACCATCTGAATGTCTCAACAGAAATCAAGACTCATCAGACCAGGCAACATTTTTCCAGTCTTGAACTGTCCAATTTTGGTGAGCTCGTGCAAATTGTAGCCTCTTTTTCCTATTTGTAGTGGAGATGAGTGGTACCCGGTGGGGTCTTCTGCTGTTGTAGCCCATCCGCCTCAAGGTTGTGCGTGTTGTGTCTTCACAAATGCTTTGCTGCATACCTCGGTTGTAACGAGTGGTTATTTCAGTCAAAGTTGCTCTTCTATCAGCTTGAATCAGTCGGCCCATTCTCCTCTGACCTCTAGCATCAACAAGGCATTTTCGCCCACAGGACTGCCGCATACTGGATGTTTTTCCCTTTTCACACCATTCTTTGTAAACTCTAGAAATGGTTGTGCATGAAAATCCCAGTAACTGAGCAGATTGTGAATTACTCAGACCAGCCCGTCTGGCACCAACAACCATGCCACGCTCAAAATTGCTTAAATCACCTTTCTTTCCCATTCTGACATTCAGTTTGGAGTTCAGGAGATTGTCTTGACCAGGACCACACCCCTAAATGCATTGAAGCAACTGCCATGTGATTGGTTGATTAGATAATTGCATTAATGAGAAATTGAACAGGTGTTCCTTTAGGTGAGTGTATATATATATACACACACACACACACACACACACACACACACACACACAACGCATCTAGAAATTTTACTTTTGAGTAAAAATAAACTTTTACTTCACTTTATTATTATTAATAAAATTTATTTAAATAGAATTGTACTGATTTCATATTTTATTTATAATATAATATATAGCGTTACTCCCTAAAAAAGTAACTAGTTGCGATATTTGTATTATTATATATGTATTACTCTTTCGTTACTTTGCTTATTCGTATGATTGAATTGGATCATCAAAGGTCAGCAGCACAAACATTGGTTAATAAAGTGAGATTAAATACATAAAGTATATTTGTGTTATTTAACATATTTAATTATTGCAGGTTTGCATTTCACTTTTTATTCATTTTCAGGATTACTGAATCTGTTTTTATGCAGGTGAGATGAGTATATGCCTGCTCACATTTAGTCTAAAACTACAATAGCCATCATGTTCACACAGCGCCTCTGCACTTACTCACAACTTCTCTCAACATGAGGACAGGAGAGCTGTCAGTCAATACGTGGGAAAACAAAGTAACTTCAGGTTTGAAATAGTAACTCAGATATTTTGTTGTAAATTCAAAAGTAATGTTGCTTTACTAGTTACCTGTATCTGATTACGTTACTTGTAATGCGTTACCCCCAACACTGTATATGATGAATATTAACAGTTTTACTTAATTATTAGTGCCACAATATCCAATATCTACCTATACCAATAAAAAAATATATATATCTTGCAAACTGTGTCTCTTAAACCCATTGGGAGAAACAAAATAACCTACAAGAACATTTTTCTTTTCATTTATCTTTTGAGTAATTATTTGGTAAATATTTCAAGCATATTCACCAAGTTGGGTATGTACGACCTGCATGTGCACAATTAAACACACACACAAACGTGTGCATGTCTGTGTTAAATGGAAACAGTTGCTGTAGGGTAGCAGGGGGTCAGAACAGTGGCTGCAGTCTGTCTAACCATAACAAACCAATTACGGTCTACAAAGAGCTATTGATCCAACCATCGGCCAAACCACCCTCATTTTACACACCAATATTAATGGCACCTGATGAGCGGAAACTGCAATTAATGTCTTCAAGGGCTGTATGGCCAATTTTTGCACTAAAGTTTCCTTTTTCATTGCATTCGCTGCATCGTTTCAATCTGAATGTGTGAATAATGGCTCCTCTAAGCATCCAAACACTTAACCACTCATTACATTTGCACATTTGCATTTTTAAACCTAGTAGCCTTAGTACTCTCCAAACAGTTGTGTGCATGTAAACAATCTACAGTTGACTGAACTGCAGTTTATATACATGCCAAAGGTTACATTATATTTGTTTACCCTCCAAAGTCAATGCTAGATTAATGGGATGAAATATTCGGAGCTACATAAATGTGGCAGAGGTGTCACTAGCTTAGTGAGCAAATGAACACCCGCTTTTCATGGTCAGTTTGCGTTCTCATTATTGTGGTTAATTAGGTGTGAAAGAGATGATTGGGCAGAGTACTCCCAAGGTTTTTGTGATTTTATTGTTCCCTCTAATGCATTATATACTAGGGTCCATCTTTATTTAGAAGACAATGCGCACACTCTTGTGAGGCTAATTAGCTGAAACCTTTAGAGAATGTGGACAGACAAACTGCAGGGACAGGACACACGTGCTAATAGTGTTGGGAAAGTAATAGTGTTGGGGAAGCTACTTTGAAACTGTAGCTAGCCAAGCTACAAGCTGCAAACAAAATTGACGGATTTAATGTGGTTTGCAAGTTGCTAACTTCTAAACAACCTGCTAACAAAGGGTGCTAGCTACATTGAACTACATCTTTTTAAATGTGTAATTTAACTACACAATTTAAAAACTTGGGAAGATACTTTGAAACTGTAGCTAGCCAAGCTACTAGCTACAAGCCCATCTTACAAACTTAAGTTATGAGTTGCTGACAGCTTCAGTGTAGTTAGCAACTTTTGGTTAGCAACTTGTTGTGTCTAACTGCTTGCTACTTGTAATCTGTAAGTAACTTTTAGACACATTGTAGACTCCACATTAAATCAAAAGTGCATTGCAAGCACCCTAGGGTCGCATGTGCACAAAAAATGTTTGTTAAACTTTTAACGCAGTGTCACACCAAGCCGACTGTCAACTAGCATGTGCGGTATGAGCCTGCATGTAAGGAAATAACTGTATGTAATTTTGTATCAATAGTCTATATTGGTTATTCAAAAAGGGAAACCAAAACTAGGACTGCAGATATACAAACCGTAAACAAAGCAGTGCTTGCTTAATATTGTGATTATCAATTATGCTCATCACAGCCCATGTTGTTATGAATATATTCACGTATTGAAATGCTAATTTAAGATGACATAAAATTAGATCAGCCTTCTCTTTTTTGATGCTTATATCACTTTCTGATTTATTCTTGTGCACGGACTCGCTCGCTAAACTGAATAGCTAATCAGAGTTCTCTCTCACTGATGGCCCCGACACCAATTTAACATGCTGTAGCGAGCGAACTCCCCTCGACCTGAGGCCGACTATAGTCGACGTGTGGAACACACCGCAAAAACTAACCCGACAGACACTCACAAACTCACCAACAGCTGATCATCGGCTTGGTGTTTCATGGCCTTTAAACAGCTGAACTATTGTCATACTAGTAAAAATGTGCTTAAGATAGTACTATTGCTACTTCTAGTTAGGGTGTGTTCACACTTGGCATGTTTGGTTGGATTCAAACGAACGCTGGTGTGATTGCTCTGTTAGTGCGGTTCATTTGAATAAGTGTGAACGCTGCCATCTGAACCCTGGTACGCACCAAACAAGCGGATCGAGACCACTGAAAAGATGGGTCTCGCTCCGCTTCCAAGCGAGCTCTGGTGCGGTTCGACTGAAATATGAACACAAGCCAAACCAAACCATGAGAAACAAACCAAAAACAGGTCACAAGATGTGACCCTAAAAGGACAGAATGCTCAAGCACACCTGTTTTTCTCGTCGAAGTCGTGATGTTGCCCATCACAGTACAGGCGTCAGTTCGTTTGTATTTGTGTGTGTGACGGAGGGATTCCTGCCACTGTTTTGACTCCTTTATACATTTTATAAGCTCTTCACGAGTTCTCAGCTGGTCAAAATACCATCATATGTAGCTACGCACATACAACGAGCGCATTTAGCCCAGCACACAGCATTGTTTTGGATGTTCGGTAAGTTCCGTCACGAAATACATGTAATAAAAGCCGACCAATCAGATTGTGAACATATCCCTGTGCCTTTAGGTACAGTGTTAAAATGCCAATCTGAACGCTAAGCGGACCAGGACTAAATGTTTTGGGGTTTTTTTTGGTCCGGACCAAACAAACCAAACTACAAGTGTGAACACACCCTTAAGTTAGTTACTCTACAACACTGTACAGATCCTAATAGTAGAACCTGTAGAAATGAAGGGCACATTACAGTAGACTACAACGGTAGCGTCCTGTAATGTTTACATGTAACAGCATAGATGTGTGGGAAGATATCCGCCTGGAATTAACAAAATATTTCTCCAGCATAAAGCTTGGGCTGAGTGCTGAAATTTGCCAAAAACGAAATAAAAGTTGACCCGTGACCCTGTGTTACAGAATGCCAATGAACACACAATGAAATCTGCTTACCGCACGTATAACACCCACATCAGCGAAAGCTCTCAAGCCTGCTTAAACACTTCCCTGAGGAAAACATGCCTTACTCTTCAAATCACTTCATTACTCACTGCCTGCTCACATCAGTGTGGCTCACAAAGCACTCTTCACACATATATAAACATCCGTACATGCTCCCTCAGTCTGTATACACACATGCTGAAGACATCTACAGGGCTCATGTTGTTTGTTGGATCCTGTGGTGTCATCATTACTTGAACAAATGGAGTGCAATGCCGGAGGTGGCGAACAGGCTCGTACTAGTGAATTATGTGAAGAGCGTCTTGAGACTGAAGTTTGTCTCTTTTTCATATTCTCTACTCATTTGCTTTAGAAGAAAATTGGAAGAGTGACTGTTTATTGGCCAATTAATACACTAAATATGCTACTAGGAAGATTAGATTTATGTTTCCCATGATTCAAAAATCTTTTCTTTTAACTTTTGAAAGAAAAAACACTATAATATAAAAAATATTTTGTTTAAACTAAGGCTGTCAAATCGATTAATCCCATCCAAAATATTTACATAAAATATGTGTGTGTACTGTGTATAATTATTATGTATAATTGAATACACTTACATACATACATATATATACACTCACCTAAAGGATTATTAGGAACACCTGTTCAATTTCTCATTAATGCAATTATCTAATCAACCAATCACATGGCAGTTGCTTCAATGCATTTAGGGGTCTGGTCCTGGTCAAGACAATCTCCTGAACTCCAAACTGAATGTCAGAATGGGAAAGAAAGGTGATTTAAGCAATTTTGAGCGTGGCATGGTTGTTGGTGCCAGACGGGCCGGTCTGAGTATTTCACAATCTGCTCAGTTACTGGGATTTTCACGCACAACCATTTCTAGAGTTTACAAAGAATGGTGTGAAAAGGGAAAAACATCCAGTATGCGGCAGTCCTGTGGGCGAAAATGCCTTGTTGATGCTAGAGGTCAGAGGAGAATGGGCCGACTGATTCAAGCTGATAGAAGAGCAACTTTGACTGAAATAACCACTCTTTACAACCGAGGTATGCAGCAAAGCATTTGTGAAGCCACAACACGCACAACCTTGAGGCGGATGGGCTACAACAGCAGAAGACCCCACCGGGTACCACTCATCTCCACTACAAATAGGAAAAAGAGGCTACAATTTGCACGAGCTCACCAAAATTGGACAGATGAAGACTGGAAAAATGTTGCCTGGTCTGATGAGCCTCGATTTCTGTTGAGACATTCAGATGGTAGAGTCAGAATTTGGCGTAAACAGAATGAGAACATGGATCCATCATGCCTTGTTACCACTGTGCAGGCTGCTGGTGGTGTAATGGTGTGGGGGATGTTTTCTTGGCACACTTTAGGCCCCTTAGTGCCAATTGGGCATCGTTTAAATGCCACGGCCTACCTGAGCATTGTTTCTGACCATGTCCATCCCTTTATGACCACCATGTACCCATCCTCTGATGGCTACTTCCAGCAGAATAATGCACCATGTCACAAAGCTCGAATCATTTCAAATTGGTTTCTTGAACATGACAATGAGTTCACTGTACTAAAATGGCCCCCACAGTCACCAGATCTCAACCCAATAGAGCATCTTTGGGATGTGGTGGAACGGGAGCTTCGTGCCCTGGATGTGCATCCCACAAATCTCCATCAACTGCAAGATGCTATCCTATCAATATGGGCCAACATTTCTAAAGAATGCTTTCAGCACCTTGTTGAATCAGTGCCACGTAGAATTAAGGCAGTTCTGAAGGCGAAAGAGGGTCAAACACAGTATTAGTATGGTGTTCCTAATAATCCTTTAGGTGAGTGTATATATATATATATATATATATATATATATATATATATATATATATATATATATATATATATATATATATATATATATATATATATATATATATATATATATATAAGAAAAATTTGCATGCATATACTGTATATATAGATTTATATTATATATAAATATTTTATATAAAAATATTTTTTAAAAATTCATGCATGTGTGTGTATTTATTTATACATAATTATACAAAATACACACACATATATTATGTAAAAACAAACTTTTATTTTGGACGCAATTAATCATTTGACAGCACTTATATGTACATGTATATGTATGTATGTGTGCATATATGTATGTATGTGTGTGTGTATATGTATATATACAGTATACACACAGACACACACATAATATATCATATATATATCATATATATATATATATATATATATATATATATATATATATATATATATATATATATATATATATATATATATATATATATATATATATATACAAACACAAACTTGTATGTTAGATGCGATTAATCGATTTGACAGCACTAGTTTAAACCTGGAAGTACACACAAATTTCTATAATTTTTTTTTCTATAAAAGACCTTAAAAACACCTCATGGTATAAAGTGAATAAGAAATATTTCAGATTCTGCACTGCACAGATTCTTGACTTTAAATTAAAGACATTAAATCAGAAAAGAATGCCAAAAAGAAGCATTTTCACAGACTTTTGGACCTCACTGTACTTGGCAGAGGAGCTTTTGCTGCCGGGCAATGGATTTAGATTCATTAGTTAGTTTTAACTCATTCAGCAGAAAGTAGCATAGCTTCTATATATCATCTTGGGACAAGAGAAAAGAAACAGGAAGTTGCTTCTTGGCTTAAAAAACAGTATCACAACATATATAGGTTCTTAGAAATGGCAGATGTATGAAAACCAGATGTCCTCCCCCTCCTCCTCCTCCTCCTCCACATGATTGTTCCATGTTCTTCTTACCTCTCTTGACCTTCTCTTATCAGAGACAAATGTACAAACTCAAGCTGTGTGCTAACATTCAGCTGGGCTGGAAACACTAATGACAGCATCGCTGGAAGATTACACCTAAAAGCAGTGACACACATACTCGTATGGACCACATTCATGCTACCTTTATGGTGTTTTTTGTTCTACAACATCATTGTAACTGAATGAAAAATGACCTCCTTTTGTGCTCCAAGGAGGAAATAAAGTGAATATAACATGAGGGCAAGTAAAGGATGCCAGAATTTATTTATTTTTGGTAAAATATCACTACATATTTGTTAGCAGTTCAGTTAAAACAGTTTTCCAGTAACAAGCTACTTTTTCCAGCAAAGAGCGGAGAAGCGTGACAAAAGATTATAGCCTGTCAAATTGTATATTACATTATATTGCACAGCCTTACAACAGAGCAACCTGAGGCATTCATCAAACACTGTCTTCTAGAAGATTCCTCTCTCTCTCTTTAGTGTAGCTATGGGAGGTTTTGTTCATTTTAGCAAATTGTTTGGTTTGGACAGTTTGTTTTAGCAAACATTTCCAAGAACTGGCAATTCAAACAAAATAGATAGGGAACTTGATGTACCCATTAGGCCCTGTACACTATTTGATTTGATTTTGATTTAAAAATGTATTTGTAGTGAAATAAATATTTTGTTAAATTTGTGCCGTAGGTTTTCAATTCAGTTGGGGAATAGATTTATATTAAGTGCTGATTATATTATATTATATTATATAGTTAGTATTAGACTGTAAATGTATGTGTGCAAATTAGTGCTGTTATTCTAATAATAAAACTTAAACAAATCAGTAATAAAAAAGGCAGATAAATACTCCTTTGATCTTTAACATAAATTAGATAATTTTCATGCATTAATTGTTTTTTGAAAAACTTCATCCAACCCAAACAAGCGCATACGTTTTTTAATGCGCATTTTTAGAATTTCCATCCACCTATTTTTATGCACCTTTTGGGATATCGCATCAAAAACTGCTGAATGGAAATTCTAAAAATGCGCAAAAAACATATGCGCTTGTTTGAGTTGGATACATTTTTTATCCGAGAAGAAAACATGCGCATAAACTACGAAGAACACACTGAATAAATAAAACTGAATTTACTGAATAAATTCCTTGATGCACATTAACATGACTTTGCGTGATGGGACGGCATAACTGGATTAACCAGTGGACAGATCTTTTTGCACAACATCTGAAATGCTATTTTGGTTGTGAAATACCTGTGCAAAGTCTGTCTTCAAAGTGGTTTGGTATAATTCCCTCCCAAAATCCGTCTTACACGACTGCGTTGCCAAACATCCACCTCGGAAAGCAAGATAACGCAAGTCATTTATTATATACGAAAATGATTATATACGGTGGCTTATCCTACTTGTCTAAGTGATATTTAACGTCAGTTTATCAGGAAATGGCGATTTTGTGCTCTTCGTCTCACTAGATAGAAAAGCGTTTTATGCAATATTCCAGTTAAATTCGCAACTTTGGGCGGAAACATGGCTAATGTGTAAACAGCTTGTGACGAAACGTAAAAAAACGAGACCTTCCCCGACTTCCTAGGTTTACTATAGCCAGATTTGCGCAAAACTTTTGCAATATTTTCGAAATGTCGATTAAAAAAAGTTTCCAATAACCAATGTTATGCAACTACATTTTTTACTCTTGCGATAAGTAACTCCAAAACTCATGGCAACGGATGTCAGTAGGTTTAAGTATATCGCAGCCACCGCACTAGCCATTATTTTTAATCGAAAGAGACGTAGGTGTGTTATCTAAAACATTAATGCCAAGGAAAGCCCCTGTGTGAGGTGTTTCTGGATGTTTCTCCCTCATATCTGCTTCAAGGTCTTTTGTGGCGTTTAGAATCCAGTATTCCCGTAATTCTTTTGTCTTTTATGAGTTTAATAAAGAACTCTGTCCTCTGTCCAAACATACTACGCCCTTTAAAGAATGATCATGTGACTTTACGTATGCCACGTGACCTGTGAATACAAAAATTTCCATTGCAGTTTTGTGAAATATTCCTTTTTCAAATTGCCTGAAAAACCACCTCATGCGAGCTTAAAAACTTTTTTGCGATATATGGGAGTTTTTGCGAAATTGGTTGTATTTTCGAATCGCAATTTCAATTTGCGCAATTTGAAGGGTAATGGAAAAGCAGCTTATGAAAGCCTGTAGACTGATTTTAATGTGAAGGACTCGGGATGTTTTTGCCGGGAAAATCAAAAGGATGTGATGTTTACGCACACTCCCGATCTCTCTTCCGTTCAATGACACATGAAATGAATGCTTATACAATGTTCAGGACAATTCTGAACGAACTATTCTGTACTGTAATGCAAAGAAAAGGGATTAATTCAAACTATAGTGTGATATGATATAGTCAGGGTTCAGACGTGCAGCAGGGTGATGCATGGTTCACGGTTTAGCTGCCAGAGGGCTCTGAATGTGCCACAGTCACATCAGCTGGCAGACAGACGCAGAAACCCGCAGGACTGGGCCATGCTGGCATGCACTGAATGACCTACAGTCTGCAGGCACACTCACCTCACCTCATCCCACACTCCTATATCTAGCCCTCATTTTCTGTGATCCTCACCCAGAAGGCGAGAGGGGGAGGAAAGAGAGGAAATCTTTATCTCGGTTAGTTATAAATGTCCATCGCACACCAGACGCGACAGGCTCAATGAGCCAATGAGAGCAGACAGGAAACAACAGCGCTAAGAGAGTTTGTAGAAATGGTCTTACAAATTAAACTTTCTCATTTGTTGTCCTGAGGCTGGATTATGGAAATAATGTTGACAGACAAATGTTATGCAACACACAGCTCTCCAATCCCTTTAGGAGAAAGACACTGCGGTCGGAGAGGCGTACAGTAATTGTGCGTGACTGCTTCTCATTCATTTTTCATTCCATAAACGGTTGAATTTATCTAGATGAATGCTCCAAAAGTTCCCGGGAGGGTTTCAGGTTAGAAATACAGCCTTACATTTTTAAGCAGACAACTTCACTATTCAAATTCCTGAGATTGCTATAATACTGAGAGAGATTTTCCTAACAATCAGGCCATGTACATTTTCACGGTGCCCTGTAAAAACCATAATTAAGACTCAGTGTTTTAGTGTTTTTTTAAATCATCATCACAAAGCACTTGCAAAAAAGACATGGCATGGATTTTAGCAGTTAAGCTCAGACAACCGCATTTAATATACACTGCCCAGGCCCCCAAAAAGTCGCTGTTTGCATTTAAATAAGCAAATGCATAAGAGTCTATGATTGGATCATTATTGCAGTGATTATTATGTTTCTAGCATGTTATATGTTTGGCAACAGTTATTGATGGAGTGTGTAGCTTTTCATTTCTTAAACAACCATGTAGAAAAACACATCATGGCCATATTTCAGGATGACAATGTCAAGACTCATCAGGCTCAGATTGTGAAAGAATGGTTGTGAGGGAGCATGAAGAATCATTTTCACACATGATTTGGCTCCTCTGAGTCCCGACCTTAAATTCATTGAAAGTCTTTGGGATGTGCTGGAGGAGACTTTACAGAGTGCTGGACTCTTGCATTGTCAATACAAGATCAAGACCAAAAATTTATGCGCCTCTTGATGGAAATAACATCACAACATTTTTTTTTCATCAAGAGGTGCATACATTTTTGGTCAAGATCTTGTATTGAGAATGCAAGAGTCAATCACTCTGCCAGGCAGCCACAAATATATTTATTTCCACTTTTATTTTTAATTCTCCCCTTTCTATTTAGTTTTATAGTTTCGCTGCCATGACAATAAAATGCCTAAAACCCTGAAATTTCACAACTCAACATTTACATTTTACATTTGTGTAACATTTGTGTGCTTCTTTTCTACTTCCATTGTAAATGCCTCACCATACCCTTGATTTTTTGCTTTTATCTAAATCTAAAAACAATCTTGAACATGGAATATTCCAGGAAGTGTGTTTCTGTGCAACAAACAGAATTGGTTAGCCAACCAAACCAAATAGTCCCGCCTCCAATTTCACATCATTGGTTGAGCCATTGTTGCTATGCTGGGCACTAGTAAGGATGGTAAAGGACGCTGGCTCACTACACATTGGGACACTGATGACTCTATTTCCGGTGACGTGACAACGTCCTCATTGTACAACATCATTACTGGTATTTATGAACAACAGCAGAGCTGATATCTTTCAGACATTACTTGTAATGTTATTTAAAGTACATTATAATAAATACTTTGCTTGTTACATATACATGCAACATTTCAGCCATAAATAAATTATAAATGTTAGCTAGATTGTGTTCATTACCAGTCTAATGATGCGTTTATCCTAAAATATAAAAAAATAATGGTTTCTACTTTTAAAAACGCGTATCGCGTGTCGTTATCGGTCGTTACGTGTAGTGAGTTGGCTCACGTGATTTAAGTTTCGTGCTTCAGAACTTCCATTAAGGGAACATAGTGAGCATCGATGCACCCTGGGTTTTGCGTTGCATTGTGGGACTTTTTAGGGAGCGAACGTTTCAGTGCACTGGGAGGATTCTGCGATTGAGACAGCCCTTAAAATGTCTGACTCCCTGATCAGTGCCCTGACTACTGAACTAGGGAGCTGACTGAGACGCACCCACAGTTTTGATAAGACAGAACCACACGTGTCTTACTATTAGCTTACTTAAAGTTGTGCATAATAAGGATACGAGAGAAAATTGACACTGAAAATATTACATCACCATGAATGAGATAGATACTATCCATATCCAGTGGTTTTAACACTCCATTCCAAATACGTGCCTACATTTCACACATTTTTCCAACAGATTCCAACTGTGAAATTGTTTGGAATTATGCAGAATCACTTGAAAAGTCATTAAGTAACCACCAATCCTCCCCAAAAGAAAAATGAACCATGGGAGTGTATGATGTCACCAGCTGTGCATGTATGACAGCCTCTGCGCTCGGCCAGCAGCTCCAGCTGAATCGTCTGTGCTTGCGGTTTTCCACGCCGAGCTCTGAGACAGACTCTGAAGACGCAAAGAGAAGGAATTCAAGCACCACCACATTTCTTGGTGAGTGGTGCAACAGGGAATCAGGTCAAAGAGTGCTTTATTAAAACCATGCTGGGGAAAGAGACGGAGAACAACATTTGCCATGTGAGAGCTACAGACGAGTGCAAGCTAGCAGAGGCCTCTCTGTTTATTTGTTGTCTGGTTTATTTCATGGGAAATATAAGTTAAGCACTTACAGAAATGAGGACAAAGCTACAAAATGATCTTCAAAATTCTAAATGGTCACGTTTTACGTCAACAAAATTCATCCTATTTACTTCCTTAAAGAAATAGTTCAAACAGAAATGAAAGTCCTGTCATCATATTCTCCAAGATCTAAACCCATACAACAAAAAATTTCTATTTCGAAGAATCTTCACACAATGACGTTTCATAGTAACCACAGCTGTTAAAGAGTTAGTTCACCCAAAAATGAAAATTATCCCATAAATTTACTCACCCTCAAGCCATCCTAGCCATCCAGCCAAACACATTGGAGTTATATTAAAAAATAACCTGGCTCTTCAAAGCTTTATAATGGGAGCGAATAGTAATTTTGAAGCCCAAAAAAGTGCATCCATCCATCATAAAACTAATCCATATGGTTCTAGGGGGTTAATAAAGGCCTTCTGAAGCGAAACCATGCGTTTTGTAAGAAAATATTCATATTTATAACTTTATAAACTATAATCACTGGCTTCCGCTAACGGCCGTATGCGAGTCAAGTTCTGGTGGAAGAGTGACCTCTGACCCGACACATGATGTATTGACGGACATGGAAGCGCAGAGGATAGAGCAAAACAAAACACCAGTCATAAATTATAAGTCTAAAACGAGAATTTTTAAAGATAAATGTGGGAGGAGCTTGAGTTTGTTGCCCAGCTCTATTTGTTTGAACCACAAGAGGCGTCTACTCTCACCTGAGCTTACGCTACACCTGCATCCTACGTCATGCGTCGGGTCAGAGGTCACTCTTCCGCCGGAACTAGAGTCACGTACGGCCATTAACGGAAGCCAGTGATTATAAAGTAAGAAATATGGATATTTTTCTTACAAAAATGCATTACATTGCTTCTCTTCAGAAGGCCTTTATTAACCCTCTGGAGCCGTATGGATTCATTTTATGATGGATGGATGCGCTTTTTTGGGCTTCAAAATCTCAGTTACGATTTGCTCCCATTATAAAGCTTGGAAGTGTTTGTATACACCTAGGATAGCTTGAGGGTAAGTAAATTATGGGAAAATTTTCATTTTTGGGTAAACTAACCCTTTAAGCTCCAAAAATTACCAAAACAAGAAAAACATTATTACAAAAGAAGTCTATACCACTCCTGCACTATATTCCAAGTCTTCTTAAGTCATATGAAAAAATTATGTGAGGAAAAGGCCTAAATGCAGGTCATTATACATGATAAGTTTGCTTCCCAGTGAGTGTTAAAGTCGCCATGAAACAGGAGTAGCGACAGATCTTTTTTTCCATAATGTGATGCACATTCAAACTAAATGGATTATCGACAAAGAAAAAATGAAAACTTGGTTCTGTGCATCAGTTGTTGATTGGATGCTGAGATGCAGGTGTGGCACTCAATAGTGGATACAAACGAAAGCAGGCAATCTTGAAGTGGTGGGTTTAAGCGGACTAAATGATTGGAGAATCCTGCGTATGCCACCAGAGAGAAGTCTGTAATTTTTAAGGGAAGGTCCACGGATCACGCATTTAGAAAATAGATAGCGTGAATTTCCATTTCATGCCGACTTTAGTGCCTACTACAGACTGTGCGATTTCGGCAACCCTATAAGATCATTACAGATCACACTGGATCCACACATGGATCTAATAAACTTGGGTACGACATATATGTAGACTGTACGATGCCGACACCTATTGAATCATAGGCTACGACACAAGTTAGTATAGAAAAATAAAACATCATCAGCATGTGCTAGTGGTAAACAAATAGAGCAAGATGAATCACACTTTGGCAATTGTGGTTTTTATGTGGCTGAAAAAGAAGAAGCGAAAGATGAGAATATTGACAAGGTCATGGCTAGGGAAAAGACGCCAACTTGGCATGCCAATCTTGCAAATGGAACTTCTAGCGCCCGCGTTGATTAATATGACATTTCATGTTGCATTTTTATTGGCTAGTC
Source organism: Rhinogobio ventralis (assembly GCA_039654625.1). Lineage (NCBI taxonomy): Eukaryota > Metazoa > Chordata > Actinopteri > Cypriniformes > Gobionidae > Rhinogobio > Rhinogobio ventralis. The sequence goes on from CM077211.1 coordinate 5,565,586, forward strand.
AGTAGACATAGGTCATAGCAGCAAACACACTGCGAGATGATCATGATCAATTTCTGACACTGTCAGAAAATCATCGCAGGCTATCTTTGGTCACAAAACCGTGACAACAGCTGTCTCTGAACCTCTCCCACTGTATGACGTAGGACCACCGTTTAGGAGCCATGACCACAGAAATCGCCCCAATTGATCATCTTTCTTCTGCGACAGCCCAAAATTGTACAATGTGTAATGAACATAAAGTCAAAAGTGTGCTTAATTTTTTTTTTTTTGCACTAATTGGTGGGTTCACTAGGTGGCAAAACTCACAGCTTTCAAGATCTAGTGGAAAATAGACAATGCAAATGAAGATAACAGAAGACAAAGAAAACGACAACCATTGATATCTGAGGAGGTCAGAATGATTGTACGACTCCAGTATAAAGACAACACAACTTTGTTATTGCCCTCGAAAAGTCAGGTGAAGTATCACAAGTCGCACACATTGGTATCGGCTCATGGTCATAATGGGAATATTTTGAAAGCTTTAATGCTAGACAGTGCATGAGACATAATGGCAAGTGAAAAAACTAAGTTTACCCATTTTTATTGGGATAGTATACCCAAAAAAGAGAATTATGTTACTTACCCTGCATGTTCAAAACCAGTTTGACTTTCTTCAGTGGAACACAAAAGAAGAACATTTCTGAAAAGGCCATCTTGTTTTGGACCCCATTGACTTTCACTGTATGGACAAAAACAGTTCTTCTCTTGTGTTCCATGGAATAAAGCCAAACATGTTTGAATGAAATAAGGGTGACAATTTTTCCTTTTTACTATGCCTTAAATATTTGCAATCAATTCATTACAATATTTTCCTTAAGAAAAATGGATTTGTAAATGAATAATTAATTTTGCTAGTGTTAATGTATAATTAGTGCTGGGCAGTATGACCAAAAATTTATATCACAGTATTTTTCTAAATTATACCGGTTTCGCAGTATATGACGGTATTTTTATCCCCTGTGCATGACCGGCCGTTAACCACATTTTCTACTGATTGAGAGAGGAAATACTGCAGTAGATTGACTAGAATGCCCTATTTTACTGTCATGATCAGTGAATATTGTAGAAAAACAAAGGTTTGCAAAGCCCCACAAAATGATGCTGTGGGGAGACAACAACCAATAAAACACAGACCTGCAACACACTCATACACATGAATATTAAAATATGACAATGGAGAGAGAAAAAAACAGAGTTGAGGGCACCTTAAGCATTTTAAAAATCTAACCCTATATAACATCAAACTGCCAAAACGAGTGAGAAATGCGGAAGAACATTCAAATGGTCTAAGGATATTTTCAATACATTTAAGAGCACTACAGTCTCTGAACAAATGACACATGCAAGTTAAACAGAAAGAGTAAAGCAGTTACTTTTTTGCCCATTCTTCTTTGAATTGTCAGTCTATTAACTTACATCATTGTATTCATTTTAGCAGAAAAATCCATCGTGTCATCACATTCATTGCACATATACACTCACCTAAAGGATTATTAGGAACACCATACTAATACTGTGTTTGACCCCCCTTCAGTACTGCCTTAATTCTACGTGGCACTGATTCAACAAGGTGCTGAAAGCATTCTTTAGAAATGTTGGCCCATATTGATAGGATAGCATCTTGCAGTTGATGGAGATTTGTGGGATGCACATCCAGGGCACGAAGCTCCCGTTCCACCACATCCCAAAGATGCTCTATTGGGTTGAGATCTGGTGACTGTGGGGGCCATTTTAGTACAGTGAACTCATTGTCATGTTCAAGAAACCAATTTGAAATGATTCGAGCTTTGTGACATGGTGCATTATCCTGCTGGAAGTAGCCATCAGAGGATGGGTACATGGTGGTCATAAAGGGATGGACATGGTCAGAAACAATGCTCAGGTAGGCCGTGGCATTTAAACGATGCCCAATTGGCACTAAGGGGCCTAAAGTGTGCCAAGAAAACATCCCCCACACCATTACACCACCACCACCAGCCTGCACAGTGGTAACAAGGCATGATGGATCCATGTTCTCATTCTGTTTACGCCAAATTCTGACTCTACCATCTGAATGTCTCAACAGAAATCGAGACTCATCAGACCAGGCAACATTTTTCCAGTCTTCAACTGTCCAATTTTGGTGAGCTCGTGCAAATTGTAGCCTCTTTTTCCTATTTGTAGTGAAGATGAGTGGTACCCGGTGGGGTCTTCTGCTGTTGTAGCCCATCCGCCTCAAGGTTGTGCGTGTTGTGGCTTCACAAATGCTTTGCTGCATACCTCGGTTGTAAAGAGTGGTTATTTCAGTCAAAGTTGCTCTTCTATCAGCTTGAATCAGTCGGCCCATTCTCCTCTGACCTCTAGCATCAACAAGGCATTTTCGCCCACAGGACTGCCGCATACTGGATGTTTTTCCCTTTTCACACCATTCTTTGTAAACTCTAGAAATGGTTGTGCGTGAAAATCCCAGTAACTGAGCAGATTGTGAAATACTCAGACCGGCCCGTCTGGCACCAACAACCATGCCACGCTCAAAATTGCTTGAATCACCTTTCTTTCCCATTCTGACATTCAGTTTGGGGTTCAGGAGATTGTCTTGACCACGACCACACCCCTAAATGCATTGAAGAAACTGCCATGTGATTGGTTGATTAGATAATTGCATTAATGAGAAATTGAACAGGTGTTCCTAATAATCCTTTAGGTGAGTGTATGTGTCCTTAATTGCACATATATTTCATTTGAAGAAGACGTGATGAAATATGTGCGCATACACGCTGCTGGTTCATGTTTAGAGCACTAGAGTATATGAAATATGTCCATAAAAAACTTAAACGCGCTCGCTCCGGTCTGTATCTGATCTATATGATCCATGTGGTGAGCGTTGTTAATCTCATTGCGCGCGCCGCGTGTTGCTTGAATTCTTTGCTGTAATCATAGGCTGTAATGCGATCTCAGCTGTGTCCTCACTACAGTGCAACACTGAAAAGTGCAATAGTGAAAAGGGACCCCTCTCAAACAGTGTCGCGCTGCGCCGTGTTCCGAACATTGTTTAAGCGACATATACCGGTATTGCGGTATAATCAAAATTCATATCATAACAAAAATAAACACCGGTATTCGGTATGAACCGGTATACCGCCCAGCACTATGTATAATGAATGTAATGTAATTTAGATCAGATAAGTGGCGAGTTTTACAGCCTGTTTGACCGTTCTACCACGTCTCTTTGGATGAAGTGTAAACAAAGCACATTACATCTGTGTTCCTACTCCTCTCTCGCACAAGCAGACCTCTCGTCTCGCATAATCTCTGCTACAGCTGGGCCGTTTGGGCCCCATCCAGAACCAATCCCAAACCCTGTGCTCTTCTACCACTCAGATCTGAGAGGGATGAAGGGTGTGTTGTTTAAAAAGGCCAGCATTCTATAAAGTTATAGATATGTTTACAACAGTCCAATCAGGTCAGAGAGCAAGGCACTATGGGTATTGACATCATAGTTAAGGTATTAGGGGTAATGAAAGATTGGGAAATACTTCTTCCAGACCAGTGCAAACCACTGTTCTGAGGGACTTTCACAGACAAAAATTAAGGGCATCACTTCCACAGTGGCGTCACCTTGCAAAATATGTTTGTTCGGAGGTCGTGTCAACCAAACTAGTTTACAGCGAAAACTAGCTGTGAATGACCGGATAATCGGTGTATCGCATCATAACGGCCACTGAACTGACTCACAACAAATTGTGTAAATACACTGCTTCCTTTTTATGCTCATGTACCAAATAAACAAACACAAATATGTAGAGAAAGCCAAAATATGACCACTTCTCTTAGCTAAGCTAACTCGAATGATTCATGAAATGCGATAGCGAGGAGTCACACACTAAAACAGAATCGCTTTGGTTTAACGTCGCTGGAGAGCCTGAATCACAGAGTGACAGAACAATCCGGGAAGTTAATCCTAGTATGAGATCGACGGCCCCCTGAGCCTTTGCAGGTCAACCAGCCTAATCTGCCTGGAATACCAATTTCAGCTGGTGGGCTGCGTTATTGTCCTATAGCCACTTGTTAAGAGAAAAGTCTGTCTCTCAGAGGGGTGAAAATGTAAAAATGAACAGCCAAGGACCCCATTCAGCTGCAAATGAGGACAAGGAAAAAAAGCTAGGCCTGAAAGAGCAAAAAAGAGGAAGATGAAAGAGAGGGAGTTAGGAAGGAGGTGGAGAGGAGTAGCAGACAAGTTAATAGAGACCAAGATCTCTGAGGTTTTACACGTCTCCGGAGTGACCCCTATGTGAGCGCTAACAAACCTGGATTCATTTCAATCCACCCACTTAAAGGGACAGTTCATCCAAAGATGAAAAGTTGTTCCAAACCTGTATGAGTTTCTTTCTTCTGTTGAGCACAAAAGAAGATATTGTGAAGAATGGTGGTAATCAAACAGTTGACGGTAACCATTGATTTCTATAGTAGTCAATGGCTACCAACATTCTTCACAATATCTTCTTTGATGTTCATCAGAAGAAAGAAACGCATACAGGTTTGGAACAACTTGAGGGAGATTTTTGAGTGAACTATCTGTTTAACAGCGTAAAAACCAGTCAAATGTCATCCTGCAGGTGGCAAAACAAAGGAAACCCATAACATCCCACCACAAGCTGAAGATTACGGTCAATGTTCTGTAGAAACCTAAAGCTAAATTAAGGTTCTGTTCCTCAAATTTCATAGTAGATCAGTTGTAGATCGGCGCATGATCTCTTAAAGCAATAGTTCAACCTATAAATGAAAGTTGTCATCATGTACTCGCTCTCAAGTTGTTCCAAACCATGGGCGTCGGAAGCAAAAAAAAATGTGTGTGGGTCCTCTCCCAGAATTTTTTTACTGGAGTAACGTAGAGACCATTTACATTAAGTACAAATATATCACCTTGTTTATTAAACGTCTGGTTGGGCAAGGACAAAATTACGGAAAACAGAATTATTAACAGCAGCAATAGTGTAGGGGTAAAATGCATGGCATCAAGTTTTGACGCAAATCGACCCGAGGTTCGAATCCGCCTTTTGCCGAACTCGCTCCACTACCTTTTCCCATCACATATCAGATCGGAAAGGCATTTATTTTCAATAAAAATTAAGAAAATATTAGAAAAGTGAAAATAAAGCATCTAACGTGTTTAATAATAAGTGTTTATCAGTTAGGGTAGGTAAAAAGACGTTTGCTGAATTAGAGACGATAAAAGTGAGTGGGTCCAATATCATTGGTCTTAAAAAGTGGGTGGGTTTTGTCCCACCCACATACAATGGTTCCGACACCCATGTTACAAACCTGTATGGACAGACAAGCACCTAAAATGTTTAGTTATTGATCACAGCTCTCAAATTCTACTGTCACAGAAAACTGGTTTCTCATAAAACTCTCCTCGTCTGTCATTGGTTGGCCAATGAGATAACCCTGCCCCAATCTCGCACCATTGGTTGAGCCACTTTTGCTCTGTTGAGGGTCAGGATGCTCAAACAAAGCAATGTTTTGATAACCCCACAGAGTCGCAGTGTTTAGCTAGACTTTTAAAAATGAACATTTTGTCATCATGTACTCACCCTCGCGTTGTTCCAAACCTGTATGACTATTTTGAAGAATGTTGGTAACCAGACAGTTGACGGCATCTATTGACTTCCATAATATTTTTTTATTACTATGGAAATCAATGGCTACTGTCAACTGTTTGATTACCAACATTCTTCGAAATATCTTATTTTGTGTTCAACAGAAGAAAGAAAAGGTTTGGAACAACTTGAGGGTGAGTAAGTGATGACAACATTTTCATTTTTGGGTGAACTATCCCTTTAAGAGAAATCAGCTTAAAGCTGTCTCTGAATATTAAACTGGGATTGGAGAAAGTACTTTAGCATACAAAAATAAACACTTGTCACCTAAATTTGAGGGAGGCACCTTTAAGAATCAAAAGAAATTTCAAGCACTAGTCAGATGCTGAAAGTTTGGCGCTGCCATATTTAGGGGCATTCCTTCCTAGTAAACATTTTCAGCTGTGAAACTCAATAACCTCTTCTTGGCTAACAACAAATTAAGGGCGCTTGCCCTGACAACACGACATGTGAAAATAGTCAGTGCTTCTCTTGGGACCCAAAGAATTAATCACCTCCCTCGAGCTACTAAACCGTAATTATATCAAACATAATTGGTTGAATTTAGGTCAAGATAAAGTTATCCTCGGGAATATGTGGGTATACGGTATACGTCTGGTCTAGCCATGAAATTGGGGACATCAGGCTAAGCACTTTCTATAAGCATGTTTTATAACTTTGGTTGTGTGCAAAATAGCCGACAGCTACACTTACTATATTTGCAATGTGTACTGTGTGTGCGCATATATATTTAGTTATATTTAACAAAATTAACCATGATTTTTACATTTTACCACAAATCATTTGATTGGTTGACCAAGTTTTTTTTTTTCACATTTACAAATGCAAAATAACCAGATTTATGACAACAATTTTCTAGGTCATGTGACAACAATGTAGCATACTACTCTTACATAAGTTATATAAAAAAAAAATAAAAAAATAAAAAAAAAAGAATCCAGTATTAACTCTTATTTTCTAGTGATGGCACTGGGATAAAACAGACCCCCCCTACGTCATAGGGCAACTACTGTGATGATGACGTAGTGCACCTTGTGCTAGAAAATCGAGCCGGCCGGTCACTACGTCATTCAACAGAGTGACATGGCATAGGGGGGATGTTCCAACACCAAAACTGCAACACTTTCTCGGAAATAAAGATATATAGCTATAGCAATCTGCAACTTTGTTGCAAATTAACCATCTCAAACTCAAAATGAAAAGTTTAGCAAATACTTTTTTTCACTTGTATTATAATTTACGCAATATCAATGCTGAATTTCAACCGTTCGCAAATGCAAACTTGCGCGAAACTTCTTGTAAACAATCCCCAAAAAACGAAGAAAAACTTTTCGGCTGTGAATTGACAAAAGAAAACACCGCCAGGTAAATATTCTCGTGTTGGGTGTCAAAACATCGCGTAATCTTTAAGACACCGTTGTGTCAACATGTACACTTTGCGCAAAGTATTTGTTGTTTACTGACACCGTGGATCGCGTGTTTATTTTGCGCTGTCATCCACAGTTTCTAGTCCGCACAGGATCACAGCAGCCTTACGTGGCTTGCGCGAAAGCTCGCATCTATCAAAGCAGTGTAAATAAATGTCTTTCGTGCTCACCAGCTTTGCAGGGATCTTTATAGTCGATCACATCTGATGGGCTGCTGGTCTCCACATAGTAGCCGGGATCAATCGCGTCCAAATCGAGCGCTGCGAGCACGGCGAAGCTGGAGAGCAGGAACGCACACCTCGCTGCGAGCTCCATGATTGGGCTAGTGGAGCAGGAATAGAGGTACAGACGGAGAGAGATGATCGGCGGAGGGTAGGAGGGAGGGCAGGAGGAAAAATGGGAGGTTTTAGGGGAAATGAGATCCCTCTCGAGGGCGGGTTTAAGCACGGCTCTGCCTCCACACACACACTTTGTGTTCCCGTAGCGGTGAAGTGATTTGTGCAGCTGGGCTGTGTGCCAGTGCATAGGTTACAAACTTTGCAGGAGAGAGAGGTGTTGGTGCTTCTCACACTGGTTTGTGACATGCCTCTGTGTGTGTGCCGAGTTCCAGATGTATATTTTGCTCTATATGTTGCGTTTCCAGTGTATATTGTTTTCTGTGTGTGTGCAGCTTCCCTGTGTGTATTTTGTGGTCTGTGTGTTGTCTCTGTGTGCTGTTCTGTGTTCTCTCCATATATTGGTGTGTTTTCTGTAGGTTATCTTGTGTTCCCTGAGAGCTCTCTGTTTGCTGTGTAGATGCCATCCAAATGATCAATACTTTAAAGGGGACCATTTTTTATTGTTCATTTAGTATTGTTCATTTGGGTGGCGTTATTATATGCACTATATATACTATTAAGGGTACATAAGGGTCAATGTTTTGAAATTGAGTTGTATACACCATCTGGAACCTGAAAAAATAAGCTTTCCATTGATGTATGGTTTGTTAGAATATGACAATATTTGGCCGAGATACAACTATGCCATAAAAATCTGGAATCTGAGGGTGAAAAAAAATCTAAATATTGAGAAAATTGCCTTTAAAGTTGTCCGAATGAAGTCCTTAGCAACGCATACTACTACTAATATTTTTTATATATATATTTACGGTAGGAAATTTACAAAATTTCTTCATGGAACATGATCTTTACTTAATATCCTGATAATTCTGACCCATACAATGTATTGTTGGCTATTGCCACAAATGTACCTGTGCGACCTATGACTTGTTTTGTGGTCCAGGGTCACATATAAGTCTCAGATGTCCCCAAAATGTGTCTGTGAAGTTTTAGCTCAAAACTACTATGTTGTTAATTTTTGAGTGGAAGGAAAAACACACTGTTTTCATGCATGTATCTTTAAATGCAAATTAGTTGCTGCTCCCCGCCCCTATCCAGAAGAGGGTGGAGCCTGTACAGCTCGTACCTCAGCCAAAAACAGTTTGGTTTTGATTATTATCTCTATCGCGACCACGCTCACATGACATTGCAGTTCTTCATCATCATGAAAGTTTATTATCTGCACGCGTTTTAAAACCATATCAGACTAAACTTCTGATATATGGTTTTCTGAGCGCACACATCCGGAGCATGTGCACAGAAAGCTGGATGTCAGACGGAGCGTCCCGTGAGTATTACACTAAGTTCTTTTTCACATCTTAATGCATTTAAACTGTCAAATACACACAAAGTTCACATAAACACAGTCGGTTGTGTCTGTGAACATAAACAGCAGGGAAAGAAATTGCATGTGTAGCATATATTAGATCAGTGCATTAAAGTGAAAGCAGCGTAATATACAGTACCTACTGCTATATATGCTGTTAATATGAATCAAATAACAAAAGAAAAACAGAAAATCACTCACTGCTCTTGATTGAATAACTTTAGCAGCTTTAATAAGAATACATTTCTTACTTTAATGCTGCTGTTAAATGCTCTGGTGAGGAGATAAACATGGTAGACTGTGTACAGCTCACTCAAGGGGAGGAGCTAATATGATTTGTGGGCGGGGCCTGTTCCAATGTGTCTTCACATTCATGAACGGCTGATTTTGATATTTATGGGGAAAATAACAAATGAAGTGGATGGATTTTTACCACTATAGGGTGGTTGTGTTCACACACTGCGGACACCCAAATTATGTTACAAAAACAAATACAAAAGTGAATTTTGCATAATAGGTCCCCTTTAATGGTTAAATGAAATATATCAGTATTATTGTGTACATTGTGTTCAAAGTAAGTTGAGGTTGAGATGCCTCCTGCATAGTGTACACTATCACTTGATCTGGCTCTTTGAACCACAAAATTAGATTCATTGATTCGCTCACCACCATAATATCAGTTCACAACATCAGAATGGAGGATATCAAAAATGAGCAGATTTAGTAAAGTATTTTTAATTTTCCCGATATTTGCCCTTTTTGTGGAAAATCTAAAGCAACATGGGTTATTTTAATATGAATATTGATCCACATCGCCTAATGTGAAAGAAAAACATTGACTATGGCAGGACGTTATCCTAAAATATCAGGTTTGGAAGTTTTTATTAATGGCTGAATTCACTTTTCACTTCTGAATTTACTTGTGGGTGGGGATATCTATATGTAGGCAAGAAAGTGTAGACACATGCAACGATGTAGACCATTCATAGCAAAGCAAATATTTTAAATGTTTTTGATTTTGAATATTTTCTATATATTTTTTGAATAAGAAATATAGGCTATTAGAGCTACACTATTCTGGATAAATTGAGAACCACGATTAGTTTTTGGTTTCAAATAGAGATCATGATTCTCCCACAATTCTACAGGCAAACTAAACACAAAATAACTCTTTCCCCGCCAGCGTTAAAAAAAAAAAAAAGTTACCAGGCAGTGCCAGCATTTTTGATCATTTTCACAGTTTCATGGCCCCCAGAATATTTTATGAATATCTGAACATGCAATATATATATATATAAAGAACAGAACCTCTGCTTTTAAACAAAAAAACAGTTTTATTCTAGCTTAATGCGTTCTTTTTTTATCAACACTTGGTAGGTAAGTTTAATAAAAAAAGCAACATTTTGGAACTGAGAAGACTACATATGGATCATATTCAGAATGATGATCAAAACACAGATTGGAGTAGATGGAGTCCATCAACACCCCTAAAGCTTCACAGTCCTATAGCTCTGTCAGGGATCAGTCAAGCTCGATCCCATCCACTACTCAACGATCACTCTCCCCAGAATACTAATCACTCACACCTGCTTCCCATCAACAACCTCATCACCAGGCACAATAAAACACTCACCACAGCCTCAGTTCAATGTCAAACCTCCAACAGGAACAGACCATATTCCCTCTGATACACCCAAAGATCCCAAGAAGTAACGTATACTCACCTGTGTTCCACTAACCTCTGTGTCATTGTCCTACTGTCTCCAGGATACCTGTTCGCTTCCCATCGCCTGTGATCCCGTGCTCTCCAGAGCTTCCAGTGTTTCCCTCAAGCTTTCTTGATATCGACCACGTCTGAAAGAGAAAGGACAAGTATTAATGAACTGTGACTGCTTGGTATACACATACCTGAAGCGAACGTACTCACCTGTGATCAGCCCCGCACCGAGTGATCTTCACAGAATCTGCACCAGTATTCCTTGCATACTCACTTTGCACTCTTAGTATCTTAATAAACACTGTGTTTGGATTCACTTACCTCTGCCTCCTTGCATATATCCTGACAGAAGGTTTGACCTTAACCGTTATGGATCCAACGCAGCCCGAGGACAGTGCTTCCGCAAACACCACTCCCACACTGATGTATATCGCAAGCCCTGCCTCCTGACCAGCGCCCTTCTCAGGTCGGGCGGAAGATTGCAACGGGTTCTTACTGCAATGTTCGCTAGCTCTTGAGCAACAAGCCCACCAATATCCAACGGAAAGATCAAACATCTCCTTCATTATCCAGCAGCTATCCGGGGCAGCTTTAAGGTGGGCTGAAACGCTTTGGTTTAAAGAGACTGCGGTTACATCTTCATTACAGAATTTTATAAATCATTTCAAAGAGGTGTTTGGGCATCCAGTAGGAGATTCATCTGTCAGCAACCAACTATTGCAGTTACGTCAAGGTAAAAAATCAGTTTCTGAGTACTCCCTGGAATTCCGAACTCTAGCGTCTGCAAGCGGGTGGAATGAAAAGGCCCTTCTGACAGTCTATCGAAGAGGATTAAACCCCGCACTTCGCCTCCAGCTCGTCATTTATGATGACATTCTGGGACTAGAAAAATTCATGCAGCAAGCTGTCCGAGTTCATCAAAGATCTCAGAACTGTTACCGAGACGTTCAATCGTCAGTTCCCGTTCTCCACCAGAATCCATCTGAATTATTCCCAGAGCCGATGCCGGAGAAAATGCAAGTAGAAACCCACAGACTGTCTCAAGCTGAACGCAACCGTCGTCGAGAACTAAAGTTATGCCTATATTGTGGGAGTGAGGGTCACTTTCTACGGACATGCCCGTCTCGTCCTCCTCGGTTACTGGTGAGTTCAGTCCTCAACCAACCCTCTGTATCAGCCCCGTTAACGATACCAGTGACTTTAAAATCTCAAGATTTCCGCGTTTCAGTCGCTGCCATCGTGGACTCCGGGTCGGCAGGCGATTTCATATCAGGAGATCTATCCAAGAAACTCCAGCTCCAGAGAACCAACACATCCAAACCATACTCCATCCATGCCGTAACTGGCGAAGTCATTAACAAGGGGTATGTAACATCTCAAATAACCCCTATTACCTTATGTGTTGAGAACATCCACCAAGAATTGTTTAACCCATTCATTCTCGAGAATAGCCAGGTTGACATAATCCTCGGTCGTCCATGGCTCATCCGACATCAACCTACCATAAATTGGAAATCTGGTAAAATTCTGAACTGGGGTTGCAACTGCCTTTCAACTGATGTTGCCCTCTCCGCCCAGCCAACAGACGAGCAGTCCGAACCCGTCTCAGTGAGTTCCACTTCCATTGAAAGCCCTAAAGAAAGCCTGTCAGTGACATTCCTCCGTGCTACTCTTCGTTTGCAGATGTGTTCAATCCTGTTGCAGCCTCCAATCTACCGCCACACCGACCTTGGGATTGTGCTATCAATTTGGTTCCGGGTGAACCCATTCCCAAGGGTCGGATCACGGTAAAATTCAGCTATCCACTCCCACTTGTCCCATCCGCCCTAGTACAACTCCGAGAAGCCAAAATGTTCACCAAGCTTGACTTAAGGAGTGCATACAATTTGATCCGGATTAGAGAAGGGGATGAGTGGAAGACAGCATTCATCACCCCCGCAGGGCACTACGAATACCTTGTGATGCCGTATGGGTTAGTAAATGCCCCTTCTGTATTTCAAAGTTTTATGGACGAGGTGCTCCGTGATTTCCTGAATCACTTTTTTCTAGTTTACATAGACGACATTCTCATCTTCTCCAAAGATCCAGCTGAACATCAGCATCACGTCTCCCTGGTCCTCCAACGGCTCCAAGAGTTTTCCTTGTTCTTAAAGGCAGAGAAATGCACGTTCCACCAAACCGCCGTCGAATTCCTGGGTTACCATCTCAGCGAGAGAGGAGTTGAGATGGATGATCGCAAGACCAAAGCCATCACCTCCTGGCCCACTCCCAAGTCGATAATAGAGTTACAGAGATTCCTGGGCTTCGCCAATTTTTATCGGCGGTTCATAGACCGGTACAGCATGTTAACAGCGCCATTAACATCCCTCCTGAAGGGAAAACCTAAAACCCTTAACTGGAGCCCTGACGCGGAGCATGCCTTCCAGACCCTCAAAACCGCCTTTACCACTGCTCCATCACCCAAATCCGGAGAAGGAGTTCATCGTCGAGGTGGATGCGTCAACTACGGGAGTGGGGGCCATCCTGTCACAATACTCAACACACTCCTCCAAACCTATGCCCTGTGCGTTCTTTTCAAAGAAGTTATCCACCACTGAGAGTAACTACGACATCGGCAACCGAGAACTCCTAGCTGTTAAACTCGCCCTGGAGGAATGGAGGCACTGGTTGGAGGGGGCCAGACACCCATTTACAGTGCTGACAGATCACAAGAACCTCCAATACTTGAAGGAAGCCAAGAGGCTTAACCCATGTCAAGCTAGATGGGCTCTGTTTTTTACTAGGTTTCACTTCAAGATATCCTACCGCCCGGGGTCAAAGAACACCAGAGCAGATGCCCTATCACGTCTTCACGCCCCGAGGAAACCATGGAAGAACCAGAAACCATTCTCCCAGCGAAATTGTTTGTCAACCCTATCCAGTGGGATCTCGACGAACAACTCCTCGAAAGGTCACAAAGCTTTCCTGTTCCTCCAGAGTGGCCCACTGGTAAAACCTATGTACCCGAGGATCTCCGCACTTCGCTAATCTCCTCCGCCCATTCGTCTGTTGGAACAGGACACCCCGGCGTTAGTAAAACCTAGTCGACACTTCAACAGAAATACTGGTGGCTGAACATGTACCACGCCATCAAGACGTTCATCCAGGGATGCATGCTCTGTGCCATGACCAAGATCCCACGACACCTGCCTACCGGGAAACTACTACCATTACCTGTCCCGCATCGTCCCTGGTCCCATATTGGGGTCGATTATGTCACGGATCTTCCAGTCTCTGACGGCCACACATGCATTCTTGTAGCCATTGACCTATTCTCCAAAGCGTGCAAGCTAATTCCTCTAAAGAACCTGCCTACAGCCTTTGACACCGCGCCGTTACTGCTGGAGCATTTATTTCGCAATTTCGGTATTCCCGACGATATCGTGTCTGACAGAGGGCCCCAGTTCATCTCCCGAGTGTGGCGAGCATTCTTCTCCCTCCTGAATGTAACGGTAAGCTTAACTTCAGGTTACCACCCACAAGCAAGCCAAACTGAATGAAAGATCCAGGATGTCAGTCGGTTCCTTCGCACATTTTGCCACTCCAACCAGAACCTTTGGAGCCGATATCTGATCTGGGCAGAGTATGCCCAAAACTCCCTCCGGCAGGCATCCACGAATCTAACACCATTTCAATGTGTTCTGGGATACCAACCCCCATTATTCCCCTGGTCCGGTGAGCCGTCAGCAGTACCCGCAGTCAATGCTTGGTTCCAAAACAGTGAGAGAGTCTGGAATCAGGCACACCATCATCTTCAGCAAGCATTAAATCGTCAGCGACGCTTTGCAGATACTCACCGCCGCCAGACGCCCAACTACCAACCTGGGCGACTGGTATGGCTCTCCACCCGAGACATCCGTTTACGGCAACCCTGTCGCAAGTTGAGCCCAAAGTACATCGGTCCATTCCCCATCGAGAGACAAATCAACCCAGTCACTTACCAACTTCGACTCCCTGCTCAGTATCGGATACATCCAACCTTTCATGTCTCTCTTCTGAAACCCCATCACTTACCTGTACCTGTTCCTTCTGCAGACCCGGTCCCTGACGACACTCCCCCGATACCGCCCATTGAAGCTGAGCCCATCTACACGGTGAAGGAGATACTGGACTCCCGACGTCGGGGTGGTCGACTCGAGTACTTGGTGGCTTGGGAGGGTTATGGACCAGAAGAAAGGTGTTGGGTACCTCGCAATGATATCCTCGATCCCAATCTGCTCACCGAGTTTCATGATCAGCATCCTGGGAAACCTGCACCACGACCTCGAGGTAGACCCCCACGACGTCGGGGTCCAAGGTCCGCTAGCGCGGACTCTGGAGGGGGGGGTAATGTCAGGGATCAGTCAAGCTCGGTCCCATCCACTACTCAACGATAACTCTCCCCAGAATACTAATCACTCACACCTGCTTCCCATCAACAACCTCATCACCAGGCACAATAAAACACTCACCACAGCCTCAGTTCAATGTCAAACCTCCAACAGGAACAGACCGTATTCCGATGTCTTCTGACCCTCTGATACACCCAAAGATCCCAGGATACCTGTTCACTTCCCATCGCCTGTGATCCCGTGCTCTCCAGAGCTTCCAGTGTTTCCCTCGAGCTTTCTTAATATCGACCACGTCTGAAAGAGAAAGGACAAGTATTAATGAACTGTGACTGCTTGATATACACATACCTGAAGCGAACATACTCACCTGTGATCAGCCCCGTACCGAGTGATCTTCACAGAATCTGCACCAGTATTCCTTGCATACTCACTTTGCACTCTTAGTATCTTAATAAACACTGTGTTTGGATTCACTTACCTCTGCCTCCTTGCATATATCCTGACAAGCTCGTCCTGGGTCGACAATTCATTCAGTAACATTAGGCAGTTTTGATTTATATGCTGTTTAATGTTGAGTATCGCATTATTTTACATATGCATCTGCTTACATATGATATCGCTTGTTTCTGCTTCTCATGTGTTTTGATCAGGGAATTCTGTACTCTTTCAGAAGTTGTGTCATAGCGTTCCCTACCGTATAACAGTTAAAACGTGGAATGCCAGACATTTCCGTCAATGACGGTGAAAGAGTTAACATGTAATTTACTAGAGGTTTTGACAAAATGTTAATTGCTGCATTTAAAAATGTTAATTTGAATTTTTTTTTTTTTTTTTTTAATGGTTTGAATGGATTCAATGACTCAATCATAATACTTCACCTGTTTCATTACTGGATGAATCAGTGTTTTTGAACGAATCTCTTGAATGAATGATTCAATGACGAATACATTTTTACCAGTCACTTGTCGCCACCTAGTGGTGTAACGATGTAATTGATACAATCGCTATAGATTGGAATTTTCTGGTGTGATTTTGTCAAAGGTTTACTTGACACAACCCCCTCCCCCGGCGAAATTTGGAAGGCTCACAGCCTCAATTATATTTGCAATAACCATCTATTTCTTATCATCATTTCTACATATTTTTAGTCATTTGATTTATTTGTATATATTGACTTAGCCGATATTAATCATTGCTATACAATATCACAGTGCAAATCCATCTCAGTAATCAATGTTATAGGTGGCATCACATTGCATAAACAACACAGTCATTTGTCGCAAGTCAACATAAAAACTAACAGCACATTTCATACTGCGGAGGGATGCTTTTCATTGAGTTGGAGCGCCCAAGCATGTCATTTGTTGCAGCTGAATGTTGTTCCCCATTACTTAGAATGCTTTGCCTTTTTTTTTTTTGTACAGATATTACACGATCCATTTGTCTAGTTTAGTATTGCCTCTTTGACTCTGTCTGGAAATACCATTCTTTATTCTGATTCTCTCATGTAGTAAACTGAATGATTTAGGGCGGATGGAAGTTCAGATACTGTTGCTAAACATAACAGCTTTTCTCACTTATAAATACTTCAAGTCTTTCCTCATATCTAATCACAATGCATAATACAGAAACCACCATAATCCAGGTATATGATAAACACTTACCATCGATTTTGTAGTGAAATATGGTGTTCTTTAAGACTACATTTGTATCCACTTCTTTTCTTTTTAATAAAGGGGAATTCCATATTTTTTGAACCTCAGAGCCCTTGTGAAGTGGAATAGTGGAATTCCCCCTGCATGCATCTGTTGTTGGGATAATTGCAGTTTCTCTATTATGTATGTAATGATGATGTTAACTTCTGCTTAATATCTGACTCAATATGAGTTCACAGTATTGTTTGCATGGATCTGATATAATATGAGATCCCAGATGACATTAAATAAGTCTTTAGTCACTTCCTTTCTTCACAAAAAGTAATCATAATGATACTCAAAGGAGACACCCTCCTGCATTTGACTCCATGTCAAGAATAGAGTGAAGTTTAAGTTAGGCTATAAGGAGTATTTCCTCCACTTCTTGTTGTGTTGTTAATATTGTCATTGCTATATGTTGACTGGCAACAGCAAGGTCATGGTTTCGATACCCGAGACCAAATCAACTAATCAACTACATACGTTCGACTCAACGGCTTATGTTTAATATTTAATATTCCTGTATTTTTGCCTCTCTGAAACCAATACAGTATTACAACAAAACAGTAATATCATTCAGCTGATAAAAATATATATTTTATTAGGATTTATCAAGCGTTTTGGTTGCCCATGTATCAAAAATTGATTATTTGTATGTTATTGTAATGTTATTGTAATGTTTTCTAATCTTAATGCAGTTATAACATGTCCAAACCAACATGACGCGTGACAAAAGGTACACTATATTTCCAAAAGTATTGGGACACCCCTCCAAATCATTGAATTCAGGTGTTCCAATCACTTCCATGGCCACAGGTGTATAAAATCAAGCACCTAGGCATGCAGAAGCTTCTACAAGCATTTGTGAAAGAATGGGTCGCTTTCAGGAGCTCAGTGAATTCAAGCGTGGTACTGTGATAGGTTGCAATAAAGCACGCCGCCACTGGACTCTAGAGCAGTAGAGACGTGTTCTCTAGAGTAACCAATCACGCTTCTCTGTCTGGCAATCCAATGGACGAGTCTGGGTTTCTGGTTTTCGAGGGGGGATTATGGTGTGGGGTTGATTTTCAGGGGTTGGGCTTGGCCCCTTAGTTCCAGTGAAAGGTACTCTTAATTCTTCAACATACCAAGACATTTTGGACAATTTCTTGCCTTTAACTTTGTAGAAACAGTTTGGGGATGGTCCCTTCCTGTTCCAACATGACTGCGCACCAGTACACAAAGCAAGGTCCATAAAGACACAAGTTTGATGTGGAGGAACTTGACTGGCCTGCACAGAGTCCTGAGCTCAACCCGATAGAACACCTTTGGGATGAATTAGAGCGGAGACTGCGAGCCAGGCCTTCTCGTCCAACATCAGTGCCTGACCTCACAAATGCGCTTCTAGAAGAATGGTCAAAAAATAAACACACTCCTAAACCTTGTGGAAAGCCTTTCCAGAAGAGTTGAAGCTGTTATAGCTGCAAAGGGTGGGCCAACTCCATATTAATCCCTACGGATTAAGAATGGGATGTCATTAAAGTTCATGTGCATGTAAAGGCAGGCATCCCAAAACTTTTGGCAATATAGTGTAACTTCTCTATCCTTCCAGAGTTTTTGTCATAATATGCAACAGAGACCTGCACGCGGCTGACAGCTCAATGATTATCTCAAGTAATTTGAGTAGTTTGAATACCACTTTTTGTGTAACTTTATTGGCAAATGATAATTTACCTCAGATCTTGAAAATAACTCAAAGGAACAAGAATAATTGTGATGCTGTCTTTTTAATTGTTTTTTGTGTTTTGTTTTTTTACAACAGTTCAATAAACAGGACATTAATAGGCCTATTAAGTAACTTTTGTCACAATGTTGTCAGGTGTCTATTTTTGCTCTGTCACGATAATAGTTCCAAGCGAAGTCAAACAGAAAACTATGAAAGCTTGTTTCCGCCACAGAATAAAAAAAAGTGCAGATCTGACTTTTCAACACAGTCTCATGGCAATTCGTAACTATTTTAAGTGAATTGGTGGCTAATTTGTACGAATTTGACAATCTCATTTGTGCGTTTTAGTACGATCTGTTTAAACCCCAGTGACGGGTAGGTTTAGGGGCGGGATTAGGGGTGGTCCTTCATAATGAGATTTGTTTGAAAATCTTACGTTTTTACAAATCTTACGAATTCATACGGCATCGCCACATTGTACGTTTTTCCGTGAGATCGGGTTGGACTTTTTTTTCTCACAATTGCGAGAACTTTTGAACAGGATGAAGAGGTCCAAATTTTTCTTATTTTTTTTAAATATCAATTTTTTTCATTTAGTACTGTCCTTCAGAAGCAACAGAAGATACTTGCATGTTTCTCAAAATCATATAGTCACTGCTGGAGAGGGTTCAGATATGCAAAAGATGCTGGAAAACTGAAGAATTTACAGGACCTAGAGGATTTTTCTGAAGAACATTGGGCAGTTTAACTGATCAGGACAAAAACGGGACTCAAGAACAACCATCACAAAACATCCCGTTAACAACACACAGTATTAATAATAATCAATGGTTCATAAACTTTTGAACGGGGTCATTTTAAGAAATTCAGCAATTTTTTTGTCTTGTGGACTTTACTATGTAAACATTTTTTACGTAAAATATCTTATTCAGGACAGCACATTTTCACAGATTCTGCAAGCGGTTCACATACTTTTTCTTGCAACTGTATATAATATTATTATTATTTAAACATTCAAACTTAAATTAAGCTACTTAAAAGTTATTTTTTTTCCCCGAGTCATCAGAGATCAGATTGAACATAGTATAATAAGGAATCAGTAAAACTGGTTAATCATTACTTGGGTCTCTGCCCTAAGTTTAATAGAACTGATATCAAAACAAGTAAAGGGGTTGAATTCTTGGAAAATAGTGGTCATGATGTGAAAACATTTTATCATGATTTCAGTGCGTCAGAAATGTCACTGACTTTAAGGATGTGGAAAGAAAGACACAATGATTGTAAACAATTTGTGCTTTCTGTGAATTCCTACTTTGAGTCAGTGTTTGGACAATAACCTCTTGATATACACTGTTGTTTTTTGTGATTAAGTATGTATATCCTGTTTGATATGAGTCAGAGGATAAAGCAAAGGAATGATTTTTATTCCCCTTCTGAAAGATTGTTATGTTTCTCACACGCAAATCCACTGTGCATCGAGCATGTGATTTGATTTATGTTTTATGTATCTTTATCCTTCAGGTGGAAATGTCATGTTTTGAAAGCTCTGATAGATTGTAGAAGGACTGTGACATTTCTGAGATTGAAACCATCTTTGTGTCACATATCAAATTTCATTATGAAAATCTCCCACTGGAAACACGACTGGGAATTCTTTGGAAAGTTTAATACATTTTCTATGTACACAATCCTGTAAAGGACCGCTCTTGGATCTCAAACTGGATATATAATGCTTGGAAGAGAAACTGTCCTGTCCTGCCCTGACCATCCAGGAATGCCCCTGAGCCCTCTAGGCAGACTGGAAATGAAACAATGGCACCATTATATCATATCCGTTTAATTTAGTTAAGAGGGACATGATGGTAAACCAGGACAGGTGGTTTTAATAGTAGCATGCCCACGGGATTTTTGTGGACTGAAGACAAGAGATGGAAGGAACAGGGAATATGCAAGACACGAATGCAGGGAGGATGCTAGCGTTTCACACAGACACTTCCATCCGAACATCTCTTACCGTTCAATACATAATCAAATTAAACACACTCTCAACCCTTGAGCAAGTAGGCAGACATCTAACAACCAAAATCACCCAAAACACCCCAGCTACTATCCAAAACACCCTAGCAACTATCAAAAATAGCCTAGAAACCACCTAGGAATCACTTAGAACACCCTAGCAACCATCCAAAATAGCCTAGCAACCACCTAGGAATCACCCAGAACACCCAAGATACCTTTCAAATGAGCCTGGCAACCACTTAGAAATCAAACTCAGAATGCCCTACAAAACATCCAAAATAGCCCAGAACACCCCAAGATAGCATCCAAAATAGCATAGCAACCACTTAAGAATCACCCAAAATACCCTAGCAACCTTCAAAAATAGCCTAGCAACCACCTAGGAATCACCCAGAACACATAAGCTAACATTCAAAATAGCCTGGCAACCACTTATAAATCACACCCAGAACACCCTATCAACCATTCAAAATAGCTTAGCAACAACCTAATCACACAGAACACCATGGCAACCACTCAGAACACCCTAGCCCCCTAGCAAACACATAAAAATCACCCATAATCCCTGGCAACCATTCAAAACACCTTAGCAACTGCATAGCAATCACCCAGAACACCCTAGTAACCATTCAAGCTAGTGTAGAAACCACCCAGAACGCCATAGAAACCATCCAAATACCCTAGCAACCATCTAGAACACCCAAGATAAAATTCACTTAGAAATCACTCCCAGAACACCCTAACAGCCATCCAAAATAGCATAGCAACCGCTTAATAATCACCCAAAATACCCTAGCAACCATCGAAAATAGCCTAGCAACCACCAAGAAATCACCCAAAACACCCTAGCAACCATCCAAAATAGTCTATCAACCACCTAGGAATAACCCAGAACACCCAAGCTACCATTCAAAATAGCCTAGCAACCACTTAGAAATCACACCAGAACACCCTAGAAACCATCCAAAATACCCTAGCAAACAGCTAGGAATCCCCCTGATTCATTTATAACTTGAATATACTGCATGAGGCTTCCGGTGTCATCCTCTTCCAGTTATTTTGGCTGGACTGTACAAAAACAGTTTATGCTGCTCGATATTGCAAACTGGTATTTATCATCATATAATTTTATATTGATCCTAATCATAAACACACTGGTTTATAGTTTTACGGTCCGTTCTCACTGTTGCACAGTGGTTTCCTCAGATTTTATCTGTCACATTAATCTGACATCGCTAACTTTAATCTAAATCATTATCGCTTGCACAACACACTAGGATTTCGCTAGCCTGTTAGCCTGCCATCAGTGCTTGCCGTCTTTTTTTTCTCGCGAGCTCACGTCTTTACAAGTCCATCAAACAACTGTGGTAAGTTAGATCGGTCAACAAACACGGTGAGTCATGTCATCTTCTCCTGTTATTGTCACTTGCACTGCCTGTCACATGTTCAGTATAGCCTTCTCTGTCAGCGGCGAGGATTACACATGTGATAAATGCAGGAAGATATTCAGGCTGACGGAGAAGATTTCAGAATTTGAGACACGCATCCAAACTTTAAATCAGAATAGTAAGAATGCAAGAGCTTTAGACACTGCTTTGGATGCGACTAGCTTAGTGAAATCTGTACATTGTTAGGTTCCGGCAGCAGAGCTCGAGCAGCTGGGCAACTGGGTGACTGTGAGACAGCATAGTCGCGGGACAAAACACCGCTCTTCCGTTCCGATTAGAACATCAAACAGGTTCTCCCCACTCAGTGACTCAGAAAACACCGCTCGTACATTCCGATTAGAACATCAAACAGGTTCTCCCCACTCAGTGCCCGGCTACCCACTGAGAATCCTGTTGAAAGTGCCCTAGTTATTGGCGATTCTATTACACGGAACGTGAGCGCCTGACATCAAAGCAAATTTAAAAGTGCTGTCTAATGCTAATTGTAAATTCTCTAAGATTATTATTCACGTTGGCACTAATGATGTTCGACTTCACCAGTCGGAGATCACCAAAGTTAACATTAAAGAGGTGTGTGAACTCGCAAGTATAATGTCAGCTGCTGTATTTTGCTCTGGCCCGCTTCCTGTTCGCCGGAGTGATGAGATACTTAGCAGACTATCATCACTCAATGGCTGGTTGTCTAAGTGGTGTCCGCAGAATAACATAGGGTTCATAGACAATTGGAAAAGTTTCTGGGGCAGACCTGACCTGTTAAAAAGAGATGGTATTCATCCTTTCTGGGATGGTGCCGCTCTTCTCTCTAGTAATATGGCACATAGTCTTACAGTTGAACCTTGACTAACTGGGGCCCAGGTCAGGAAGCAGACGGACTGGCTTAACCGACCATCTGCTAGCTGCCTCAAGTCACAGAAGTCAGATAAATCCCAACACATAGAGACTCTTTCACCTAGATATTATCACATAGAGACTGTGTCTGTTCCACGAATTAGTAAATACAAAAAACTCTCAAATCCCATTTAAGGGGAAAAAATTTTACTGATGTTCAACAAATAAAAAAACCCCAATACAATACAGATGATCAAATGATAAAGCTTGGGTTGCTGAATATAAGATCACTTTCTACAAAATCACTTTTTATAAATTATATGATTACATCATAACTTAGATGTGCTGTGTTTGACAGAAACGTGGCAAAAACCAGAAAAAAACAAAACATTACTTTAAATGGGTTGGCAATTAGAGACATTCTAAACTCTATTGGAGTTAGGCAACACGTGTCAGGACCCACTCATTGTCGTAATCATACTTTAGATCTAATATTGTCACATGGAATCAGTGTTGATGCCTTTGAAATTCTGCAGCAGAGCGATGACATCTCAGATCATTATCTAATCTCATGTATACTCCATTTAGCCAAGGATGCTAGGCCTTCACCTTGTTACAAATATGGTAGAACTATCATTCCTACCACTAAAGATTGCTTTATAAATAATCTTCCTGATCAGTTTAATCTTTTCAGCATCCCAGATAGCTTAGAAGAACCCGATGTTGCAACAGAAACTATTGACTGTCTCTTTACCAGCACTTTAGACACAGTTGCTTCTTTGCACTTAAAGATTAAAGAAAATTGTCCAACGCCGTGGTACAATGAGCACACTTGGGCCCTTAAAAGAGCAGCCAGAAAAATGGAGCACAGCTGGAAGAAAACAAAACTAGAGGTTTTTCGCATTTAATGGAAGAAGAGCACGATTGCCTACAGAAAAGCCTTAAAAACTGCTAGATCTGCTTATTTTTCGAGAAAACAAACACAACCCTAGGTATTTATTTGATACAGTGGCTAAATTAACAAGAAATAAAGCTTCAACTTCTGACATTTCCAAACAGCACAGCAGTAATGACTTTATAAACTTCTTTACTTGCAAGATTGATAATATTAGAGAGAAAATTATGCAACCGTCTACTACAGTATCGCATCAGACAGTACATTGTAGTGTCTCTAAAAACTTTTAAGCTGGCTATGATTAAACCGCTTAGTAAAAAAACGCAACTTGATCCTACAGAATTAGTCAATTACAGGCAGATTTTGAATCTACCCTTTTTGTCAAAGATACTAGAAAAGGCAGTATGCTCACAACTATGTTCCTTTTTAAGTCGAGTCACCTTTATTTATAAAGCGCCTTTTACAATGCAGATTGTTTCAAAGCAGCTTCACAGTGTTAACAGGAAAATAATGCAACAGAATTTGATTCGGCTGTACAGTCGCTCTGGAGAAAACAGTGATGTCATCCAGCGTTTTAGAAAGAAATGGTATCTGTGAGGATTTCCAGTCAGGATTTAGACCATATCATAGTACTGAGACTGCTCTCATTAGAGTTACAAACGACTTGCTCTAATCATCCGACTGTGGTTGTAATTCTCTATTAGTGTTACTCGATCTTAGTGCTGCATTTGATACTATCGACCACAACATTCTTTTAAATAGACTCGAAAATTATGTTGGCATTAGTGGAATTGCATTTGCATGGTTCAAATCATACTTATCTGACCACTATCAGTTTGTTGCAGTAAATGAAGAGATGTCATATCGATCACAAGTTCAATATGGAGTACCGCAGGGCTCAGTGCTAGGACCGTTGCTTTTCACCTTGTACATGCTACCACTAGGAGCTATCATTAGGAAGCATGGCGTTAGTTTTCACTGTTATGCTGACGATATTCAGCTCTATATTTCTTCATGCTCTGACAAACTTACCAATTCACAAAATTAACAGAAGGCATAGCTGATATGTAAAAAAAATGGATGAATAGTAATTTCTTACTACTTAATTCTGAAAAAAACTGATTCTAATTATTGGACCAAAAACTTCAGCTTAAATTTTATTCTAGGAACCTAGAATACTGTCTAACACTTGATGGCTGCTCTGTCAAGTCTTCGTCGTCAGTTAGAAACCTGGGTGTGCTCTTTGATACCAATCTTTCATTTGAAAGCCACGTTTCTAGCATCTGTAAAACCGCATTCTTCCATCTTAAAAATATATCTAAATTACGACATGTGCTCTCAATGCAAAATGATGAACAGTTAGTTCATGACCTCAAAGCTAGATTATTGTTATATATTGTTATTGTTATAATGCTATACTCGGTGGTTGCCTTGCACGCTTAATAAATAATTGTATGCTGTTTTCTGTGGTGGATTGTGTTCGTGTTCTGGGTCAGATGTTCATGTCTTTTCATATGCAGTGTTGTCATTAAAAGCATGCATGCAAGTGGATTCTCTCTCTGCCTCGTCTCTCAGCAATTCGTTACAGTCATCAATTGAGTTAACTGCTTTTGGCCAGCAGGGGGCCCTCCAAGCCTGCTGGGCCCTATGCATTTATGTGGTTTACTTACGTGGTGGTTAACCACACTACTGAGTGTGAAGGTGCACGTGTCAAAAATTCTGTCATTGCATTGTGTGAGACATTTTGCGTCACAGTGTACACGGTATTTTTTGTAACTGCGCGCGGCTCCGCTTACGCTTATGCACGACTTTGTAAGCGGATTTCGCTTACGAATAATCTGCTTACGAGGTGATTCTGGCTGAGCTAGTACGTCTGTACCGCCATCTTTCCGGCACCCAGTTTGCGCTTGTCTAAATTAATTGCTTACATTTACAAAATGAGCCTACACTAGCAGAAATAAGCCTTTTTAAATAAAGATCCATGTTTAATCAATTAAATTAAAATGTTTAATTAAATCTGAAAACATTTAAAAGATTGTTGTTTAATTTATTTTATAATACGTATGTTCTCATGTCCATATATTTTGTTCTAAAGTCACAAATAATATTAATATTATTTTAAGTATATTATAATAATTTACATGATTCTTTGGTTCTTTTGTAGTGTAGGTTTGGTGTAATATAAGTGTAATAAAAACAAACATTGGGTGCTTCTCAAATCTTATTTGTGCATCCTCGTTTCCTTTCCTTAGCTCCACCCCTTCAGGATGCGAGGGAGAGACGCAAGGAAAAGACGCGAGGACAGAGGAATTGAATCAAGTGAAATGATATATCCTCACTCCCTTTAGCGTCACTTCAAAGCGTCGTCAATTAATGATGAACATTCATGAACATTATAAATAATTATTTATATTGTAATAGTTTCAACCTACACAAAATACCACATTTGTTTATACATATTTTTATTTTACCAGTTATTATTAACAATGAATTAATTACAATAACAATCAGTTATTAACTGCTTTTTATTTATTGTATAGTATTACAGTTTGTTTAATTTCCTTTTATTTTCTTGTGCTTTGATATAATTCTGCAACTGTCCTACTACAGTTGTTGTAATTTGACATACATTTGTATCTTGTACATGTAAACAATAATGATAATTATAATAATTAATAAACTGTGGCAAGATGTGAAGGGGGAGGAGAATTTATACGTGCATCGATAAAACACTTCCGCAAAGGATACACCTGTGTATCCTCGCTCATGACTCCTCGGGAAGCCTCCTCACTCCTCGATCCTCGCCTCCTCGCGGTGCAAATAGAGAGTTGAGATGTCCTACAAGATGGCTGAGCTCGATCGGTTTCCGGGTCATAGGATGGAGGACGGAGGAGCGAGGAAACGAGGAGGGATATTGAAAAGCACCCTACGTCACGTGTGTACTTTACTTCTTCTCACCGCTGATTCCTGATGGTTTAGAGAACAATTACTCCGAGTCGCCCCTGGTGTTTCAAAGAATAGTACAAAAGTAAATGCCTCGTCCATTTGGAGATGTGCACGCAGTCAGTGGAGGTTCGCAGTGCAGAGCCAGGCGAAACGAGGCGGGAATCCTGGTAAACACAGTTGGTTATGGCTTGAGTGAACGTAAACAGTCGAGAAAGACACCACATGCGTACAGAATGTATCAGTATATTGGATCCGTGCATTGTCTTAAAGTGACAGTAGTCTAATATTTGTGCTGCTGTTTTTAAAGTTAATCAAACAAAAAAGGACAAAGAAAAAAAATAACTAACTTCTCTTGACTGAATAACTTTTGTAACTTTAAGAAGGATGAATCTTTGTTTAATTTATACAGTGAAGACTATTTAGTGTTATTTTACATTTGATTATTTTATTCAATGTCTCTACCTGAAAACTACTGTTACTTGTCTTTACTAATGTTTTAAGTTAGTTTTAGCTGTGGTATCGAAACTGGAATAGAGAATTGTGAATTTTCTGTTTTCAGTTCAGTTTATGGCCAGTAAATTTGCTTAAATCACCGGCCATTGGCAGGTGTGACAAAAAGTTGGTTTTAGGCCCTGCCTGCGCATTCACATGAAATAGCTTAATTCTGCATTGACAAACATTTTGATAACCTCTGCCCTATGAACCTCCTGAACATCCCAGTAACTAACTATGAACATAGGAACAACTCCTCATGTAATCATTTTGAGTGCTTCACAATCATCTCATGTATTATTCTTCTTTCTAAAAACATAATGTTTTGAGGACACAAATCGCTGCATTAATCAGTGTCTATCATTTCAAGCTTTTCAACCTCCATTGGTTTCCCTCATTAGGGGCAATAAAAGCAATCAGCAATCAAAACAATTGTGAGTTAATCAGGCAGACACATTATTATCCCTGTTGGCATAATCATAACGGTTATTTGAAGGACAGCTATATGCTGTCATGAGGAAAGCCATGCAAAAATCATCTTTTAAACATTTTGCATTTATTATCTTTTTTTGACAGTTTAATGATCCATTTCTCTCAGGCTCTTTATGGCTGTAAGGAAATAACGCTCAGGCTCTGCTGGGGTTTTGTGCAAAACATTTCAACAAACAATTTTTTGCTAAATCAACTGAATCAAATATTCTGTACTGGCCAATCTTTTTTTCTTTGAAGTAGATGGCAAGAAAAAAGCCTGTTATATCTAAAGAACAATAACAGTGTTTGTGAAATTTTCCAATAAATATATTTTGAATTGCTGTATGGAAAAATATATTAAAGCAGGGGGAAAACAAATAAAAAATACAAAAGGAACATTGCGGCAGAATAAGGAAAATAATACAAATAGACAAATGCATGAGTGTAAAGTCAAGCCTTCAGTCCATGTGTGCAAGAAAGTGTCTATAGAGGGCGCTCTTGCAGGTTGTGAGGCAAATCACCAGTCTTTGAGTCTTTTTGAGGGTTTAAATCCATTTGATTCCTCTGGGTTCATCTGTTGTGCTGTTGGATTTCAGTGATGGCCGTTTCAGGTTCACATTTCATCCATTTAAATGGGCTTCTGGTCACTGCAAGATAAAATATTGATTGAACACATGACCATAAAATACAATACAATTCTCTAGATGAATGCTGTTCCAAAAGTGCTCATTGTTTTTTTTGTTTTGTTTTTAAATATATGCCTACTTAAATTTTAGACACAGTATTGTCACTTTGTTTTCACTCTGCCAACAAAAAGTTTCAAATGAAGCCAATACAATCAACTGTTGCACATCTCAGAGTAGTATTCGTTTTCAAATACATCTGATATTCAATCTGTTCAAATCTGTTGAGTGAGTGATTTAATGGGTGCATCTCAATCAGTTCCCTAGCTCCTGAGCTCGTGAATCAGTATATTGTGTACGCGAATACGGGCACTGGTAAGGGCCCTGGTTCATACACAATGGGACATGGATTACTCAATTTCCGGTGACATGACTATGTACAATCTATATCTTTTTAGTATAATTTTTTTATGCTGATTAAAGGCTTAGTTAACCCAAAAATGACAATTCAATTCACCTATAAACTTTCTTTTAAATATTAAATTATAGTATATAATAAAATATAATATATTAAATCTTTGATACTATGTGAATCAAAACCTATAGACTGGAAATCAAACCACCTATAAATGTAATTTTAAATATTAAATTATAGTATATAATAAAATACTATAATATATTAAATGTTTGTTGCTATGTGAATCAAAACATATATGTGGTGATAGCATAAAGTAATAAAAAGTTACAGCATTTGGAACAAAGGTAGCCTTTTTGTTTAGCCCTTGACTCCTCCTAATGGGCATTTTTAAAATCGTTCTTCCATGAGGAATATCTTGTGATCGACGCAAGGGATTATGTTGATTATGTTGACTCATTTTAATCGCGACAATCTGCTTTAAATAATGACAATCTGTGCATGTTTCATGAAGTTATGAGTAAAAATGCCACTTGAAATCTACATATTTCTTTTTAGTTAAATAAATTATGAAGAAAAAAAAAATTCTATTTATCAGCAAAGCAAATTCATCGCTCAGCACTACTTAGGAGTTAATCAAATTGGCTACATGCATTGTAAAGTTCAGACTCTAAGCTTTCAAATGACATCTGTTTTGACCTGTATTTAAGGGATTAGTTTTGAAAAATATGATTATTAATATTTTCGTTGCTGGGTGGCGCCAGCACCTAAATTTTTTATATATTTACGGTAGAAAATTTACAAAATATCTTCATGGAACATGATCGTTACTTAATATCCTAATGATTTTTGGCATAAAAGAAAAATTTATAATTTTGACCCATACAATGTATTGTTGGTTATTGCTACAAATATACCCGTGAGACTTATGACTGGTTTTGTGGTCCAGGGTTACATATATAATATACATTGCAATGTATTGGTTTGTGAGGAAGCTCAAACGTGCTGCGTAACACGAAAATGAACCTCACTGGTTCTTGCTTAAGCTTAAACGTGCTGCTTAACACGAGAATGAACCTCATTGGTTCTTGAGGAAGCTCAAACGTGCTGCGTAACACGAGAATGAGCCTCATTGGTTCTTGTTGAAGCTGAAGCATGCTGCGTAACATGAAAATTAACCTTATTGGTTCTTGCTAAAGCTTAAACATGCTACTTAACACGAGAATGAACCTCACTGGTTCTTGCTTAAGCTTAAACGTGCTGCTTAACACGAGAATGAACCTCATTGGTTCTTGCTAAAGCTTAAACATGCTGCTTAACACGAGAATGAACCTCATTGGTTCTTGTTGAAGCTCAAACGTGCTGTGTTACACAAGAATGAACCTCATTGGTTCTTGCTGAAGCTCAAATGTGCTGTGTAACACATGAGAATGAACCTCATTGGTTCTTGCGGAAGCTCAAACGTGCTGCGTAACATGAGAATGAACCGGTTCTTGCTGAAGCTCAAATGTGCTGCGTAACATGAGAATGAACCTCGTTGGTTTTTGAGGAAGCTCAAACGTGCAGCATAACACAAGAATGCGAATCAAGTGTAGTTTTACAAGTTCACACTTTCAAATAAGTCAGATAGAATAAATAGTATGCGTATTTGCCGTGCTGTCCGAGGAGAGGGCTCCGAGCTCTGTATTTGGCCCCAAACCAGAGTACTCCCCCCTAATCCTGGCTGTGGTAGGAACAAGCCAAGAGTGAGTCGTCGGGTGGTGGAGGTATGCTGAAAACTCGAGGAATGTAGGTGAGTTGACTGTGTATATATATATAGGCTTCCTCTCATGCTGATAGGACAGATGTGGTAATTGTTGATGACGAGTTGATTGGATTGATTATTTGAACGTGCTCCTCCTGAACTTTGTAAATGAAACATTATTTCACGAGTTCACACATACAAATAATTCAGATAGAATAAATGGTATGCATATTTGGCGTGCTGTCCAAAGAGAGGGCTCCGAGCTCGGTATTTGGCCCGAAGTACTCCCCCCAAAAGGTTGCAAACTAATGTGGAATAGCAGCCAGATAATGATGTTGATACCCCCCCAAAAGTTGCAGAGCATGAAGCTGATGGTGTGCCAATCGAAGGGTGTCAGAGTCAATAGGGAGAAATGGAGCGAGGACTCAATAGCAGGAAAATAAAGGTGGTTTATTTAAACAACAAAATAAAACAAACACAAACAAAAAACCCATGAGGGGGAAAACCAAACTAGAAATAAACTAAACACAAGGACCAGGAACATGTACAGGGACAGGGAACCGATGACATCAGACAACGATCCAGCACAGGACTGAAGACACAAGGAGATTAAATAGGGGACAAACAAGGCAGGTAATGAGGGAGAACAGGTGGGGAAAATTAACCAATAATCAGATAACAAGATGGGCGGGGTTGACAATAGACCAGAGACATGACATCAGACCAAACATGACAAACCGGACTTGGGACCACCGGACTAGGGACCACCGGACTTGGGACCACTGGACTAGGGAGAGCGGCAGGGACCCTCCTCCTCCTGTGCTTATGAGAGTGAGGCGACGTGGCGACAATTGCTACAGCTTCTCTAGCCGTCTCTGAAGGTATTGTAGCACCTTTGGCCGCCTTGGAGGAGCTGCAGTATCTCTGGCTGCCTTCTCCACCTGACGAGCGAGATAGTCCACTGCAGCTTCAAAGGATATGAACTCCAATCCTCTCATCACCAGCCAATCAACAGGTTCATCCAGGGCATAATTAAAAAGGTCCTTGAGAGCCCCCTCGTTGAGCTCTAGACAATAGACCAATTCAGCCACTCTGCTGAATTGTACAGCAAATCTTCTTAAATCCGCCCCTTGCTGACTGAGGGAACATAAGGCCTCAAACTGGAGTATGCGCTGGTAACGAAGGCACGGGACAGCGGGAGATAACAAGATGGGCGGGGTTGACAATAGACCAGAGACATGACATCAGACCAAACATGACAAACACAAGCACATGACTAGAAATGACAAAAGCACCACATGTGCTTACACAGGACAAGACAGACATGTGACAATAGGGGATGATTAGTCACTGGATCAGGAGGGCTTCTTTCATCATCGTCTGAGATTTTGATGGTCATGGCATCAGAAGGGTGAGCCTCGCTGGTAGTCAGCTGGGGATAGTTGCACATGAGGGAGCTCCTATAGGAGCAGAGGAGATAGCACTGCTGCAGCAGTGGAAACAACTTGTGTTCCCAACTTGCTTTCCAACTATCTAATGAGCTAGTTGTAAGAGAAATTGGCTCCTGCGGGAGTGGAAGAGCTAACAATGCTGTGGCATTTGAGCGAGTTTTGACGGAGTAACAGAGCTCCTGTGGGTGCGGAGTTGATGATACTGCTGCGGCAGTGGAGATGAGCCATTTTCAACTTGCTTTTCAACTATCAGGTAAGCCGGTTGGACGAGCTCCTGCGGGAGTATGGAGATATCACTGCTGTGGCAGTAGAAGAAAGTTGAATGGAAAATGAAACTCCTGCGGAAGCTGAGGCGGTACGACTGCTGCGCTAGAGTCTGATGGTGGGGCTGCAGGCCATGGATAAGGGAATGGGTTAGAGAAAGTGACTGGGAAAGGCTGTAATAGCTGAGCCTGTGGAGGAATACTCACACTGAAAGGGCGACCTGTGTCAATGGAAGCTGGCATAGTGACGTGAGGCGCAGCGCTGGAGAAAGCTGCGGTCTGTAGCCCGGCGGAGCAGAGAGAAGAGTGGGGCCTGGCGGCGGAATCTGGGGCGCGGCCTGCTGCTGTGGCCTGACGCTCGCGGAAGAACCGGTCCTGCTAGGGAGGGAGAAGGTATTTTATGGAAGCGTGAATCCGGGGCCTTGTGATTACTCAACCTGTTCACGGCTTTGGAAGGTGGAGTGGATTTTGGAGATGGGAAAGCTGCTCGGAGTGAAACGTACAGGTTGTACAGTTGTGCTTTATTCATCCTCCTAGAAAAATTAACGTCAGCGTTGATTAGCACTTGTCGTAACCCCAACAATGTCCATTTTTCTATTGCAGGAATCGTGAGTTGTGCTGAGGTATAGGAGGATGCTGAAGATGGTGGTGGATGTCTTGATGGTGGAGGCGAGGGCAAGCCTCGGCATCTTGGGGTATGGGAGGCGGCACGGCTGGGCCGATAACCGCATGGTGTTGCTGGAGGTTCGGTTGCGGTGTCCTGTTGAGCATGGGTGCTCCTTGCATCAGTGGGATGCGGCAGAGGATCCTGGGCAACGAGGGAATCATCGTTGGATGGAAAAGTTCAATCTCGGAAAATTTTAATAGATGGGTAAGACCAAATGTTAAAAACTGACGAGGAATGTAAGTGAATCGACTGAGTATGTATATATATATATATATATATATATATATATATGGGTGTTTCTGCAACTACGGGCACTTTCGACTATCCCAATTTTTAAAAAACCAACTCTATGAATTAAAATTTTAACCATCACAGTCTGTAATACATATAACAATTTACACAAAATTGAATGTAGTCGTTAAGATTTTAATCTGGAACATGTTTATTTTTTATGTTTTTCGGGTCATCTTCTTAAAAAGTGTCCTTACCGCAACGTTACAATAACGTTTATTTTTATACATTTTTCTTTAATAATTTCTATAAAAATGTAATATATTTAAAATGCTTTTTCTAATTTGATGCAGTTTTGTAAATACTGATATAAAAAAATAATGTTTTTTTTTCTATGCCATGTAAAAATTTTACAGTAACCTTAGATATCAATTGTTTCCATACACACAAAATATAATTTTTTTAACTTTAAGACAGATGTTGCAATTTCAATGTGTAAAGCATCTCAACTTAAGTGTTAAAATATTTTTTTGCAAATGAAAATGTGAAAAAAAAAATAGAAATAGAGCAGTGCTGCATATCTCTCTGGGTCTTTTTTCATTTCCTCTCTGCATTTTTTGATCGTATTGTTGATGAATTTGGTCTCATCTAGGGTTAAACAATGGCCTGTTTATATATATATATATATATATATATATATATATATATATATATATATATATATATACACTCACCTAAAGGATTATTAGGAACACCATACTAATACTGTATTTGACCCCCTTTCGCCTTCAGAACTGCCTTAATTCTACGTGGCATTGATTCAACAAGGTGCTGAAAGCATTCTTTAGAAATGTTGGCCCATATTGATAGGATAGCATCTTGCAGTTGATGGAGATTTGTGGGATGCACATCCAGGGCACGAAGCTCCCGTTCCACCACATCCCAAAGATGCTCTATTGGGTTGAGATCTGGTGACTGTGGGGGCCGTTTTAGTACAGTGAACTCATTGTCATGTTCAAGAAACCAATTTGAAATGATTCGAGCTTTGTGACATGGTGCATTATCCTACTGGAAGTAGCCATCAGAGAATGGGTACATGGTGGTCATAAAGGGATGGACATGGTCAGAAACAATGCTCAGGTAGGCCGTGGCATTTAAACGATGCCCAATTGGCACTAAGGGGCCTAAAGTGTGCCAAGAAAACATCCCCCACACCATTACACCACCACCACCAGCCTGCACAGTGGTAACAAGGCATGATGGATCCATGTTCTCATTCTGTTTACGCCAAATTCTGACTCTACCATCTGAATGTCTCAACAGAAATCGAGACTCATCAGACCAGGCAACATTTTTCCAGTCTTCAACTGTCCAATTTTGGTGAGCTCGTGCAAATTGTAGCCTCTTTTTCCTATTTGTAGTGGAGATGAGTGGTACCCGGTGGGGTCTTCTGCTGTTGTAGCCCATCCACCTCAAGGTTGTGCGTGTTGTGGCTTCACAAATGCTTTGCTGCATACCTCGGTTGTAACGAGTGGTTATTTCAGTCAAAGTTGCTCTTCTATCAGCTTGAATCAGTCGGCCCATTCTCCTCTGACCTCTAGCATCAACAAGGCATTTTCGCCCACAGGAGTGCCGCATACTGGATGTTTTTCCCTTTTCACACCATTCTTTGTAAACTCTAGAAATGGTTGTGCGAGAAAATCCCAGTAACTGAGCAGATTGTGAAATACTCAGACCGGCCCGTCTGGCACCAACAACCATGCCACGCTCAAAATTGCTTAAATCACCTTTCTTTCCCATTCTGACATTCAGTTTGGAGTTCAGGAGATTGTCTTGACCAGGACCACACCCCTAAATGCATTGAAGCAACTGCCATGTGATTGGTTGATTAGATAATTGCATTAATGAGAAATTGAACAGGTGTTCCTAATAATCCTTTAGGTGAGTGTAGGTCTACTGCTAAAAAAAACACGAGAACAAAATACCACTGCTGCGTTATTAATGTCATCAATGATTTTGAAAAAGAAAAAGCCTATCTAAGCCTTTCTAAAGAATATAACCGTCTCAAATAACCCAGAGTCGATTATAATGTCGGGAATTGCATTTGAGCCGAAGCTTAAGAGAATGAACACTAGTCGGTAACGGCGGCGCTTTGCTAGCTTGTTAATAAACTCAACCAAACGTGTCCTATATGACATTAATCAGATATAGACAACATAAAAGTAATCTTACAACTTGCATCTGCACAAAAGGACGCGGATGCGCACTTGAACTTCACAGCGCTAGTCTGATGTAACTCTCTTTGTGGATTTCTTTTAACAGCTGATACACGGGGAACTAAAGCACAGAGAATTTACAAAATTCTATCACACTCTTGATTTCATTATAATGCTATGTATGCGACAGATTGGCGCTGCACATCTTGCACTTCATGATGACAATGATTCCAGGCATCACTGCAGCGCGCGCTTCAGTTTCACTTTATTTCGCCGGTCTGGAAGGCGTGCTGTCTAACTAACCAATCAGACCTCAGTTACCGCCCAAAACGCCAAAATAACCAATCAGAAAAATAGACAAATATATTTCAGTCAGGGCGATCGTCGTTTTCATGATCGATCGTCGTTGTCACATTCGAGTACTCGACCACTGTTGCCCATCCCTAATATATATATAGGCTTCCTCTCATGCTGATAGGATAGATGTGGTAATTGTTGTTGATGATTGATTATTTGAACGTGTTCCTCCCGAACTTTGTTAATGAAACTGCAGTTTTTGCAGTGCATTGTGGGATTGTTTAGGGAGTGAACGTTCCAGTGCACTGGATTAGTTTTGCGATTGAGACATCCCTTAAAATGGCAGACTCCCTGATCAGTGCCCTGACTACTGAACTAGGAAGCTGATTGAGATGCACCTAATATCTTGCTCACTAAAAACCGGATTGTTTTGTTCCTGAATGTTTTTTTTATTCAAATGACTCAGTTGTCGCCACCTACTGGTGTAACGATGCAATTTGCAGAAAGAGTCACTGAAAAAATCCACCACCACTTATGCTTTTAAAAATCTCAAATGATCACCAAGGCTGCATTTATTTGATCAAAATACAGTAAAAATAGAAAAATCGTGAAATATTATTACAATTTAAAATAACTATTTTAATATATTTTAAAAAGTAATTTATTCCTGTGATGTAAAGATGAATTTTCAGCATCATTACTCCAGGTGACACATGATCCTTCAGAAATCATTCTAATGATTTGCGGCTCAAGAAACATTTCTTATTATCAGTGTTGAAAACTGTTAATATTTCTGTGGGAAACATGATGCATTCATTTCCAGGAATCTTTGATGAACAGAGAGTTTAAATGAACAGCATTTGTTTGCAATTTTGTAACATCATAAATGTCTTTACTGTCACTTTAATTAATCCTTGCTGAATAAAAGTATTAATTTCTTTAAAAATATATTTCTGACACCCAAACCTTTGCACTCTTGCTCGTGTGATGTTGCTTAAATACACAGTGAAACATCTCTAAAGTTTATTTAACTAAAGTAACGTTGTGGTTAGACACAATTAGCCAATATTGTTTTTTATGAATCATAAGCATTACTAATACCTAAGTAATCCAGATCAAAAATGACAAGCATATAATTATGCTCTTCAGAGTGATTAAACAAATAATTACACTTCATCCCTCTGCATGGTCAATGAGACGGTTACTACAGCAACACTAATTGCTCACACTGCACAGCACTAAAGGAGCTGATCGAACTGTGTGGGCTGCGAGTAAACATCATTTAACACAAGAAGTTAGGATAAAAAAAAAAAAACTAAACGGACTAATCAATGTTAATGAAAATCCTAAATGACTTTGATGAGCTCTTCTAATTTGTCGAGCGCGACATAAAGCAAAGTGGAAGCCTAAAGCCAACTGTTCTGTTTCGGCTCTGGTACTTCAAGCAAATAAAGTGAAACAACAGACGACAGGATTTTGGTGTGTAGACAAGAATTTGGTGACTGCGGGACACACACCTGGTGGTCAGGTGCGCTGTGAGAGGGCGCTGTCGCCCCCGTGTGGCTGAGAGCGGGAAATCTGCTGGGCTGCCCTCGCAACGTCACTGTGATGGTGGTGGGAGCTTTCAGCCCTGTGGACGACACACATGTTACAGACATGTCCTACTTAAAAAAAAAATGTAAAGACAAGAAATATGTTTGCCTTTTATTATAATCACAAGTTGTTTGGAAACGTATGTATTGTGGGATATTTAAATAAAAATCATTAGGCATAGCTATTATACATACAAACATGTTATTCTGTGTTGCTTATTAATAAAAATGTAATACAACCTGTGATGTTTTGTCCATAATTTATAATGTTATAAATCAGATTTACCATTTACCAGATTTAGCAAGTAGCCTAATGAATAAATGAATGTTTTTAGGCTATGTGATGCAGGTGAATGAATCATATATGTTTTTCATTCACCTCCTATAAAGTCTACAGATTCACAATTATCAATAACAGCATTAATATTTTTGTTAATCTAAATAGATGCATTTCATAGTTCATATTCACTTTTATCCCGAGTATTGACTCCTTTGAACCCGATCTCATGAAAAAAGTAACTATTTTATGAGGTGGTGATTTGGTATAAATTGGATATTACTATTCATAGAAAATTTATGATTTTTAAAATATATATATTTTTTTTATCAAGAAGGTCCACACCTGAATACACTGCCCGGACAAAAAAAATTAGCTGTTTGGATTTAAATAGGCAAATGCTTAAAGGGTTAGTTCACCCAAAAATTATCCCATGATTTACTCACCCTCAAGCCATCCTGGGTGTATATGCCTACCTTCTTTCAGACAAACACAATCGGAGGTATATTAATAAATGTCCTGGCTAATCCAAGCTTTATAATGGCAGTGAATGGGAGCCCAAAATTTTATGCCCAAAAAGTGTATCCATCATATTAGCCAGGCCATTTTTAATATAACTCAGATTGTGTTTGTCTGAAAGAAGGTAGGCATATACACCCAGAATGGCTTGAGGGCGAGTAAATTATGGGATAATTTTCATTTTTGGGTGAACTATACCTTTAAGACTGTATGATTGGATCATTATTGCAGTGATTATTATGTTTCTAGCATGTTATATGTTTGGCAACAGTTCTTCTAACCCTATTGAATGAGTGTGTAGCTTTTCATTTCTTAAACAACCATGTATGAAGACCCATCATGGCCAGGATGACAATGTCAAGATTCATCATGGAATTTCTTTCATTAATTACTCATGTCTTTCCAAACCTGCATCTTCGGAACACAAAAAATATATTTTTGATGAAATCTGAGAAATTTCTGTCCCTCCATTGATAGCTACGGAACTACCACTTTGATGCTTTAAAAACTTCATAGAGATTGTAAAACTAATCCATATGAATTGAGTGGTATAGTCAATTTTCTGAAGAGACACGATCGCTTTATATGATGAATAGATTTAATTTAGGCTTTTATTCACATATAAACATTCATCAACACACACATCAGTTGTGGTAGAAGCTCAAGCATGTTCACTTGACGTGCAAGAACCAATGAGATTCATTCTCGTGTTACGCAGCACGTTTGAGCTTCAGCAAGAACCAATGAGGTTCATTCTTCTGTTAGCAGCATGTTTGAGTTTCAGCAAGAACCAATGAGGTTCATTCTCGTGTTACGCAGCACGTTTGAGCTTCAGCAAGAACCAATGAGGTTCATTCTCGTGTTACGCAGCACGTTTGAGCTTCAACAAGAACCAATGAGGTTCATTCTCGTGTTACGCAGCACGTTTGAGCTTCAGCAAGAACCAATGAGGTTCATTCTCATGTTACGCAGCACGTTTGAGCTTCAACAAGAACCAATGAGGTTCATTCTCGTGTTACGCAGCACGTTTGAGCTTCAACAAGAACCAATGAGGTTCATTCTCGTGTTACGCAGCACGTTTGAGCTTCAACAAGAACCAATGAGGTTCATTCTCGTGTTACGCAGCACGTTTGAGCTTCAACAAGAACCAATGAGGTTCATTCTCGTGTTACGCAGCACGTTTGAGCTTCAACAAGAACCAATGAGGTTCATTCTCGTGTTACGCAGCACGTTTGAGCTTCAGCAAGAACCAATGAGGTTCATTCTCGTGTTACGCAGCACGTTTGAGCTTCAACAAGAACCAATGAGGTTCATTCTCGTGTTACGCAGCACGTTTGAGCTTCAGCAAGAACCAATGAGGTTCATTCTCGTGTTACACAGCACGTTTGAGCTTCAGCAAGAACCAATGAGGTTCATTCTCGTGTTACGCAGCACGTTTGAGCTTCAGCAATAACCAATGAGATTCATTCTTGTGTGTTACGCATAGGGGTGTAGCGGTACATGTATTCGCCCCGAACCATACGGTACTGACGTCACGGTTCGGTTCATTCAGTTAGACAACGAATACAGTGTCAGGCAATTCCCACTTCAATCCAAAAGGGGGCGCACGTTTTTTTTACGCAACACGTTTGAGTTTCAGCAAGAACCAATGCGATTCCTTCTTCTGTGTTACGCAGCACGCTTGAGCTTCAGCAGGAACTAATGAGATTCCTTCTTGTGTGTTACGCAGCACGTTTGAGCTTCAGCAAGAACCAATGAGATTCCTTCTTGTGTGTTACGCAGCACGTTTGAGCTTCAGCAAGAACCAATGAGATTCATTCTCGTGTTACGCAGCACATTTGAGTTTCAGCAAGAACCAATGAAGTTCGTTCTCGATCTGTTCATCATATAAAGCAGTCATGTCTCTGCAGAAATTTTGGACTAAACCGCTCAATTCATATGGATTCGTTTTACAATCTCTTTATGAACTTTTTGAAGTGGAAAAGTGGAAAAGTTTCGCAGCTGTCAATTGAGAAACAGAAAGTTCTAAAATTTCATCAAAAAGATCTTCATTTGTGTTCTGAAGATGAAGGTCTTACGGGTTTGGAATGAGATGAGGGCGAGTAATTAATGAAAAATTTTTAACTTTTAGGTGAACTAACCCCTTAAACCAAGATACATTTACTTGAGATGCAAAATTACATTAAATATTAAGTCTTTCTGTGAAATTGATTAAAATAAAGCGAGTTTATGATTAAAACGAACAAATACCTGCCAATGGACTCAAAATCAACTTAATTCAAAGGGAAGTTTTTATAACTCATTGACAAAATGTTTTTCTTGTTTCATGTACAAACTCATTTTAACTTTTCAAGACCTTGATTTAAAGAGGTTTAGATATTTGTATTGGAAAACAGGATAAAAATACTGAGGAAGATAATCATTTTTTCAATGCATGCAAAAATAAGACTTTTTAAGCCCAGCAGAAACCCTGAAAATATACTGGATACTACATACTAACAAAATAGTGATTAAGTATGCACAAACTTATTGTGTGCATATTTAATTCAGCAAGTGCGGTCCATTTAAATACCCATTTATTTTGCATTTTGAATCTAACCGTTTAAATGTCTTAAATCTTGTCAATCAGATAAATCAGTGGATGTTCAGACCAGAATTATACTTAATGCAGAGAAGACACAGCCTAACATTTAAAAAATAAATAAATACAATTTACAGAACATTTGCATAATGTATACAGTCTACACACAGAAGAAAAAAAAGTCTCAGTATTGCATTTGACCAAACAACTATGGATTAATAATCCATAATTTGGTTTTTGGTTTTGTTTTTTATTTGCACTGCATTTAAATAACTTCTGCAAACAATAGAGAACACTCATGCAGTTTGGGAGAAGATGAAAACAGAAAACAATGACACAAAGAAGAGGTAGGAAAAAACATTGCTGTTGGGGATTTAATGAATGTCTTTGTGAGTAGAGCAAGCCTTATGATTTACATACACCTCATCCAACAGAAACTGGTAAACAAATAACAGAAATGAAAAAAATAAACAAACTGAAAACAGAAAAATGGAACAAAACAACAGTGAGGTGGTCACAGTAAACACACTGAATGAAGCTGGTGATGTGGGAATTTAAAATCACAGCTGTCATTTTACAGCACTGCTATATAAATATTTTGGTCCTTTGTGCATAACAGCAGTTTGAGTTAAAGATCGACCCCTAAAATGAACAACTTGTATAAAAGTACATTAGTTTGCAAGCGGAACTTAATCAGCCCAATAACCCAAACAATTATTTTTACATGCATAAAAAACTGTGCAAATCTACACAAATGTTTGTTTATGGTACATATTTACATGCTCAGCTGGATGTTTATTGCTCTTTCAGAACATTTATCTGCCCAACGCTTTTTTTTTTGGTAATCCTTTTCATGGATTCCACTTTTGACCTTACTGCTACTCTAGTCACCTGAGTCCCTACTCATCGCGGACGCCTCTGTTTGGAACGTTGTGTCATCAGTGGCGACGATGACGTACCCGTGCTCTGACTGGAGACGTGGGCCAGTCCTGGCAGACTATTGGCTAGTTTGGCCAGGCCGCCATTAGTGAGGAGCTGGTGGATCGCGGTGGTTTTGGTCATCCCAGAGCCAGTAGACACAACCGGCACCGCCCGCACTAGGGTCCCACTTCCCGAGCTGAGAGAGCTCAACATCTGTGCCTGACACTGGGGCTTCCCTCCTGACGCCTGAAGAACACGACACACAGACAAGATGGAAATATGCAAGCATGTTTATTATAAGGGATGCAAAAGGATGTCTCTCTTAAGACAAGGATGTGTGTTTAAGCAGCATGCTGAGTGACTGGACCGGCACCTGTGTGGTGGAGGGAACGCCTGGTGATTTCGTGTTGATCTCCTGCAGACTGAGGCTGAGGCCCTGCAGCAGACTACTGGCAGAGGGAGCTAAGCACACACACACACTGAGTCAAAAAGGATTACAGTGTACAGATGCCTGTTCACTTCACTCCATGCTTAAGTCTGACCAACAACAGGACAAATGGAGGAGTAAAAAGAAGCATAAAGGAACTTTGCTTTGACACATCCTGTTTAAGCAGCTTGTTTGCGTCCCTGTAAAGACTTCAGAAGGATCCCAGTGTCAGGAACAAGTGGTGGTCTTTTGTTGAAAAATGAAGCAGCCAACTGTATTGGATCTGACAGCAGCTGCATCACAAACCGTAAGTAAACCATTTCATAATGCTTTGTCTGTAAATAATGGTTTTATATGGATGGTGTTTTCAAAACACTCATGTGCAATATCGAGTGGGAAATTATACTGTTTCCTATGCAGTGGCATTAGCCAATCACATGGTTCCCACGCTTCTTGAAAGTCCTTGAATTTGAGACACATGGCCTGGAAAGTACTTGAAAACAAACATAGGTCCTTGAAAGTGCTTGAATTAGGCATGAACTACATTTTGTTAAAGTAGCATGGTGCTATTACAAAAATTGGCCAGAAAAAAACAGCACTACTGATTGGGGAGGAAGCGGGAAAAACCTAAAGAAATGCTGCATGAGCAGCTGGATCGTGATCACGTGCAGGCAGCTGCAAAAACATGAGCACATAATGTGGAGCTTTTTAACTAGCTTAGTGACAGGGAAGAGCAAATTCAGTGATGCTTGGCTCAGTGTTGAGCTACATAAAAATTGGTTTATCAAAGTTACAACGAATAATGCTTAATAAAGTAGTGTTTATCAGGCAGCACTTTCCCCGGTAACCTCTGTAAACAAATATATTTCTGCTGTTCCATAAGGGCCATCTACTGTCAAAGAGTGAAATTACATTTTCAGCGCATTAGTTGGTTTGTTCAGATTAATGGATATTAACTCATATTTTTACACAGCTTACACACAGAGTTGTAAATATTAATTGGTGGATCGATGCCTTAAAATTGATTTTTAAAAATGTACCATGTACAGGTACCCCTTAAAAACAGGTTATAAGGGTCAGAATGAGGGTTGAAAAAATTGCTTTTCCACATATATATTTGTTTTTTTTTGTATGCAAAAACGTGAACCTCAAGGAACATTCAAGTGTTTTTTTTGCTCCATATGCTAGTGGCGACTAACAAACAAACTCTTGCTTATATATATTCGTGTACTGTCTGTTGTGAAATTGTTCATTTTCACTATTTTTGTGAAGCTTTATTTGGCTTCGCTTCTGCTATGATAAAGAGACCTCTACTCTTGCAATGCGTGTTCGTGCATTTTGGGGGCGGAGCAATGAAGGGAGGGTGTGTTTGTTTGGGTTTATTTCAAATATCAGTGTTCAATAACGATTCTCAGAAAATCGCTTATTACACCTTTAACTTTACCTTTAAAATGTTCAGCAATCAGTTTTTTTATTTAGAATGTAATGTTTATATTTTAACCCTTTTTTGCACATGATATTTAGCATAACCTACATGGATATATTCACTATATTTTTATTATAGTGTCGTCTTTTTGGTCAACCATGTTGATAAAGTCACAGTAAGTGTTCAATGATGCTGATGTCGTCTCGTCTTAGTCTTGGAAAAAAAGGTAATCAAACATTTTTTGTCAGTTTTCATAAAGAAAATGAACACTAATTTAAACAAAGAGCTTGCAGATGACTCATTTACACTCAACATTAACATGAGACCTGCATATGATATTATGCACATACTCAAACTTCGCACAGGGGACATTTTTCCATTGCAGACTAATTTTAATATTGCATGGGAAAATGAGATCTGATTATCCAGAGAGAGAAGCCACTTGATGTTGCCAAGTGTAAATGCACTGTGCCCTGATTGGCTGATGACCCAATCTGCTTCATCAGATCATGGAGATAGCATTTTAATGCCAAGTGTAAATGCAGCCTCTGTTGGCAGAATTCAAAGGTTGTGGTACCTTGCGCAGTGGAGGGGGCCTGAGCCTGGACAGGAGAGGAAGAACCTGACATCACGCTCCCCTGAAGGCTGTGAAATGACCCCTCACTGGAACCCAAAACTCCAGACACATCTGCCAAACCTCCTGACCTAAGAGAGCACAGGATACCAGCTCAGAATCAAGCCACCATAAACACAGATGTTGATATAATCCGACAAGAAAAAATCATGATCACATTCTACACTTTTGTAGTTTGTCTTTTCTCCAAGGTTCTATGTATAAGTGAAAACTTACAAAACAGTCTAAATGCAGTGTAATGAATTATGCAAGTGTGGGTAAATTATCTGATCTGATACAGCATGATATTGCATAAACCATGCAAATGTCACAGCACAAACACAGATCTTATCCCAACCATTGGGCAGGGTTGCAATCTCATTACATAAGAACACATTACACATTTCCTCAAAATTAAAGTGATAGTTCGCCCAAAAATTAAAATTCTGTCATTAATTACTCATGACCTCATGTCGTTCCAAACCCGTAAGACCTTCAGAACACAAATTAAGATATTTTTGATGAAATCCGAGAGCTCTCTGACCTCTCCATTGACAGCAATTTAATTAACACTTTCAAGGTCCAGAAAGGTAGTAAAGACATTGTTAAAATAGTCCATGTGACTCCAGTGGTTCAACCTTGATTTTATGAAGCGACGAGAATAATTTTTGTGCGCAAAAACGAACAAAAATAACAACTTTATTCAACAATTTCGTTCTGGCCTGTGCCAGTCTCCTACTGTTTCCGCTGCAGCTCCCGCACATGATCATCGCATGTCGTGGTGCTCACGTGAACAGCATCGGCTGACACAGGCTAGAACGAAATTGTTGAATAAAGTCTTTATTTTTGTTTGATTTTGCGCACAAAAAGTATTCTCGTCGGTTCATTAAATTAATTAAGGTTGAACCACTGGAGTCACATGGAC
The DNA here is from genome assembly GCA_039654625.1 of Rhinogobio ventralis. Classification (NCBI taxonomy): domain Eukaryota; kingdom Metazoa; phylum Chordata; class Actinopteri; order Cypriniformes; family Gobionidae; genus Rhinogobio; species Rhinogobio ventralis. Next base: position 5,610,171 of record CM077211.1, read on the forward strand.
TACTTTAACAACGTCTTTCCTACTTTTCTGGGCCTTGAAAGTTTAATGACAGAATTTTTAGGGGAACTAACCCTTTAAAGGCCTGTCCATAAGTTGAATTCAGTGCAAAATTGTGGTTCATTTGAATGAACACCAATTAATGCGACTGTTTAGAATGACGAACAGTCGCATGCCATCAATACAACATTTTTTTAATGGTTCTAATCTCTTTTCCATCACACTGTGAATAAAGCTGGCTATCCAGTAAAATTCACACTTTTGGTCGCATGCCCAGAGCCACTGCCGTTACAGAAAACTATGACTTGGTTTATGAACAAGACTATCTTACTAAGCGACATTGAACAGCAGAGGAAGAATCTGGAAGAGGGTCTCTTCTTTGTACAATTGTATTTGGTGTTGTTTGATAAACACCATAGCGAGTCTAAAAATCTGAATGGCTGTTTGAAAACATGCAAATACAATGTTTTGCTTTCCTTCTCCATGCCAGAGTAATTCTGCTCTTCTGTAAGCACCACCTACTGTGCGGAAGTGAAATTGCATTTTCATTCAGTTCATCTGCTATTTTTTACACATTGGTCAGAACAGATAAATTGCATGAATGTCTGTTTTGAAGAGTTGTGTTTGTATGAACAGGCTTTAAGAGTCTTTTTTCTCTTCTGTACAATCTATCTGTTGTGTTAGATAAAGGTACCTTTGTGCACTGAGAAGCTCAGACAGCTCTTTGGCCCCCGATACCGTCTGGCCCACTGTGAGTCCCAGGGGTTTTCCTGACAAACCCACTGCACAGAAAAACAGGAATACAACTGTAAACACCTTGAGATGGCAAGACACCGTCTGAGAAACCTTTTTCAAATTTGATGTGGGACTATGCATTACAAGATTTAATTATATATTGGTTTTACTGAAGAGAAGTACACTAACAATCAAAACTATGGGGTTAGTAAGTTTTAATAAAGTAAATAGTTTCATTCAGCAAGGATGCATTCGATTGATCAAACGTGACAGTTAAGACTTATGATGCAAAGACTTGTATTTTAAATAAATGATGTTCTTTTTGTACTTTCTATTCCTCAAAGAATCCATAAAAAAAGTATCACGGATTCAACAAAAATATTAAGTTGTACAACAGTTTTCAACATTGATAATAATGTTACCTGAGCAGCAAATCATCATATTAGAATGATTTCTGAAGGATCATGTGACACTGAAGAATTCAGCTTTAAATACATGAATAAATTACATTTAAAAAAATATTCAAATAGAAAAGAGTTATTTTAAATTGTAATAATATTTCAAAATATTACCGTTTTTAAAAAAATTTTGATCAAATGAATGCAGCCTCGTGAGCATAATTTTTTTTTTCAAAAACATAAGAAATCTCACCAACCCCAAACTTTTGAACGGTAGGGTGTCACTGCATCACCCAGCCCAACTAATGGGGTAGTCAGGTGATTCATTCAACATGACACACAAAAAGAAGTTAATGTTTTAGCGCATGTTGTGTGGATCTGATATCTAAAGCAAAAAATATTGAAGAAAATGGCTCACTAACAAAGCAAATTAAAGTAATCAATCAGGCTGAAAATGGCTTAATCAAAACTTCTCATTCTGCCTAAATGCATCAATATGTAACACATTGTTCAATCAGCGGCTCAATGGGCTGAATGAGGGCTTTGTTTTCATTACCTTCCTGAGCAGTGGAGCCAGCCGTGCTTCCTGCCGCGTCTCCATGGGAGACGATGGTGACTTTGATCTTGGCTCTTTTGGAGGCTTTGGTGGGAGTGGGACTGGGAGTTTGTCTTCTCTTGAGGTGGAGCCTCATGTCGTCTCGGTCCAAACCCTCCACCTGCTCACTGGGCACCGGCACTGAAACACATGATGCTGATGGGTTAAGCTCCAACAGTCTCCCATAGTCTCAAGCTCACTGAGGGGTTCACAAGGTGCCAATACAGATCATATGAAATGCTGCAGAGGTCTTTGGGTACAGATTAAGACTAATTATTTTGACGTCAGTGTTTGGTTTGTGTGAAAGATGCTGTCGACTGGAAGGGATAAAAAAAAAAGAAAAAAGAAAAAAAGAAAGGTCTGTCTGTAGTTATAAAAAAAGCTATGAAGACCTGGGGCCTTGTATTCAACAATACAAGACATTAAGAAAATATATGACTATAAATGCCATTTGTGCCGTCACATTACATTACTAAAAATCATTCAGTATCCTTGTCTTGATTTAGAATAAATTAATCAAACTGTTCAGAGAAGTTTTATTCTCATTCTTTTCCACTGGCCAAAAGGTATTTTTAATTGTTTTAAACTAATAAAATGTATGCAATTTTGTTTTAAACATATTTAGGATGTTTATATTTTTAATGGAAACAGATAGGCCTTATTTTTGCATTGTAAATTATTGTCTGATTCAGCATGTCACTGACAAATCATTTTAAAAATAAAACGTGCATATCTTAATGTCTCAATCCTTCAAATACTATGGTAGCCTATTTTTCATAATATATTGCAAGGACCATTAGGCTACTGTCTGTCTGTGCACGACACCAACAGCACCAAGCAAGTGCAACTGCACACGCAAAAAATAAATAAATACGTTTGAAAATAGTGTGGTAAAAATTCAAAAGTGATAGCAAATTCATTTAGTATTTGCACTTCCTAGTTCCACATGTAATTTGGCATCATCCTCAGTAGTGAGACGAACTCACTTATTAGTCTATCACTAAAAAGCCAATAAGTGCAATCTAACTAAATCTAATTTCAGCCCAGTGCATTGAACCAATGCCACTGACGTAAAACATAAGCTTCAGCGTTACCCAGGTGATGCATTGCTCATCGAAGTGGCGTTCAAAGTTAAATTAGTTTCAACATCTTGTTTCACTCATGAATGAATCAGCTTTTTTAAGCGTATTAGTTCAAATTAACGGTTTAATGATGACTCTCTCATTAAGACAGTCCCTTGCCGCCACCTGCTGGTGTAACAATGTAACTGCACTGCAATTAAGTTCAGTTTTTACATCTTGTAGGCTCTTTTAAGGTGCAGTACTTATGAGGATCTATTGACAGAAATGCAGTTTTCAGTGGTGTATAAAGACCTTACATAATGAAGCATTATGTTTTTATTACCTTAGAATGAGCCGTTTCTACATACACCGCAGGTCCCCTTACAGTGAAGTCGCCATTTTGCGCTGTCATGTTTCTACAGTAGCCCTAAACAGACAAACTGCTCTACAGAGAGCTAGCTACTCTCTGCTCTCTCTGACGACGACATTTTGTCCTGTGTCGGCCACCGTAGCTTTGAAAGGGAGAGGTGAGCGGTGGTTGATTGCAATTCACAACCTCACCGCTTAATGGTGCTCACCCAGGTTCGAAACTTCAGGGGATTGGTTTGTTTGGATAATGTGAACGCTGTCCGTATAAAAAGGGTGGTCTGGGGTACGGTTCATGTGAACTCCAGTACAGTTTCGCTGCTGATATGAATGCTATCGTACTAAATCGCGGAACTGAACCGCTATTAAATGACGTAGGATTTGATAAAAATGTGTGTTTCACTCATTTTCCTGGCGAGCGTGACTGACGTACTGCAAGCAGAGAACTGTAGATCTCATTTCAGCGTTCTTTAGAGCATTTGCATTACATTCATGGCAGATAAGACTCAAGTGTCATACTGAAGCTTTGGAAACAAAACCAAGTTTAAAAACAAAAATATAAAAGTGAGGAGCATTGCTATGCATTTTGCCGCCTTCTTGATCACCGTCGTTTCCAAGCAACGGGGTAAACAGCTGCTGCTTTGATGACGCAAACGCACTGCGGTTCGGACCCAAATAATATAATCTGAACACAGTCCAGCAGGGGCAGGGGGAGCAATCGAACTCTGGTTCGGACCAGGCAATCTAACCAAGTGTGAAAGCATCCAAAGTATCCTAATATGGACCATGTTTTGCGTAAGCGGTTTTTAAAAGGCCTATTAAAATGTTCATTGTAAAATTAATATTTCTTGTGCTTATGTATTTGATTCTCAATTAAAACAACATTAACGTAAATAATATAACCCAAGCAACATCTGTGTGGTATTACTTTATCTGAAAAAAAAGAAGGTTAACAGTGACAGACAACAGATATGGTATAGCTTGAATGATCGAGATTTGTATCGGTATCGGCCAATCATGATAAGAAATCGGTAGTCCGTATGGGCTGCAAAAACCCTGATCAGAGCATCTGTCTTCTTGGTATATCTAAAGTCTTTAATTATTAGACAGATTTGTTCAGGACATTAAACTAATGAAGACGGAGAATGGGATCACCTGTGCATCTGTTCTTAAAGCTGTCAAGTCCCATTACCGACTTTAATCAGCACAGAAAAACTTGACCGATACCAATAATAAAAAATAAAAAATAGGCCTAGGCAATGTTTAGTTCAAATAATATCGTAAATGTGTTGACATGTCAAAAGCTAAACAAGGCACCTACTGTTAGGGGAAATAAACAATGACAAATGTTTTAAATGGAAAATGCCTATTTTTACACACACCAATTTTAAGATCGATTGTGTCAGGAAGAACATAAATTTGCAAGCAGTGATTATTTGAAGCATTAACTATTGTTATTGCCTTTTGCAAACACAAGCTGGTGAAACATTACGAGAGACATATGTGATACAGACATGACAGACAACTTTAAAGAAAGACATGAAAGGGGCAGACAGACAAAAGACAGAAGGAAAAAGAGAGGGAGAGATACTCACCAAAGAGACATGAAGGGCTGCCAGGAGGAATGCTTTTCCTCACCAGCATATTATGTTTCATAAAAGCAGCGAACTGAGCTGTAGCGAACGGAAGACAAAGATGGAGAGAGTGAAGAAGGAAAGCACAGGGGACAGAAAAGACAGGAATCACACACAACATTACTGCTTGATGGGATCTGGGATTCTCCTCAATATAAGGATGATGTGACTATACATCCCAGATGGTCTCTGATCAAGGGTTAACTGTGTAGCCCTTGTCATTTAACATGCACAGGCATCAGCAGAACAGCTCAGGGTTAAGAGAGGCCCATCAGGCTTAAACATGATTTAGTGTTCAAGTTAACGTAGATACACATAGGACGCACTTTTCAAAAACAGAATGGAACAGAACACAGGGGTCGGGAGGCAAAGTTATGTTATGTCATTTGTATCACGCAAGGCAAAAATAACCTTTAATAACCATTAATAACAGCACAGACAAAATGTGAAAATGCATCCTGCTTGTAAGCTTTCTTAGGGTTCTGGGGCCGAATCTGTGAATTTACACCTGGAAAGATACACACCTTGTGCTTGCTTGTGTGTGAGCACAGTTCCTGAGCGCTGCATATGGGTCTTGAGTAGCTGGGTGGCAGTAATGAGACTGGATTTCTGAGCTGGAGAAAGCCCGACGGTCTTGGGTTTGGGACTGGCTGTCGGACTACTGCAGACACTGGACATATCCTAGAGGGGAAACAAAATTGCTTTAGATTAACTATATTATCTAAATGTTCTGATTGGTTTTAGGTATATTACTATGCATTCATGAGTTTACGTAGTTACAGATAACTTTTAAACTAACACTCATCTGCTGCTATAGAGTGTTGCAGTGATTACGTAATTTTGTACTAGGGATGTCACGGTGAGGTAATTTTCCCCACTGGTTAATCAAAGTGTGACAACACCGGTAATAACATTGGAGTTTTTCCCTCTTTTCTACCTCACTTTTAAATCGCTTATGAATGCCAGTGTTCATTTTACTTTCGGCAATTCAGGGGAGGCAATTGCTTGAATGGTGGGTGCATTACTATTCCTAATGAAAAACACAACAACAAAACAGTACGATGACAAACTCGGCTTTATTAAGAAAACGAACAAGCACGGCAGCCTCATTCTTGTGGTGCATTTGAAGGTGTATGTGTAAATTAGAAATGTTACCTTCCGTCATAGTCTTGTCAGTCAGCTTGCCTCACTTTCGTCACGTGATAAATTAAATCTGACTCCTGCTGCTGATCTGTGCTGCAACTCTCATTCGGCTCACGCTGCACTGAGCAGACGTGTTCAGTTTTTAACTGTAGTGTCTGTTCTCTAACTGAAAACTTTTTTTCCCCCTCACGCAGTCGTTGCACTTTCAATGCAGGCATTGGATGTCTTAAGCCGCGCGCACAGACTCTCCTGGTGCTAATATGTCCTGCCTCTCCCGCTATTAATGCACTAATATATATATATATATATATATATGCATTTACTGCATTTTTACGATGCCTTTATAAAATGTTTGGATCTTTTAAGTTTTAGAGGAATGTACTTTAAAAGGAGGGACAGAAATCTATATCTTCTCTAGAAAAAAATATCTTCATTTGTGTTTGGAAGTTAAACAAAACGACATGAGGGTGAGTACATGATGACAGAATTTACATTTTTGGGTGAATTATACCTTATAAATACAGTAAGTTGAGCCCGAATCATATTGTTTACACCAACGATACATATTGTCACATTTTTATGTTTTATGTTTAATGATACATTGATTAACGATGTATCATTACACCCCTAGTTAACCACAGACCTCATTTCAGGCATTTACCCAAAAGCCCAATCCAAAAAAAACAGGGTGGAAGATGGAAACTCCTTTCCAGGTTTTGGCCAACAAAAACTTCATCCCTGCAGCACTCTATATCCTACATGTTTTTGTCTTCAAAATATTCTTACCTCTGAACCAGATGGGGAGATGGGTACCCTCACAGCAGGTGAAGACGGTCGTGACCGCTCAAGGTCAAAGGGCAGCTCACGACGTGGTTTCTTCTTCTTCTCTGCATCCAAATCTCGTGTTTCACCAGAGCCATGACCATGACTCTCAGTACGGGTCAAAACTCCTGTCAGAAAATCAACTATCTCGTCCTGAAAACAAAGGGAAAAAAGATTAAGACTAAAGAGGTCACACAAGACAGAGCTTTTTATCAGCTCTAACATTTATCAGAGCTAACGTTTAAGGTCAGCTTTCCCTAAAAATAGACTTTGGCTGTTCTCCCTTAAATCATGCTTCATTGGCTTTTAAATGATTACGGTGTGGTGAACACAAGTGAAAAGTACTGACTTGAATGCAGCGATCCACCATGGTCTGGGTCAGGCCTTCTGTCTTCATCTTAGTGGAGTTGATCCTGTAAACAAAGCCAAAAGTTTTCAACTAGTCTATACAGAGTGATCCCCCAGAAACACATGTGAATGTTTGAAGACACAAACCTCAAGTTGTCATCTGCCCCTCCGACAACTACCATGCTGTTATCAGCTCGAATCTTTTCCCTGAACTCCTCCATGTTCTCAGTACTGCACTGTAGAGCGTTCTGACCAACCACAAACAGCACAGGAGTCTTCATGTCCAACAGCGGATCATCAACATCCTGACAAACAGAATACAAACATTACATTTCAACCAGCCATTTCTGCTAAATTATTTCATGCAGCTCATCATGACAAAGAGCAGTGTACACTGAATGAGAAACTATGAACTGTGATTCCTCTTACCCCTCGTGGCCCACTGACAGTTTGGAGAGGGAAACCCAAACACACAACAGCCGTCATGTACTCCATAAGGGAAACCTGGATGCAAAAATAGACATCTATCATCAGTTTACAGTGACCATAGACAAGAAATTAGAAAACTAATGTTGAGAGACTTACATGACAAGAGATCAATGACCCCACATTCCAGCCCACCAAGATGATCGGTTTATGGGGAAAGTGACTATGAACCTAGAGCAAATACATACAATTTACCTTCAAATATACTTAATTATAAATATATACTTAATGACCCTGTCATTACCAAAGCCCTGTCATTACATGATAATTTAAAATACAAATGGCAAATGATAAACTTGCAGCACTTTAGAAACTACACAAGATATTTTATTTAAAAAAATAAAACAAAACGACAATTAAATGACAATTATCTCACCTAAATGTTTGCTCACTCAATGTATTTGTTTTTTTACAATGTGTTTTACAGTGTTGACTTTATGCATTGAATTATACTTGCATTGTTAGGAAGATATTTACAGAAATTTGTACAACTTTTGTACAAAGCTGGTGTTAGGGGGTCATTTGTTGCGCAATAGCTTAAACAGCACAAAGAAGCTTGATTTCAAATTTTGAATTTCATTTATTTGAACTCAAATAAATAACTATAATATATTTATAAAATAAGAAAAAAATTATTACACAACAGCTTATAAATACAAGAACAAAGATAGAAATTATATAAACAGTGCTTTAAGTTTTTCAGGTAGGTCTAACAAAAGTATTCAGGTACAGAAATACTACAAGAATTTAATAAAGTAATCAAATGTATAATAACACTGCATAGTCTTCACTGTATAAATTAACTACAGATTAATCCTTACAAATAAAGTTACAAAAGTTCAATTCAAAAGTGATTGATTTTTTTGTTTTGTTTAACATTAAGGACATAGCAGCAGCAGGTATATTAGGCTGCTGTCACTTTAAGACCTAATGCACGGATCCAATATACGGTTACACATGCCTTTTCTTTCTCAACGGTTTAAGTTCACTTAAAGCATAACATACTCTTTATGTGAATACTTGCCAAGACAGGCATTTTGACAATTAGTATTTGATTGTTTAAGCGCAATAAGCAGCGGGAAAGAACTCAGTTCGGTAATCACAAACTGTTTGAGAGGCGGCTTTATGTGTGCGTACTTTGGGTGAGCGAACAGAAAACAGTCTCTCAGAGAGCGACTCAGAGAAATCCAGGCTCTGTCAGCTAAGGACAAGGAAAACACGTTCTCGTTTCGCATTCAATATAACAATTCAATAAATAATTTTACAGAACTACTAATATTTGCGGCTGTCTGATACAGTAAAATCGCATCTTTGATTTATCTATTTTTTTGTAAAGTGAAAGTGGCATTGTCTAACTAGTGTTGCGTGTCATTTTGTACCTCAATGACCTTTCCTCTGACTGTGCCGATCATGTGCTCTAAACACTGCGTGATTCCGATGTTGGCTCCACTGCCCACATGAACGTTAATGGGAATGACCTGAAATCACAAAACAAACAGACAAAATACAGACTTTAAAAAGTTATTTAAAAGGACAGTTCACCCAAAAAAGAAAATTATCCCATAATTTACTCACCCTCAAGCCATCCTAGGTGTATATGGCATTCTTCTTTCAGACAAATACAATCAGAGTTATATTAAACAAAATTCCTGGCTAATCCAAGCATTATAATGGCAGTGAATGGATTTTTATAATACTTTTATAATGGATGTATGCACTTTTCTTGGGCTTTAAATTTTGGGCTGCCATACACTGCCATTATAAAGCTTGGAAGAGCCAGTAATTTTTTTTTATATAACTGATTGTATTCGTCTGAAAGAAGAATGTCATATACACCTAGGACGGCTTGAAGGTGAGTAAATCATGGGCTAATTTTCATTTTTGGGTGAACTATCCCTTTAAGTACAGTTTTATTTGAAACAGAAACCGAAGAGACTATGAATGTAAGAATTATACATTTAATGCAATAGTTTATTCATAAAATGATTACTCTCAATGTAACCAAGCCACAATCAGAAATTATTGTCTAGAACACCAAAATCAAAGTGTTTTGCTTATGATTTTGCATACCTTCCCTAGACAGGAGAGCTGAGATTGCCAGAATCTCATCCGACGAGAGGTAGAGAGGGCAGGGTTGGTTGGCCCTGATGGAGCTATTAGGATTAGTGGAGATCCAGGAAGTTTACTCTGCAAATATAAACATGAACACTCAGATTAGATTCAGACAGCAATCAATATGTCCATCAGGAGTATACCAGACATTTTCTGTTAAAGACCTTTTAATTATAGAAATATTACCACAAACACACCGCTCTCATTCTCAATAGGAATGAATAAACCAACAAAATAAAGCCTGGTTGGTACATACTGGTTTGTTGTGTGAGAGTACACCCACAGCAGGGTCCCATGGGCGCTTAAGGAGCAGAGAAAGAGCCTCAGCCCCTGCTGCTCCTGTTTTTACAGAGGATGACAGCAACATCCTGTCAATTAGAGATGGTACCTAAAAGGGTAAATGTGGAGATGTCATAAGAGAAGAATAAAAACAGTCTTCTGTAACCTCCTGCTATGGACTCTACACACAGTGGAAATATGATAAGACGACGACCCACCTTGCTTTTGAGTGTTTGCAGTACATCAAGGTAAGCCGCCAGCATAGCAAGACTCAAAGACTCCACAAGTGTGCTATGCAGCCACTGTGTCAGCTTTAGGTCCCAGCTGACACTAGCCAGAGCATGGCGTACCTTATGAGCACATTTATCCACAGCTATCCTGCGTAAGACAGGTTCATTACAGGCCTGTGGAGAGCAGAGACATATAGACTGAGAGAGAGCACGACCTGCCAACTTTCACAGAAGAATTTCGTTCTAATAGACTGTCACTAGACTGTACTAAACATGTACCAATGATAAAGTAAATTGTCAAACTGGTGTGTTGTGTTGATTGGTTAGTGGACAGCAAGGAGAAAACAATGTTAAAATGCAAATAATAAAATCTAGCAATATAGTTATGATAAAAACAGATAGGCTTATCAACTTTAAAAGGCAAACTCATCGGCGGTATAAAAGGTGACAAAGACGTGACCCCTCTGGAGGGTGTCCAAAACTTTTAAAATATCAGCTTTAAAACATGGATTTAGTCCATTTCCACATTAGGATATAGAGGGATATGGCACTCTAGAGTCTCTCTCTATTTTTTTTAATTTTTACAGTAAAATTATAATCCTAACATTTACGATTAACCTAATTTCTTTGCTTTCAAACGTTAAACCAGAGCTTTTATTTTGGTGGAAAACCACAGATAGACCGATTCTCATTACAAATTTGGGAAGATGGCTGGTGCGTGATGCATTTTCAAATGCACGTGACCCAAAATCACAGCACATGCAGAGATGGAGTTCAAGATGGGTTCAGCAGAGCAACTCAAAAACATTGGAAACACCAGAATATGAGCTGTCAGTTTCAAAAACCTTATTTACACAAACCACACAAATTACCAATTTTGGGATTAAAATGGCGATTTTGTCAAAAGTTGACAGGTTTGAATCTCTGTATGATTATGTTGCCTTAGGTACAGTGTTGGGTTGCAACTAATATCCAAACTGATGTCATTCCAAACCTTTATGATTTTCTTTGGATTTGTCAATGGAGTACAGAAGATATTTTAAGTAGGGATGACAAATGACCTTATTTTGAGAAAATGAGAAAGATGGACGTTATTTTTTTTATCTATCAATTTGTCGTCACCATTTCTGAACAAGCTTATGATTAGGCAATGCACACAACAAGCTTACAAAACCATTATAAGCAGCATGAGCGGAAAAAAAAGCTAATAAAGTAGACTGCGCCAGTTAACGTGCAGAAGGTACATAAACACTTGAGTCGGTATATGGTTATCGTGTTTATATTGTTTCACATTTTCATGTTGAGAAACAATATCATCATGTGGATGATAGCTATTATTCTCGGGTGAGAAACGCGCTCCGCTAACAGACGTTGCAGAGACACAAAGATAACGGTGTTAAGAGAAGTTTCTAGCAGCACTTTGTGTTTTCTGTTCTTAAACCCTGACAAAACTTAAAGGAAGCATTTGTCTCGAGATATTATGATAACTCAGTTTCATTAACTGATTTTATCAAAAGTAACTCCATTTTGTAAGATCATTTTCAGTTTTCATCTAAGTAATTCCAAACATCGTGAGGCAGACAACGACATTGTGATCAAATACAATCAACTTAACATGCTCCACAGCGCCACCCAGTGTATTTAGTTATAACTGCGAGTTTGAGAGGGATTTATCATGGATTCACTGCATTTACGGCCAGCAAAGCAACGTAGTAAATGTCAAATTTTTCGACTATTAATTACAGATCGAATATTCGTGCACACCCCTAATTTTGAGAAATGTTTCTTTTTGGTCCAAACAATCAAAGTCAAAAGTAACTAAAACTGTGTTTCTAAAATGCTTTAAAAAAGATCTTTTATACTCTGCAGAAGACAGAAAATTACACAGGTTTGGAATAACATATGGTTGAGTAAATGGCAACAGAATTTTCATTTTTGGGTGAACCATCTCTTTAAGAATCAGTGCTAAGCCTTGTGATAGATATATATATATATATATATATATATATATAAAATAGGATGAAGCAGTATGCGGTCTAAGACTACTATCAGTGATAATACTACTTTGAGCATTTTTTAAAAACAGCATCTCATGGATTTGACTGATTATAAAACAGAGCTTGCAAGATAAACCCAGTCTTGAAAACTCACACCCTCATTGGCCAGTCTGCCGAGTCTTTCAGCCTGTAGGGCTTTCAATACTTTATTGAAGAGCTTGTTCTGAGCCAACGACCAGCCAGCCCTAAAACAGAACAGAACGTAACAAAAACAGTCGTATCAGCAACATCTCAAACATGATGACCATGCAAAAAGAAAAGTTCTTCAAACAAGTAAATCTCATTCAACAGTAAAGAATTGGAGATACAAAAATATGAACACCCTCATTGTCAAACATCGGTGATCTCGTAGTTAACTGATGGTAGTTTCTTACTTGTTGATGTGTTCTTCCCAATCATCGGGAGGAGGTGGTCCATCAGCGACAGTTCGGGCAAACAGAACGTGGCGTTCACACTCGTTCATCACACTACGAGCTTTCTGATTGTCATAGAGAGGCATTGGAGTGGGTGTGACCGTCTCTACGTCAATGGAAATGTCCGAATCACTGTAGTGGATAACATCACAACCCATTATATATTATGACATAATATACGTTTACTGATAAATAGGCAACTAGCTTTGAAATGTCTAGAGCCTTATAATTTCTGTACAACCTCAGCCCCTAGTATCAAAGGCGACGCTGAAACGGTTTGTGAGTCCATTTCACTGAAGGTGTGTGTGTGAGAGAATGAACGTGAACTTGTGCCGCCCTAAACTACGTCATTGTCATGACAACCGCCTGTCAGTGTCAGCTCAAGAAGCTGGAGACAAAACAGGATTAGCTCCATACGTTTTAGGCAAATGTCTATCATTAAAGTAAAAGAGTCCTGTGCTCACATCGTCAAGCAAACCACCAAAATAACAGAGTCCTCGTGTGTAATCAATTGGCATTCACTGTTTGTAATCTTCCTTTGAAGAGACTGGCAGATCGCGCTGCAACATTTCCCTTAGATACGGTAAATGCTTAACCCAGTCGGCGTAACAGTCACTGTAATTGTGCATTGTTATATTATATTCCAAAAATAATCTCTTTGAGAATGATATTTGCTGATAAATCTGCTGTCCTACCTGAAACGCTAACGTTAGTATCATTGTTAATTTGTTGTGCCTGCTGCAAAGTGACTTTCTGGCTCTTTGAAAAAACTTGAGACCACTTTTAATCCTGCGGTGATCTACCCGTAATAATTTGTAATTTCATTATAGCATTTGTTCCAGCTGGCACAATTTTATTAAGAAATATAAGTATAAGCTACCGTAGCCTACAATAGCCTATCAGTAGCCTAACGTTACCACATAATTGTGACAATCATCAAAGCGTGATATATATAGCAGGCAGAGGAAATTAAAAATTCTGTATTTTTATTTATTATGGAGTTGCATTTCATTATTATTATTATTATTATTTTTTTTTTTTTAATTTAGAACACTGTTCAAACTGTAGTTTTAAAATAGTAATGTTCAAAGCATTGTTTCCTGTGATTTTAATCCCTGTGTAAATGCATGTTGTCATTTACATAATATATATGAATGTATATGGAGCGTGATAAAAAGGTGAACTTGAAATTGTGGCGTTAAAGGTGACGCGAACTGGGGAAAAATTTGGGTGCACCTAAATTTTGTGCTGGTGCACCTAAATAAAAAAGTTAGGTGCACCAGTGCAACCAAGGCAAAAAGTTAGTCTGCCCTGGTTATGCACAATTACATGCAACTAACCCTCAACCAAACCCTAAACCTACCCAAACCCTATAGCAAGTACATGTAGTTAATTCTTAATACTCAATAATTAAATATATAAATTACACTAACAATGACACCTTAAAATAATAAATAAACCAAATTGTTTTATGCCTTTATGATTACCACAGTTTCTGCATAATAAATCCAGAAAAATTCAAACAGAAAAACAAAATTTTAGGAAAAAAAAAAAAAACTGAATTTATAGGGTGGGGGACAATCTGCTACATAGTTGATGTCACTGTTGCAAACCAGTGGTGCAACATTTATTTCAGGCAATCTGATCACAAATGGACAGTGCTAAACCATTAACAGACAGATTTGTGACCCGTGCTGGCAAAATGAGTCAAATGTCAATTTTGGTTGAATTTAAAGTTCACACAAAAATTAGTTCATTAAACCCATCTAGCAAACCCAATGCTACAAATAGTAATGAAACATCAAAAATGATCTTTATTTGTACATTTCTTTGTTTTAATAATCCATGAAAAATTGCAGTTTTTCTTTGCTCGCTTTTCGACAAGTGGTGCTTCCCCTCAGCAGTTTTTTATCATTGTAAAAGCACAGCATTCCAACTTTGAGAATATTCATAGCGAATTCTTGATGGCATGAGTCTGAACCAATGAAATGTGATTTTCAAACTCACGCTGATGTAAACAAAATAATCTTACACGTGCTGATTGACAGATCTGACGCGTGCGCACAAAGACGCCTCATACCGCGCACAATCCCGATATACACATATACACAGAATTACAGTATTTCAAAATATATTGGCAAGTATTCACGCACACATTATAAGTTATGTCTTAAATGAACGTTTGGTTAACTGTTGGGGAAAAACATCTGATGTGTAACATTATATTGGATTCATACATTACAGTAGGTCTTAATATATAGGCTGTCTGTCTCATAATGTTAATGAATTAATTGTGGTAACACGGTATCATGGAAAAAAATTATAAAAAACTAACCGAGTTTAGACTTGGTGTGTGCCAAATTTGGTGTTATTACCAGGGATTTTAAGGTATGGTTGCTATGCGATTTTGTTTTGAAACCTTTAGAAAACTACATATTTCTGGGGCAGTTGTGGCTTAAAGGTAGGGACACGCCAAAGCGATGCCACAGAACTAGCGATGATGAAAGATGTCTGTGTTGTCGCCTCGCATCGCCTGTGTCGGGAGGAAAAAGCTGAACTTGAACACGAGAGAACTACAGCCAACTGTCAACTAGCATGCACGTTCTGCACCTGCATGTAAATGAGACAATTGTCTATTTCTTCAGATATATTCGTCTATATTCGTCATTCTTTTGAATATCAATCCTGCTCATCACTTTCTTTATTCCACTTCATGTTAATATTAAAATATTCACCCAGGGACACTCTGTAAGATGACGTAACATTAGAACAGCCTTCTAACTGTAGCGTTTTGACTTCTTTGCTCGCTGTTTTGCTATTATTCTCATGCACTGACTCATTCACTAAGCTGAACAGCCAATCAGAGTTCTCTCTCTCACCGACGGCCCGACGCCGATTCTACATGTTGAATCGGCCAAAAAAAACCTGACGCTGTCCGACTAGAGCCAACAGTGCGGCACACACAGAGAAAGCTAAGTCGGCCGACACTCAAAAACGTTTCCCGACAGCCGATCGTCGGCTTGGTATGTCCTGGGCTTAATGGTTGGAGAGTAACCCAAAGGTTGCGGGTTTGATTCTCAATACCGACAGAAAATGACTGAGGTGCCCTTGAGCAAGGCACCTAACTCCCAAAAATGATGCCCACTGCTCCGGGTGTGTGTCCATGGTTTGCAGTGTGTGTGCGCGCGCGCGCGCTACTCACTACTCCTAATGTGTGTGCACTAACTTGGATGGGTTAAATGCAGAGGACAAATTCAGAATATGGGTTTACCATACTTGGCCTTCACATGTCACTTTTTCTCAAAATTGACTGTGCTCACTATCGACTTCAAATAGATGTAGGCTTTTTTTTACTCCAACAAATCATACATCATTTTGAAGGTTTTTTAATAGAGAATGTGAAAAACTCATTTATGAAAAGGTGCTCATTTTGACTCATTTTGCCAGCATGGGTCACATTTGAACTCAAGAAGACAGATGTGAGATGTACCCATAATGAATGTCAATTCCCAGTGTAAACAAGGTAAAAGACAATCTTCTAGAATAAAATACTCACACAGAAGGGTCCGGTTGCCGTCGAGGGGTGACGAACAGCATGCGGGTTGGCCGCGCGCTGCTGGCATCCGGGTGGGCGTTCCAGGGTTTGGCATAGCTGTGGTCAAGGAACACAAGGTCCAACTCTCGCTCATGAACCGACAGCTGGAAGAGCAGGGACGTTCCCATCCTGCGAGCCGACGTCTGGAAGTCTCTCTCTCCTCCAGGACGGTACATGGTCCTCTAGCCCCACACGGAGGCTCTGCGGTTCCCGCAAAAAAGGGACGCTTGCACCGTAAACATGAACCCTAGAATTAAACAATCTATCAGTATCAAGCATCCTGATAAATAGAACATGTGGGTCATTCCATGTCAACTCAACCTGAGGTCCCAGGCTTCTGGTGAAAGAAATACATAAATGAAGAAAGCCAAAATATTAAATGTCATGAATATATATATATATATATATATATATATATATATAGAGTCACTATTTTGTAGAGGGGGGGCCAAATTACAGAGGGGTAAAAGTGACTATACGATGGCAGCATAATTATTTAATGTCACAGAGATTGGTAGGTCTAGTTAAATTGGTTTACTTTAGCTATTTTTGCTGCATTATATTCCAACGGTGACAGTTCAAAAATGGGAAAAAGCACTTGTGTTTTTGCCCCAAGTTTGCATGCCTGTAACTCAAAAAGTATTAAAGATATCTTAACGATATCCTTAGATTCAGTTTTTTAATAAACATTTTTGATAATAAACATTTCAAAAACCAAATGTTGTTCACTTTGCACACAGCCGATACGCATTGCATTTAAAGGGGAATGTCTGAAGAATAAATTTTGCTCCAAATCTCAGGTGAAAAGTGCCATTTTGACCCCCTTAACAAAAATAGTGGATTACTCAGTCAATATACATTCATGACATTTAATATTTTGGCATTCATGACTATTTATACTTGTCTTTTCCTTTATTTGGTTGATTTGACATGGAATGACCCATTTGCACTCATGTGATGTTGTTAGTGTCATCATTATGTACTTTACTCAACTTTATAAAATGGCACTGTATTAACAATGAAGACGACTATTGTCATGGTAAATTTTGTAGGTTAAAATTTGTAAGGAACAAATCAAGAAAGCCTCATAAGCTGTTGCTATCACTAAAAATGCTGCAAAAATAGTTATTAAATCACAACATACGGAGGAGGTAGGTGTTGCAGCGCTTAGCTTAGTTAAATGTTCATATGTAATAACCGTTGCAGTTGGAGGCTGACGCGCGAGCATGACTGGCGAGGCTTCACGCACGGGCGTGTTTAAGGGCCCGCGCCACACCGTCACATTCATGCCAGTTTGCTACAGTTGAGCTTTTAAATCTCAATAATCTACCTGAAATATCCCCTGTGTTACTTGACCTATGAAGCAATACGCAGACAACCTCACACGTTCACGTTTCGCTATTACAATATTGTTTGGTAGGCTCTTAGCTTTGAGGCTAACTCGATACACAATACTCACTGTCCGCTATCAGGCTCCTTTCATGTAATTTCGGTCCAAAGAACGATCTTATGAATAATGTAAATAATACTGAAGAGCTCGGGTTCATGAGACGAGAAAACAATAAACTCCAATCTACTCTAATAAGGGTTTAGCTACAGACGACTGTCTTTTGTTATACTACCGCGCCACAGCGGTTGAACGGAAAACCCGGACTGGAGTACATTCGGCGTCAGTGTAGCTGTTGGGAGCTGCGAGAAACCCGGACTGGAGTACATTCGGCGTCAGTGTAGCTGTTGGGAGCTGCGAGAAACCCGGACTGGAGTACATTCGGCGTCAGTGTAGCTGTTGGGAGCTGCGACAAACCCGGACTGGATTTCACACTGTCACACCGCAGAAGCACCGCCTTTGAAGACGTTGTTGACCTTTGTTGAATTATTTTCTTAGTAAAAAGTAAGTTTAATTTTATCTAGTGCTTTGTTGTGATTTTTTCATATTGTACATATTATTACTATATGCTTTTTTTTTTTTATAGTATATTTGGATTTCACTAGTAAAATGTAATAACTATAATGATCTATTCATTGGTTTAGTTAAAATGCTGAATGTATTATTTAATGCATACAGGATATGCTCAGAGTTCATTCATATTTTATTTATTTAAAGCTGCAGTCCGTAACTTTTGTTTGGTTAAAAATGATCCAAAATCAATTTAAGAAAGTACACAACAAGCCAGTATTCAAACCTATCTCCTTACCTTAGCCTTTTTCACAAAGGTAAGCTTGTAATAATGTGTTGTAATTTGAGTGATATGGTGGATTTCCGCGGGAAATTCCAGCTTGTCGGTGACTGAAAGCAAGCTGCACAAACTACTCACAACATTAGATTCATCCGCGATGAGGTGCCGCCGATGCACAACTCACGTACAGATGATAACTCCGCAAATAATTGCCATTGTAGGTTTCAAACAGAGATGGCGACAGAGAGGCAAAACTTACGGACTGCAGCTTTAAAATAATGGTCAGGCATTTGTTTTCATTTTTGTGCCTGTGATAGACTGGGTCTGACTGACATAACACTCTTATTTGGGGGTCTAGACTTGTTTATGTAAATTAATTTCATACATATTCATAAAATGAATTATTCAACAATTCACAATAATTGTTTAAAAAACGTTTTCGGGGAAAAGTATGATTATGTCTTTATATGACATTTTATGTTGAAAATATTTTTTTCCGAAACATGATAACCCCCCCCTTTTCATTAGAGATCACTAACTTGAAACAAAACATCTGCTTTTATAGTTATATTTAATATATTTACTATCAGTATATATATATTTATTTTAATTACCATATTGCTATTTACAATAAATGGTATATGGTTCCTTTTGTTAGTGTGCGACTAAAAATCTGCTTAGGCGAACAAATAAAACAAACATACTAAGGTTTCTCTTGCTCATCCATGAAGCAACATGTAAAATTAACAACTATTAAATAAAAAATAGAGACACATGGGCTAGCGACAGGTTACATAACTAAAATAGTAGCATATGTAATATTAAGACTGCATACATTAGGTCAAATGGATCGCAGAATAATAGGAGAAGAAAGTTCAACACTCTTACTTAAGCAATACAAAAAAAAAAGTCATTTGTGCTTATTGATATGGTTGAATTGAATCATCAAAGGTCAGCTGCAAAAATATTGGTTAATAAAGTGATATTAAATAAATTTATTTTATTTGATTTATCCTTTATTTTTCCATGAAAGGTCCCAATGGGATTAAATAAATCTCTTTCCAAGATGGCCTTACTAAAATTTCACATAAAATTCCACAAAAAAACATTTAAAGCAAAAACATTAATCATAAATCAACAAATTAATTAAAACAGCGACATGCTTCATTCATTTTACACTGTAATACATTTTTAAACTTATTCAAAGAAGGATTTTTTTCTAGTGGAATAATAGTTTAAAAATCATTCCACAGCCATGGAGCATAATAAGAAAAAGCTGATTGTATCCCAGGTACAGCTAATTTAATCCCATTTGCTGATCTAGTACTATAGTTATTTCTACGTAAGCATAAAAGACTAGTGATGTAAGTTGGAAGCATACCCGGCAATGCCTTTACAGTATATTCTAACATATGTGATTTCCTTCTTTGATTAAGGGAGGACCAACCTACATAGCCGTACAGCAAACAATGATGATACGTGAGCAACTATTAGTTATACAACGCAGTGCAGCATAATAAACACCATCCAGCCTTTTCAGTTAATATATGGAAGCATGCATATAAATAATATCACCATAATCTAAAATGGGTAAAAAAGTACTCTTTATAATTTTTTTTCTCACTCCAAAGGAAAAACATTAAAGAAAACCCAATCTTGGTTTAGGTTTTTTCACCAAGTATGAACATCAAATGCCAACTTCTCGCTCAGCTATATTCCTAAATATTTGTAAGGTGTTACTCTTTCTATATGCAGGTCATAAATAGTAAGGATAGATGGAGGAGTGGTCAAATATATACTTAGTTTTGTTTGCATTTAAAACTAGTTTTAATAAAGTAAACTGAAAAGTATAAAAAGAATCTTGAAGAATTGTAAAAGCTTGAGACAAAGAGGATCGCAGCTGAATAAATAATAGTATCATCGGCATAAAAAATGTGACTTAGCAGATTTTATACCCTGCCCTAATTCAATAATAAAAATAGAAAAAAGAAATGGTGCCAGTAAAGAACCTTGCGGGACACCCTTAACTGTTAACATGGATTAGGTGTAATTATTTACGGCAACACACTGAGTTCTAGAGGATAAATCGTTTTTAAACCAACTTATGGCCGAATTACTGAGGCTTATATTTTTAAGCTTCTGTAACAGTAAGGCATGATCCACTAAGTCAAACGCTTTTGTCAGATCGACAAATATAAGGCCGCTCAGTGCTGTCTCTTATCGAGAGCAGTGATTAAATCATTAGTAACCAGCGTAGTAGCTGTTGTCATACTGTGGCCCGCTCTAAATCCTGACTGAAATGTGTTTAAAATATCATGACTAACTAGGTATTCCTTCATTTGTTCATTTACCATAGATTCAAAAACTTTTGCTAAAACTGGCAGTTTAGAAATAGGGTGATAATTATTACAATCGGAGGGATCTCTTTTAGTAATGGCATAACCAGTTTTGGGGAAACAATATTACAATATTGCGTTACTCCCTTAAAAAGTAACTAATTGTGTTACTTAGTTAAGAAAAATAATGTTACGTTACGTTTACATTACATTTACTTTTGCATTACTTTTTCTCACCTGGGCTGGGCTTGTTTTTTGTTTTTTTTTAATAACAAAAAAAAGTTATATTTTTGGGCAAATGTAAAGGCCCTTTCACACCAAAATTGAAATAATAAGGCTGAAGGAAATGCAAATTCATGCGTGTTGGGCACAGAAAAAGAGAGAGAAAAAAACACTCACATTGATGACAGCTCCCCTCTCTGGCCATGTGCTGGGCGTCCTCCACCTATTTTATTGTCATATTTTGGAACACCCCACCACTATGGCCATAGATACAGGCCAGGTATGCGGTGACGTGTCCATAAAAGGACCATTGGTCCTTTTTACCCCCCAACTCATGGAGGCGAGCTGCACGAAGAAAGGGAAAAGCGTTAAGGGGCACGTGGGATGTTAAAGTTTTAGAAGTGAGAGGAGGCAAAAACTTCAGGGATAATCCTCTTGGCGGAGACGCGATGCTCTCGGAGAATCAACTTAGCAATGAGGCGGCCCTCCTTGGCTTGTTTAATGGCCACCTCATGGATGACCACCTTCCGCCTCACTGACCGTATCATGCTGCGTATCTCTTTGTTGATGCCCACCATAGTGGCACGAGAGAGTCGGCAGGTGGGCGGCGGGGTCTCACTATGTATTTTAAAAACAGATACATTTTTCAAGTAATGATGAATCGTGGATTCAGCTATCTTGGCCTGGTTGAGAGACGTCAACCAGGACTGCATTCTTGCGGTCTGGTTGAGGAATCTTAAGCTTGCTAAGTCAGTCTGCCCCACCGCCATGTAGCCAATGAAGTTCTTGATGCAAAACATCTTCAAGGCCACATTGTTTACAAGCTTTGGTGAGGGGTTGGCACCCTCCTGGTGCCCCTTGTATTCCTCAAGGGTCTGAACTGCGAAAAGAAAGCACAAGGAGGATCGGGTCAGTCAGGGCAAGTGGGCACAGATCTAATAAAATACTGATATTCTGGTCTATAACTCCTCCCTGAACTTCCCGCTTGCCTGTATCTTGCTCTCTCATTGGCTGTCAGTCATCTGCAATGTCATTTTCAGTCAGAACACATTTCACACAGTATAATTATGAA
Source organism: Rhinogobio ventralis (assembly GCA_039654625.1). NCBI lineage: Eukaryota > Metazoa > Chordata > Actinopteri > Cypriniformes > Gobionidae > Rhinogobio > Rhinogobio ventralis. The sequence goes on from CM077211.1 coordinate 5,632,249, forward strand.
TCGCCGAAAGGTCCAGATATTTAGCATGCCAAATATCTCACGGGCGTCAGCGACTCGTCTCTCTGATCGTGTCTTTGATCATTCACACTGCGTGATTTTCACTCACGTGCACGAGCACCAATTTGCCTATGATTTCGGGCATTTGTCAGCGATTTCGCAAAACCTGTCGGCGAGTCAAAAATCGGCTAAAATCGGGCAGTGTGAACTCGCCATAAGTCGTCGTCATGTCGGAGGGTGGGGGAGGGGTGCATTGTTTTGATTGAGTAAACTTACTCAAAGTCCCTGTAAAGTAAAAATTAAATATGTGTTCTGAGTTTGTCAGACCACAGAAAAATGTGTCATTAACCACCCAGCCAAATTTGAATGATAAAAAAACTGCCAAGTAAATAAAATAGCTTATCAAAATTTTGAAAAAATAAGCAGCATTCTCTGATCTCAAACGCTGGGGGCGTGTCCGCTGTCGGAGCTGAAACTCTCTTTACACTTCTCCCAGTCCCCTCTATTCAGGTAGCTGGAGATGTCAAGAGTGCGGCTTACATCACAGCGTGCGCGCGTTCACTCTCCATCGCCTAGCGGCGCCATAAAATGGTGGCCAAGCCTTGCGCCATTTTCACTCTCTTTACACTTCTCCCAGTCCCCTCTTCAGGCGGCTGAAGATGTCAACATTGCAGTTAAGTAGCCTGTGATAAAGCATGCACGCCTGCACACAGTCACGGTATTTACGGCAACCCTAATTAGCCATTTAAAGAGTCATTTCCTCTGTTCTGATTGTAGCAGTGTGTCCACTATACAGTATGCACCCCTGCACATAAGCACTGTTAATTCAGCGCCACAAAACAAAAGTCCCGCCATGGCCAGATTACCACCACAGACTTCATTTAAATTTCTCCCAGTCCCCTCTATTCAGGCGGCTGGGAATATAAATATTGCAGTCAGCTAGCCTGTTATCAAACATGCACGCCTGCAAACAAATGCTGTTTTAACAACGACCCTACTAAAATACATGCAGGCAGTGTGCCCACTATACAGTATGCACCCCTGCACATGAGCACTGTTCACACAGATTATCCCCGTTGACTCGCTCTCCAGATCGCGCAGAGAGCGCTGTGAATGTAGAGCATGCACCCACTACACAAAGTGCGCGCCACTACACATACGCGCTGTCCCCACAGTGTCACAAGCACAAACCAGCCGGGCAACCGGGTCCCTATTACAGAGCGGCCCATCTCCAAACTTAATTTAACCCCTTGCTATGCGGGCTGAGGCCTTGGAGGCCATCCTCAATATATCAGAATGGGTGTTGAACATAGTAATAAAACGAGGTTACTCGCTACAATTTGCTCACAGACCCCCGTGCTTTCGCGTCGTGGTCGAGACATCGGTGAATAAGTATTGAAACTGTTAGAAAAGGGAGCTGTGGAAACTGTTTCCCCAGCGCTAAGCGAGTCAGGCTTTTACAGTCGCTACTTTCTCGTTCCGAAAAAGGATGGCGGTCTCAGACCCATCCTAGACCTCAGACATCTGAACAAAGCACTTATGATGCGCTCGTTCAGAATGTTGACGGTTAAACATATCCTCGCGCAAATTCGCCCGGGGACTGTTTTTTCACAGTGGATCTGAAAGAGGCTTATTTCACATTCAGATAGCACCCCGTCACAGGCCATTCTTGAGATTCGCCTGCACATAAACTGTCTAGAGATGAAAACGGTTGATCTACCGCTAAAAGCTTTCCTCCCATACATAAAGGATTACCACGTCCTGGTCCGAACGGACAATATGTCGGTGGTTTTCTATATAAATTGCTAGGGTGGACTCAGGTCACAACCTGCACACCATGGTGAAACATCTCCTTTTATGGACTCAGCACAACCTGCGCTCGCTAAGGGCAGCGCATGTGCCAGGCATTCTGAACCAGGGTCCGGATATGCTATCCAGAGGCAACATTCCCCCAGGTGAATGGTCTCTTCACCCACAGATGGTTCAGCTGATTTGGAGCATCTTCGGCAAAGCAGAGATCGATCTTTTCGCCTCAGAAGACAATGCTCATTGCCCAGCATTCTTCTTCAAGCACAGGGATGCGCTGGCCCACAACTGGCCCAGCCACCCGCTGTATGCTTTCAATCCGATTGCGATGTTACCTCAGGTCATCAAACGGATCAGGTAGATCACGAATCTGCTCTGCCCAATTAGGGCCCTAAGGTTTCCGCTTCTAGACGGAACAGCTATTTGTTTGCTTTGGTGGCCGCACCGGAGGGTGCGTGGTCACGAAGCAGAGATTTTCACGATGGATAGTAGACGTTATCTCGCTGGCTTATGAGTCAAAAGGCCTCTGCTGCCCTATAGGCATCAGAGCTCATTCCACTAGGGGCATTGCCTCGTCATGGGCCTGGTCCAGTGGAATACCACTTAAAGATATTTGTGCGGTGGCAGGCTGGGCCTCTCCATCCACATTTATTAGATTCTATAACTTGGAGGTCCCTGCTTTGCAAGCTAGGATTCTTTCCATATAAACGAAGGTATAACACATTTGCAATAACTATAGGCCAGACTCTGTCCGGTCTAGTTTTTATCTATACCCCATATAAACAAATGTTTACATATGCAATACTTTATGGCCCAAATTTCTTTCCGGTCTGGGGTTTTATCTCAATCCATAATAAGCTATGTGTAACACAAGCGAATGTTCATCACATTACATGCTATACTCCCGACTCTGTCCGGTCTAGTTTGTCAAAATCCCATATAACAAATGTATACACATTTCAATATTAATAAGTCCCGACTTTGTCTGGTCTAGTTCTTATATGGATTTATTACATAGGAATATTCTTTCCTATATATACCCATGTAGCGCAGTTCAAAGTATAGTGAAAGTACACTTTAATAAATAAATAAACAAACTGAAAGTAAAAGCGGCAGCCCCTCACGGACGACTGCTGTGCACACACATAACAAAACGTAAACAAAACACAACATAAAATCCAGGTCTGGTCCTCTCTCGTCCTTCACTGGTGTCGCTCGTCCTTATATGCCTCCGAGCTCCCTCATGAGAGGACTCGAGACCGGTGTGCCTCGCAGGTGACACTCATTCTCAAATCACACACCGGTCTCATACTTTTTCTCTTTTATGAGCCTCGGGCTCTCTCCCCAGGCCATAAATATGAGACAAAGTTTTCAAAGCACGCACAGCGTTTTAAATTGGGTTCCCATAGTGTAGCTAGCTACGCAATACAAGAGTACTCTCGAAAGGGAACTACTCGGTTACTACCGTAACCTCGGTTCCCTTAGAGAAGGGAATGAGTATTGCGTAACCCGCCGTGCTATTGTGCTTCGATCAGGGGATCGCTTCAGTCGATTTAACCTGAATCCTATGGCGTAACATGGGCTTTTATAGCTTAAGGTATGCAAATTTAGGCTAAGCGACCCGATTGGTGCATGCCTCACCCTCTTTGCCATAGGTTTGTGCAGGTGCCGCAGCACAGCCAATCAGCACGCTAGTACGCTCTGCCTGGGTCTGCTGTGCAGCTGCACTGCGTTTTACATTATACAAAATTATAAGGATAATTTTTGGCTTCATATTCTCGAGAAAGGGACTTTTCCCATAGCGTAGCTAGCTACGCAATACTCGTTCCCTTCTCTCAGGGAACCGAGGTTACGTTAGTAACTGAGAAGGCATAACTAGCTAGCAAACTATCCTGTAGTAACTAATGGCATACTGACAGTAAGTCACTTATGCAAATGTGCTCTAGTTATTATAGTGTCAGGGGAGAGGCCATGCTCAGTGGCGTCATCCAGCCACCGTTTTAGCCCCGCCCAAAAATCCTGAACACAGAAATGGTGAAAACTGTTTAACAGTGTAACTCCACAATTCAGTACTACACAGTTCAAAGTCTTTGTAATGTGTTTCAGCAATACATTTCTAACATTTATAATGTGTTTAGAAACCAATCTCAGAATTGCCTTTACAGGGACTTTAAGTGTGTTTTAAAGATTAATAGTAAAAGTAATATTAAAGTAAAGTAATATTAAAAGTAATATTTGTGGTTCTTGAAACAGATCAGTTTAATTTTCCATTCTCAAATATTTTGATAGAAATTTCACAAATATATTAAGTATATTTAAAAAAAACAACAACTAAATTTTGACAAAATTAACTGTTGGATTTTAGTCAGTTATTTTGGTATGTTTAACTCAAACCATCACGTAAATGATATTCAGAGATTTTATTAAGTTAATAAAGTTTTTACTGTGATATTTACTAAGCCATACAAACTTGGACTGGCTTGGCTGGACTAGCTTGTGTTTAAGGTCATAATGTTGGCTACTGAATATGCAAAGGGCAAAAAGAGTTCAACGTTTGTTAATACACAGTGAGGGAAATCACTCAGGGCTGACACAATCATGATATAATTGAGAAATATGTACGAATATCAGTTAACATCTGGTGTTGTGAAAGAGATTGTGAAACCGCCTATGATAACTGTTGATACAATGAAAAATACTTAGCTTTAGATAACGATTTCACAATGAACCACAAATTCAGCAACCGATAACCATGCAATAAAAAAATATTCACAAAAATACATTTCACATGCCGTAAAGGTACTAAGAGGCCCATCACGCTTACATTCACTGGTAAAAATTATTCTGTGGTGAAGTAAATACTACAGAAAATACAAATGTAATTTCTACATGAAAAAGTTAGTTCAGGCAAGAATTCCCAAAATTCTATATTAGTATTCAATTGAAGTTTGTAGAAATTAAAGCATAAAATTAAGTCAAACCTACTCAACGTTTTTGATACTAGTGTTCCCATCATGCACTGGGGCATGAATAATTAATACGGTTGGTTTTTCGCTGTTTTCCAGCTGTATTTACACGGTTTTATCATTGATTTTGTTGTTAGGTTTAGTAACTTGCCATTTTGTATCATCTGAAGTACATTTTCTGCTCAAAATGACACATTCATACTCAAAAACGATCCATCGGACATTACCGTCATTGTGTATTGTGTATTGAGGTCTCTGTGTTCAGGTGGGTACTGCGTTACTACCTTTATGTAGATATGTTGTCTACACAATATCTATTGTATTATTTACTTAGATGCTTTAAAGCATTTAAAAGCATGGTTTAATTTAGTGTTACATCAATAGGCCCTATTTTAATGATCTAAACTCATGGTCTAAAGCGCACGGTACAAGTGCACTTAGGGCGTGTTCTAATCCACTTTTGGTAGTTTAACAAAGGGGAATGGTCGGCGCGCACGGCACATGGTCTAAAAGGGTTTTCCCTATTCTCTTAATGAGTCATGGGTGTGTTTTGGGCGTAACATGCAATAAACCAATCAGAGACTCATCTCCCATTCCCTTTAAAAGCCAGTTGCACTCACACCATGGCGGATTCGCTATTTACATGGCGGAATTTGCGAGCCGAAAGACTGAAACCCTTCTCTAGAGAGGAATCCTTTTATCTTTAATATTTAAATATGTCTGTGTGCTGCTGCGCGTCCCTGTTTGTGTAATAAGCAGAGTGTACGTGCGTTGTGCACCGCTCTTGACTTTAGGCCAGGTTTTTGTTGGTCAATGACGCAGTCGTTTTCAGTTCCTCAAAATAGCAACGCGCCAACAATGCGCCTGAACACATCTCGTTTTTTTAGACCAGCACACCCATGGGCGAACAGATGGGCGAGAGTGCATTTGCTATTTAAACAACGTGGCGCAGGACATGAAAATGATAAATACGTCAGGCTGAAACTAGCAAAAAACACTTGGTGCCGCATTGCACTGGGTGTATGATAGGGCCCATTGTTTGAGTAAAAAGTATTGCAAATTAAAATTCAACTAAGTAGATTGGCTAACTGGCTAAGTCCTGGCTAACTTATTTTCTTTGTTAATTTTACTTAACTTAGTTAAGTACAGTTTACTTAATTCCATATGTGAAATTTACTTAAAAAATCCACAGGCAAAAACTTTTTTTCAGAAGACACATATTTTAGTAGGCTTCTAACATATTTTACTGCATAAAAAATGCAGGGTCACCAGCAGCATGTGGCGTTTCGAAACTTTTCGAAACAGTGAATAATTTTGCAAAGCAACTGGTTCAATTGATTCAAAGCTTTGAAAAGATTTGTTTCTCCCATCACTACAAACAAGCGGCTCATGTGGTTTGGCCAGATGTTCCGCCCCTCTTCTGTTTTGTTTAAAAACACCCATAGTGCTATATGACTGCATTTCATCAGACCATCATCTGTGCTAAACTTGCAAAAATGGTAAGTTTAATAATAGAATTTACACATTTACTGTTGTATACCATTGTTTACTATAATAAGTTCCTAGTTTTCTCTTTACAGACATCTTTGGCTCTGGTTTTGGTATTTTGTGGCTTTGTCTCTTTAAGCGATTCTTCCTGTTTCCGTGAACTTCCAAAAATAGGTAAATACATAATACCATATTTTGCACTCACATATTGTAAAGAATAATTAAAGTCTTTTAAAATCAACATGAAGTCAACATTTTTAATACAACTGCATGATTCATTAGAGAAAATTACTCATTGCTCTGTTGTTTTGCAGCAAAACATATATTTAGGTAAAATATCAAAAATGATAAATGTTTAAAGAAATCCTCATGTCCTCATTAGGCTAATGTCCTACCTATTAACAGTTTTTTTTTAAATTCACAATTTAATCATCTTTTTGCTTCCACTGTTTTGTTTTTCAGTCTTGTCCTGTAACAAATTATTATTATAATTTTTAAAGTAGTTTCTACATTTATTAGAGATCATAAAACAAGGCTGTCCAAACTTCCTGGAGGGCCACTGTCCTGCAGTGTGTAATAATGATAAAATTATGTTTATAAAAGTTTTATATGAAGTATAGCATCACACTGCAGGACATACAGTATCAGCTCCCCAAAGAGTATTTCATGTAAAAAAAAAAAAAAAACCTTGACTCATTATATTTTGTTTCTTTTCTGCAACAACTTTTTTGAGTTTTACTTCCTCCCAAAAGTTTACTTTAGGTAACATTTATAATTTTGTCAAATCAAATTGGACAAATCAAGTTTAGTTTACTACAATCAAATGAATAGAAAATATTCAGCTATAACAAGGTTGTAATAAACCATGTTTGTAATTCACTCAGCTACTTATCACACCGCATATATTTAAAATATGGTGTAAGTGTAACGTAAGTCCACTGGAGGCGAGTGCAGCATTTATTAACTTCCAACATGAACAGATGCAAGATAAACAACAGACTTGACTTGATAAGAGACTCACCGACAGTAGACCCTTTTCACACAGGCGTTTTAACGGTTATCAATATCGTAATCCTGCAAAGTTTTTTTGTATTTTCATTTTTTTTTAAATGTATGTACATTTATAACACTAATGCTTTGTATTATATTACTTTTGCATCAAATGACAAAAAACAAGTTACTGCTGCTGTGAGGGTGTTTCTAATACAGCGTCTATGGGAGTGATGGTAAAAATAACATCTTTCGCTCTTTGCACTGCCGTTATCAATTTCACTCTATTTTTTCCCTCTTTTTGAAAGTTGTGAAATCACTATTGTGGAGTTTTTTTTTGTTGCTATTTGAGCAAATGGGGACACAAAAAATATATTTAATGTATCCTCTCATTCATCGCTATAAAAGTTAACCCAATTATGACGACTTCCGCTCTGAGAAACCCGGAAATGTGAAAAGGGTCTATAGACTTGGTCGGCATTACTGGAAACACCCACAAAAGCGTCATATCCATTTATGCTGTGGGAGAAAACAAGCCATTCGAATGAACGCGCGTAGACCTTGTTAGACGCTTTATCTTTACTTTTTGTAATAATTACGATTTATTTTTGCTTGGTGCAATGCCGAAAAGTTGCCATGTGGCGTTCTGCACCTCTAATAAGTTAAAAAACCCTGATCTGTTCAATACGTCCATTACAATTAAACATTTACACTACATGATGCTGGTATTATTGTAAAGATTAAAAAAAGAGATTTCATTAATTGCAATGACAAAAGTTTGTTGAACAAAACGCCAATAAAGTCGTACTTGTCACGGGACTCGAATGGCGTCAGAAATGCAGTCAATTTATCGTTAAAGCAGTTTTTCACGATGAGCGATCACATAGCCACATAATGAGTGAGGTTATTAATGTGCAAAACATTAAAAAATCTTATTTATTTCATGATGGGAAGGGCTGGGCTCATGCTTGTGCTTCAAGCTTACATTATATGTACATCCTTTTAATCCATTAAATTCAGGAACACTGAATTAATGTCTTCATCGAAAGACTAGATGATTTATGAAGTTGGCATGTCATACCTATTTGGGGGTCGGGGGAGCAGCAGCATGTATGTTGATGAAAAAATGACAGCTCTGGCCATTAATTCTGTTGGGTCGTTTATCAGTCACAGATACTGTACGGACAAACTAACCCAATACGGCTCAGTTTTTCTATATATCTTGCTCTGTCGAGCGGCAGAAGTGATTCTACACAGGCTATACTGGGTTAATGCCATGCATTTCCATTGTGGGGGAATGGACTGGTTTCCCCCACGCCGACTCCTTCCCCACGCCACGCCCCGCCCCCAACTATGACACGACGCCGACCAAATCTATGGTACAGGGACAATACTTGATAAGAGTAAATGTAAACATGAGGGATATTTATACAGGACTATCGGGGAACACATGACTATGACAACCAATAAACAACCACATGACTTGAAGCAGTGCATGCCGGTTAAAACATTTTTTCCAACTTCAGACAGCGCCGACGCCACGTGACAGTGACGTGTGGCATCAAAGTACCGTGAGAGCAATTCCAGAGCAGTCGGCTAAAACAGCCGGTGCAGCTTCTCACAGTGATCACGTGTGTTTCGTGTTTATTCTGAAAACTTAAGCTACACTAATGCTCACAAATCAGTTTTTTATAACGGTAAAACCTCTTTTCATGTAGTCGCGATGTTATATTGTGTCATATTTATCAAAATAAAAACGCAGACACCACTTAATAGTGTAGGCTTATGTTGAACTTTATTCTTATACAAACAGACGCTGTATTATGCAGTACATAAAGTATTGAATGAAAATGTCTCTGAAACATCTGTGTATTTGACAAATATTGCATTTATTTAACTTCAGCTGTGATAAAGTATATATAGCGCGAGCGTCACTACGGGAAGCAGAAAGTGTCTGACTTCAGGTCTCTGTTTGCAGCTCCTCCCCGCCTGCACGCGGTTACTCTCGCTGATCGGTTGCATCCAGCCGCAGCCGATGTCGAACACACCTAATGAACCAATGACAACTATGGTCACATGACTAGACCAGCCAATGAGAACATGACACATAGACAAGGGAACCAATCAGAACAAGACACATGACATGATCACATCAGGACAAGGGAATCACATGGCAAACAGAAAACCTGACTATTGTTGCGTCCCAATTCGCATACTATCCGTACTAAATAGTATTCGAAAATAGAATTAGTATGTCCCAAATCGTAGTATGTTAAAAAGAGTATTCCAAAGATACCCGTATGGTCTACTATTTCCGGTCAGAATCCGAAGTGCAGATCGAAGCACACTCTAACGGCTAATATTGCCCACAACCCATTGCGAGTTGGACGAGGATTCGATTAGAACTACAAATGTGGATAAAAAATGTGTTAAAGAACTACAAACATGATGGATGTGCGAGTCCGACGGTTAAGTAGAGAGGTTTAGATGAAGGGGTTTGAGTGATTCATTATCAGTATTTAACCTGACGAAGAGATATTTATTCAATATTATCCACATTATATTTCATCTGCAGCAGCATTGTGAACTTCTGTAATGATACGTTTGGCCATTAACTTTTAAATGCATCATTATATTTAAACTGCAAATGCACGAGGAGAGTCTCTGCATGAAAGACGACTGGTAAATCAATGTGCTACAACATTTCTCTCCGATGCGGTAGATTTTAACTGTGACGATGATTGACAGGGCAGTTTAAATGGTGACAGGATGCACATAACTAAGCAACAGAGCTGTCTGTTAAAGATGACGTAGTACACTCACCTAAAGGATTATTAGGAACACCTGTTCAATTTCTCATTAATGCAATTATCTAATCAACCAATCACATGGCAGTTGCTTCAATGCATTTAGGGGTGTGGTCCTGGTCAAGACAATCTCCTGAACTCCAAACTGAATGTCAGAATGGGAAAGAAAGGTGATTTAAGCAATTTTGAGCATGGCATGGTTGTTGGTGCCAGACGGGCCGGTCTGAGTATTTCACAATCTGCTCAGTTACTGGGATTTTCACGCACAACCATTTCTAGAGTTTACAAAGAATGGTGTGAAAAGGGAAAAACATCCAGTATGCGGCAGTCCTGTGGGCGAAAATGCCTTGTTGATGCTAGAGGTCAGAGGAGAATGGGCCGACTGATTCAAGCTGATAGAAGAGCAACTTTGACTGAAATAACCACTCGTTACAACCGAGGTATGCAGCAAAGCATTTGTGAAGCCACAACATGCACAACCTTGAAGCGGATGGGCTACAACAGCAGAAGACCCCACCGGGTACCACTCATCTCCACTACAAATAGGAAAAAGAGGCTACAATTTACACGAGCTCACCAAAATTGGACAGTTGAAGACTGGAAAAATGTTGCCTGGTCTGATGAGTCTCGATTTCTGTTGAGACATTCAGATGGTAGAGTCAGAATTTGGCGTAAACAGAATGAGAACATGGATCCATCATGCCTTGTTACCACTGTGCAGGCTGGTGGTGGTGGTGTAATGGTGTGGGGGATGTTTTCTTGGCACACTTTAGGCCCCTTAGTGCCAATTGGGCATCGTTTAAATGCCACGGCCTACCTGAGCATTGTTTCTGACCATGTCCATCCCTTTATGACCACCATGTACCCATCCTCTGATGGCTACTTCCAGCAGGATAATGCACCATGTCACAAAGCTCGAATCATTTCAAATTGGTTTCTTGAACATGACAATGAGTTCACTGTACTAAAATGGCCCCCACAGTCACCAGATCTCAACCCAATAGAGCATCTTTGGGATGTGGTGGAACGGGAGCTTCGTGCCCTGGATGTGCATCCCACAAATCTCCATCAACTGCAAGATGCTATCCTATCAATATGGGCCAACATTTCTAAAGAATGCTTTCAGCACCTTGTTGAATCAATGCCACGTAGAATTAAGGCAGTTCTGAAGGCGAAAGGCGGTCAAACACAGTATTAGTATGGTGTTCCTAATAATCCTTTAGGTGAGTGTATGTCCCAAAGCTTGCATACTCTTCTTCTTCACAAAAAGAGTACATACTTTTAGGGAGTAGTATAAGTAGGCGAATTGGGACGCAGCATATGAAATACAAAATGAAAACAAACAAAACCCAAAACCAACCATGACAGTATGTAAATAAACACTGTATTTCTTCTTAACAACTCTTAATTTGTTTGAATTCATATAGGGGAAAAACACTGCATGGATCACTATGATAAAACCCAGCATCCATTGGGAAGTACTTGGACAAACGAAAGATGCTTCAGATGCGAGTGCTCCTCCAGCGGAATGGAATGCTGTGACACGTAAAACATTTAACATGTTGTTAAAACTTTACAAAACCAAATATGTTGTTCTTTAACTAAATCATTTAGACATGTCCCTCAGTTTCAGCCACAGAGAAACCTTTAGACAAAAAAAAATAATAACAATAAGGTAATGCATTTGGTATCTCAAATTAACTAGGATTTTTTTTTACAGCATTGTTAATGGTAATTTATCAATAACTTGAAATATTTGTGTTAATATATGTAAAAAGTAACAATAACCAAGATTAATAAATGCTGCAAAGCATTCTCTTGTGAAAAATAAGTGTGCTTAATTATATTGAATGTGCACTTGTAGTTTACACCAAACCTTAAAAGTATTTTTTACAAAACTGTAAAAATATATAATATTACTTGCAGATATATAATATTAAATAACTTAAGTGTACTTAAAGAGAGTTCACTTTCATGGCTGTTTAAGAACACTTTTAAAAAGTGCACTTTGTAATAATGTCAAATTAGAATCTTACCTTAAAGTACATTTTGAATCAATATGTTTCAATAATCTTTTGATATGCAGAAGTACACTTATTTTTATGTGTTGACTAACATAAAGCAAATGTAAAGTACTTGATTATATTTTTACTGTAGTGTGTAATATGATATTACATTTAAAGTTAATATAAATTGCAACTTTATCATTACAAACGTGGAATTACAAATATATTTGAACACGACATACACGTTTCTCATAACCAACAACCACATTTCAATACGTAATTATGAAATAAAGTTTACTTAATTGCTAGTTAAGTATACTTCACTGTAATAAATGTTATGTGCTATTTACAAAAAAAAAAAAAAATATGGTAACAATATTTAATTATAACAATATTTTTGAGTAGTTGTGAAGGCTTGATTTCTTTAATGCAATCTACCTGTTAAGACTTCTGAAATGGAGGACCCAGACACAGAGTGAACAAGACAGTTTTATTGACAGGACAGTTAACAAGGAACAAGAAGGTAGTGGAGAATTGACAGTCCAAACAGAAGGGCCAACGGGGAACGACAGGACAAATGAGAGTAACTGCTGGAACCAGCTCCAGGAAACTGCAGGGCAAAGAACCACTGAGGACTTGACCAGGCCAGGCAGATGGTAGTGGAGAAAACAGGGCAGGGCACAATGAAGCAGAGGTCAGGAACTTGCTGCTCACAGACTCAGGCCCAGTCTAGCTGCCAGGCAGATGGAACCAGCAGACAGAGAATCCCAGGGAGTAGGCAGGGACCAACACAAGACTATTTTTTTATTTATTTTAAGTTGACTCTAAAAACGGGTGTGGATTAAAGTAAATGGAAATGACCTGTCTATTTTTGACTTTGAGTTATGATGTACAATTAATAGACTGTATACTGCTAGAACAGCACAAGTAGAAACAAACTTGTTACTGCACTGGCATTAGCAAAGTTATTGCTCATTGAACAAAGCAACATGCATCATATTATTAGTACACATGCAGTTATCCACAACCTAACCATTAGCTCTGCTCTTCTGCACAATGGTAACGATCAAAACTTCAACATAACAGAAGCTCTTTCAAAAGTCAAACATCTGAACATTAAACATTAATAGATGTTTCCCTTCACTCAAAAACACATAAAATAACACTTAATTTCAATATTAATGCTCCATTTCCAGCCATATGCAAAGCATGCTGGGAACTAACAATGATGTCTCTAAATAAGACTGCATAATTGAACAAATTCTCTTAAAATAAATAGGTAGCCTTTTTTCCTTAATTTTATCAGCTTAATCGGTTCCTCAATTCAAGCTTCAAAATTGCTTAAGTTTCCTTTAAAAAATGTGGAACATGTGTTTCTTGGTTTTCTTAGTGAAATTTTCTTAATATTTTCTATACAACACTGAACCACAATTTTCTTAAGAAAATATACATACTATTTTTAATTATCACCTTTTTTTGTGTGAAAATTACAAGACCCATGATAATTTTTGTGTTCTTTTTCACAAGTGTTGTTCATGTTGCATTCACCTTTTTGTTTTTAAAACAGTTTTATATCACAGTTTTAAGTGCTGTATTTAACATAATTTTCATTCATATTCGCAAACTGAGGGATGAGCTTAAATTTATTTCTGTGTTTTAGAAAGTTCCCCTAAAGTAATATGTGCTTTTTGTTATAGGATGGGAAGAGCAATTGTCCAGACTGAAGGCTGCACTGTGAAATATGATTACAGCACATGCACATTTAAAGTGTTTCATCCAGAAGATCCCACCATTAAGTGTTCCTATGGTGCTGTTGGAAAATAATTTCCAATTATTGAAAATACAAATCAGTAATGTGTATTTAGACTAAAATGAATATCAACTGCTTTTGGATCCAAACTGAACTATGCTGCCAATTGTAATTAATATACAACTGGCATTCAAGGCTTTCCTTCTTACTTTTATCGCAAAAAAACTCTTATTTTTAAAGTAAAGCTAATAAGAGAACCTCTTATATATCTGTAAAAATAGTTACCTTAGCACTTGTCCATGTATAGAGGCCAATGCATGCTAGAAGATAGTTTTACTGTAAAATGATTTTTAAAAAATAGATCATTTTAAAAGAAAAAGTATGAATTACGTTCCAGTTACCTTGTTGTTTATGATTTCTTTGTATTGTTTACGAATTAACTGAATTGTTAAATTACTAAATTGAATTAAGATTTTTGTTTTTCTAATGATTAAATAAAATGTTCTCATTACACATCACAATAAACTTTTGTGTGAAAGAAATACTTATAACCCCACTTTTGAAAACCAAAAAGAAAAAAACTGACATACTTTCAGAAATGAAAGTGTTTTACACCCCTGTAATTGAAACTTACTCATACACACACACACACGCATACACACACACACACACACACACCATCAATACCAATTAACTTAAAACTTGCACAAATGTATTCATTTAAGAATGAGAACAGAAGCAAATACAAAGTTTGTGAATTGCATTTTAAAGGATAGTTACTTTATATGAACTAGATCAGGTGTGACGTTAATGGTCATTTTATGTGTTGTAAGTCAGTTGAAAAACTGACAAACTGGGCAAACTGAATCACATAGCTGAGTCTGATGGTACAGATGAGCCAGCGAGATGGGCTGGGAAGCGCTATCCAGGCTCCCAGACACCGTGCAAGCAGGACCAACAGGAGCGTAGACATACCCGGGATGGGGCAGCGAGGTGGAACCCAGGGACCCGACTTGGGAGGTATTGAGGTGGCCCGAAGTGGAGTCTGAGTGTGCTGTGCAACACTTACCTGGTTCCAGATTGGGGCAGAGGGTGCGTGAGAAGGCCTGGTGGCGTCCTTGAGCCGCACACTACTGCCCGCTATAAGAGAGGGATGAGAGTAGCAAGGCATTTTTACAGCATCGCACATTGCCATCCGTGCCCTCTTGTGACCCAGAGATAAAGGAAACTGCACTTTTTTTCGAAAATGTGGGTACCAGAACAGAAATAAAATGTTCCACCCGGCCCTCCTCCGGGAGAGGGAGTGGTGTGGTCACGTCCGGGTCGCCCATCTCAGGGGTGGGCTGAGACAGATGGTGTAGTCTTCCTGCGGGGGCCTCAATGTCACAGTAGCTGCTGTGGTGGAGTGCCCTTTAATTCACAGGGGACCGACGCCCTGGGCAACAAGCAGACTGAGGGCCAGCCCACGAGTGACTCTGATAGCACATTGCGGCAAGCTCTTGATTACCTCAGCCTGCTTCTGAACTGTGGAGAACTGCAGGGCACAATCCTTGACAGTGTCACCAAAAAAGACCACCTTGTGAGATGGGAGCATCGAGAAAGCGTACTTTAGCGATGTCTCACACCTTTGCCACGTTTAGCCAGGGGGCGCTTCTGGACCACCAAGGTGGACATCGTCTGGCCGAGGGCATGCGCTGTGATTTTAATCATGGTCAGTCACCATGTGCAGCTCAACCCCGGCTCAGAACTACCCTCGTACATTAAGAGTGCTTTGGCCTCGCATGCAGGGCAGAGGCGGCCATCAAGGGTAGTGAGAGAGGAGAAAACATTTATTGGCACATTTGGCATTCCATAATTTGGCACCAATGTGCTCCATACTGCCAGGTTTTCCCTGAAGGTCTGGGCAGACAACACTTAAGCCCTTAAGAAAAAGGCATTACGAACAACACGTCGACGTGGTCATGTTCTCATGAGAGAACTTGAACCACCCATGAACGCAGTCTCAGCATGCTTGCGATAGAGGAGTGGGGGGCCCATGGAGACGTACTCGGCGGGGAAAGACCCACTTTAATCCTCAGGTCACCAAGGCTTATTAGCCGAAGAAGCCCTTTTTCTGGTGGCCACCAGAAGAGAAACTAGATTGGGGAATAGGCGAAGGGACTCCACCTCATTTGAGGGGATATGGTGCTCCACACCATGCTTCATGGCAGATGCAGAGAAAGTGGGCTGAGTGAGGGCTGGGAAACTGGCAAGTAGACGGTGGAAATCATCGCTGGACAGTTGCATAGAGTCGGCCCCCGCTGAGCGTGCACGTATAAGAGCAAAACGTGACGGCGTCAATCAAACGGCGGTTCTTTACATCCACCAACAGTCCATGTGCACACAAAAAAATCAGCGCAGAGGAGGGGGACGGCAACCTTTGCTGTAACAAAGTCCCAACCGAACTGCTGTCCTCCAAAACACAATTCAATGTACCTCATTCCATATGTGCGGATGGGGCTACCATTGGCAGCTTCCATAGGGGGGCCGTGGCTGTCGGTCACCATGTCCAAACGGAATGCAGGCAGGATGCTCCTCTGTGCTCCCGTGTCGCACAGAAAACGCCATCCGGAGATGCTGTTGCAGATGAAAAGCAGCCTGCCTGCACTGCTGACGCTCATGGCCCGTCGAAACTGCATGGTGAACGACATTTGTTAGCTTTAGTTCCAAGCTTGGCATGGTAGAAACACAAGCCTGAAGGTTGTTGGGGGCCAGAAAGCTGCTGCCAACAAGAAGTGGTTGCAGCGATGAGTGTGGAGTCGTCCCGTGTCACCGAAGCGATGTGCGCGGGAAAAAGCGCGGCCACACAATGTCCCTGACTCGCCAGGAAAAATTTAGCAGCCTCTTCAGCCAGTCTCCGACAGTCAGTGATTGTGGTGTTGGCTAGTGTAGCTCTCACTTGGGAAGGCAGCTAATGCAGGAAAAGCTGGGTGAAAAGAAAACCGGGTCTGTGCTCGCCCAAAAGATCCAGCATAAAGTCCATGAGCTCGGACGGTTTGCTGTCACCCAGTCATTGAAGGGAGAAAAGCCTGCTGGCTCTCTCAGCATCCCTTTAATAAGTGGTTTTATAATAGCTAATTTAAAGGTGATCATGAACTTTTTTTTTTATCGTTTTATGATGTTTCCTGGGGTGCACTTATAATGTTAGAATGCTTTTTACATCAAAAATTGTACATAATTTATAAATAAAAGGCATTTTTCTTACCCTGATTTTAGCCTTCTGCTCTGAACGCTCAGTTTTAAGGGGCGTGTCCGCTGGGAGACTTCAGTGTAAACACCCACTGCTGTGATTGGCTAACGTCTTTGCATTTGAAATAGTATTACTCTCTCTTTTAGCACATTTTTACTATTACAGCTCTCATGGTTAACTAATCGTGAAAAGTGTTGCATTACATTTAGATCTATGGCATTATATTAAGATCGTGGCATGAAAGGTTGCAGTGATGAGCATTGTAGCCGATCACACACATGCTGAGCACATGAAAGTAGTGATCTCGTCATTGCAACTCAGTTTCTGTACACTAACAAATGCTTTCATCTTTACTAACAGTGCAAACGTGATATAGTTAAGAGATTCGTTTAATAAAACGGGAGTCACTGATAAACGCGTCACTGATAAACTCTCTGTTTGATTGACAGCTGCAGCGCATGCTGCTCAAACGATTGGGAGCTTTCTTTGCTCGCTTTCTTTATAGAATTTAATCACTGTTAAATAACAGATTATTTTCATCCTACTAAGAGAAACAACGCAAGTTGATGTTTAGTCACTGGTTTGATTTACTGACACAGTCAAAGAACATCTGACTACATGAATCATTTCAGATCAGGCATCAGAATGAACACAGTTTCTTACATGTTGCATTACTGTTGAACCCAGTCACTGCACAATATTTTGTATCCTCAACGGCATGTTTATTGCTTTGTAGCTCGATGGTTTAACACTAGGCCTATGTATGTTACATGCGCAAATCGGTGGGCGGGGCTAAACAGGCAGTGATAAAGTAGGCATTGATATTCTTCTGCTGAGGCGGTGCTTGCCTTCCTTTGACGTCATAGATCCCCAACCTGTCGTTTGCTGGGCCTGGTGTCTATAAAAGCTTTTCTTTGACTAACAAGGAAGTTTTCAGCTCTGAAACTTACAGGATATTCTTATATTATCATGACCTTTTATATATCAAAAGCTCAAGGGAAAGTTGATTTCTCAGTTCATCACCATTTC
The DNA here is from genome assembly GCA_039654625.1 of Rhinogobio ventralis. NCBI lineage: Eukaryota > Metazoa > Chordata > Actinopteri > Cypriniformes > Gobionidae > Rhinogobio > Rhinogobio ventralis. Next base: position 5,650,317 of record CM077211.1, read on the forward strand.
TCAACAACTGTGTCTAAAGTGCTGGAAAAGAGAGAGTCAATAGTTTCTGTTGCAACATCGAGTTCCTCTAGGCTCTCTGAGATCCTGAGGAGATGAAAATGATGAGGAAGTTTATTTACAAAGCAATCTTTAGTGGCAGCGGTGATAGTCCTGCCATATTTGAAACAACGGGACGGTTTTGCAGCCTTTGCTACATTAAGTATACACGATACCATGTAATGATCTGAGATGTCATCGCTCTGCTACAGAATTTCAATGGTATCAACATTTATTCTATGTTAAGTCAAGTCAAGTCAAGTCAACTTTATTTATATAGCGCTTTTTACAATGCAGATTGTTTCAAAGCAGCTTCACAGTAATAAACAGGAAAATAATGCAACCGAATTTGATTCGGCTGTACAGCCACTCTGGAGAAAACGGTGGTGTCATCAGCTCATTTCAATTATCATATATATTCAAGTAATGTAGTTGGCATAGTTAATTTAGTTTAGTAATTCAATTTATTTGGATATTTATTTGAAAATTTAGTGTCCCATACACTACATATGTGAAAGTATTAGGTCTAAAGTATGATTACAACGATGAGTTTGTCCTGTCACGTGTTGCCTAACTCCAATAGAGTTTAGAATGTCTCTAAATGCCAATCCCAATGTGTCTTTTTCATTATCTACATGGACATTAAAATCACCAACAATTAGGACTTTATCTGTAACTCTGATAGAAAATCAGCAAATTCTTTGATAAAGTCTGTATGGTGCCCTGTGGGCCTGTATACAGTAGCCAGCACAAATGTCAAACGGGATTTGTTTAATGTTTCTATGTTTGTGTTGTGTCTAAGCACATGGCTTCCTCTTTGTTTGTGTTTGCCATGTGTTCCTCTTGTCCCGCCTCCTAGTTTGCCCTTACCACGCCCTCTCGTTTAGTCCTTGTCTAGTCCTCGTTTCACTAATCGTGCTCACCTGGTCCTTGTGTGTTTTCCTCCCTTTATATTGTGCTTCCTTCCTTCCTGTATTTGCTGTATCGTTGCTTGTGTCATGATGTGCAACTGTGTTATCTGTGCGCAACTGTCCAATTGCTTTGTGAACAGTCTTTAGTGGATTTGTTCTGTTTGGTGTTCATGTCCTGTCATTTGTTTCCACCAGTTAGAGATGGGCAGACTGAGGCTTCGTGAAGCACTGAAACCCTTGAAGCAAATGTGCCATATTGTTTCGAAGCTTCGAAACAATCTGACACCCATCTCTATGGCGACACCTAGTGGTCACTGGCATGTGTTGATCTTAAATAACCTTGACAATGATCCATGTAAAAAAAAATCGTTTACATGATAGCTACGTGATCTTCGTTTTGTAACCTGTAGCCTCCTCATTGTGAATAACTATATGTTTTTTTTGGTCATGAAAAATGAAGATTAATAAAATAAATAAAGCCACAATGTGTCACATTTGTTACATAACATTTTTATTCAGAAATATCAATTGCTCTGCTGTTGAAGGACTTAATTTCTCCAGCCTTTGAAAAAACACTTGTTGCTGGCATGCACAAATAATTTTTAGCAAGTACATACAAATGAGGGAAAATTACTGCTCTCTCTTTCCAATAAATTAATGGATCATGCGTTCTGGGCAAAAACGCATCTTTGAGGTACTTTTTCAGTTCTACTGTTGCATCAGCTGTAGCACTGTGTGTCGTCTGGGTTTTACGGATACGACTATCAAACAGTTTCCATAAACTGTCCTGGGATTCTGCTGGTGTTGTTGATGATGTTGTTGTTGTTGATGATGATGATGATGGGCCTGATGTTGACATTTGTGGCTCTGAATGAAAATTAAAACAACAATTAATTAAAAAGCATAAACTAACAGCATATATGAAGTATAAGTTATATTCAGATGAATATATTAATCTCCATAAAGTTAGATGAAGACTGAAACTGCTCACCAGGAGTTGGTGTGTTTGAACGCATCAGCGAAGCACACTCCAGTGTGATGTTCTTTTCAGCCTCCTGGGCTTCGGCAGGATTTCCAAAAGCCACATTTTTGAACCTTGGGTCCAGCAGTGTAGCAAGTGCCAAGGCTCTGAAGGACTCCCACATCTGGAGTGCAGACCTTCTTGCAGGTGTGAGCCTGTTCAAAACAATTATATTAAATGACAACAATATGACATTTATAGCCCTTTACATGGGTAGAATGGTCATTGTGGCCTACGTAATTGTAAAGTTGATTCCTGTGTTGCATGTCCTTTTTTCTGTGCAAGCTTGTGCTGCAACATCAAGTTTTGAAGCTGTTCCCTCTGTTCCTCTGACAACTCTGTTGTTGCTAGTTAAAATGGTTGCAGTAGTGACAATGATTCTTGAATAATGTCATACTCAAAACTTTTCAGCGGAGCAATATCACTCTTTAAATTGGAAAGTGCAGCACCCACTGGCTCTCGTTGCTCATACAAGCATTGCATCATGTCGAAAGTGCTGTTCCATCTCGTCTCAACCTCCTGTATCATCTTCAGAGTTGGTCTGCCCATCAAGCCCTGCATCTCCACAAGCTTGTCCTTTGCTTTGCAGCTGGATCTAAACAACCCCACAGTCTTTCTGGCTTTCTGCCGTATTTCATCAATGACTGGGGTTTGATCTAGGGCCTTCTTCACAATCAAATTCAAAGTATGGGCAAAAGTAGCTGAGTAGCTGGGCACTTAGGATCATGTTGGATGCATTGTCATTCACCATACACTGAACTTTGGATGTTATTCCCCACTCAGCCATTAGCAAGGATTTAGCCTCTATGAGATGCTGGGCTGTGTGGGTTTGGTAAAACCTCCTTACACCCAGTACAACAGTTGCCAGCTTTGCCTCTGGTGTTATGTAGTGGCAAGTTATACCAAGGTATCCGTCCATATTATGTGGGACCACATGTCAGCCGTAAGGCTAACAAATTCTGCCTTTTTTAGGTCCTCCATTGTCTTCTCATTGGTGTTGTTGTACCTTTCGGTGACCATTGTTTTAAGCGCCTTCTGGGATGGGAGAACATAGCTTGGATCAAGCTTGTTCACAGAGGCCATGAAACCCTCATCCTCCAGATTCATGGTTCATGGTTCCAGATTCAGAGGTTCATACAGATGTGTGACTGTGTGGTTTGTTCCCGCCCCTTTCAATCAAACGCAGTTTAGACAGGTGCCACCTGATGAAACACTTCGAAGCTTCATTTAGCCGTAGTCATGTGACATGGGTGTTTTGAATCACAGTTCAGAGCAGTGTTTCGATACATCTGCGCTTCGGGATCTCGACAAAGCTTCGAAACGTCAGTTTTGCGTCAGCCATCCCTACCGCCAGTCATCTCTCTCATCTCCAGTCTCCCGTCTGTGTTCCTGTTTGAGTTGGATTACTCTCTGTTCTGGTATTACTGAGGATCAGCAGCCGCAGTCATCTCTCTCATGTCCAGTCTTCCGTCTGTATTCCTGTTCGAGTCCGATTTCTCTGTCTGGTCTCACTGAGGATCAGCACCACTCGAATCACAAATACAGCCCATTGCAGTCTGCTCGTTACCAAGGCCTGATTCCTGCTTAACATCAGATCTGTCAACTATTCCTGGCTGATTTGAATTGTATAACTGCTGATAACTGTTTGGTTATTAAACTTGTGAAACTCATTCTGCGCTTGAGTCCTATCCTTCACAGATCCGTGACATTCCATGACATAACGATCCAGCCCTTACAGGAATCCTGCCACCTGCTAATTCCCGGGAAAGTCAGGCCTGTCCTCGGGAGCTGACTACACTTTGTCAGAGGGGAATGAATGTGTGGGCCTTCACCCATAAGTTTTAGTCGAGGGCGGAGAGGTTGAATTACCTTGATACGGGCCTCAAAGACATCTTCAACCGCTGTTTGGATGACCCTCTTCTGCAGTGGGAGATGGAGCAGCTAAAGACTTTTTCAAATTACCTGCACCACCGCAAGAAGGGGAGGGTCCGGAGACATCCAAGGTTCATCTACAGCGACTATCCCACCATCCTTCCTTTGTCAAGTCAAGTTCCAGATCCTCTTCTGACTCCAAAGAGGAGACAAAGGTCAAGGAGAAGAGTGACCCAGACCTCTGCATCAGTTCCAGAGCCGGTCGAGTCCACTCCTGCCAGTCCAGAGCAAGTCGGGTTCGCACCTGCCAATCCAGAGCCAGTCCCTGAACACGCCAGTGCAGCCCAGGAGTGCGCTCCCGAGTCAGTCCCTGAGCACGCCAGTATGTTCCTAAGGCCTGATTCCTACTTAACATCAGATCTGTCTACTCTTCCTGGCTGATTTGAAATTGTCATCCAATAACTGTTTGGTTATTAAATTTGTGAAACTCATTCTGCGCTTGAGTCCTATCCTTCACAGATCCTTTCCTGTTCTTCATTGTCTTCATGAGCTTTGATCAGCACGTTACGTGACAACCATTTCCTATTATATAGATTTTTGCAACTTATAATAAAGATATTTAGTTGGTTCTGTTTATTTATTTGTATTTGTTCAATGTGAAGAGGTCTGTGGTTTTGTCAGGAACTTTTATCTTTTATTTAACCATCATATGTGTTTGGGCTCAGTACGCCAAGCGACTTTTCCTTAGTTAAAACAAAACATGGTTCCCTTCATCTCAGTTGCTCAGATTTTGTGACTTTTTATATTATCTGTCTATACACACGAAAAAACCTGGGCTTGATTCGGTATATATATATATATATATATATATATATATATATATATATATACACAGTATATATAAACTCTCACACTTTTTTATTTTATTGTTTATTTATTCATTTGTCAAAAAAATCAATAATTCCAGCATAAATCTGAAAATTTCCACACATAAATGAAGGCCTGGTACTACAGCACAAATGCAGTTTGGAATGAACATGATCACACACACACACAGAGACAGTTCCTCCTGAACCAAAACAACGAGCTTACGCTGTGTTCACACCATACTTTAATTTGGAAGAGATTGAAACCTGCGACGTTATAATTGGAGCGGTTTGTGACTCGAATTTATGCGTTTCAATGGCAACATTATCAATGGTGAAATAAACTGCAGCAGTCAGGCGGTACAGGTCAGTGCTCTTTAAAGGGTCATGAAACCCCCCTCTTTCAGCTCAAGTCCACCTCACAATCTTTTCGAAAAATGCTACTTAAATGGGCGTGGATGGCTGTGAGAAGAGGGGAGGGGAGTGGGTGTGGCAGAGTAAGGCAGGGGAGAAAGAGGGGGGCGAGGAACTGTCATCTGTCAGTGGCCCATGCCAACTCTCACTAAAAATAAGGGGTAAAAACTTAAATGAAGTGATGTTTTATTAACAAATTTCGGGAGGAGCACGTTCAGAGAATGAAACCTAATTAAACACGAGTGGAGCATATTAAGCTAATCAATTTAATCAATGATAGGAGGTGTGTATATATACAGCTGACTCACCTTCCTTTCCTTGACAGTTTCTTAGCATCCCTCCACCACCCCATCTCCTCACTTTGATTTAATAAACTCTTATTAGACGTCAACACAATCCATAATACAAATGCAGTCTAGTTCTAGACCATCTCTATTGGGGGGATACTCTGGGTTCGGGCCAAATTTCCAAGCCCGGAGCCCTCCCCCGGACAGCACGCCAAATACGCATAATATTTACTCTATTTAATTTGATGTAAGTGTGAACTCGTGAAAGTCCAATAAAATTAAAGTCCAGCAAAACACGCTGACAACTGTCTGTTTGCGCTTTTAAAAGTAACTGAATTCCCTGCTACATATATTAGATTAATCGTAATTCTGTTTAAAACATAGAAATGCACATACACAATTATTATTGTTTTTATAAATATATAATTATGTTTATATACACACTAGAAATACATATATTTAAAAATAAGAAATTGCGCGGGAAAAAAGCGTTCCGTACGTAGCCTAGATCTAATTTAATAAATCTATTAAATAGCAAAAGAGATTTCAATAAACGTTATAAAAATATAAATTATTATTAACTGTTTTACTAGAAATGCTTGGTACAGCATCACCGTCAAGATGCAAAATGCGTCGCTGAATAAGGCCAAAGTCCACCTGTCTCCAGTTCTCGTAGCTCTCTCTCGAAAAATGCTTGCTACACACAAACAGCTTCAATGTGTCGGTAGTTGATGGCCAACCAACCGCCCGCAGCCAGAGCCTAGCCCTGGCAGCATTGCGGGGAAAGCCATGCAACACCCCTAAACTTTTACACCAAGAAAACAAACACTTACGACCCATGACCATGAACGCCTCTCTCATCTACTAAGCGAACTCACTTCTGTCATTGGAAAGAACCACATGCTGTCATGAATAATTAAGAGACAGTGTCTTCTCATAGGATAAGAAAACTCTGTCTCATTAATAATAATGAGACACCGACACGTCATCGAAGTACTATAGTGCGCTGGTGCGTAACAACCTGTGACGTGGACACGATGTAGTTTTTAAACCCGGAAGACGAAAATAGGGGAAAAAAGCTAAGAATAAACCAGTTTCACCCTTCAATTAAATTTAACAGATGCTAACATTGTTCAACACACATACCTCTGTTAAAATCTCAGAAAATTTGGTTTAGGGTTTCATGACCCTTTAAGTTGTTTATATTCATTAGGGCCCGAGCACAGATAGTGTGAGGACCCTATTGTAAATGCTCAGTCTATTATTATTATTCTCCGAAATGAAGCGCATTTTTGAGGGCCTAAACATTCTCGAAAACTCATCAAACTTTGCATACGCGTCAGAAAATTCTGCCACGGTCCAGTCCACTAACATGTAACACACACTTATAACACACACTCGATGAGAGCGCTTCACTAACACGTAACACACACTCATAACACATGCTCAATGTCTGAGCACTATGTACGACTCAAACAGCTCGTGTTGGATGAGCTGATGGAATTGAAGCGACTGTTGTCCACCTGAATTAAATTTTTATTTCTATTAAAAGCAAAACTAGAGTGGAGGCGTAATGTAAACGTAGCGTTGGTATATTCTATCCTAACTTCACCCTCACACTCCGTAATGACCAGGTCATGACAATATGACAGGAGACAGCTTTTCACCTCGTCACAGTTTAGTCTTGCGAGATCTCGCGGCACAAGATCTCATCACACCCCTACTTTACACTGTAATTCACTCCCAGAAACACATTTAAATATGCCATGAAGTACCAAACATGCTAGAAACACAATAAATTATGCAGCACTTGGCTAAGTGCTAATGTATGTGATTAACGCCACGAAACAGGAAGTTGTTGCAACTCAGGCATACAATGTCCGATCTGCCCTAAACTTAACGTTTGAAGACATCTACATGGCAATATGCAGTTATACTCAAAGTGCCTCCTGCTAACAGCAGCAAGTGTGGCACATCAAAATGTACCCACTTAAATGCATGTCGCCCACCATTTACTGTTTTTCTGAGGCCACTGGGTGGCGGTGGCCCCGGGTGTGAGGGCCCTTTCATCACTGCTTGCAGCTTTAATTATTATTGTAATGTTATGTGCTTTGAGACATGAGGTAGTTTAACGCTGTCTCTTGTGTTTTCTCCCTGCTGTACGCATTCATGTGTTTTGAAGGAGGCGTTTCTTTGGAGATGCTCTGAAGGACTAAATTTTCAACTAAATACCAAATAAATTCAATTACTAAACTAAATTAACTATATCAACTAAATTACTGATCTGCCCACATTGACACTATATGATAATTGAAATTAGCTGGATAGCATCACCGTTTTCTCCAGAGCGGCTGTACAGCCGATTCAAAATCTGTTGCATTATTTTCCTGTTTAACACTGTGAAGCTGCTTTGAAACAATCGGCATTGTAAAAAGCGCTATATAAATAACAGTTGTAGGAAGGATGGGATCTTATGGTTTCAAAGCTAGCTCGCTATTCCTAGCCTCTCCAAAAATTGCCTACCCTACCTTTAAGTATATGGGAACCATCTGTTGCTTAGCTGTTGTTTGTTTCCATATTGAAGTCCAGTCTGGTGGGTGTGCTGAGTGTCCACTGTGTGTTATCATTTGTAAGCAAAACTACCTTAGAATTTAACAATTAATTAAATATCATTGTGGACTGCAACTCTCTTGGATACATGTGTTTAAAAGTTCTGAAACATTTGCCATGATTTAATTGTGCATAAATAAAAGGCAATTTTTGAATGGCACACCACTGTTTGGCGTTCTGAAGCTGTGAGGTAAATTGTGGTCCTCGGTTTGACACAAAAAAGTAGGTACCCCCCAATCGGGTAAAGATCTCTTTAATAAGGATGTTGGTTTATCAAAGGCATCTTTTCTGAATGTAAAGTAAACACCTCAACCCACTTGCTACATTAATCCACTGTGACCAGTAGATACTCCTTCAACTTCAGGCTCCTTGAAAACAGTCATAAGATCAACACCAAACATATGTCCAGGTTCTTTCACAAGAGTAGACTGAAGGGTTCCAAAAAGTTTGGATATATGTGGCTTGTATTGCTGACAGATCTATCACTGCTTGCAGTGATCCCATACCCATGTAGGATGGGATGTTCTTGCGACCTTGCGCAACGTTCCCTAAAAGTTCTCTAAAGGTGACAAAAATCCTTTATAGAACATTATAGAACCTTTATAGAACATTAGGGACGTTCTTAAAGCGTCCTCTTTTGGTTATGAAAGTGCTGCAGTTCAAGGTTCCTTATATGAATTTAGACAGAACAGAACGTTCCCACATGGTCCTCTGTTGGTCATATAAAAACTTTCCGATATGACTTTAGGGACACGTTCCATTTTGGTTATTCTATGGTCACATAGCAACATTACAAAGAGGATATTTAGGATGTTAACAGAATGTTTCCACGTTCCTCTGTTGGTCATATAATAACGTTCCCGATATGACTTTAGGGAGACGTTCCATTTTGGTTATTCTATGGTCACACAGCAACGTTACAATGAGGATATTTGGGATGTTAACAGAACTTTCCCACATGGTCCTCTGTCGGTCATATAAAAACATTCCGATATGACTTTAGGGAGACGTTCCATTTTGGTTATTCTATTGTCACACAGCAACGTTACAAAGAGGATATTTGGGATGTTAACAGAATGTTCCCACATGGTCTTCTGTTGGTCATATAATAATGTTCCCGATATGACTTTAGGGAGACGTTCCATTTTGGTTATTCTATGGTCACACAGCAACGTTACAATGAGGATATTTGGGATGTTAACAGAACTTTCCCACATGGTCCTCTGTTGGTCATATAATAACGTTCCTTATATGACTTAGGGGAGCGTTCCATTTTGGTCATTCTATGGTCACATATCAACATTACAAAGAGGATATTTAGGATGTTAACTGAACATTCCCACATGGACTTTCTATTTTGGTTATTCTATTGTCACACAGCAACGTTACAAAGAGGATATTTGGGATGTTAACAGAACGTTCCCACATGGTCCTCTGTTGGTCATATAATAACGTTCCTTATATGACTTAGGGGAGCGTTCCATTTAGGTTATTCTATGGTCACATAGCAACATTACAAAGAGGATATTTAGGATGTTAACAGAATGTTTCCACATGTTCCTCTGTTGGTCATATAATAACGTTCCCGATATGACTTTAGGGAGACGTTCCATTTTGGTTATTCTATGGTCACATATCAACATTACAAAGAGGATATTTAGGATGTTAACTGAACATTCCCACATGGACTTTCTATTTTGGTTATTCTATTGTCACACAGCAACGTTACAAAGAGGATATTTGGGATGTTAACAGAACGTTCCCACATGGTCCTCTGTTGGTCATATAATAACGTTCCTTATATGACTTAGGGGAGCGTTCCATTTAGGTTATTCTATGGTCACATAGCAACATTACAAAGAGGATATTTAGGATGTTAACAGAATGTTTCCACATGTTCCTCTGTTGGTCATATAATAACGTTCCCGATATGACTTTAGGGAGACGTTCCATTTTGGTTATTCTATGGTCACACAGCAACGTTACAATGAGGATATTTGGGATGTTAACAGAACATTCCCACATGGTCTTCTGTTGGTCATATAATAACGTTCCTTATATGACTTTAGGGAGACGTTCCATTTTGGTTATTCTATGGTCACACAGCAACATTACAATGAGGATATTTGGGATGTTAACAGAACATTCCCACATGGTCTTCTGTTGGTCATATAATAACGTTCCTTATATGACTTTAGGGAGACGTTCCATTTTGGTTATTCTATTGTCACACAGCAACGTTACAAAGAGGATATTTGGGATGTTAACAGAACGTTCCCACATGGTCCTCTGTTGGTCATATAATAACGTTCCTTATATGACTTTAGGGAGACGTTCCATTTTGGTTATTCTATGGTCACATAGCAACAATACAAAGGGGATATTTAGGATGTTAACAGAACATTCCCACATGGACGTTTCATTTTGGTTATTCTATGGTCACACAGCAACGTTACAAAAAGGATATTTGGGATGTTAACAGAACTTTCCCACATGGTCCTCTGTTGGTCATATAATAACGTTCCTTATATGACTTTAGGGGGACGTTCCATTTTGGTTATTCTATGGTCACATAGCAACGTTACAAAGAGGACATTTGGGACATTAACAGAATGTTCTCATATGGTTCCCTTTTAGTCAGATGGGGTCGTTTCATTTGGGACTGCGGTGCAACATATCTTGTTCAGTGCAGTGGTCTTTATACTACATTCCCATAACGTTTGCAGGACATTTAGGGGACCAACCTAGAATATAATTTTTATAAGGTTTTTCCATCACGTTTACTGAATGCTTTCAGAACATGTTTGTGTGGATCTATGTACACTGGGCTGCTTTGCAAAGGAGGGTCAGTAAAGCACAGGATTTGCACAATTTTAATAATTGTAATTTTTAATTTAAAATTAAATCTTAATAATCAGCAGCCATTATTCTAGTCTTCAGTGTCACATGATATTACAGAAATGTGGTGCTTTAAATACATATATTTGAATACATTTATTTGAAATAGAAATCTTATGCAACATTATAAATGTGTTTACTGTCACTTTTGATCAATGTATGTCCTTGTTGAATAGTAGTATTAATTAATCAAGTATTAATAAAAAAAATCTTACTGACCCCAAATGTTTAAACGGTAGTGTATTTTGGGTACACTGGAATGCTGCTGATCTTTTGTTTGTTTCAACTTCAAAGTCCAAACACCACTTTACTTAACAGATAAGGTTGTTTACTTAACTTGTAGAGAATAATGAGTAGTACATATCTTCAATAAAACCACAATTAGCTATATGATATTTGTGTAAAGTTTCCTTAATGTAATTGCAAAATGACAGAGATCTTTGTGGCCATGTCATGATCTTTCTGTAAAAATCTTTCATTAAAAATAATCATTACCAAAGCATGAAAATTAGTACTTATTTATAAATATAATAATAATAATAATGTAATGAAACTAAATGTATTTGTATCAGTTTTTCTAAATCATTTGTGAAATTAATTATTAACATGTTGCTCCACCCTCCTCTGTTCACTTAAATACAGGCATGGATTTTGGCTTGATCACAGATCACTGTCTGCAGAAACATGGTAAGCTTTCATTATAATATTGCTTATGTTTATAGTTTAATATATAGATTTTAGGATTGTCAATGGATATTTTTCACAATTAATTACAGGATTCATCAAATGTGTGTCAGTTGCATGTGATATTTTATACTTGTTTTATACCTGGCTGACAATGATAATAAAATTTCACAATACAATGACTGCAAATGACTTTACTTTTGTTAAGCAAACATGCTTTATTATACATTGTTGTAAAATTACATTTACCTCAATACTGCAGCTTCAGGTAAAACTATTTAAAGTTTAACATTGGATCAATTGCTTTATTTGTTTTTGTTTGTTGACTGTGAAGAGGTCTGTGGTTTTGGGTTTGTTTCTGTGCATTGTCCTTCCTCTGGTCAATGCTGCATGCTTCCAGGAGGAACACAAAACACCAGGTGCATACACACATAAACTTTCCTTTGCTTTTATTGCACAACTAAAAAGTATGACCCATTTTTCTGAATTCTCTGATCCTTGATAGTTACGTTTTGCCAGGATTCAACAGATAAGACTTGGCATCCTGTTGGATCCACTTGGAGAAACAGTAAATGTATGGACTGTCATTGTTCTGCTAATTCCAAGAGCTGCTGTGAGGCGTAAGTATATTTAATGTTTACTAGTGACACCTGTTGTATTGATTTCCTCAGAATTGAGTTACTAAAGTAAATGGGACCATTTTGGGAGGATGTGAATAGAAATGTGAAGCTTGTTTAAAAAAAAAAAGCACTTTTTTTTCTATTTTACGTATGATTTAGAGTTTTAGGTGTTACACTGTCATGGCAAGAATTTATTTTTTTAAATCCATGTGCAGAAATATGTTGCTCTCTATTACAAAAGCATTAGGTTAACTCATTCATTTTGGTTCCCTTTCAAGGGAACTCAATGATGCGCCAGTTGCTGACACTATGGGAACACCTTCAGTGTGTGCCGCACGTGTCTGAAGCATCATGACAGTTCTTCTGGCCGAGGAAGTCATATGATGCAACTAAACATGCTGGCATGACCCCTCATGAGCTTTCTGTTTCTTCTTGATCTCCATAAAGAGTTGTTTCCACCAGTGGTGTAGTCCTAAAGTGGTGTACTATTACCCAGTAGCAGAGTACAGTGATTCGTGCACAAAAATAAACCGGGTTTCAGTCATGTTGCGCTGATAATCTGTCTTTTCAGTTCGTATGGGAACTTAGCGCTTATAAAAGCTCCAAACGTATGATGCATATAATTAATTCACTCACCACCTGTGTCCGCTGCAGTGAAAGAACTGTGTTTAATACACAACACAGAGTGGCATTGAGTGGCGTTCTGACGCTGCAGCGCGATCACGCACTGTCGATGATGGACGGGAAAAGGTAGAATGATAGAAGTACTAATGCACCAAATACAACAAAGAATCGCGAGTTTACACAACAGCATTGGACACACAGTTAAAGGGAAAGCTAACATGACTGTAGATTATGGATGTTCAAAGCAACAAATCAAGTGGATACACGCAAATATTGATCCTTAGAGGTCGTAATACGCAAACAGCCCTGGGCAAAAGGTAAGTATAAATGTGTATGGCCCCGACTACACCACTGGTTTCCACGCATAGTCACTGGTTCACCATCAAATTATTCAAATGTGCAAGGGCTACGCAAGAACAGATTTGTGAAGATGCCTCGGATAGATGAGGTGCTTGAGAACTACCTCTACCCTGGTACTTCTTCACTGCAGCTCTACACACCATGGCGGTGTTGCAGGCGTATCAGGCCAACCTCCTCAAGAACCTGTATCAGGATGAGGGATTGGCACCTGAGGCAGTCCTTGAACTCCACAGGGCCACAGATCTTGCCACAAAACAGACGGCCTGTGCCTTCACCGTATACAGGGTCCGTCAGCCCCCATAGCACGCTCTTATCTGCTCCCTGAGTTTATTTCCTGGCAGGAGGGTCAGAAGGTGAGTGTGGAGGCGGTGCTGCTCAACCCCCCACCCTCTCGGTCTTATACCCCTTAGTGAGGGTTTTTTTGGTGGAGTGGTTGTTGGGTCATTGGCCTTACAAGGACAGTGGTAAGGGAGCTTCTTCTTGAACCTCCGGTAGGGGATTAAGCAAGCTCTCCAGAAAAAAGTAAAGAACTCAGAGGAAAAATGCACCAATATGTATGATATGTACATATGTACATATGTACACCAATATGTAAAATATGTACCTTGAATGCAATGTAAGTCGCTTTGGATAAAAGCGTCTGCCAAATGCATAAATGTAAATGTAAATGTAAAAATAATTAAATGAGAGAAGAGGTATAGCAAGAGTTTGAAACAGTGGAGGTGGTCAAAAATTGCCATTTGCAATTTGCGATTCACTTTCTGGTTTGTTTTGCTTAGTGGTAGAGGCACATAGTGCTTTCTAGAGGAGGTAGCAGAATATATCTGTGGTTTATTGCTTTCTTTAGTTTGAAGTGGAGTGGAGAGTTTCTGTTCACTCCTCTAGGGGAATGCCGCTCATTAAAGACATCCTGCTTAGGCAGGGCTTAAGCCTGGGGAATGGGCATATTAGACCCCCTCCATATTAGATTAGATTAGATTAGATTCAACTTTATTTTCATTACACAAGTACAGGTACGAGGCAACGAAATGCAGTTTGGGTCTAACCAGAAGTGCAATAGCAGCAAGTGCAGGACATGAATATGTACTGAATAAATATAAAGATGGCTATTACTATAAATAGAATTTACAGATAGATATGTACTGAATATAATATACAGATGGATGTTGCTATAAACAGTTTGCAGATAGATATATACTGAACAGAATTTACAGATAGATATGTACTGAATATATATATACAGATGGCTATTATTGTAAACAGAATTTACAGATAGATAGATATATACTGAATGTAATATACGGATGGATATTACTATAAACAGAATTTACAGGGTAGATATGTACTGAATATATATACAGATGGATATTACTATAAACAGAATTTACAGGGTAGATATGTACTGAATATATATACAGATGGCTATTACTATAAGCAGAATTTACAGATAGATGTATATAATGATATGTTAGCTAAGATGGGCAGTATAGCAATGAACGATATAGTGCAAATGAGCATATTCTAGTTAGGTAGTAGTGCAAGATGCATATATGAACAGGTGTTACTGTAGTAACAGTCGATAGTGCAAATGAGCATATTCCAGTTAGGTAAGTAGTGCAAGATGCATATATGTACAGGGGTTACTGTAATAAACAGTCGATAGTGCAAATGAGCATCCAGTAGTGCAAATAACAAGTGAAGGCAGATGTGAGGGGGAGAGGAGGGTTATCAGTATATAGGGGGAGTGGGATCAACGAGGGTTAGAGTTCAATATGGAGACAGTTCTGGGAAAAAAACTGTTCTTTAGTCTGCTGGTCCTGGTCCGGAGGCACCTGAAACGCCTACCAGAGGGCAGGAGAGAAAACAGTTTGTGGGCTGGGTGAGAGGAGTCCTTAAGGATGCTGCGAGCTCGATGCAGACAGCGTTTCCTCTGGATGTGGTCGATGGCAGGTAGTGGAGTCCCTGTGATGCGCTGGGCGGTTTTCACCACCCGCTGTAGTGCCTTGCGCTCTGCAGCAGAGCAGCTCCCATACCATACTGTAACACAGTTGGTCAGGATGCTTTCTATTGCGCAGCGATAGAAGTTCACCAGTATAGCCGAGGATAGCTGATTCTTCCTCAGTGTCCTCAGGAAGAAAAGACGCTGGTGAGCCTTCTTGACCAGGCTGGAGGTGTTGGTTGTCCAGGACATGTCCGCCGAGATGTGGATCCCCAGGAACTTGAAACTGGAGACACGCTCAACAGCCGTTCCATTGATGTGGATGGTGTCGTGTGTGCCTCTTGCCTCTTTCCTGAAGTCCACGATGAGTTCTTTTGTTTTGGTGGTGTTGAGGAGCAGATTATTTTCAGTGCACCATGTGGCCAGGTGCTGGATCTCCTCCCTATAGGCGGTCTCATCGTTGTTGCTGATGAGTCCAATCACCGTAGTGTCGTCCGCAAACTTGATGATGGAATTAGATCCATACACAGGCTTGCAATCGGAGGTGAAGAGGGAGTAGAGAAATGGGCTTAGCACACAGCCCTGTGGTACGCCAGTATTGAGTGTGGTGGAGGTGGAGTAGGTGGAGCCTGATCGAACATTCTGGGGTCTGTTGGTCAGGAAGTCCAATATCCAGTTGCACATTGAGGTGTTGATGCCCAGGTCTCCAAGTTTGGCTATTAACTTGGTTGGGATGACAGTGTTGAATGCTGAGCTGAAGTCAACAAACAGCATACGTGCATACGTGTTCTTATTGTCCAGATGTGTAAGCACAGAGTGCAGTGCCAAGGAGACTGCATCCTCTGTGCTCCTATTGCTACGGTAGGCAAACTGGTGTGAGTCCAATGTGGATGGTAGAGAGTCTTTTAGATGTGCCAAGACCAACCGCTCAAAGCACTTCATAACGATGGGTGTGAGTGCTACAGGGCGGTAGTCGTTAAGGCACCTCGGGCTAGAGTGTTTTGGTACTGGCACAATGGAAGTGCATTTAAAGCATGTTGGTATGGTTTCTTGGGCAAGAGACAAGTTGAAAATGTCTGTAAAAACCCCAGCGAGCTGTTCTGCACATGCCCTGAGTACTCGTCCAGGGATGTTGTCTGGTCCAGCAGCCTTGTGCGGGCTGATTCGACCCAGTGCATTGCAGACGTCTGTGGAGGAGAGTGTGATTGGCGGGTGGTCAGCAGAGGGTTTGGCCTTGGTGGCAGTTTCTCTGTTGTCTCTTTCAAAGCGAGCATAAAAGTAATTTAGCTCGTTCAGGAAGTTGATGTCAGTGGCTGCGGGGGTGGAGTGGGTGGGTTTGTAGTCACTGATGGCCTGAATGCCCTGCCACATGCGTCGAGGGTCAAAGTTGGAAAAGTGTCCCTCTATCTTTAGCTTGTAGCAGTGCTTGGCCTCTTTGATGCCCCTCTTCAGGTTTGCTCTGGATGTGCTGTAGGCTTGTGCATCTCCTGATCTGAAGGCAGCATTGCGTGTCTTCAACAGGAGTCGTACTTCCCTGTTCATCCATGGCTTCTGATTAGGGTATGTGGTGATCTGCTTCTGGGTTGTAACACTGTCAGTGGTGGTATTGATATAATCCAGTACAGAGGAGGTGTAGCAGTCAATGTCTGTGTGAGAGCCACTGGTGGCTTGGGAAGCAAACATACTCCAGTCTGTGTGTAGAAACCTTTCCTGGAGTATGAGATCTGCCCCCTCAGGCCACACCTTGATGGTCTTCACTGATGGCTTCACACGGTTGATGAGGGGTGCATATTTGGGGGTGAGGAACAAAGAAAGGTGATCTGACTGTCCCAGGTGGGGGAGGGGTGTCGCAACGTAAGCTCCAGCCATGTTTGTGTAAACATGGTCTAAAGTTTTGTTTCCTCTGGTGTGACAGGAAACATGCTGGTGAAATTTCGGTAGCACTGACTTTAAGTTTGAATGATTAAAATCACCAGCAACAATAAACGCAGCTTCCGGGTGAGCAGTCTGTTGTTTACTGATGGCTGCGTGAAGTTCTTTCATAGCAAGCTTAGCATCAGCATCCGGGGGAATATAGGCTGCAGTTATAATGGTGGAAGTGAACTCCTGCGGTAGATAAAACGGTCGACATTTAACCATGAGAAACTCAAGGTTAGCTGAACAATGTCTCCCAACAATAGCAGAGTTTGTGCACCAAGCTTTGTTAATGTAAATGCACAATCCACCATCTCTGGTCTTACCGGAGCCATCTAATCTGTTCTATCTGCCCGGAGTGTGTGGCGTCCCGCTAGCTCAATAGCGTTGTCCGGTATTCCGCTGTTTAACCATGTTTCCGTGAATATTAAGACGTTACAGTTCAAAAGTATCTTGCTGTGTGTGATACTGAGTCGAATCTCCTCCATTTTGTTCACCAGCGACCGTACATTGGCAAGGAAAATGCTGGGTAAAGAGAGCCGGTGTGGTGTTAGCTTTAGCTTAGCTCTTAGTCCTCCGCGCTTCCCCCGCCTTTGTTTACGATCTCGACGCCGCCTGCGAGCACTTCCGCCTGGACGGGTAGAGTGCATAGCATCGGGTGTTCTGGTGATCTCAGGAAGGAGTCGAAGGTTGTCCATAAAACTGTCGGAAATTCGCAAACCAATATCCAAAAGCTCACATCGGGCGTACGATGTAAAGGCACAACTGTTCTGCATGAACAGACCCGAAATGAGCAAGAAATATACCGCAACATTGCAGAATCTGGAGAGACCCCGAGCCTCGCGATGTACTCGCGCCGCCATCATTTTCATTGAAGGTGATGTGATGTGAAAACTCTTCCCTGATGCAGGGAAGCTATGTGGGCAATACTGATAGAGCAGATGGACTGAATTGCCATTAGCGTCCTACTTTCTCATCTGTATAGAGTATAGAGTGTATCACTATTGCCGTTCCACTTTCTCATCTGTTGCCCCCTCCAGAGTCTGTCTTAAGCTGCCAGTAGAGGAGTGAATAAATTCTCCCAAGGACATAAAGAGCTCAGGAAGTTTCTAAAGACCAGTGACAAGTAGCAACAATCAGTGCTATACAGAGGTGGACTAGGTCATCACATGTGACCCACTCTCTCTGTGGCTCCCTCCGGTTTACGTAATCAGAGGTAGAAGCAAGGCAGTGTGCTTACCCTGTGATTCGGCTGTAAGAGTATTCCAGAGAAGGACGACACCTCCAGTTTTTGGAGTAAGAGTGTAGACAGAGTGTTGCCTCAGTCCCTGGTGGGTCGCAAGTTACTTCAGGCCTCCCGCTCCCTAGTATGTTGTTTTCTCCCATGGAAGGGATCCTCTGTGTAATACTTCTATCCTCCTTCTAGGAGGATCGGGATTGAGCAGGCACCTGACAGTATAGAAGAGATGGACTGTATCGCCATGGGCGTACCACCCCCTAACCTTTTAGGATTGCATGCCCCCCGGTTGGGTTGCTTTTTAGGAACTTTTATGACACTTGTGAAGGTGGAATAAAAAGTGGTTGATCACCACAGGCAATCTACTCTTGAGCTATTTACTCTCTTTCAGTTGAAAGCTGTAAGCTTTGTTCCCAAAGACTCTAGAAGTTCAGTCAGCATTGAGCTGAGGTGAGTGTTCACGCCTTTAGGAAATAAAAGCTCTGAAAACAGTCACTTGGTAAGCATCTATGCAGAACTGAAAGATCACCCTGGGCTCAGATCCCTGGGATGTTAAATGCTTGATTCGCTTGTGGTTTCTATCACAGCTTGAGGCCAGGCATTTTTTCAGTATGGGTATTAATGTTCCCATAGTGTCAGCAACTGATACAGCATCAAGTTCCCTTAAAAGTGAACATCTCTGGGTTACATATGTAACCCTGTTCCCTGAGAAGGGAATGAGACGCTGCGTCTTCCGGAAACCTGCGCTTCTTTCTTCAGACAAATCAAAGTTGATGACGTTTAATGCAGGCGCCCTTTTATAGGCACTTAGTGACATCATATGATTGCCTTGGCCAATAGAATTCACCCTTAACTGCGAGTTTGATTGGCGATCTGACCAATCACATCACCGAATCTGCCATTTTGTCCGACAAAGCAGTCAGGAGAGTTAATAGATTAACGTCAGTGGACTTGAACTTGAAAAATGGTTTACTTTCCACAACATTTCTTTTAGTGTTCATTCATGTTTATTTGATGCTTATCAATAGGGCTGGACAATTAATCGAAAAGTAATCAAAACTGAAATTCAGAACCTCTAACCGACGTAATTTTCCCATGTCGGTTATTTCAGTTTTAGTCACGTGACTCCGCCCCGTCAGTCACATCAAGTGCAGTTTTCAGGCACACGGAAATATTCAGGAGCAGTTATCTTTGTTTATACAATCTGGATGCTCAGAATTACTATGGTAATTGCATGTTTTACACAGTTTATACAGGTTAGTTAGTCGCACACACAGACGGCGCACAAGCCCCGAAGCCAGATCACTTTCACTTGCATCCTCATGAAGTTTGTCAATTAAATGCGTTTAAAGGATTGCCAGTTTGAACATTCAAGCGATTTTACACTATTCAAGCATTTCCGTTCAGTGCTCGTGAGCTTTTTTCTGTGATAGAGCCGAGTTGTGTCATGTCTCTGACAACGCGTGTGCCCTGAAGCCAGATCACTTTCACTTGCGTCCTCACAGAACTTTGTCAATTGTATGTATTTTAAGGCCTGCCCGTTTGAACATTGAAGCGATTTTAGACCATCGGATGTGTATTATGTTGAACTTATGCCTGATATATTGTGACACACGAACACTCATACAGACAATAGCTCGCACATCACGTGAAGATCGCATGCAGAGAGGAGCACAGAAACTCATTGTCAACGCTGTCCTGTGATTTATCACTAAAGTAGCTTAGAAACTCAACCATTATAGCATAGATTTGTCTACCTTTGAAGTAACTACAAACCACAGTTTCATAATTAATAGAGACGGTATGACTAATTCACACACACAATCACTCTCTCATTAATGCATTCAAATAAATGTAATGTAGGCCTAGTGTGCTAATTTATCTGTATCTGATGTACAACAAACAGAAATCTGTAAGAAATGTTACGACCCATAGGCAATAACTGCTGAAAGTGAGCTGTTTCCTTCAAGTATTTTAAAATCACAAAGAAATGCACTTTTTCATTAGAAAAAAATATCCAACCTTTAATAGTTGAACATATTTACAGTACAAACCTTAACAGTGAACTATGAGGGCAAATAAAGGAAAGCAAAAAAAAAGAGCAAAATAATCATTCATTAATCGTAATCGAGGTAAAATATTCAATTAATTTGAGGTCAAATTGGAACAAGCAGCTTTACCTGAGGTGCTACAGCGATCACGACACATTAAAGAGCCACAAAACAGTACTTATTGTTACAAGTTGAGACTTTGTTTTTTAATATCAAAAGTAACTTGCTCTGTCCTGTCTGTTGGCGTGTTGTCAGTGTCCTCTTTGCTCCGCAATGTATTTTCTCTACGTGAGAACGTGTGTGGTGTGAGAGCGCCATGGCTTGTCCGACATAGCAACAGTAACTAAAGGGGGTGGGTCTTTGTGAACGGTCAATTGGCGTGTTTGCACACATGCTTCAGACACCCGGTGCATGCTAAAGGTGTTCCCACAGCATCAGCAACTCACGCAACGTCTTGTTCCCTTCTCAGGAAACCAGGTTAGATAACCAGAGACATTTTAACATAACATTTTGTGACAATTTTGGATGGATATAATACATAATAATTCCTTTAATTTTGTTTCATTTCTGTAGAATGGCGAGGCCCACTCATTATTCTGACAAGTGCACAGTGGAGTACGATTACACTACATGCACATTTGAAGTTTTTGAGAAAGTTCCATGTGCTCATGGTGCTGTTGGTAAATGACGGTCATGAATTCAATCTTCATTCTTCAGTTTTATCTGCTGATTTAAAGGGCATTAACAGAAATATCCAAATTAACATGAATTGTGCATTACCGGGTTAAAAGTTTGGAATATTTCAGATTTTTAAAAATGTCTCTTATGCTCACCAAGGATGCATATATATAAAAAATGATAATAATTAAGCACTAAATCAGCATATTTGAATGATCTCTGAAGGATCATGTGACACTGAAGACTGGAATAATGGAATTCCATCACAGGAATAAATTACATTTCAAAATATATTCAAATAGAAAATTGTAAAAAATTTAAATGAATTGTACACCTGTGTTTATATAAATAAAGCTGAATCAATACAATCTGTTTGTTGGTACTTTTTTAAGCAGCACAGACCAATACTATCTTAACACTTTTTTTTTTTTTTTAACTCCATGCCTAAACTGTTAATGGCTGGAATTTGGTGGTCAATATGGTTAGTGTGATGCGGTCAATGAACGTCAACATTTTCACTAACATTTCTTACCACTAGATGGCAAAATAACAATCTTAATCTCTCCTTGGCTTTCTTCATTGCTTTAAAAAAAGAGGATGGAAAGTTGTTTTGGAGTCAAGGGGCTGAGAGAGACAATGATTTCGAATCTGGCGAAGACACGCTCACACACACACATTCTCAAACATAAACACACACAACCTCCCTCCCTCCCACACTCCATCAATCTAGCAGCAACTAGGGCAGCGAGCAGAAGTGTGTCAGACTTTTGGGTGCATGTGCACATTCACATGTGTGCATTTGGGTTCTAGAAACTTCTTTCTGTTTAAAGACATTTTCTTCTATTTTTCTGTAAAACATTCACTCTGCTACCACAGGACACTAGAAGAACAAAGAAGACATATTTCTCCAAATTAGGTCTCCACATACGGATTACGGATTGTTAAGGATCCTGTGGAAGCTTACTTTTCTCTCATGGTCACTTTTGTATTTTTCCTGTAGTACTGACTTTTGCTCGACTCAAACAGTGCTTTACAACATGTGCAGACTTTGGAGGATAGCAGTTTTGCTCTGTGTCAAATTGGTGGACACTGGGAATGGAAATACAGGACTTGTGCCGGAAAGAGGGACAGCAGCCTCCTCCTCCTGTTATGGGGGCTTTGACCTCTATTTTGTTCTAGACAAGTAAGTTATCCTTTTATTTAACTCTTCCCCTTAATGCATGGTTATCAGCATGACAACACTCCATAAATGCTGTGTTGGCATTTGCATACCATATAAGACTCACTATGAGTAAGGGCTTTAACCCATTAACCTGATTTAGTTATCAGTAGTTAGTTAGAAATAGGCATATAACTTAAACGCAATGCATAACTTAAAGCTTTTCAGGTTGTGTTACAGTGAGGACGGCTAAATTAAGTGATGCTTTCATGTATTAATGTTTTAACCCATTGGAAACTAACTTTAAGAGTCACGTATGTCCCTTTATGATACTGTAAAGATCATTTTAAAATGAATCCCTATGCCATTTAAACATTACATTAGATGCTAAATAAGTGGCATCTGCTGACAAATGCTGCACATTCTTTTCTGACAAATAACTTCACTTTTCTTCATAATTTTTGCTCAATGACTTTTATTAAAGTCAATTCTCCTCAAGTTCACACAGGTGTCCTATCAGAGGATCCACAGATGTAGATTATCACAGTATAACTATGAATATGATCCACTAACGTTTGACAACAAAGTGCCCAAATAGCCTATATTTTGTCTTCACTATGTCTATTGTTTTATACTTATTATTGTTATTATATATATTGTTTATTTTTTTTGTGAAATATTTTGCTTTAGTTTGATATTTTATCAGTTAGTGCATAATATCATTGATATATAAGAGTTAATAAGAGAGAGAGAGAGAGAAAATGACAATAAAGATAATTGTTTTCCTCTGTAACATATGTCTCATCTAACCTGAGGTGAGAAAATTGCATGTTTGGGGTCAATGCGGACACACTGACTGGATGCAAGTGCTGCCTCCTGAGGCCAGATTACAAATATGCAGCTCTAAGCCAAAAGCCTGCAAGAGAATGATAGAAGAAACAGCTGGTTTAAGAGGCTATTTGCCATACTAGTTCCACATAGGCAGTTGAATAAAAAAAGTTTGTCTTCAAATTGAGGTTGTTTTAGTTTTGTTTGATAGCTTGCTTGGCAACTCACAAGCTATCTTGACCTAATTTGGCATGTATTGTGGCGAAAGCCCTAGGACCTATAAGAACACATGGAAAATCAATTACACACGGTTTTGAACTCAATCATCACACTGTGATACATGCTGTACACAATATGAATACACACACATGGACATACAGTAGATTGAATGTGGGTCACAGTTTCCAACTATTTAGTTTCTATACCAGTATAAACTTCGGCTCTACTTGGCTCCCCAGAGTGTTATGTTCATGTTCGACGAATGTGTTTTAAGTAAAAAATAACACAGCTGTGTTTCCTAATACATTTAAATCATTCGTCATGGGTAGCCTGGCAGTTCAGCTGTGAATGTGATGTTTTTGTTGGACAGATTCATATTGTTTTACAGTGACATACAGCTGTATCTCAACTCATTTCCCCTTTACACCACTACCTTGGATCCTGCATGTAAATCAAATCGGATCAAATTAATTTTCACTTTGTTCATTCGCTTATTTTTAAAGAACATTTTCCTGAATATAACAATGTTGATTATGTAATTGATATTTGGTGCAAATTTGTATGTTACGTCATTATCAGCACCCAATTGCCAAGCCACTCAAAATACTCAAATGTTCCTATTAGCCGTTTTCATCATCTACAAGACTTGTGCAGTCAAAATATTATTGTTCTACTAGATACACAAAATTAATTCTAGAAATGCTATGAGAGAAAAAAGTGAATGAATGCAATGATGACAGAACATGACACCAAAGAAAATAGCTAAATGTGCCCCTTTCACTTTAATAACAGCAGCACTCAAGGTGGTTTAAAGCAAAACTGATGATCATGTTCTTCAGAATGATCTGAAATGTGCATCTTGTGCTTCAATTGAATCAAGGACATCTGCAACTAATTTATTTAACATCATAACTTTTCTTTGATTTAAATTGTTCAAAATTTCTAAACCTTTCTGTTTATTTCCAGGTTTAAATAATATTAATAACTCCCCCTTTTTACTCTGGCATTAAACTTTTAGACCCCACTAAGCAAAAGAGCAGAGCCAAAAAATTTTCTGTGCCTGCTTAAAATTCTGTTTAAAGACGTAATTACACATAAAAGCCAGTGGTGTAATGTAACAAATAAAAAAGTATGTTTTGGGGGATAATCTATACTTAACTTGAGTTTTTATATTTCTGTCAACTTTCACTTTTACTCCACTACATTTCCTAAATAAAATGTAGGCCTATACTTTTACTCTTATATATTTCCCCGAAGCATGTTCGTTACTTACTACAAAATAAAGAACAGACTGCAAGGAAGCAGGCAAGCAAAGAGCCATTACAAGTGTTGTGTTTTGGCATGTACCAATGCACATAAGAGTCTCCATAGACTCCCGCCATCTGAGTCACTGAGGACATTGTGGTTAAATTTCATTTAACCACGGAATTTGTCTTTTGTGCTGGGCTGCATCACAAACGAGGGTCTTTTCAACGCTGGATTTTCAAAAAGGTTGATTCTGAAAGATTGGTTAACACTATAGACTGTAAAAAAGATGGACGACGCACCTTCACTTTCTTCCATTGTAGAAAAAGCTGCCAATGTCCCAATATGGTGCTGCCATCTTGCGCTGATTCAGGACCTGAGTTGATTAGGTTGATTGGGTTGTTTGGCTGTTGGGGGGAGTTTCTTGTGTTGGTAAGAATCGTGTTCCGGGTGGGGTCCCCCTCGGTAGAAATCGTGTTGGCGGGGACACCGCGGCGCGATGAAAAGGGCACTTTCACTTTTACTTTCAAAGGGGCAGGGTCTCAAGCCCAGTCCCCCCCCCCCCCCCCCCCCCCCCACACACACACACTTGTGCACGCCACTGTTAGTGACTACTTCGTTCAGAGAAGCTGTCAATCTCAGCTGTCAATCATGAAGTCATACGTTTTTATTATCAAATAACTAACTAAAAAAAGACGAACTTACATCAGAGTGATAAAATCTACCTATTATGACAGAAACTATCTTTGGAATAAATGTATTTGAAGTATAATTTGATTTAGTTTGTCTCACGTCCCATTTGATTACATGGAGAGGGTGGGGTTTATGACATATACTGGGAACAACCACCTGGGGGCGATCAAAATGTTTTGGCTTCACTTTTCAGGACTTGTGCTGCACACTTTTTCAATACCAACGCTAATAACATATAAGGCTGAACACCGCTACTGACAATATCTGACATTTTCAGTGTGTGAGATTGCCGGTATACTGGAGCATGAGCTCTTGAAGCTCCATCCTCTTTTTTAAAGGAAGCTGGGAACACCAGCTCATTTGCATTTAAAGGGACACACACAAAAACAGCACATTTTTGCTCACCCCCAAAAAGTGCAAATTTTAACATACCATGAAATGATCTGTAAGGTATTTTGAGCTAAAACTTCACATACACACTCTGGGGACATCAGAGACTATGGATGTTCCTCAAACGGAAGGCTGCATCCTACTGAGACTGTGTCCTTCCTAGTCTAGTCCTTCTGAGGCTTGTAGGCTAGTGTCCTCCTCAGCAATTAAACGCTAGAATGAGACGGTCAAGTGTGCATGGCTACGTCACACATGTTCCCGCCCCCACAATCACTGCATGAAAATACTATTGAAACTTAATTTTGGAAAATAAAGCGTAGCGTCAGTTCTGGCAGGTCACGTTAGTCAAGCTTGCATCAGCTGACTGTCAGCTGATCACGTCTACCTATAGGAATAAGACGTCTATCACAGCATACATATATAAGCTCCCTCAGTACTATCAGCAGCTATCACGTTCTCCAGAGCTCATTTACCCTCTTCCATCCCCAGCTTCTCCTCCTGTCCAGTCAGGATTTGGTATTCTGATTCCCCTTGAATCAGACTAAATTATTTTGTACATTTAATATCAACATTAATGATATCTGCAATACATTATATTGGTTCTGTTCTGTTTACCCTAAGGAGGGTTATTGCTGCTCTCCCTGCTCTTATCCATGCTAGGCTGCATGGATGCACAGGGAGTTCTTGCCCAGAACAGAACCATACCGCCAATCCAAACTATATACTAATAGTCAATCAATCATCTTTGACGATAGTGGTCCTGACAGAAAATACTTTGTATTACAAATCTTTATATTAACTGGCTTTCTATTAATGCAATACAGTAAATGACAGCGGTCTGCGGTCTCCCAGTGGCTTATATTATTGTCAGTTTAGTACTAGTAATTAATTTACAGCAAAACAAAAGATATGCTTTCATGTCCGAAAACATTATTTTTGTCTTACATTTCATAATAAACTCAGACAAGCTCAGTACTGACTCATTTTCCATCAGTTTATTTTTTGTGAATTGAAATGTGTGCAAAGGATTGTGGGTGATTTAAGGTCACGAAGGATACATCCGATGAAGGAGAATGAAGGAAGCAAAATGAAGGTTGCCTTCCAAGGATCCTTCAAATTGAAATGGCCTTCAGCAACTTTTGGTGAAGTGGCAGCCGAGATATGCAGCCTTTGTAGGATGCAGCCTTCCGTTTGAGACACCCACACATCTTGTAAAAAGGGATAATATGTCCCCTTTAAGTCATTTTATGGTAAGATATCTGTATTTTACTCAAGTGTGTCTTTCAGGTACTTCATCGACCACTGATAAAGGCCAGACTAAATCATGCCTGCTCTGACCTACTTCAGCCCCTAGTGTCAACCAATCACCCACTTCAGCCCCTAGTACCCTAGTATTTATAGCCAGCAGCCACATCACCCTGTAGCCCAAGACTGGTTGCCCACTGAAGTTAAGCAGGGCTGAGCCTGGTCAGTACCTGGATGGGAGACCTCCTGGGAAATCTGGGTAGTTGCTGGTAGAGGTGTTAGTGAGGCCAGCAGGGGGTGCTCACCCTGTGGTCTGTGTGGGTCCTAACACCCCAGTATAGTGATGGGGACACTGTACTGTCAAAAAGCACCATCCTTTGGATGAGACATTAAACTGAGGTCCTGACTTTTTGTGGTCATTAAAAATCCCAGGATGTCCTTCGAAAAAAGAGTAGGGGTTTAACCCTGGCATCCTGGTCAAATTTGCCCACTTCAGAAGCACTTTTGTGCCACTTTTACAGTATAAATTTAGCAAGATACAGTCGAATCTGACTATTGCAATAGTTTTAGCATTATTTAGCTATATACAAACACAACTGATCATAAACAGTCATGCAGAGTAACAGTCTATTTAGAATCTTCAGCAGACAAGAGATGGAATGGGATTAATTTATAATAAAACAGGAGCCTTCTAGCTGTCATGGGACTATGCCCACCATTACGTTCTGGTTATGTTTAACACGGGTTAGTTTATCAACACAAATCAATCAGCAATGCCTTGGATCTGAGTTATGGGAAAGTCAGGGTTTGGTTGTTCTACTTATGGGCCATCTCTGTGGCTCCACTTTATAGCTGTGGGCTTGATGGTTTGGCTCCTGTGCTCAGGAGGGTCTGTGAAGGCCATTTACTGTTCCCCTCCATTCATTCAGCTCAAGCACTTCTGCAGAGAGTGCAACAAGAGAACAGTTTAGAAGCAGTGTTGGGAATAAAGACACATGTGTTATGAAACTAATAATATAACTCATAACACTAATGACCAGGAAGGCCTATTGTTTTTCTCTGGAATAGTTCTGGAACTTCTGCTTCTGAATGGCCCAAATTTTCGGTATACTGGTCCTTTTTGTGTCTTCACGGACACGTTAAAATAACTAATTGACACCATTTTGGTACTCAAAACATTTAGATGTTTTATGTTATTATGTTATTTATGTTATTAGATGTTTACTAAAACTTTGATTAACTTTCCCTAATTAAAGAAAGGAAATGAAACCATTGCTCGAGAACAAAAAAGGACTGACATAAGAAAGAGATGGAAGAGAGAGAACTTAAATAAGAGGAATAAATGTTTCACAGTAGCTAAATATAGCTCACTAGTCCACAGAAAAAGTAACTCAGGTTAAAAATTATAATATATCAGGGACGTGCAGTCCATATAAGCTGTGAATTGTCTGCATACCCAAGCCATTTGTGGATTTAATTAGCTGATTACTATTAACACTATAAATTACTATAAATTCCCTTGTTTGAGGTGTACCATAAAGCTTTTATGATAAAATGTTGGCAATGAGCATGTAACTCCCTGTCATTTATTTAATTGCCAAATGACAGTAATTTTCTTCAAATCTGCCACTCACTGAGAGTTCCGGGTAAGAGGATCCACAGCAGCTTTGGTGCCTATGTATATTTGGTTGTTATGTATCGTCATCATTGTACCTGCGTTCTCATTGGTTTGCTGGCATATGTGTATCGATCAACCCCAAGTTCACAGGTCGGATGTCTGACTTTGAGCAGCGTTCCAGGTGTTGTTTCCTAGTAGAAAGTGGGAAAAATCTGAATTCCGAGTTGTCTGGAATGCAACATTCTTCTCACAAGCTTGTGTTTGGAAAGAAAAGCGTAGTGTGACCGACGCGAGAATGTCCTTGATCTGCGATGAATCTTCACTCGAATGTCAGAGTGAGACTGAAACACTGCAGCTGAGCGAATAGAGCGCTTCAATCAGACACTTTCCAATGTGTCGTCACTGGGACCGGCTTTAAATACTCTTCATGAGCGCTGGTTACATGGGTACCTGGTTTCACGTGATTTATCGTTAGGGTCCCTCAGAGGACATTGTGAAGCTTAAAGTAGGGCGTTGCCTGCAAGGTGGGTGGGTTAGAAGAGGGCACCTTAGATCATTTCCAAAAATAGACGCACATACACTCTTTACACTTCACATTTTCCATGTCACATACAACAAAGTACCAAAAAGTACCACATTTTGGAAAAAAATTTGTGAGGGGTATTATATTATATTCATTATACAGTTGCACAGTAAAAATTATTCTGGCTATGGACTGATTTTTGTCATAATGCTAAGGTTGCTGATTATTATTAGCAGTTATTAATGATATTATATGTTTACTTTCCCATGCAAACAATACATTTTACGTTAATAAAAGAGCGATTAATTTATGTCTAATATCAGTATCGCTAAATTAGGAGTTTATGACTGTATGCGTACTTTGAACTCTTACGTATCCTAAAATAGGTTTGATTGACAATGTCAATTTACATAATGGTATTTTTAATTACATGAGTATTGGATAGTCTAAAGACGTAGTATTAAATGTATTAAAAATGCATGTAACTTATATTTGTATTGTACTAAAAACATACATTTTTAATGCATTTAATAGTACGTATTTTTCACCTGGGTATTTTGTGACTGCCTGACTATACATCATCCATTGCTTAATTTTACAGTAAGACCTTTAATACTTCTACAGTTTAGGACCAAGCATTCATCTAATGATATCTGAGCTGATGTTGAAATAATGTTCTTGGTTTTCTTTTCTAGTTATCTGGCTCTGAACACCAAATTATTCTTGAGCAAATGTTAAATATAATGTAAAACATAATTTACCTAACTGCTTTGAGCCATTATAAGTGAAACGTCCTCGTTGACCTGTACTAGGTCTGAAATAAAAGCTGAGAGATGCAGTTGGGGTTGGGTTTTGTGCTCTCGTCCATTCCCAGGAATTATCTAAACCTTTGGGTTAGGGAGGAACTGAATAATGTGACAATAGTCCAATTTCAGTGAAAATGAATAGGCAATCTTGGGCAGCTGTAGAAGGCCAGTTCATTAAGAGTTATAGCTATATAAATAAATCCTTCTCTTTTACACACTCGCACACACATACCATTTGCCTCTTGTTAAACCATTTCACCATCAGCTCCAGATGTCCCTGCCTGCTTTGGCTGCTTTAGAGCCCTGGATCCCACTAACAATGGAAAAATAGTGAGAGAGGGAGAAAGACAAGCATAGAGGAGGACAGAGGCAGTGCCTAAACAATTCAAATATCTCACATAATTTCATTGCAATTAATAGTTCTAAACTTAAAGGGGTTCTATTATGTCCCTTTTTACAAGATGTAAAATAAGTCTCTGATGTCCCTAGTGTGTATGTGATATTTTAGCTCAAAATACCCAACAGATCATTCTTTATAGGATGTTCAAATTGTCACTTTTTAAGGGGGAGCACAAATGCGCCGTTTTTTTGTGTCCCTTTAAATGCAAATGAGCTGTTGCTCCCGGCCCCCTTTCAAGAAGAGGGCGGAGCTTCAAGAGCTTGTGTTAGCAGCTCTGATTACCTCACGCAGACACTCACTGAAAATGTCAGAAACTGTTCAGCCTTTTATGTTCAAACTTTTAAGTAGGACAATGATGGAGAGACTCAAGAAGAAGTGACAACATGTAGAATGCAACAGGATGTTGCTGAATGGTTAGTTGATGAACTGAGTTAACTATCTTCAAGTCATTGATTAGCATGTTCTGTCATGATAATCTATAAATCGCTCGTGTGGGAACTGTTGTAAGATGCCTTCAGAGTCAGAGAATATATGCTGGATGTAGATAGAACAGGTATAGTTTAGTTCAATTACGGTTATAACTTATGTTGTCATCTTGCTTTTTGTACTGTATTGCAATAAATTTGAAAAGACGGATGCGACAGCTTGAGCAGACTCCGAAATGTGCTCTACCACAACAACTCTTCCTCTTCTCAACATGGCCTTTGTTGCGTGTTCCCGGGGGCGAGGTTTATGTAAATTTTAGGGTTAGTAATGTCACTAATCCGTGAATAAGCTTGTTGTAGTCCCTACCGGCCGTTTCTTGTAGTCCTTTAAAAGAGATTTCTGTAAAAGAAAATATCTCCCTTTGCTTTGAACTTTGAGCGTCGTAAATTTGCAGATGTTGTTTATGCTCAAACAGCAACATTACACACTAAAGTTAAAAAAGTGAAATCAAAATCAAGGAACCCTTTAAAATGAGATACAGTAGTTGGAGTGGCACCTTTAAAGGGATAGTTCACCTAAAAATGAAAATTGTCATCATTTACTCACCCTCAAGTTGTTCCAAACCTGTATGAGTTTCTTTCATCTGTTTAACACAAAAGATATTTTGAAAAAATATTTTTTCATACTATGGAAGTCAATGGCTACTGTAAACTGTTTTGTTACCAGGATTCTTCAAAATGTCTTCTTTTGTTTCAGCTATAGTGGGTATTATTTGGACAGTCTTGGGTAGTCTTTCTTCAACGACAGGGATTTTTATGTCCCAAGGGGGTCGGCTTTTATTTAAACAAACAGATTTTCATTTACTTTTTATTTTATTTTGTTGTTATAGGAAAGTGTATTGTAAAATCTTTACTGTAATTTTGTTGCCTTTTAAATGCTTTTTATGTGTATATATATATATTTTTTTTACTCTTGTTCCAGAGCAATACTTTTACACCTAAATATTAAAATCCATTATTTGAATTAAGCAAAGTTAGTAACAAGACATAGTGCCATAACAAAACATTGCTATGCAACAAAAATATCCATATGCTATGGATGCTGTGTGTTTCACGCTGTGAATATATTGTGGATTTTATAGAACAAAACAAAATAAAATAATATAAAACATTATCAAACCAAGTGGCTTTTTTTCAAATGATATGACATACAGTACACTCACTTTTAAATCAAAATGTAACAGTTTATTTGGTTTTAAAATATAAATGAAGACAAAAAGACCTGTGTGAACATGAGAACTGACTTCATACATTCACTAAAATCACATTGCAGATGACACTTACTTTGATATTTTGTTATATATGAAATTTAACAGTATTAAAGTGTGGCAAGAATGTGGCAATTGTACTTGACATACATTAACAAATGAGTAAAATATGGCAACAATGATTATGTCTATTTAATAACTAATATAAAGTGCACATCTGAGTAAACCACTATATTTTGAGATAGGTTTGAAGGCAGGGCCTGGATTTTTATACAGCATTACCATGTAAAAACATGA
Organism: Rhinogobio ventralis; assembly: GCA_039654625.1. Classification (NCBI taxonomy): domain Eukaryota; kingdom Metazoa; phylum Chordata; class Actinopteri; order Cypriniformes; family Gobionidae; genus Rhinogobio; species Rhinogobio ventralis. Next base: position 5,682,455 of record CM077211.1, read on the forward strand.
TCATATGGAAACAATTTAATCGTGGGCAGAGCTATACATTATAACAACAAGTACATCATTTGAATGATGGTCAATTGAATGGTCGTAGCTCTGCACTAGACATGGCATCATTGAAATAACATCTGGCACAGTGACAAAAGCACTAATCAGAATGCCTTCATGAGGCAGTTATAATGGAACAAAAACATTAAATGGCACCTATTATGTTTTTTGTTTTTTGTTTTTTTACCTTTCATATAGTGTGTAATATAGCTATTTGTGCATGTAACCGTTCAAAAAAATGGAAGTAGAAGTCCACGCCAAAGAGAGTTAATATCTCCAACAGAAAACACCTGCCTGAAACACCTCATTTTTGTAGTCCTGTAGAGTGCTGCATTGATGTATTTTTGTAGGCCAACCCATTAGCATCACCCTGGTTCTCTTGAAAAAAAAACCTGTCACCATGTTTCTCATTTGCATAATGCCCGCCTATTGGCTGCTTTGGCCAATCCAAAGAAACGACTTAGACGCTTCAGATTCTAGAGAGCATTTGATTGGACAGAACATCTGATGAGAAGCTGAAGTGCAGAGTGATGTCATCAAAAACATTGATCCATATTGGTGGAAGTGAGAGACTGTAAGTTTTGAATGCTTATATCTTCTAAATGTGAAATTCATTCTAAATGCGAATTTCACCTTCATGCCGTTCCAAACCTGTAAGACCTTCGTTCATCTTCTGAACACAAATTAAGATATTTTTTATGAAATCCGAGCGCTCTCTGTCCCCTCCATAGACAGTAATTAGTAAAGACATCGTTAAAATCGTCCATGTGACTCCAGTTGTTCAATCTTAATTTTATGAAGCGATAAGAATACTTTTTGTGCGCTAAAAACAAATAAAATAACAACTTTATTCAACAATTTCTGTCTGTGTCAGACTCTTATGCTGTTGACGTAGTGTAAATAGTGCAGCACTTTCAGAACGCTGGCTTACCATTGGCCGACGCTGTTCACGTGAGCACCACGTGAGTCGTTCTGCCATAGAACTAGGAAGCGCTGCACTGTTTACACTACGTCAACAGCATAAGAGTCTGACATTTAAGCTTAAAATAAAATTAAAAATACACTCATAAACACTTGTATGTTTTGCTACCAAATTAAATGTAATATCTCATTAATTTAACTTACTTGTAAATTACTTTAACTTATTTGTCTTCCTCGACATACACTATATTGCCAAAAGTTTTGGGACGCCTCCCTTTACATGCACATGAACTTTAATGACATCCCATTCTTAATCCGTAGGGATTAATATGGAGTTGGCCCACCCTTTGCAGCTATAACAGCTTCAACTCCTTTGGGAAGGCTTTCCACAAGGTTTAGGAGTGTGTTATGGGAATTTGTGACCATTCTTCTAGAAACGCATTTGTGAGGTCAGGCACTGATGTTGGACGAGAAGGCCTGGCTCACAGTCTCCACTCTAATTCATCCCAAAGGTGGTCTGTCGGGTTGAGGTCAGGACTCTGTGAAGGCCAGTCAAGTTCCTCCGCACCAAACTTGCTCATCCATATCTTTATGGACCTTGCTTTGTGCACTGGTGCGCAGTCATGTTGGAACAGGAAGGGGCCATCCCCAAACTGTTCCCACAAAGTTGGGAGCATGAAATTGTCCAAAATATTTTGGTATGCTAAAGCATTAAGAGTTCCTTTCACTGGAACTAAGGGGCCAAGCCCAACCCCTGAAAAACAACCCCACACCATAATCCCCCCTCCACCAAACTTTACACTTGGGACAATGCAGTCAGGCAAGTACCGTTCTCCTGGCAACCGCCAAACCCAGACTCATCCATCGGATTGCCAGACAGAGAACCTTGATTCGTCACTCCAGAGAACACATCTCCTCTTCTCTAGAGTCCAGTGGCGGCGTGCTTTACACCACTGCATCCGACGCTTGGCATTGCACTTGGTGATGTAAGGTTTGGATGAGCTGCTCAGCCATGGAAACCCATTCCATGAAGCTCTCTACGCACTGTTCTTGAGCTAATCTGAAGACCACACAAAGTTTGGAGGTCTGTATCTATTGACTTAGATACAGACTTACCACTTACCACTTACCACTTCGTGGCTGAGTTGCTGTTGTCCCCAATTGCTTCCACTTTGTTATAATACCACTAACAGTTGACCCTGGAATATTTAGTAGTGTGGAAATTTCACGAATGGACTTATTGCACGGGTGGCAACCTCTCATGGTGCCAATGCTTGAATTCACTGAGCTCCTGAGAGCGACCCATTCTCTCACAAATGTTTGTAGAAGCGTCTTTATACACCTTTGGACATGGAAGTGATTGGAAAACCTGAATTCAATGATTTGGAGACCATAGTAAGAATGGGATGTCATTATTAAAGTTCATGTGCATGTAAAGGCAGGCGTCCCAATACTTTTGGCAATATAGTGTATATCTCGCAATATCGGGGCATATGAGTTCCTGAACACGATGCATGTAGCCTCAAATACCGCTTCGGATTGCGTGGGTTTAGTGTGCATTAAGGGCACTGAGCTTTGGCTTTTTTAAGACCTGGGACAGTCTTGTGCATTTACTCTCAAGTGGCCAAGTGATGGTATTTGGACAGGCCCAAGATCACATGAGCGGAACAGGGAATCACATGACATAAGCAAGAAAAATGACTATGACAAACTTCAAAGTAAAAGACAAGAAAACATGAATATGAAATCAAACCCAAACACAGACTTGACACTCTTTTAATAGGATTCTGCTTTGTTTAATTATTCAACTAAATTGTCAAAAGACTATTTTAAATAGAATAGTTGATATAGTATTAGTATTAGTTACATTAATGACTCGATATCAAAATATCAATTACTTGATATCAAAAGTAATTTATACATTTTGTACATTTTTAGCCTTAGGGGCTTCTTGACACATTTAGGAAGCCATCTTACCCTCTTACCATCTTATCATCTTGCTGCAAATGTTTCTATTTCCATTAATAACACATTGGCTGATGCATCATCATCCTTCACATTCTAAACTTATGAATAAATGTTACATCTTTTAAATATGTTATAATTTAAAAGTAAATGCACATTGTTCTTAACGGGGGCATCCTCCCCTATCTTACCTTATTTGAGGCATTTAATTTAATTTGAATTTCAAAGTCAGATTCCAGTGCATTACTTCTGTAATATGTAAGGATCTTGATTGCTGATCTTTGGCTTAATTCAAAGTCAATGGAATAATAACAGCTGGCATCACACTCATTCAGACAGCTGCTCCCGGAGGATGCTGGATACTTGAATGATTTCCCTCTGGGGAGGATAAAAATGTGTCAATGTAGTTTTTGAACTGCTGCTTTTAGGGAAAAAAAACCCTATCTTATTCACACAGCTGTAAATCTCAAACTTTGGCTATCCTTCTCAGCGTGTGAATCTTTATTGCCCCCTTGATGTTCGACTGTAAGTGTCCAATTTGTCTGTTTCACCCTGCAGATCAGGAAGTGTGCAGCATCACTGGAATGAAATATATAACTTTGTGGAACATCTGGCCCATAAGTTCATAAGGTAGGCAAAGACACTCTTACAAAAATGTGTGAGTGTGCATACTTTTTTCTACTATACTGTATACTGTATATGTGGATGAAAAATTCCCTGAACAAACACCACCTCTCTAAAACATGTTTAACTAAAAATATTTAGTGACTAGTAGCATCTATAATTTCTAGTTGGCTTAATAAAAGTTCTGTAAATAAATTAATTGGTTACGCTTTATTCTGATAGTCCACTTTAGACATTCTACTAACTATAAGTAACTTTGCAACTACATGTCAACTAACCCTCATTAGAGTATTACTAGACTGTAGTGGATTGTTAGTTCAGTGTTTAGGTTTGTAGAATAAGTTGACATGTACTTGCAAAGTTGTTTATAATCAGTAGAATGTCTTTTGGGGGAGCATCAAATTAAAGTGTGTACTATGTCTACTATGACTAGTAGTTTGCATGCAGTAAAAAAGTTACTTAGTAGAATCAATGTCTAAAGTGGACCATTGAAATAAAGTGTTACCAAATATGCTTTTAAAACTATAATACACTATTTCAGTTATTTCAAAATAATGGAAATCTCATTTTAATCAAACTACAGTGCATCTGAAATGTACATTGAAATAATAATTTAAGTCAAATATACATTATAATTTGTTATTGTATATAGCCCACAGTTGCGGATGTCCTTCATTGTATTCTCCGATCAGGGCAAGATTTTGATGCAGCTTACAGAAGACAGGTGAGTAAGCTTTATCTTTTATCTATTATCTATTATTTACCTGTTTAACTCCAGCCGTTTGCTCAAATGTGTTGCAGTCTGGAAGGGTTTTTGACCATAGTAAGAGCTTGAGCCAACAGAAGTTTTACACTTTTGTTACCAATGAAGGCCAAATCTGTGAGAATCGATTATGTGACAGTTAATGACCCATAAAGAGCGACACATCTGCTGTGAACATTCCCTGGTCTTGGCGATCGTCTCCAATCCTCAAAACAGCACGTCTATGACTTTGGCTCACAATTTCTAAAGAAATATCACTTTTGTGGGCTGCCAATGCCAAAATTCATTGTGACTAAGGCTTTTCCATGAGTCCAGAGAAGTGTTGGTTTGTCAATGATTGTCAGTGCCAATGAATATTATTCATGGTATCATTTGTGGTCTGTGTTCATTTCCTATTTGAAAAGAAATAATGACAGATTGAAAGAGGTTCATTTTTTTTTTTTGTTAATAACAAACGGAAAACAAGATTTCGTTTCAATAGCTCCTTTTTTGTTTGTAGTTTACAAATCAGTTTATAGCTTGAGTATACACTCACCTAAAGGATTATTAGGAACACCTGTTCAATTTCTCATTAATGCAATCTAATCAACCAATCACATGGCAGTTGCTTCAATGCATTTAGGGGTGTGGTCCTGGTCAAGACAATCTCCTGAACTCCAAACTGAATGTCAGAATGGGAAAGAAAGGTGATTTAAGCAATTTTGAGCGTGGCCTGGTTGTTGGTGCCAGACGGGCCGGTCTGAGTATTTCACAATCTGCTCAGTTACTGGGATTTTCATGCACAACCATTTCTAGAGTTTACAAAGAATGGTGTGAAAAGGGAAAAACATCCAGTATGCGGCAGTCCTGTGGGCGAAAATGCCTTGTTGATGCTAGAGGTCAGAGGAGAATGGGCCGACTGATTCAAGCTGATAGAAGAGCAACTTTTACTGAAATAACCACTCGTTACAACCGAGGTATGCAGCAAAGCATTTGTGAAGCCACAACACGCACAACCTTGAGGCGGATGGGCTACAACAGCAGAAGACCCCACCGGGTACCACTCATCTCCACTACAAATAGGAAAAAGAGGCTACAATTTGCACGAGCTCACCAAAATTGGACAGTTGAAGACTGGAAAAATGTTGCCTGGTCTGATGAGTCTCGATTTCTGTTGAGACATTCAGATGGTAGAGTCAGAATTTGGCGTAAACAGAATGAGAACATGGATCCATCATGCCTTGTTACCACTGTGCAGGCTGGTGGTGGTGATGTAATGGTGTGGGGGATGTTTTCTTGGCACACTTTAGGCCCCTTAGTGCCAATTGGGCATCGTTTAAATGCCACGGCCTACCTGAGCATTGTTTCTGACCATGTCCATCCCTTCATGACCACCATGTACCCATCCTCTGATGGCTACTTCCAGCAGGATAATGCACCATGTCACAAAGCTCGAATAATTTCAGATTGGTTTCTTGAACATGACAATGAGTTCACTGTACTAAAATGGCCCCCACAGTCACCAGATCTCAACCCAATAGAGCATCTTTGGGATGTGGTGGAACGGGAGCTTCGTGCCCTGGATGTGCATCCCACAAATCTCCATCAACTGCAAGATGCTATCCTATCAATATGGGCCAACATTTCTAAAGAATGCTTTCAGCACCTTGTTGAATCAATGCCACGTAGAATTAAGGCAGTTCTGAAGGCGAAAGGGGGTCAAACACCGTATTAGTATGGTGTTCCTAATAATCCTTTAGGTGAGTGTAGAGTGGTGCAGGTATGTCATTACTTTGTAGGCCAACCGGCAGTTCGCATCACACTGGTTCCCTCGACAAAAACCCAATAGGATTTTCCTATAGGCTTTTAGATTATCGCAAAAAACAAGCTCTGTGGTCAACAAAAGTTTATTATACTTACACGTTTTGTCCATCAAGATCATTTTCACAGATGAGCACAACTTTTATGAATTTTGAAGCCTAAATGCAGTTGCCAGAAGTAAATGGACTACACCACGGTCGCTTGACGTCAACGTCACCATCACTAAGCTTCAAACAACTCTTTCAATTTTTATCTTAAAATATTTTCCCAGAAAGTTTGAGTTAGACTAGTTCATAAGAGCACAATTATGAGCATATTGAGGCTGTAAAAGCGGACTGAGTTTACTTGTTCGGCGTAATGTTTAATCTCCTCGACAGCCTCTGTAGTCCATTTAGCCACTTGTTAGCAACCGCCTTTTTCAAGACACGTAACAGCTTCAAAAAAATCACGAGTGGGGTAATACTGATGTATTTTATGTTGTAGAATAAAACATTAAAGTGTCTTGAGCTTGTGTTCACTGCAGACCTTATTTCAGCCATTTAATCAAGACCCTATTAAAAAAAAACCATTGAAGTGCTAAAATGCTAACTCCGCGTTTTGGCCTACAAAGTGATGTCATATCTGCACCACTCTATTTCATTCAACGTGGGCGGCGCTGATGCTACTTTCATTTGACTGGTCAAACTGCCCCCGTCTTCTGTACATTTCATTCATAAAGAGTCAGCACGGCACTGCCAATGTTTTTAAACTTTAATAAAATATTGTCGCAAGCCATCACACTATGCATGCCATTATAAGCACAAATATGTTGCTGATAATTAGTGCTGCTTTGACTTGTCAGGCTTCAAATTCAATGTATAACGGCCATTTTAAACTTGTCGTAAAATGCTATGTTTTATGAACGCATTGGCGTATTGTTACAAACTTTTGCACTATGCCCTGAAGGTACTCAAAATGTTTTGGGGCAGCGCATTAAAAAAATGCTAGTAACTTTTGATTAGCTTTGCCTATTGTAATGAAACTTATCTTATTAGATCCCTTGGGTCAAGCTGAGAGCACAGATACAAACTTTGCCATAGTTGGCTAAACTTCCTGTCCACCACTTTGAATTTCTTTCAAAACATACTTTTTCTAACTCCTCCTAGACTGTTTGTCCGATTGTAACCAAAATTTTATCATATCACCTTCAGACCATGCCGGCAAAAAGTTATGTATTTCGTATCAATAGATAAAATGGTTTCTCTAAACTGCATCAAGAAATTGATGGCACACACAACTCTTAAGGCTGTATCTCTGCAATGCTTTGGCATATTGACACCAAACTTGGCATGTGTCATTGTTACCTTACTCTGACTACACCACATCAATTTTGTAACAGCACCACCTATTGGTCGAAAGTGATAAACCATTTAATCAAATTACTAGTGTTTGTACTTATGATTTTTTTAACCATTTTGCCTAAAATTGTCTTAATATGTCTTTAATTGCTTATTGTTGCAGTTGGTCTGATGCTCCCAGCCATGTTGGCATGACTTATCGTGTTCATTGTGCTTGGCCCCTTAATTGCTGCTTGCAGCTATATTTATTTTCAATGTTTAATAGTTTTTGCTGCTACATTTTTTTTTCAATGAAAGTTCAATGAACAGCACTTATTTGAAATAGAAATCTTTTGCAACATTATAAATGTGTACTGTCACTTTAGATCATTTAATTGTGTTTTAATGTGTCCTTGTTGAATAAAAGTATTAAAAAGTAATAAAAGTACCCCAAACTTTTGCGATTTTCACAAAAATATGTTTTCAACATTGATAATAATAAAGAAATGTTTCTTGAGCAGCAAATCATCATATTAAAATGATTTCTGAAGGATCATGTGACACTGAAGACTGGAGTAATGATGCTGAAAATTCAGCTTTGATCACAGGAAACAAAATACATTTTAAAATATATTCAAATAGAAAACAGCTATTTTAAATTGTAATAAAATTTCACAATATTACTGTTTCACAATATTATCTTTATTTTGACAAACGTTTGGCTTATAGTGTACTTACTGTACACTCCATGGTTTCCAGGATTATTTAATGATTTAATTATTATTATTATTGGCCATGATGTATTTTTCTCTCTCTTTCATTGTGTGCAAATGTCAGGGACCAAATTCGTAAGGGTTTGGAGGAACTCAAGAATGTCCGGCCAGGTGGAGACACTTTTATGCATGAAGGCATTCAGAGGGTGAGTGAGCCATTTTGGCTTAGCAGTACTTCCCATCCAGCTATGACAAATAGCTCTAACTAGTCTTTACAAAGGTTATGTTTGGGTTTTATTCAGACTGATGGACCTAAAAAATAAAACTGTTGTGTTTTTAAATGATCTTTCCAGTGGGCTAAATTTATTCCGTTATTTCAGTGAAATAACCAGTTGCTCTGAATGTTGTTTGATCTGCCTGAGATTACAATATTTATGATGTTTTTCTTTGCTTTTTTTCTTACTACTAGGCAAGCGAACAGATTTACTATGGTAACTCTGAGGGTAGGTCAATTTAAAACACTATTTTGCTTAAAGAAAAACAGTTTAGACCATTTGTTTTTCTAATTGGTTTTATGTAACTGACAGAAGATAGTTAAACTGGCCTTTATAGTTTTATAGTTGCAGGTAGACTATAGTGTTTCCATGCTAAAACCCACAACACACCTGTTTTTTTACATACTGGCAACCAGCAATAAGATGTCTAATTTGGTTATTTAAGCCTGTCATAGCTTAACTAATATAGCTGGTTTAGGCTGTTTCGACTCATCACATTTACTGTTTATTCCCCTCATATTGTTCTTTTAATATCAAAATGACTTGCTTGCTAGTTTCAGCATGTTGCATGTTCCTCCTGTATAACAGTTAAGAAATTATCAATCAAAATCTGGCACCGTTACAAACGTGATAAAAAATGTTGTGTCTCTGTGAAGGATACCGCACAGCCAGTGTTATCATCGCCCTCACAGATGGGGAACTGCATGAAGATCTCTTCTTTTACGCTGAGAGAGAGGTAAGAATGATGAAAGACAGGAGAAGGAAAAGAAAAAGAGTATTTGACTGTTTACTTTATCATAATTGTAAAAATAATATTTAGTGCTGTCAAATAGATTAATCGTAGTTAATCGCACTGACAGGTGAAGTGAATAACACTGATTATCTCTTCATCACGGCAGTGGGTGGGATATATTAGGCAGCAAGTGAACATTTTGTCCTCAAAGTTGATGTGTTAGAAGCAGGAAAAATGGGCAAGCGTAAGGATTTGAGTGAGTTTGACAAGGATGGTTGTGATGGCTAGACGACTGGGTCAGAGCATCTCCAAAACTGCAGCTCTTGTGGGGTGTTCCCGGTCTGCAGTGGTCCGTATCTATCAAAAGTGGTCCAAGGAAGAAACAGTGGTGAACCGGTGACAGGGTCATGGGTGGCCAAGGCTCATTGATGCACGTGGGGAGTGAAGGCTGTGGAGGCAGTGTGATGCTTTGGGCAATGTTTTGTTGGGAAACCTTGGGTCCTGCCATTTGGGCCTACCACCTACCTAAGCATTGTTGCAGACCATGTACACCCTTTTATGGAAACGGTATTCCCTGCTGGCTGTGGCCTCTTTCAGCAGGATAATGCGCCCTGCCACAAAGCAAAAATGGTTCAGGAATGGTTTGAGGAGCACAACAACAAGTTTGAGGTGTTGACTTGGCCTCCAAATTCCTCAGATCTCAATCCAGTTGAGCATCTGTGGGATGTGCTGAACAAACAAGTCTGATCCATGGAGGCCCCACCTCGCAACTTACAGGACTTAAAGGATCTGCAGCTAACATCTTATTGCCAGATACCACAGCACACCTTCAGGGGTCTAGTGGAGTCCATGCCTCAACGGGTCAGGGCTGTTTTGGCAGCAAAACACTTTACTTTAAAGCATTTGCATGAATAAGAGCGTGATCATATAATGTAACGCTAGCCAAAGGATGACAGAAGAAACGGGTGCTGCGTTGCTTTAAACCGGAAAAATTCATTGCATGCGTTAACTCACTCATGTTCTAATCGTGATTAAACGCATCTAACATAAATGAAAATCAGTTAATCGCATCTAACATAAAAGTTTGTAAACAATGTGTGTACAAACATATGGTAAACTAACGTTATACTTTAATGTCATTGTAACGCGTATGTCATATATATTTGTAATTACACATTAGAAATGATAAAGTTGCAATTTAGTACATTTAAAATGTGTTAGCTTTAAACATTGAATAACACACTACAGTAAAAATTATAATCAAGTACTTTACATGTGCTTCAGTATGTTAGTTAACATAAGTGTACTTTTGAAGCATGACAAAAGTTTATTAATACAATGATTTAAAATGTATTTTAAAGTGAAACTTTTAATTTGACATTATTACAAAGTGTGCCTTTTAAAAGTGTACTTGTTAAGAAACTGTTTAATTACACTTAAGTGGCCTTTTATTTTATTAATATTAAATTATCTAAAAGTATAATTTTTTTTTAAAATATACTTTTCTGATTTAAAGTACACTACAAGGGCACATATAATACAATTAAGTGCACTTCTTTTTTACAAGGGGTGTCTTCACTGCAAGCAACAATGTGACTGCTTGCTTTGTTGTACACAAGGTGAATATGGAGTCATCAGTGTCCCATATGAATCCATTCGATCACACAATTATTTTTTCTTCACCATCATATACCACAGAGGGTAACAATATTACAACCTATTAACTGATATGAACTATATATTTAGGTAAACAAATGAATACAAAATAACAGCAAAACTTATGAGCTGTTTTATTTCAGCCGCACTCACTGAAATAATAAGTGTACTGTACGTCAGTTTTCCACATCCCCATGTTTTGACCCAATTTTCCTTTCAGCTTCAACCAACAAAGACGTTATTCAGCATCTCTAATGATTAGAATTACCCAGCGCCCTCTTCATTGATGTTCAGCTTCGCCAGTCAGTGCCAAAAGCTTAAGCTCTAAATAAGGCCGTTTATGGCTAATAGATTGCAGGTGTCTGAAGTGTTTCTGCTCTTGTGTTTCCTTCAGGCCAATCGCTCTCGCAGCCTGGGTGCCTCTGTCTACTGTGTAGGGGTAAAGGATTTCAATGAGACTCAGGTGTGTGTGTGTGTGTGTTGTGTTTAAGGTTTAAAACTAGATCTTGGCACTTATGCCATTTAGGTTTTACAAGGTTTCTGTAAATGATGCTTGGGCGTTTATATACTTGCACTTGTTTAAGCAAGTATATATTGTAATTTATTTGTTCACTTTTCATAGCTGGCCAATATTGCTGACAGCAAAGATCATGTCTTCCCAGTAAATGACGGCTTTGAAGCTCTACAAGGTGTCATTGATTCGGTGAGTGTTGTAAATGGTTTAATACAGTAAATTGTATTCTTTATGAAAAATTGTATTACTGTGAGAAAATCACACTGTATTTTATCATTCTGGTAAAATATAGCCTATTATAGTAACATAATTTTTTTCCATTTATTTAACTTAATTTGTCAGAATTTCAGCTTTTTAAAAAAAAGTGGTTCAAAAATGACTCATCACTGAAGTTTGTAATTTTAGTAACCACTTTAATATTATAGTATTTTATATCTCATTTATATTAATATATATATTACATTTCATATATTATTTATATTAACTTTATTTAAGCAATTAAACTTAAGTTTTACATTTTAATGAGGTGATTTTTTTTTTACATGATCATTCATTAATGCACTTTCTATGTATTACTTTTTGTCAAATTCAATCAATACTAACTGGACTATTTTCATAAATATCTGCCAGAACCTACAGTAGTATGTTTTATTCTGAGTTTAAATAGCACTAGATTCTATTTACACTATGTAAAAATAGCAGTATTTTATTTGCAATAAGAGAAAATAGTAGTTAGATGTTATTTATAACATTATAACACTTATAAATAGTGGCAGATACTATTTGCACCTCAGTGTTGTTGTACATTAAACGGTATGCAATACTAACATAGAGTGTAGATTATATTTATTATAATTATTAAATGGATGCCGCCTTACTGAGACAATAAAGCCCTCCCTACACTTACCCCTAAACCGATAAACACTTTATTATTAAACACACATTAGACACTTTATTTCCACTTTTCGAATGTTTTCTTCATGTTTATTGAAAATAAATGCCTTTCCGATCTAATATGTGATGGGAAAAGGGAGTAGAGCGAGTTCGGCAAAAGGCAGATTCAAACAGATTTTCCTGCCACATGCCTTACCCCTACACTACTGCTACTATCAACTATCCAGCATCTTCAGTAATTGTGTCTGGCCTAACTAGACGTCAGTGGGCGGAGCTAGTGTAAATAACCTCTGCCAACAGGGCGGGCTATTTGCACTTAGTGTAGATAGACACTCCATATAAGGATATTCAATGGCCGTCACTGGAGAAAGATTTACCAGCAGGGTCTAACAGGGCTATGCCAACAAGCCAAACCTTGACCCCTTGGGTAAAAATTACCCTAAAACAGCCTCTTGATGAAAAACAACAGAAGTATTAAAGAAAAACACAGAACTGTACAATAACAAACAAGAATATTCATTGAGTCCCGTCGGAAGATGATGGATCGTCTCCAGTATCAGAATTCTAACAAAGACCTGCCATGCCCTGCCTGGACCGCTTTGATCCCACGATCCGCTGGAGTCTGCCCAAACACGATCAAAGCCTCTTTACCATGTCCTTTCTTTTTGCAATGAAAGCTAATGATTTATATTTTTTAAGCTCTGAAGGTGGAGGAAAAGAGGAGATATTTGGGTAAAGACTTGTCTCGCCCATGCAGAGGTTGACTGTTTCATGAGCCGAGACTGGGGTCAATCCAGCCGGCCTCCATCTGCTCTCAATTAGCTGCATGCTGAAAGCTCTTGGCCGAAGCCCAGGAGAAGAGTGTCGTAAATCAGCAGGGACCTTGGGATCTGAAAGCATACTTCCATAGATGACAGAGGAAGGCGGTAGTCATGTAGATCAAAACAGTCTCGCCACACATAGGTGCTGGTGTGGCTGATGAAGGCTATTTCTAGGACGAGAGGAAAGAGACGGAGAAAGCAGATGTACATTTTAAAACATAATGACACATGGGGATTGTCCTGTTGAGGCACTCGCAGGAGAGGTGTTGCTTCATTTGATTGGTGGATCCTTCAAGATAAAATAAACTTATTCTGGAAAAGTCTTCTCTACTTACTGTTTGTTTTATGAATTTAAGGACATGGAATTGAGTGGTCAGTTATTTTACTAGGTCAGCTAACCTAAATTTCTTTGTACTCGCCAGATCTTGAAGAAATCATGCATAGAGATTCTTGCTGCAGAACCTTCCAGTATCTGTGCTGGAGGTGAGTACAATTCTGTTCTGCTCAATAGATCAACTGTTTGAGCCACAGCTTCAAGGTTTGTTTAACAGTAGCGGACAATCCTCCAGACTAATAGGTCTGATTTAGTTTGATCAAAAAGTGAGGTTTGTTTGTGTTTCAAATAATTTTAACATCTAATATAATTAAAACACACTTAAACTACACACCTTTAACCAAGTGGATTTTTATAATACATTACTTGGTGATACTTTGATAGTCTACCATAGACATTATACTAACTATAAGTAACTTTGCAACTACATGTCAACTAACTCTCATTAGAGTATTAGTAGACCGTCTACTTAATATCTGCTACCACTTTATTTTAATGCTCCCCAACGGACATTCTACTGACTATAAGTAACTTTGTAACTACATGTCAACTTAGGGGCTGTTTACAGAACACCATTTTCAACTAAAAACTTTGCTTTGGCCGTTCATTTACACAAAAGTTTCAACTTGTGAAAAAACGTCATGAGCATGCATATTATGTGTTCAGTCTATAAGCACATAGTGTTTCTGTACAAAGTGATATCGCCAACTACTGGCCTGGCAGCAGAATGCAGCATTTTTAGACGTTTTCCGTGTGAACGCGGAACGTTTTGACAACAATGTCGTCTGTACGCGAAAAGTACATCTTTGTTGTGTAAACCCTCATTCTACTAACCCTAACCTAACATGGTAACACTTTAGTTTAGGGTCCAGTTCTCACTATGAACTAGTTGCTTATTAGCATGCATATTACTAGGATATTGGCTGTTTATTAGTACACATATGCACATATTAATGCCTTATTCTGCATGACCTTATTCTACATCCCTTAATCCTACCCAATACCTAAAACTTAACAACTACCATACTAACTATTAATAAGCGGTAAGTAGGTGTTTATTGAAGCAAAAGTTAATAGTTAGTTAATAGTGAGATTTGGACCCTAATCTGAAGTGTGACCCCTTACACTTTACTAATGCTCTAAACGATTGTTAGTTAGCTAGACATTTAGTTGTAAAGTTACTTCATCAGTAGAATGTGTGTTGGGGAGCATCAAAATAAAGTAGAATGTCTAAAGTGGACTATAAAAATTAATTGTAAACCATTACTTAAATATGCTAATGAGGAGGCTGAAAAGGCACTTAAATTCAATTAAAATGTAATAATATTTAAATGCATAATATTTAGCATTAAGAACAAAACATTTCCCCAGGCAGTTTTTGCAACAGCTTCATACAAACGCTACACTATTAACAATATACAACAGACCTTTTTTGCTTGTGAATTTTCACTAAAGTTTTGCTAATGTGTTCACACCTTAAAGCAAAATATTGATGATCCCATCATATTTTATGCTTTGCGCCATAAAATGTCTTCCTCCTTTAGAAAATAAATCTTAAAATAAATATTGTATTGATGGCTCTGATAAGTGTCTTTAAAAATATGCTACATTATTTAACATTGTTATGTTTTAACTTCCTGTTTTATAGAGTCATTCCAAGTTGTTGTTAGAGGAAATGGATTTCTTCATGCTAGAAATGTGGACAAGGTTCTTTGCAGCTTCCGAATAAATGACACCCTTACCAGAAGTAAGTACAATGAAACTCTGGCAATTATTTATTCACCCTCATATCGTTTCAAAATTGTATGTTGTTATTTTTTCCATGGAACACAAAGTTTATTTTTTAAGAATCATTTCATATAAGTACAGTTCATAGAGTACAGTTCACCACAGACTGTCAAGCTACAAAAAGACACCAAAGAAGCACTATAAACATAGCGTACAATATGTGACTTGTGTGGTTAAAGGGATAGTTCACCCAAAAAATTATCCCATAATTTACACACCCTCAAGCCATCCTAGGTGTATATGACTTCCTTCTTTCAGTCAAACACAATCAGAATTATATTAAAAAGTATTCTGGCTCTTACATGCTTTATAATGGGAGTGAACAGTAACTGAGATTTTGAAGCCCAAAAAAGCACATCCATCCATCATAAAAGTAATCCATATGGCTCCAGGGGGTTAATAAAGGCTTTCTGAAGTGAAGCGATGGGTTTTTGTAAGAAAAATATCCATATTTATAACTTTATGAACTATAATCACTGGCTTCCGGTAACGCCCGTACACGAGTCGAGTCAGTAATATCAAACGTCATTGGTTTTCGAGGGTCTCGTAACGTGCCATATTTAATTCGAGAGCTGTTGGTGAAGACTAATAGTGAATACATTTTTAGTCTGTTCTTCCCTCAAAGCTATCTATCTGGCTTCAGAAGACTTCAAATATAGCACCCAAGTAATATGGACAACTTTTATGATACATTTATGTCCCTGTTTACACCTGGTATTAAGATGCGTTTTGGTCGATTGGATCACAAGTGGATGACACTAAATACAGGTGTAAACAGGGACTTTTTGAGCTTGTCCACTTTTGACTACCTCTGGAAGTGGTCGAAAGTGGACAAGCTCAAAAAGTTTCAGTCCCTGTTTACACCTGTATTTAGTGTCATCCACTTGTGATCCAATCGACCAAAATGCATTACTTTCGTAGTGCAGACGCTCATGTGGTCAGATGTGTTCAGACAGCCACAAAAGACCGACTACTCTCCGCCTTCTGACCTAATGCGTAAACATTATGGGAAGCGTGCTAGCCAGACGGGATCTAAACTTTGTTGGCTGGAGACCCAAGTTTGGTTTGAAGGCGAAATATGTACCAATCACAATGTTCTCTCACCATTCCTGATTTCTAACACACACTCACAGCGTTCGGCTGGTCTTGCGGCTGTCAGAGCAGAAAGAAAGCTGCTGCTCTGTGTGTTTTTCCGTCGTCTCCGGGAATGGTCGTATGTCAATTGAGCGAGCTTATTTTATCCATTACATTGAAAGATCTGAAAAAGCCCATACATAGACCCTCCTCTCAAAGAAATCAGGACAGAAGTGTTTGAAAGTGGACAAAAGAGACGATTAAAACACCAGGTGTAAACAGGAACGCGTCTCCCTCATCTACTTGTCCTTTTTGAACGGGTGTTTGGTGGAAAAGATGTTTTGTGTTCCACAGAAAAAAGAAAGTCATACAGGTATGGAATGACTGAATTGGTCTTGTATTACAAAGAACATGTATGCTGTACAAATCACTGGCTAATAAAGGCTATTAAAATGGGGGTTAAATGTTATGTGGGATGACAGCAGTCTTATATAAGACATTTTCGTGACTTCCTTGCGTAATTACCATATGGTTGGAATGATTTGAGTCAGAATCTATAAAACCTTCTGATTAGCTATCATTTTGCCATCGAATGTCCCAGCAGACTAGTTTTCATAGAAACCCTGGAACGACAGAACATGCCAAGACAAATGCCAGTCCCAATTGTTTTTTGGCTAATAGCAGTTTTTAAAGGCTATATTAGGAGTTTTACAGGATGGATTCCTGCCAACTGAAGGAGATATAAGAAAGATACGCTGCCACACAAGAGGTTAACAGACTTGGCAAAGCCCGTCAGGCAAATGTCAGCTCGACCCCTTGCAGTTTTTACTGTAGGTCTCGCTTTAAACAGGATATGTGTCCTTTCTTGCACACCATAGTGTTGCAGAGCCTGGCGGATGAGTCATAGGCACAATGAAATTAACTCTTTCCCTGCCAGCGTTTTTCAAAAAAGTTGCCAGTCAGCACCAGCATTTTTGATTATTTTCACAAAAGTTTCAGGGCCCCTAGAATATTTTGTTGAATGAATATCTGAACATGAAATACATCAAAAGAAAGAACAGACCCTCTGCTTTTAAGCAAAAAACGTACTTGGTTATCAATGTAACCTCGGTTCCCTGAGATAAGTCAAGTCAAGTCAAGTCAAGTCAACTTTATTTATATAGCGCTTTTTACAATGCAGATTGTTTCAAAGCAGCTTCACAGTGTTAAACAGGAAAATAATGCAACCGAATTTGATTCGGCTGTACAGCCGCTCTGGAGAAAACGGTGATGTCATCTTAGCTCATTTCAATTATCATATATATTTAAGTAATGTAGTTGATATAGTTAATTTAGTTTAGTAATTAAATTTATTTGGATATTTTTTTGAAAATTTAGTGTCCCCAACTGAGCAAGCCAGAGGCGACAGTGGCAAGGAACCAAAACTCCATCAGGTGGCCTAATGGAGAAAAATAAACCTTGGGAGAAACCAGGCTCAGTTGGGGTGCCAGTTCTCCTCTGGCCAATTAACAAACAGTGTATGTTTATTATTTTGGCAGCCTTATAGGTCAGAAGTAATATTAGATCAGATTATTCGAAAGATCGGAGGCATCATGCCGCAGACGGGTTTATTGAGGATGGCGTGTTGATGAAACAATTATTAAATAGGAATATTCGAAATATCGGAGTCATCACGCCGGAGATGGATCCATTGAGGATGCCATGTCGATGAGCAATTTCAGAGGGTAGACTAATTGACACGGTCTCTGCAGACACTTCAGGGATGCGTTGGTAATGTCTGGGCGCTGGTCCACCATTTGATCTGGATACGGCCCGGATCCGGCTGACTGCAGTAAACCTCGGGATAAACAGAGAGACTAACATTAGCGTAGATGCCATTCCTCTTATGATGTAACGAGTACATCAGGTGTTATGGGAAGTGTTCCCCGTTCCGGCTGACCTAGTTAATGCAGCCTATCAATTTAAATAAAATATTAATTAAAAATGTTTTATGTGTATGCCATAGTAAAGAGATGCGTTTTTAGTCTAGATTTAAACTGACAGAGTGTGTCTGCTTCCCGAACAATGCTAGGAAGGCTGTTCCAGAGTTTAGGTGCTAAATAGGAAAAGGATCGACCGCCTGCAGTTGATTTTGATATTCTAGGTATTATCAACTGGCCAGAGTTTTGAGACCGCAATAGACGTGATGGAGTATAATGCCTTAAGAGCTCGCTCAAGTACTGGGGAGCTAAACCATTTAGTGATTTGTAAGTAATTAGCAAGATTTTAAAATGTATGCAATGTTTAATAGGGAGCCAGTGCAGTGTTGACAGAACCGGGCTAATATGGTCATACTTCCTGGTTCTAGTAAGAACTCGAGCTGCTGCGTTTTGGACCAGCTGCAGTTTATTTATTAAGCGAGCAGGGCAACCACCCAAAAAATAAGGGAACGAGTACTCCTTTTCCTCGAGATACTGAAGCCTTTCATAAAATCACGCAGTGCTATTGCACAGCCATAACAGTGTAGAGGACACTCGCACGCCTCTCACGACTCTCACAGGCTGGCAAGAACCAATGGCAGAGCGGTGTAACTGTGCGAACCAATCGGTGCGAAGCCCACGAAGCTGAGCGCAGAGTCCGCCAAGTGGGTGGGGCATCTGCCTATAAAAGATGCACGCTTTGCCATACAATTCAGGTTATATTGACTGAAGCGACGATCGCCAGTCGTTTATGTCATAGCACGGCCACCTAAGCAGTAATTGTTCCCTTATCTCAGGGAACCGAGGTTACATTGGTAACCGAGTATGTTCCCTTTCGAACAGTCAGTCGTACTGCGTCGAAGGCGCTTGGGGAACTTATACAATCCCGGCGTGTTATGATAAGCACAACGACATGTACTCCCTCAAGCTGGAGCACTAACTTAAAAGGGCCCCAAACTAGAGTTATTGACACATCTTGATATATCCCCATGCGAACTGGGCTCATAGAGGCCAGTTATACACAAAGGAATTTATGTTAAACACTGGAGCATTATCTGACATAAAAGTGCCCACTCATAAAGGGGGCGGGCTCACCGAGGCCACCTAATTCTTATTATACAGCAAGGATTTGTGCCTGCAGCGCAGGGACCTCCAGGCTGTAGAATCTGGTAAATGTAGATGGTGAGGACCAGCCTGCGCTCTACAGATATCAGCAATGGAAACTCCACTGGACCATGCCCAGGAAGAGGCCATGCCTCTGGCAGACTAAGCCTTGACACCTATGGGGCACTGTAGGCCCATAGAATCATAGGCTATTGCGATAGCATTGACCAGCCATCTGGATAGACTTTGCTTGGTGACCGGAAGTCCCTTGGTGCGGCCACCAAAGCTTACAAAGAGCTGCTCTGACTGTCTAAAGTGGGATGACCGCTCAACGTATGCTCTAAGTGCAAATATAACTGTCTCTTGTCCTCTGAGGGAGGGGGGGGGGGGGGGAGCAGAGAGGGTGACCACCTGTGCTTTAAACGGTGTTGAAAGCACTTTGGGCACATAGCCATGTCTTGGTTTGAGGATGACCTTAGAGTCACCTGGGCCAAACTCCAGAAAGGAAGGGCTCACGCAGTACGACTGACCGTTCGAATGGGAACCCGTTTTTTTCTAGCTTTATGCATTCACTTGAATGCGGGTTAAGTTTCATAAAAGAAAGCAACATTCTGAGCAAAAAGCTGAGAAAATCATGTTTTTGTCAAAGATTACGCCCGTATGGGATTCAGAACGATGATCAAAACATAGATGGAGTAGATGGAGTCCATCAACACCCCCAAAGCTTCACAGTCGCTTTGATATTGTTTGTTTCTGCTTCTTATTCTCATGTGTTTTGATCAGGGGATTCTGTATTCTTTCAGAAGATGTGTCATAGCGCCCCTACAGTATAACAGAGAAAACTGAATGCTGGAAAATTCCGTCGATGGCAGGGAAAGCGTTAAACTAGTATGCTAGCAGAAGTATTCTATGGCTGTGAATCTCAATTGGTTTTTGCTACAGGATTCAGACTTTATATTGGACGTCAAGTGGCAACCCACCCAATCTCACAGGAAAACATAACCATGTTGAGGAGGCGATTTTGTATGAAGTTGCATTATTTGAAACGTATGATTTTTAGAAAAAGCATGAAGGTCCACCCCTAACCCCACCTCTAAACATTACCGTCACTAAGCAGGTAGTACAAAAACATACAAACGTGTTCATACAAATTCATACGAATTAGCCGACAAATTGGCAAAATGTAAAATTGCCATGAGATTGTGTTGGTGGCAATATATCTTACACTCTCAGAACAGACCTGTGACGTGTTTTGGTGTCACCACTTGAGAACCTTTACAAAAAGCTTTGCCTTTACAAAAACGAGATGTTTTCTGCCAAGGTTCACATATGTCCCATCCATGATGGCACAAATTAATTACTAAAGCAGTTATGGAAAAGATGTGCATGCATTGTACACTCACCTAAAGGATTATTAGGAACACCATACTAATACTGTGTTTGACCCCCTTTCGCCTTCAGAACTGCCTTAATTCTACGTGGCATTGATTCAACAAGGTGCTGAAAGCATTCTTTAGAAATGTTGGCCCATATTGATAGGATAGCATCTTGCAGTTGATGGAGATTTGTGGGATGCACATCCAGGGCACGAAGCTCCCGTTCCACCACATCCCAAAGATGCTCTATTGGGTTGAGATCTGGTGAGTGTGGGGGCCATTTTAGTACAGTGAACTCATTGTCATGTTCAAGAAACCAATTTAAAATGATTCGAGCTTTGTGACATGGTGCATTATCCTGCTGGAAGTAGCCATCAGAGGATGGGTACATGGTGGTCATAAAGGGATGGACATGGTCAGAAACAATGCTCAGGTAGGCCGTGGCATTTAAACGATGCCCAATTGGCACTAAGGGGCCTAAAGTGTGCCAAGAAAACATCCCCCACACTATTACACCACCACCACCAGCCTGCACAGTGGTAACAAGGCATGATGGATCCATGTTCTCATTCTGTTTACGACAAATTCTGACTCTACCATCTGAATGTCTCAACAGAAATCGAGACTCATCAGACCAGGCAACATTTTTCCAGTCTTTAACTGTACAATTTTGGTGAGCTCGTGCAAATTGTAGCCTCTTTTTCCTATTTGTAGTGGAGATGAGTGGTACCCGGTGGGGTCTTCTGCTGTTGTAGCCCATCCGCCTCAAGGTTGTGCGTGTTGTGGCTTCACAAATGCTTTGCTGCATACCTCGGTTGTAACGAGTGGTTATTTCAGTCAAAGTTGCTCTTCTATCAGCTTGAATCAGTCGGCCCATTCTCCTTTGACCTCTAGCATCAACAAGGCATTTTCGCCCACAGGACTGCCGCATACTGGATGTTTTTCCCTTTTTACACCATTCTTTGTAAACTCTAGAAATGGTTGTGCGTGAAAATCCCAGTAACTGAGCAGATTGTGAATTACTCAGACCGGCCCGTCTGGCACCAACAACCATGCCTCGCTCAAAATTGCTTAAATCACCTTTCTTTCCCATTCTGACATTCAGTTTGGAGTTCAGGAGATTGTCTTGACCAGGACCACACCCCT
Organism: Rhinogobio ventralis; assembly: GCA_039654625.1. NCBI lineage: Eukaryota > Metazoa > Chordata > Actinopteri > Cypriniformes > Gobionidae > Rhinogobio > Rhinogobio ventralis. Next base: position 5,704,272 of record CM077211.1, read on the forward strand.
AAATGCATTGAAGCAACTGCCATGTGATTGGTTGATTAGATAATTGCATTAATGAGAAATTGAACAGGTGTTCCTAATAATCCTTTAGGTGAGTGTATATTTAACAAAATTTGCTGTTAATTGCCTGGCAACTTTCCTTTTGAAGTGAAACTATTAAAGTGATTCTATGTTGACATTTCATATGCCGCGATACTGTAATGGTATTAAGCCTTAAGGGAGGGTCTCATTTTATTCCAAACAATCGTAATTTCATTCAAATTGCCACTGGTTATGAGATCAAAGCCAGTCATCTGCCTTCAATCTTATTTTACAGTATCAGTAATAGGTACCAGCTTTGGTGCTTTACATCTTGGCTGTCTTTGCTTTGATTAAAGCTGGACATTTCAAACGTTGCACCATGCTAAGTGTTTGTGTCCGATAATCAGAACATCTGCTTGATGAGTGTAACTAGGTCATGGAAGTAATTTGAAAAACAAACAAACAAACAAAAAAAATTTTTTTTTCTGTCCACCCTTAAGCAAACTGGTCCCACTTTCCCATCCTAAAGGCACATTTCCAGACCTGCAACAAATTTACTCCGACTTTGCGGAGGCCTGCTATTTATTTACTCTTGACCACTGTAAACGCTAACGTGTATATCCTGTCGATGAATGATAATGTCCATCATGCACAACCTGTTCCACTTACTCTGAGCCCAAGGCTGATTGCAGACTGTCGGAAAACAACCCTGTGTGGTTACAGCGTGTTGAGCTTCTTTCAGTCGGAATATGTAGTCTTAAAGTAGCCCAATTTGCATAATATTTCTCCTAATTAAATTAAAAGATTAGTATTAATGCATTTAAAATTGTAGTACTTTTTAAATAGTGTGATATAGGTGCTTGGATGGTATAGTGTAGCCTACTAATGTGCATCTTTGCATGCTGATTGGGCTAATATTGCCCCCTTGCTACTGAAGAGAAGCTTGTGATTGTATACTAAAGCCCAAAGTATACTTTAGTTTTGACATGAATGTTAGCGTATGCAGCCAGATTAATTTTTAGCGGCTATTTACACTAAGTGCACACTTCTATTTAAACTATGTAAAAATAGCAGTATTTTCTTTGTAATAAGTGTAAATAGTTGTTAGATACTACACTCACCTAAAGGATTATTAGGAACACCATACTAATACTGTGTATGACCCCCTTTCGCCTTCAGAACTGCCTTAATTCTACGTGGCATTGATTCAACAAGGTGCTGAAAGCATTCTTTAGAAATGTTGGCCCATATTGATAGGATAGCATCTTGCAGTTGATGGAGATTTGTGGGATGCACATCCAGGGCACGAAGCTCCCGTTCCACCACATCCCAAAGATGCTCTATTGGTTGAGATCTGGTGACTGTGGGGGCCATTTTAGTACAGTGAACTCATTGTCATGTTCAAGAAACCAATTTGAAATGATTCGAGCTTTGTGACATGGTGCATTATCCTGCTGGAAGTAGCCATCAGAGGATGGGTACATGGTGGTCATAAAGGGATGGACATGGTCAGAAACAATGCTCAGGTAGGCCGTGGCATTTAAACGATGCCCAATTGGCACTAAGGGGCCTAAAGTGTGCCAAGAAAACATCCCCCACACCATTACACCACCACCACCAGCCTGCACAGTGGTAACAAGGCATGATGGATCCATGTTCTCATTCTGTTTACGCCAAATTCTGACTCTACCATCTGAATGTCTCAACAGAAATCGAGACTCATCAGACCAGGCAACATTTTTCCAGTTTTCAACTGTCCAATTTTGGTGAGCTCGTGCAAATTGTAGCCTCTTTTTCCTATTTGTAGTGGAGATGAGTGGTACCCAGTGGGGTCTTCTGCTGTTGTAGCCCATCCGCCTTAAGGTTGTGCGTGTTGTGGCTTCACAAATGCTTTGCTGCATACCTCGGTTGTAACGAGTGGTTATTTCAGTCAAAGTTGCTCTTCTATCAGCTTGAATCAGTCGGCCCATTCTCCTCTGACCTCTAGCATCAACAAGGCATTTTCGCCCACAGGACTGCCGCATACTGGATGTTTTTCCCTTTTCACACCATTCTTTGTAAACTCTAGAAATGGTTGTGCATGAAAATCCCAGTAACTGAGCCCGTCTGGCACCAACAACCATGCCACGCTCAAAATTGCTTAAATCACCTTTCTTTCCCATTCTGACATTCAGTTTGGAGTTCAGGAGATTGTCTTGACCAGGACCACACCCCTAAATGCATTGAAGCAACTGCCATGTGATTGGTTGATTAGATAATTGCATTAATGAGAAATTGAACAGGTGTTCCTAATAATCCTTTAGGTGAGTGTATTTGCACCTCAGTATTTTAGTACATTATAAAACAGTATGCAATAATAACATAGAGTGTAAATGATATATTTATTAAATAAATGCCGCCTTATTGGGACAATAAATCCCTCCCTACACCTACCCCTAACCCTACACGATAAACACTTATTATTCATAACCATTAGGCACTTTAATTCCACTTTTCACATATTTTCTTCATATTTATTGAAAATAAATGCCTTTCCAATCTGATATGCGATAGGAAAAGGTAGAAGAACGAGTTTGGCAAAAGGCGGATTCGAACTTGGGTCAATTGCATCAAAAGTATTTGCTACGCACCTTACTCCCAACGCCACACCAGCTGACAAGTCATAGCTGTTTTTTGTACATTTGTCTGGCCCAAGCAGACATTGGTGGGCGGAGTTAGTGTAAATAACCTCTACCAACAAGGCGGGCTATTTGCACTTATTTATTTATTTATTAAAGTATACTTTACAAGCTCTTAACACATATGCACTAGAAAAACGTGTTCTGTGTGAACGGCACCTTACGCTGCTGTGTTTCTAAAGGCACCCATACTACAAGATTTTGGCCCGATTTTGGGCCCAATTCTCCCCTTCCGACAATCTTAGCTAAAGTCACGATTATCTTGATGGTTCTACAGACTATCTTATCAGATGTTCCTGTGGTGTGATGTGTGTTAAAGCCCGGTACACACCAAGCCAACGTCAAAGAATTAGTGGTGGCAAAAGCTGACTGTTGTAGCCTCGCGTCAGCTGCGTCGCGGCCAAAAGCTGCGCTTGAACACACCAAAAGGACTAAAGGCGACCGCCAACTAGCATGTGCATTCTGAGTCTGCGTGTAAGTAAATATATTAGCAGGTATTTTTGGCATTCAAAAAAGGAAACCAAAATTAGGACTGCAGATATACAAACTGTAAACAAAGCAGCATTTGCTTTCCATTTTGAATATCAATCATCACTTTCTTAATTTCAGGCGTCTCATGTTATTATGAAAATATTAGTGCATTTAAATGCTCAACCTTCTGTCTGTACCGTCTTGACTTCTTTGCTCACTTTCATCCCTTTCGCTTTTATTCTCGTGGGCTGACTTGATCGTTAAGCCAATCAGAGTTCTCTCTCTCACCGATGGCCTGACGCTGTTTCAAGCCACTCAAAAACGGCCCGACATTGCCTGACGGCCATTGGCTTGGTGTGATCAATATTTTTTCCTCTTTTGGAAAGTCATAGAAACACTATTTTGCAATTGGGAACCCCGAAATTTGAAAAGGGTCCATTAATTTTATTTAATGTGCCATTTAGCAATGTACTGAAGCTTGTTTCTGCCACAGAATAAAACATTTTAAAAGATAATAGCGACTTATAGCGTGTTATAAAGTCAGAATTGCGAGATATAAAGATATAAACTCGCAATTCTGACTTATTGCGAATTTATAACACGCAATTTTGATTTTATAACTCCCAATTGCGACATTATGTCACAATTCTGAGATAAAAAGTCAGAATTGTGAGATAAAAAGTCGCAATTACCTTTTTTATTTTTTTATTCTGTGGCGGAAACAAGCTTCCATAGCAGTGAATAAATCTTAAATAGTTGATATCACATTAATAGATCAGTGTGGAAAAAATTGAACGGATACAGAAGAAATGACCGAAAAATTATGTAAACAATAAGGATGGACCTTATAGGAGTTACAGGCCAGTTTACTAAACAGTCACTTGCCATTTCTGGTCAACGCTGCTCATACATACATTTTTATGCACCAAACTCTGAACATCTGTTGAAGATTTGATACAGCTAACCTTGCAAGCATTGGAAAATCCAGTAACTGCTTCTTCTTCAAAGGTTTTAGCTTGTGTGCATGCGACTGACGGTCAGTGAATGGACTATGGGCGGTTTGCAGGTGTCTAGACTAGCTGTCCATGACTTGCATTTCCTTTCTTTAACCTCAAGAAAATCATCAAGCAATTAGATGATTGCATAATAAGCACGAGCTGTTAAATCCATCCCTTAGGCTTGAGCCCAATGCAGGCCATTTCACTCTCGAAAGACTAGGAAGACTAGGACTAGGATTTGGTACCAACAGTAATTCTTATGTATTTATCACGCAAGTCGAAACCATGTGCACATGACTTTACTTAGTAGTAAAACATGACTTTCCCTCATGTGCTATGGGTAAACAGCCCATTAAAGTGCAATGACAACAGGACCCTCGGCCAGAATTTGGGATCTTTGGGATTTGAGCCAACCGCCTACGCTTTCTACAGGATAAAGGAAAAAGCCGAAGTGTCATATTTGTTAATTTCCTTTTGCATGCTTTGTCTGTGTAAAAAGCACCAATCAACCTCCTGTCCATTTGATTTCTTGGAGTGGCAATAGCAAGATACAAAATTGCAAAGTTGCAGTTACAAGAATGTATCTTTACATCTGCAGTCATTTGTTGTTTTTGGCTTCCACTGGCTTCTCAGTTGGAGGCCTTTGACAGTCAGAGGCTCCGAATCTCTGACCCCGTTTCTCCTGTTCTGTAATCCTTGGCTCACTTCTCTTCCATTCGGATACTTTAGGGTCACTAGTGGTTAAATGCCTTGCTTAAGTTCTAGTTAAGTTCAAGCTTCTAGTTTCTAGCCCTGAGCATTAGCCAATACTAGAAGCAATGCACGTTAAATTGAAATGTTAACTTTCAAATCCAAGGTGATAAAAATGTAGTGGGTTTCCAACAAGCGAAAATGATATGCAGTCTGTCCTCAACTAACCTCTTATGCAACAAGCAATCAAACTAAATATCTATGAGGACTTCTAATGCAGAATTTTCCAGATTTGCAGTTTGAAGTGTTATTCTGCATTTTTCTTTTTTATTAGTGGTGAAACCATTGATAGTGGAGGACACATATCTGCTATGTCCAGCTCCTGTTCTTCGAGAGGAGGGAACGTAAGTGTCCCAGATTCACCTTGTTGCATTCTTTCTAGTAACAGAACTTTAACTGTGGCTGTACTCATTAAGGAACGTAATGTCGTTTTTTTTCTGTATGTATTGCAGTGCAGCCTCCCTTTACGTTAGCATGAATGAAGGCCTGAGTTTTATCTCTAGTTCGGTTACTATCACCACTGTAAGCTGTGTAAGTATTATTCTAACTCATCTTTCTTTCTTTCTTTTTTGTGTTTGACAACCAATGTTGGGACAGCTGCGCTACTGTTGAAAAGTTTGTAGCCAGTATAAGATTTTTTTTTTTTTTTAAAGAAGAGTCTTATGGTCAACAAAGCTGCATTTATTTAATAGAAAATAAAGTAAAAACAGTAATATTGTGATTACAGCTTAAAATGATTATTTTCTATTTTAAAATGTAGCCTAATTTATTATGCAAAGCTGAATTTTTAGTACCATTACTCCAGTCTTTCAGTGTCACATGATCCTTCAGAAATTATTCTAATCTGAATTCTGATTATTATTATTTGAAAATGGTTATGCTGCTTGAAGTGTGGAAAGTGATGAGGTTTTGAAGTGTGGAGGTGTGACAGTTTTTTTGGTTACACTTCATTTTAAGGTGTCCGTGTTACAGTGTAATTATACATTTAAGTACTGAATAATAATAATTAACTACATGTACTTACTATGGGGTTAGGAACAGGGGTTGGTTTAGGGTTAGTTGCATGTAATAATGCATAATTTATAGTTATTACAACAGTAACTACATGTAACGTGTAATAAGGACACTAAAATAAAGTGTTACTGTTCTTTTCAGTATTCTTTGACAGCATTTATTTGAAATAGAAATGTTATGTAACATTATAAATGTCTTCACTGTCATTTTTGAGCAATTTCTTAAAAAACACAAAATCTGACCCCAAACTTTTGATTGGTATTGTACCTTTAAATTGTAGCTTGCCAAGTATAGAAAAGTAGCTAACTACGTCATAGCTGTTTTAAAGGGACAATGTCTTTTAAAATATAACTTTCAGATTATATAAAACAGTGAATTATATAAAACAGGAAAGTGTATTTTACATAAAATGACAATGTTACATTAAAAAGTGATGCTAACCAAACTGTACTTCTACACGTTGGAGGAAGTTTTAGTTGTTTTATTTACTCCACACTGCTGGTAATCACAATGCTAGAAGCATCATTATTACTCAAAGGGATTCTCTAGCTAACAGTTATTGTTGCAGCATTCTAGCTTTTGAAAATGCAGCCAAATTACTCAGTAAAAATGTGTTAAAGGAAAATAACAGGGTCCAACTACAGTCTGCGGGCTGGGAACTTTTGTGCAAACAAAGGGGGGAAAAGTAACTATTTATTAAAAGGATTGCTGGAATGTCTGATGCCTGTAAAGTGGTGCCAGTCAAAGCTCTTTAGAAGAGCATAATACGTTTCCCGCCAGCCAAAGAGTCAATGGGTTATGAGATCTCCCAGTGAGATCACTTGTAACTTAGTTCATCCCCTCGTTTATTAACCATTGTTTGAACTGGAGGTTGAAGGACTGACATCATCTTTTTGTTCCATTACATTTTCCAAATGTTTTTCTGCATGATGTTGGATCTGATGTGATAACAAAAAACAGTCCCACTCAGAGTGTTGTTCATCTGTTCCTCCCTGCAGTCTGATGGTACGATCCTGGCCATAGCGCTACTGATAGTGATGCTACTGCTGATTCTGGCTCTCCTGTGGTGGTTCTGGCCTCTCTGCTGCACTGTGGTGAGTCCTCTGCGTGAAACAGCTCAACTTCTGTGCTGGTTTACTCAAATAGAAGTTTTGAGTAAACCAGTTTTGAGTAACTCTGCTACATATTAGGACTTGTATGCAAATCTTGCTCTGCAGAATTACACAGCACACTCATGAAAACTTAAATAGATGAATGTGCATGCTGTATAGATGTGAAGTTAACTTCATCTTATCTTCAAGTCACCGATTTGCATGTTCCGGTGTACAGGTGCTCATGTGGGAACTATTGTAAGAATGCCTACAGAGCCAGAGAATATATGCTGCATGGAGATAGAACAGGTATAGCTTAATTACAGTTATAGCTTTTGTTGTCATCTTGCTTTTATCCACTATTAGTACAAGCCTGTTGTAGCGGACCCCGTCCGAATGATGGCCAAAACTTTACTGATGAGTTTTATAAGGTTTAACAAGACATTCTTGTCGCTACAGCTGCTCCGGCATCTAGACAATGGGCGAGTTATGCTAATATTAATACGGCAGAGTCTGTCAGCAGTCGTGGAAGGAGCCTGTACAATGTGACGTCACTTTGTACAGAAAATGAAAACGGCTTGTTCTATGAGACTGTTGAGGTTTTATGGGGATTCAAAAAAAACACTGGGTGAATTTTTATCATTATAGGGTGGTTGTGTACACACACTGAAACACACACTTTTTTGTTCAAACACCGTCTTAAAGTGAATTTTGCATAACAGGTCCCCTTTAAGTTAACCAACAAACACAGTTCAGTACAAATCAGTAATAAGCTATTCATCAACTTGTTTTTCCCATCAGTATACAAAGTTATTCACATTCCTCTCCCTTTGTTTATTCAGTTACTAAATATTTTGAGTAATTTTTCAATAATGAACAATAATAAGCTAGCAATAGGGGTATATTCACATGAGATGCAGGACAGTGGAATGAAAAAATAGCAAGGTCTAGAGACAAGTTTTTTAAAAAGTCGAAGGTTTTTTAGGATGCTGTTTCCTTTCAGTCGGTCACGTTCAACATACGTCAGATGTCACCGAGGAATTGTCACTTCTGGGAGCCCTATCAGCTTTGAGTGTCTACAGAACGAGCCAATGCACATTGGCGTGCAAGATTTGCATCTCGCGCTCCACCCCGCAGCGCAGGTATAAATAAGGAAGCAGATGCAGTACACATTGTTCTTTACTTCGGAGCCGAGCAGTTCTGTGCTCTCTCTGAAAAGTGTGTATACAGTGACTATGAGTCAAAAGCAAGCTTTCTGGACGGTGTTGGTATGTTGTCACGAACAGCGGTGATCGCGAAAATTGCTCAACAACTGCTGTTTTCACAGCATTTGAGGGGGTGTCTTCAATGAGTCCGCTGTTTATTCAGCTGTGAGAAGGTTCGGTGAAGGCATTCCTTGTTGAGTGTGCACAGCAGGATTGCACAGGATTTCCCTGTCTGTGCACCGCAGTCATCCCTGGGTGCTTCAGCACTAAGAAAAGAGAGCTTTTCTCCCTAAAAGAGTAACACGAGTGTGACACTGCATCTTTTTAAAGACGACATTCCACTCGTGTGTTTCTGGATGCGATCGTTCACTATCCTCGTTATGATGGCCACGATCACTGTCTTGCATGTCTGGGCAAAAGCATGCTGAAACTGCGTTCGTTGGCACATCAACTGCCTCGAGTTGTTAGCAGTACGTCTTGCGCTGGGCCGCCTCAAAGGGCCGCTACGAGGCAAGCACATACTGGTCCAAACGGACAGTACTACGGTTGCTGCGTACATCAACTGACAAGATGGTCTACGCTCCGTCGCACGTCACAACTCGCCCACCATCTCCTCCTTTGAAATCAGAAGCATCTGAGGTCGCTTTGCACCACTCACATTCACATGATTTGGAGGCGCCTCAGGACCGCACAGGTAGACCTGTTTGCCGCCCCGGACACGTCACATTGTGTTTTCCCCAGTGAGCCCTCTCGCACAGACACTGCAACATCAGGGAGGAGGAGCAGGTCTTGCTATTTACTTAATGACCTATGTTCGTTCATTTGCCAGAGGAGACCTGGCCCCCAACTGAGCCTGTGTTCTCCCATGTTTTTTTTCTCCAATGGAGTTTTTGTTCCTTGCCACTGTTGCCTATGGCTTGCTTAGTGGCCCTCCCTGGCCCATTCCTTTGAGGAAGGTCCTGCTTTCTCAGAGACAGGGCACCCTCTGGCATCCGCGTCCAGGCCTCTGGAAACTCCATGTCCATGCGGAGGTTCTAGGTGATCTACCCCAATCTGTGGTAGACACATCACTTCGGCTAGAGCCCCCTCTACGAGGTGCCTCTATGCTCTTAAGTGGAACCTGTTCGTTGAGTGGTGCTCTTCCTGCTGGGAAGACCCCCGAAGTGTTCGATCAGTTCTGTGCTCTCCTTCCTGCATTATGATTCATTTCTGACAAACCTGGATTGCTCTATTCCCAATAAAACAAATACAGAGAGATGAATTGGGCAAAACAGAATTACCTAAAGAGACATTTTAGACATCCTGGACCTAGGAACGAATGGGCAAAGTTAGGATATGGTTCTTTTAAAGGGTAGGTAAACTAAATCCTAGTGGTGTTTAGGCATTCTGTGCAGGTTGTGTTAAATTAGTTTTCATGCCCTATTTGTCCTGTAATGACTTGTTAGGCCCTGACTGAGTATATTAGACCCACACAGGTTCAAGGCCACCTGGGATTTATGAACAAATTGGCCCGACAACTCTTGGATCTTATGTCACCTTTGAACTCTCAAGGTCAAATGTCAAAAGTGACTTTCCTCATTACATTTCCAGCAGAGGTGCAGATGTGGAACCTTTTTTTACACAAAGAAAGTTTCAATACAGGAATTTAGAGATTATTAGAGAAAAAAAGTAAAGTTTGAATTAGGGGTGGGTCAAAATGGTTGATTATGTGGCCAGACATCCAAAAACCAATCAGTGTCAATTAGTGAGGTAGTTGTACTGTTAGATTTTTTTCTTATTTTTTCGAGTTTGACATGAACCACATGAACCCAAGTCCATATGCCAGCCACTGCTGGCGTCATTCGTGCTTAACACAAACCTTGATGCATATTTGGCATGCTGTCTGAGGGGAGGGCTCTGAGCTCGGAATTTGACCCGAACCCAGAGTACTCCCCCCATCCCTGGTTGGGATAGGAAATAATTAAGAGTGAGGAATTGTGGTGGTGGAAGGATGCTAGAAAACTGTCGTGAGATAGAGGTACTGAAAGTCGGCTATATACAGTATACCTCCTCTCATGCTAATTAGGTTGATTAGAACATGCTCCTTTCCAAACTTTGCTAATAAAACATCATATAAATCACCTGTACATGTACACTTACTGATGATTAGTATTTGTTATCATTACAGTTCACTTGTGTAGGTGCTACTGAATTACAGTGTTGTAGTACTCAAGACAGGACTCAGTCTCGATTTAGAGTCCAAGACTATATATCTTGATCTTGTCATGAACTCTGTAGTATGTGGACTTGGTCTTGACTCGGACTTGACGCTCTTCTAGTCTTGGTTTTGACTCTGACTCGAATGAGCTGGTCTCAACTACTGGGTAATACTACTCTTCTACTAGTGTAACTGGTCCTATCGCTCAGAGCGAGAGCATTAACTGGTATCAGTTGCTAGCATGCCTGTTAATCCCTGACAGTACACTGATGCCCCATTCTATTTCTGACATACTCAAAGCATTTGCGCTACTTCTGACATGAAGGACAAATGCATTTGCAACGGTTGCTTTGACGTGTCACAGTTTTAAACCTTACTCCCATTCAGGTCACAGTGCCATTGTATCTGGTCCTAGGCAGGCGCACTAACAATGGCACTAAACAGCTTACCTGTATACTGATTGGCCTCTGTTACACTAGCATAAGCTGGTTAAAAGGTTTGACTACATTTACATGTTCACCAATAATGCGATTATTTATAATAATCAGAGTAAGGTCTTAATCGCAGTAAGATGTTTACATGACACGAGCAGAACTCTTCACTCCAGTTTACATGCAATTTTCATTATTCTAATTATTCGCATGGTTATACCATGTTACTGGCCATTGTTTTAATCTACTCGCATCAAATTCAAAATACACTTTTATGGACGTACTGGATATTATTGGGCGCTGTGATGAACATCGCAATGCTGAGTTTGCCTGCTGCCATCATGTTCTTCGCACCGTCTGGATGAAGATACGGAGCAGAGACAGCACAGTGAGTTGTGTTGACAGAGTTTAGCGCTTTGGAGAAGATAAAACTTAAGAATAATGTCATTATTAATGTTCATTTATGAAGTTGTGTGAACAACACGGCATCCGTGTACGTCTGAGCACATGCGCACTTTGGTCAGAGTGGTAATAATGCGATTAAGGTGTTTACATGCCTGTTTATTGCGATTAAAATCGGTGTACGCCACATAGTTTAATGTGACTATGGTTACTACAATTATGAGCTTAATCGGATTAGTTTGATCGAAGTATTGTGTTTACATGAGGTAAATTTTAATCGCAATATTGCCAAAATCCCATTATAATTGCATTATGAGGGTGCATGTAAACACACTGACTGTTGCAAGTAGACATTAGTAGCTTGATTAATGTTGCCATGATGGTGACCAGTCAAAACTGGCTACTGGTCAGTAGGATGCTTTTGACTGGTAATTTAAGATAATCAACAGCAGAACATGCTATGGTCTTGGCCCGAGGTGTCAAATCCTACTCCTTGAAGGCCACCTATCTGCAGAGTTTAGTTCCAACCCTAATTAAACACACTTGAAGCAGAAAATAAAGGTTTTGGGTTCATTAGAAACTTCCAGGTGGGTGTGTTGAAATTCTGCAGGATAGCATCAGACACCTCTGGTCTAGGCAGGTTTTCAGCAGGGAACAATTTGACCTATAGATTCTACAGAGAGTATGCATTTTCCACAGGGCATTGTGCTTCCACTGCTTGAGACCCAAGCCTGGCCTTTTTCTTGATTTCTGAGGGACATATAATAATTCAGACTATCAGTGAGGTTCAACTGTGGAATATCAGAGGAACTAGACATGCCTAGAATTTGTTTGGAAAGGCACAACAGGAAAAGAGAAGAAATGAGTCATTGCCATGGAGCTCTGGAGTGAAGTTCATGGAAGGTTGAACCAGCTAAACCAGCTAAAATCCTGCTCAGCCATGATCAGTTTTCATAGAGACCAGCTGTTTAATATCATGGACTGAATTAGCATTAGCTTATTGCTATGTTTAAATAGCTTGGCTTTATTTATTAACACAAGTTATTTTAGACTTTAAAAAACATGTGTTGGTCAAGTTCAAACCTGCTCAGCAAAATGCCTTATGAAATGAATATTTTTACAAGTCTTGAAAAAGAAAACGGAAAAAGACTTGTCTGTCTGCCACTTGAAGTCTCCCTGTGAACTTCAAGGGGGCATGGCTCTGTTTGGGAAAGTTATCCTGTGTTACCATGGAAAATGAAATTGTGATTTGACCTTTGAAATAACAAGGAGGAACAGTGCCTATTCTCAATTTCATTAAGATCTATTGATTGCCAAGAAGCCTAATGCTCACATTTTACTGGAGGTACAGAGCCATATTTGAAATATTGAAATGCCCAACTGAAATGCTTTCTTTTTAATGAATAAAGCTGTTTTCACTGTAGGATAACCAGTATATAAAACATATTCTAAATGCCAATGCCATGCTCAAGTCTTTTTGGGCACTTCTACCTACACATTCATAAATTACACATTAATTACAACATAATGTGTATTGAAGTGAATTTGCATGTAATAAAATTAATATGTTGGCCAATTTCGTCTTTTTTATATCTCAACAAAGAAGGGAAACTTTGAAGCACTAGTGCAACAAAATGAAGAGAAAATGCTGTGCATTAGGTTAAATTATACTTTATCTGTATTTAATCCTTCTCAGTCAATGATAATTGTGGGCAGTCTTAAACTAGCTAAATGAGCATTAAATGAGCATCATAAATAAGCAAATAAGCTATATCGCTGATCTTCATCAGCAGAACAACAAATTTGTATAAAACTGAATGGTGTACCATCAACATTTATTGATTCAATTGTCAATAACAGTTTGCTTCTACCATTAATTCTTTATTTGACACTCGCTCAACTCGGAAACTGGGAGCTTACAGAAAGTTTTCTCACTGGTAATTGCAACTTTATGATTAATAAACAAAGTCCAACAGAGGAGGGCGGGAGGATGCTTAGGAGGTGGGCGCAGGGCAGGCACAAGTGACAAGCACAGGGGCCAGGGCAGCACAAACAATAGGAGGAACCCGGAGGTAAGGCAGAGTTCGACAGAGCCAAAGGGGTGGAGGGACGAAGCACAGCTGAAGGCTCGGAAGTCCATGGTGAATGCAGAGTGACGACTGACCAAGGTGCAGCCGGAGGGACTAGGAGACCTGGGGAAGCCATAGGGACAGTGGTCCGAGGTGGAGCTGAAGGGGCAAGGAGCCACGGTGGAGCCGACAGGTCGACAGCCTGTGGTAGAGTGATGGCCACGGAGGTTTTAGGCAGAACAAACAGGTCAACAGTCCACGGCTGAGCTGGCAAATCAACCCGAAGTGGATCCATGAAGCACCGAGCAGGTAACATAGGAGCAGACGAATGGCTGATCAGAGGCAGTGCAGGCAGGGCTGAAGGATTGGGTAGTGCAGGCAGGGGTTTCACAAATGGCTTTCCTGACCAATACAGGACAGAGAGAAATCTCAGGAACGACCCTCTTGGTCGACCCGGAACAGGCGGACATTTCAGGAATGACTCTCCTGGCTGACTCGGAACAGGCAGAGGAGGTGGGAGTGGGAGGCAGGGCAGGAACACAAACATCAATAATTTGGTACTGGATCAGTGCTATAATCCTCTTGTCAAGTCAAGTCACCTTTATTTATATAGCGCTTTTTACAATGGAGATTGTTTCAAAGCAGCTTCACAGTGGTAACAGGAAAATAATGCAACAGAATTTGTTTCGGCTGTATTTTTCCAGATGAGTTTCAAAACAATAACAACATGTTCTTTCACAAATGTTTTGCATGTGGATGAATACTAGATGTTTTTTACACTCTTTATCACTATTAGTATTAGCTTTCCAAAGATCTTCTTTTGGTTGTTTTATTTGGTGCCTGACCTCCACGTTTTTAACTGATGCTGCCTTAACCTTCAGTTCAAATAACCTTCATATTGCATGTCACGTCAACGTCATATAACCAAAGCTGTACATTGTCATTTTTTTGTGTATTTTCAGTTTTCCAATTACCTGAAAGCTTAGAATACACTAACTGGTTATACTATACTACACAGATATTTAATCAGAATTTACACTGAACAAAATTATAAACGCAACACTTTTGTTTTTGCCCCCATTTTTCAAGAGCTGAACTCAAAGATCTAAGGCTTTTTCTGTGTACACAAAAGGCCTATTTCTCTCAAATATTGTTCACAAATCTGTCTAAATCTGTGTTAGTGAGCACTTCTCTTTTGCCGAGATAATCCATCCACCTCACAGGTGTGGCATATCAAGATGCTGATTAGACAGCATGATTATTGCACAGGTGTGCCTTAGGCTGGCCACTCTAAAATGTGCAGTTTTATCATACAGCACAATGCCACAGATGTCGCAAGTTTTGAGAGAGCGTGCAATTGGCATGCTGACTGCAGAAATGTCCACCAGAGCTCTTGCCCGTGAATTTAGTGTTCATTTCTCTACCATAAGCCGTCTCCAAAGGCGTTTCAGAGAATTTGGCAGTACATCCAACCGGCCTCACAACCGCAGACCACGTGTAACCACACCATCCCAGGACCTCCACATCCAGCATCTTCACCTCCAAGATTGTCTGAGACCAGCCAATCGGACAGCTGCTGCAATAATCGGTTTGCATAACCAAAGAATTGCTGCACAAACTGTCAGAAACCGTCTCAGGGAAGCTTATCTGCATGCTCGTCATCTTCATCGGGGTCTCGACCTGACTGCAGTTCGTCGTCGTAACTGACTTGAGTGGGCAAATGCTCACATTTTCTCACAGGCGTCTGGCACTTTGGAGAGGTGTTCTCTTCACGGATGAATCCCGGTTTTCACTGTACAGGGCAGATAGCAGACAGTGCGTATGGCGTCGTGTAGGTGAGCGGTTTGCTGATGTCAATGTTGTGGATTGAGTGGCCCATGGTAGCAGTGGGGTTATGGTATGGGCAGGTGTATGTTATGGACAATGAACACAGGTGCATTTTATTGTTGGCATTTTGAATGCACAGAGAAACCGTGACGAGATCCTGAGGCCCATTGTTGTGCCATTCATCCACGACCATCACCTCATGTTGCAGCATGATAATGCACGGCCCCATGTTGCAAGGATCTGTACACAATTCCTGGAAGCTGAAAACATCCCAGTTCTTGCATGGCCAGCATGCTCACCGTACATGTCACTCATTGAGCATGTTTGGGATGCTCTGGATCGGCGTATACGACAGCGTGTTCCAGTTCCTGCCAGTATCCAGCAACTTCGCAAAGCCATTGAAGAGGAGTAGACCAACATTCCACAGGCCACAATCAACAACCTGATCAACTCTATGCGAAGGAGATGTGTTGCACTGTGTGAAGCAAATGGTGGTCACACAAGATACTGACTGGTTTTCGGACCCCCCGGACGCCCCCAATACAGTAAAGAAGTGCTCACTAACACAGATTTAGACAGATTTGTGAACAATATTTGAGAGAAATAGGGCTTTTGTGTACATAGAAAAAGTCTTAGATCTTTGATGGTGGCATGGAACCAAAACTCCATCAGGTGGCAGGATGGAGAAAAAACCTCTGGTCGGTCACAAACGGTGTATGATTATGATTCAGGCAACATTACAAGTCAGAAGTCATATTAGATCGGAATATTCAGAATATTTGTCCAGTTCCATCTGGCTGAAGATCAGAGTCATCATGCAGGAGACAGGCTTGTTGAGGATCAGTGCCACTGGATGTCGTGGCGATGAGGCCTTCATTGTTGGCCTCATCGACACAACATCCTTGTTATGTTGGTTTGGTTTTTTTTTGGTGTTCTGGTGTCTTTTATTTGAAATTCTCAGTCATGTTTCCTGCTTCCTGTTTGTCATGTGCTTCCCTTGTTCCTCATGTTAGCCCTGTGTATGTGTCATGTTCTGATTGGTTGTTAATGTCAGTGGCGGTGGGTGGCACAAAATGCGCGGTGTGGGCTATAGAGTGGTGATCCTCCTCCATCTCGCTGATGGTAAAGGGGGACCTGCAGTGAAAAAGGACCCATTCCATGGACTCATGAAAGCTCCCTTGAGGAAAAAAACACATACAGGCTGTCGTCGTCATAGTGGACAAGGTGGCATAAATCCAGGAAGGACTGTGTGTGTCTCTCGAGGGAGCTGTCCCCCTGGGAGAAGAGGAGGATGCAAACTGCCGCTAGATCCTTTTTTAATGGTCTGTCCTTCTGTCAACTATGGTTGCAAAATAAAGAATAATGAACAGATCTAATAACAGCAGTTTTAGTTTTATTAACAAATAACTCGGGACTAGAAACACAAACAAAACAACTATGTAAAAAGAGATGAGAACTGACCATGAACTGAAAAAAAACAGAGGGCTTAAAGGGATAGTTCACCCAAAAATGAAAATGTGATGTTTATCTGCTTACCCTCAGGGCATCCAAGATGTAGGTGTCTTTGTTTCTTCAGTAGAACACAAATGAAGATTTTTAACTCCAAACGTTGCAGTGTGCCAGTCGTATAATGCATGTCAATGGGAACAGTTGAGAGTATGAGAGCTATGAGAGTAAAAAAAACATACACATACAAATCCATATTAAACCCTGCGGCTCGTGACGACACATTGATGTCTTAAGACACGAAACGATCGGTTTGTGCGAGAAACCGAACAGTATTTACATAATTTTTTACCTCAAATACAACACTATGTACATCAGCATTCACTGCGTAATGACTTCCTGTAAGTGAGGTCAAATGTACACAATATGGCATATCTCAATCGGATTCAAGTGGCGGAAGTGATCTCTCACATGTATCTCTACGCCATATTGTGTATTTTGACCTCACTTACAGGAAGTCATCGCGCAGTGAATGCTGATGTACATAGTTTCACGAGTTCACACTTACATCAAATTAAAATAGAGTAAAGATTATGCGTATTTGGCGTGCTGTCCGGGGGAGGGCTCCGGGCTCTGAATTTTGGCCCGAACCCAGAGTATCCCCCCATGATAGAGATAGACTAGAACTAGACTGTATTGTATTATAGATTGTGTTGATGCCTAATAAGAGTTTATTAATTCAAAGTGAGGAGATGGGGTGGTGGTGGGATGCTAAAAAACTGTAAACGAAAAGAAGGTAAATCTGCACTATATATACACCTCTCGTCGTTGAATAAATTGATTAACTTGACGTGCTCCACTCGTGTTTAATTAGGTTTAATTATCTGAACCTGCTCCTCCCGAAATTTGTTAATAAAACATCACGTATTTGAGGTAAAAAATGATATAAATACTGTTCAGTTTCTCGCACAAACCGATCTTTTCGTGTCTTAAGACATCAGTGTGTCGTCACAAGCCGCAGAGTTTAATATGGATTCATTGACATGGTTCCCATTGACATGCATTATACGACTGCAAACTGCAACGATTGGAGTTAAAAATCTTAATTTGTGTTCTACTGAAGAAACAAAGACACCTACATCTTGGATGCCCTGAGGGTAAGCAGATAAACATCAAATTTTACATTTTGGGTGTACTATCCCTTTAAATAACCAGACAAACTAATCAATGAAATTAATAACAGGTGTGCAAATAAATCAAACAATTAAAAACCATGGAAACGAACTAAAAATAGGACACAAGTGATAAACCCACCTAAAACAGAAACAAACCCAGATAATCCCAGATAATTACACTTAGTAGGGTGAGGAAAATAAACTTAAACTCAGATATTTGTTTTCAGATCTTGTTTTAAGCATAAACATTTAAATTTGATATTGTTTTCAGAAAATAAGACTTTTGAAAAACTGAATGAAATGACTTAAACTAATTTCCATTTTCAATTAAATGTATTTTGATTTAAGAATTGTTAGATATTTGTAATGAAAAACAAAACAGAAAATCATGTTTTGCAGTGTGGTGTTTTTCATATGCTCTCAATCGTAAATAATCATCCTGACATGACTACATCACAGCAAGAGACCACAGAAAAGTTTTTAAAAACACTCAGTTAATCAAATAATTTCCACTTCAGTCCACTAGGAAAACAAAAGAGCTGTAATTATTACTACACTTTTTAATGTCTCTATCCTTGAAATGTTTTTCACATGATTCCCAGAATTCCAGATGAGTTTCAAAACAATAACGACATGTTCTTTCACAAATGTTTTGCATGTGGATGAATACTAGATGTTTTTTACACTCTTTAGCACTATTAGTATTAGCTTTCCAAAGATCTTCTTTTGGTTGTTTTTTTTGGTGCCTGACTTCCACAATGTTTTTAACTGATGCTGCCTTAACCTTCAATTCATGTCTTTTAAATTATATATTGCATGTCACGTCAACGTCATATAACCAAAGCTGTAAATGGTCAATTTTTTTGTTTGTGTATTTTCAGTTTTCCAATTAGCTGGTAGCTTAGAATACATTAACTGGTTATACTATACTACACAGATATTTAATCAGAATTTACAAATAGTTGTTTAAGGTGAGTAGGATTTGTGAAGAACTTTCTCTTATTTATTGGTAAAGAAATCAATTTAAGAGTACATTGTTGATTTATAATATTATATTCAATATAATAATAATAAGACTGATTATAACCAAATTAGGTAACACTTTACAATACGGGTGCACTAATATGCATTAATTCATGCTTAACTAATGCACAGATAACCATGACTTAATGTATGACTCATGACGAACTAAACCATTTATTAATGATTACTGCATCAGCAACTAATGAACATTCTATATGATTCATAGATTAAGTAATATATGCATTGCTATTAATTAAATATGACATCATGAATTAATTCCCTAATAACATATTATATTAACTAATAATGTAAATGAATGTGTTAGGGTCAAAGCCATGCATTTCAACTTCCAGTTGTCTGCTTTAATGAATCATTAGCTAATTTGCAAAGGTATAATTATGTTATGACTTTACTTGTTGTGGTACTATTAACTAATTGTTACGTAATATATCATAGTGGTAATTTTTGAATTAATTTTGAATTAGTTAATAGTCACGTGCCTCAACAAGTTAAGTCATAACATAATGACACGTTTGCAAATCGTTAGCTAATGATTAATTAAAGCAGACAACTGAAAGTTGAAATGCATGGCTTTGACACATTGTGATAATTAACATATACATTTACACTATTAGTTAATATAATATGTTATTAGGGAATTAATACAATATGGAACATTTAAATAATAACAATTTAATGATTACTTAATCTATGAATCATATAGAATGTTCATTAGTTGCTGATGCAGTAATCATTAATGGTTTAGTTCTTCATGAGTCATACATTAACTCATGATTATCTGTGCATTAGTTAGGCATGAATTAATGCATATTGGTGTACCCGTATTGTAAAGTTTTACCCAAAATTATTATAATTATATTGTGCAATAATAATAATAATATTGCAAAACTATTATTATTTTTATTATTACAAATGATAATGATCAGTGACATACCCAGAGGATTTTTTTTTTTTTGACATGGCAGTACTTAATTGTCAACTGAATCATATATAATTGATGGATTATTATATGGTTGACTTTATATCCCTGATGGTATTTTAGCTAATTACTGTAGTGTACTGTAATGTTAAAATGGTGTCATACAAGTGACTTCTGGACAAGTAAATAATCAGTTTTACTACTCTAAAAGACACGTACCTGGAAAAGCTTAATGTTGAACTCTGCCTTTTAGCATTTAGAACTGGCCTCCAGATTTTTAGGTCATTTAAACTTGCTTGTAAACACTGAAAAAGATGAGGGGAGGGGTGCAAATTCCTTAGACATGTGTTTTTGTGTAACCTGATTTTTTGGCACACATTGAAAACATTACTTGGGTCCTTTGACTTTGTCAGTGTTTTTGTTTTTTACTTTGGAGAGCATGTGGTCTGAAATGCCAGCATGAGTGGGCTCATGTGAGATTGTTTATCCTCTCTTCTCTCTCTCTCTCTCTCTCTGCAGATTATCCATGAACCTCCACCACCAATAGTGGAAGATAGTACGGTAAGAACTTTTGTTTTATTGTAATTGCCACACAATTGTCACAATCTAATTAAGCAGCATCACACTTGCATTTGTGTTGTCATACTGATTATCAGCAAGACTGATCTAGCCATAGGCATGCAACATTTCAGACAAAAACTTGCTTGTTAGGTCATTTATTTCTTCTCCGCCAACAAAAATAATTTTAGAAAAAGCCAAAGCATCAAGTCACGAAACAGCACACCGAATGAAAGCTGCTCTGAAACAGCATATCATTGGATCGGAACGAAGGAGATTTCCCTTTTCTGCTCAAAGCGTTCCATAATCACGCCACCGCTCACATACTCTGGTCTGGAACGTGTGGTGTGATACAAACTGTGAAATCCTAGTGCTGTTGTACTAAATATCAGCACTTTATCATGGCATCCTGGAATACTTGATTCTGATTGGTCAAATACAGAACTGAGCAGTCAAGTATTGTTGTTTACTGACTTTTAATCTGGATATTTTGCTGTTGCCCATGGCAGCATGGACCAGTAGTTACTATGACTAATAGAAATGACCCCAAAGGACAGTATATATCAAACTTTAATATACATTTTTACATTTTAATATATTATATATGGTCAGCATAAAATGTTGGTAGATGGCTATAAGATTAGAAGGCCACAGTTGAAGCAAATAATTAATAAAAAAAATTAAAATTTCGCTTTGACGAACAAGGACCCGGTAAATTGCTGTGTTCATGCCATGTTACGAGTTTTGCAATTTTTTACAATTACGAGTTTTGTAAGGGCATGAATGCTTTTTACAAGTCAGAATCTCTGTATTTCTGACATGCACTGTGAAGTCCAACAGTTGTACTAACTAACTAACTAATGAAACATTTGAGAGAACATCACATAACCTGACTTCATAAATTGATGTTGATTTTCCTAAAATGTTTTTTTATCGAACTCACCATTATGGTGATCAGTGTTCCCTTTGGTTAGGCTCTTGGAACTTCATTTATATTATTGTAATTATCTTTCTATTGATGCAACGATGCAACAAGATATCAGTTATTTGGTTTAAAAGGAAGGGAAGTAATTACTAGGTTAACTTATAACTTATAACTATAATCATGAACTAGTCTATTTTTCATGTCAAATAATGATCTTTTAAAAATGTATTGCTAACACCTGTCATAAACACATTGAGAAACTTTTAATTGTGTTGATATAACCCCTCTACATTTGTGACAATATCTTGTAATTGACATTGCTTGAGTCACACACAGACTTCAACATTCAGCATGCAAAACACAACAATGGTAGCTAAACTAAGTCAAGAGTAAATCTAAAGTAAATGATCAAGTACTCTCTACAGTTCTTTTTTAGTTACTAGAAGGTAATAACTATACTAAGCTTTTGTCAGTACAATATACTGTACTATTCCTATGACACTAAGTTTTTTAAGCAATCAGTTTGCATGCTTTTTTTAAGTAAGTCTAACTAATTAGAACAGAGAAAGACAAGTAACTAGGATGTGGCTGTAAGTTATCTGTAAGTAAGATGACAGATATCCTGGTAAGCTGTCATAAATAGGATAACACATAGCCAGCCGGTCATTATCGCTTAAATAAACTCAGACCAGATTATGACGTAAAACGGAGGGGTGTTGTATCACCCTAAAGAAGTTTGTGATAATGTATAGTTTTGCTGTTATACTTTGGAAACTAAAAGTGTTTAGACTAAACTGATTGTGATTGTTTTATTTAACTCTTGCTTATCTTGGATTAGGCTTAATCCATCTTTATGAAACAATCCCTGAGGTCTCAATGTGCAAATCCATACATGCAAAATGTGTATTAAGACTGTAAAAAGGTCAATTTGTGATGTTATTTTGAGCTCTTTCTGAAGGCCAGAATGTTTCAGCTATTTAACAGGAACTTTGGGAAAGACTTTGGACTCTATAAAACTATCCAGATCTTTGTAGGCTGTTGTTTAACCGTGCTGGCTCTGCTGTGCTAAAATGAATTAGTTCAGTCTGGCCTTATTAAAGACCTGTAATATGATAGCATATTTTGTTTTTAAAAATCTTTCATTAGTGATGTCACTTTTGTAAGACCATAGGAATGTCATACGTAGAATGGCTATGGGTTGTGGATTTTTCCCCAAAGGTTTCTTTAAGTTACGCTAAACTTTCAGGATATAAAGCATGATGGGGAATCAAGTGGGTGGTCTGAAATATGAGGGAGGGGACGCTGTTAACCTTTTTGATTAAGTATGGAGACATTGATAGAAGATGGCCGTTTAAATCCCAAGGACTGATTGTTCAACACGGTTAAATTTCTTCAGAGCTGGAAAAATAAAGTCATAACTTGAGTGAGCCAAGTTGGACTTATTTTACTGGATCAGGAAGAGCTAGGGAGGGCGTAAGGCATGGCTCGTGCCTTTCTGAGAGGCAATAAATGAAAAAGTCATGTTTTAAAAGAGTGAGTCACACCTCATTTAGGAAAATGCTGTGCCATTTGAATAAGACCCCAAAAATATGTTTTTGGAACAAACAAAAAATCTTTACAATAGTGGTCTTGTTTCATTCTATGAGATGTATATCTGTAATCCCTACTTCTTATGGTGTGGGTCATATTTTATTTTTACCGTGTGTAGTTTAGTTCATGGTTTTCGAGGATGAGGATTTTGGTATCTTCTTAATTTGGCTACCTTAGTAATTAGCACTAAAAAAGTCTTTACCTGTTGTCCTTGACTAAAATAGGTTTGAGAACCATTGGGCTCTATTTTGGTCACATATTCATTGTCTCGTGTTGTTTGCTCTGTAAGGATGATGAAGAGGATGGCACTCCGAAGAAGAAGTGGCCCACAGTCGACGCATCCTACTATGGAGGAAGAGGAGTTGGCGGAATTAAAAGAATGGAGGTAAACAACAGTTTTATTACACACTAGAGGACACCAGCCACTAAATTAGCACACGCTTAGTCACTTAACAGATGCTTTTCATCCAGAGGAAGAGGGCCATGTCTCTTGAGGAACCTAGGGTTAAGTGTCTTTCTTAAGGGCGATAGATTCTGTCAGTAAATCTCCAGTTGACAGTTTGCCTCTACTTGGAATGAAACCACTGTTGTTTACATTACTTGCCAAGAGACTTCACCACGTCATAATTGAAGTCAGCGATGCTGCCGAAAGTGAATAAAAAGCCCACAACCGTGAAGAAAAACAGGAAATACAGAAGGGAAAGCAAAATGTTTGTCAGATGCATTGATTCACAAAAAGTATGCTTGAAATAAACAATGAATTATGCAAACCTCGTCAATAACACCAGACAAATGCCATGATAAAAACAAGAGGAAAATGGTTCAATCAACTTATTTTCAACAAATGGCTGCCGGTAAAGTACCTGAGTTTACAATTGAGAAAAACAAGCATGCTTGCATTATACAGCTCATCTGCTGTTTAGAATCCTTCCTTCCATCAAACATTCTCCCTAAATTGCCAGAACTGCAGAGATAGCAGTTTAAAGGTGCAGTAACTGATATTATGTCATCAGTTAGCAAAAGCAATTTGTTACTATGATAATTCAGGTCGAATGTCTAATTAGTGGTGCTTGCCATAGGCAACGCATCACTATTGTTATCTCACAGAGACGGGTTTATTATTTTTCCACACAAAATTTTGGCACGCTACTCCTCCCACACTGTTTGTCGCAGACCCGTGAATGAGACGTCAAATCGTGCGGATTATTGAGGAATGGTGTGCTATGTCTTTTCTAAGCGATTGGGTGTACGATGTTTGTCCCGTGGGCTAAAAAGTAGCCGAAAAATCCCATAGTATTAACATTGGGGCGAACTTTGACCACTCATTGCTCAGAGCGAGGATTTCGTAGAAACTTGTGACTTACCACATTTGAAGAGGCAGGCAGGCTCTGTAAGAACATACCTCGCAATGGGGTGTTAGTTTTACCCCTGGGGCGCAAGAGCTGCCCAAATTTCCTCATAGACTTATGGTGAGGAACGGCCCATGAAACGCATGTTTTTCCTACTATGGAACCTTGCATAGGGATTTTGTATTGACCATAACTCTGGATCACAGTGTCACAGAGACAAGGGGGTGGGCTCAATTTACTCAGGCAACCAATCACTATCTCATACTAGAACGTGGTTAATCATGGTAAATCATGCTAGAACGTGGTAAATCGTGGTAAATCATACTAGAAACACGGCGGTGGAGGTTTAGAGGTTCCAGGCTTGTAATGATGATAATAATAATGCAAATAGACAAACAAGCAAAGATGACACACAAGTATATTCAAGCAAAAGACCAACGTTACTCACGTATCGATTAGAAATAAAGGAACCTCAGCATCCGTTTTTAGGCTTTCCTGCTCCTTTAAGACCCCCTGTGGTGAAAATCAAGTTTTTAATGTTGTTTATATGTGTATGTGGTGTTTTTAATATGCTTTCAGACAAACCATGTGCAAATTCATAAGTCAACACCATTGCTGAGTATTTTCTCCTTAAAAGATCAGTGAACCAAGTCTCAAAAACGTTTGAAATCGCTGGTGTTTCTGACGAAACTGCGCTGATTTTTAATGGCGAACGGGAACATGGTTTGTGTGACATTAGCAACACATGTAGTCAAGCAAAAGTTGATGTAAAGAAAATAAATGTAGTTAATCATATTCATTACCGTTATGTGTCTGACCTTGTAAAGAGCGATACCTTTGTGCAGCGTTTACTACAGTAAAGTTGAGTAAAGTTGACCGAGTGGATCTCTGAGCTGGTGTGAGTGAGTGGAGGCAGGGCTGAGTTGCATATTCATAGATAAGCGTATACTAAATGAAGCAAGGGTGTAGAGTTACATTCAAGCTATTTTAAGGCATGAAGAATTTTTTTTCAAAGGAAAAAACTTTTAAATATGTAATTTTGGTCATCAAAGATGAGTTTTAAGGGATGAAATTATCGACTACAGGAGGACTTTAAGGTCTTTCCAGCGCTGGAAATCTACTCCGATATTAACGTGGGTCCTACCTCTTGCCTGATCGTAACCCTTCTTTTCCCGCTCCGCTACAAACACACACAGTTCCGGGTGTATTTTCACTCTGCAATGAAGAGTTTTAGTGCAATGCTGTATATCTCTTCATTAGTGCAATATTTATAAATACTGGTCTACAACTGTTTACTTTTTGCCCTATATGTTTAATATGTGTGGCATATGTAATATATGTATGTTTTTGTTGTATATGTTTTTTTTCAGGCACCAAGGGAAGCACTTCCTAATTTCGTTGTACATGGTATAATGACAATAAAGGCTTTCTATTCTATTCTATTCTATTCTATTCTGTGATATTCTATTCTGTTTCAGTGCTATTTTATTAAATTCTATTCTTTTGCTATTCTGTTCTGTTTCTATGCTATTCTATTCTATTCTGTTCTGTGCTATTTTATTGTTTCTGTGCTATTCTATTCTGTTTCAGTGCTATTCTATTCTATTCTGTTCTGTTCTATTCTATTCTGTTCTGTTCTGTTCTGTTCTGTTCTGTTCTATTCTGTGCTATTCTATTCTATTCTATTCTATTCTATTCTAAATAAGCCTGAAAAGCATTTTGAAATGTTGACAACAGAAAGGTTGTGACGAAAAATGAATAAGAAATATTTCAGAGTAAAATTTGTAATACTGATCATGTGAACTCCACTGTGCAGAAGGTCAGGTGTTCCAGCTTCATTTAAAGCCCTTTGGATCATTGTCAGATCATGCTGGATAACATGATCATCATCATCATCGTTTCAGGTTCGCTGGGGTGAGAAAGGTTCGACCGAAGAGGGTGCTAAATTGGAAAAGGCGAAGAACGCAAGGGTAAAGATGCCTGAACAAGAGTTTGAAGCTCCTCCTTCTCGCATCCTAAATAATGGCATGCGGAAACCACCAGGTCCCCGTAAATGGTACTCGCCTATAAAGGTGAGAAGAACAATTGTGTATTCTTGGGCTACACATGATGAATACGTTTTAAAGGGGTCATGAACTACATTGTTTTCTTGTTTTATGTTTCCTTCGGTGCACTTAAAAATAGTTAGTATAATTTTGTGCAACCACAATTGTCACAATAAAAGGCATTTTTCCTACCCTGATTTTAGCCTCTGATTTGAACGCTCTGTTTGAAGGGTGTCTGCTGTGAGACTTCAGTGTAAACGGCCACTGCTGTGATTGGCTTTAATCTTTGCATATTAAATAGCTAAGTATTACATGTGAAACTCTCTCAAAAACTTGAAAGGTTGCAGTGATGAGCATTGTAGCCGATCAGACATGTTGAGCACATGAATGCAGTGATCTCGTCATTGCAACTCGATTTCTTATGAAATTACATGTTGTCACATTACTGTCGAGTCCATATCGTAAAAGTCTGTTTGCAAAGCCTGTGCCGAAATTGCGATTGATTTCTCACAGTGAAATGTACCGAGGAAGAAACAAGGAAGTTTTCAGTTCTGAAACTTACAGGATATATATATATATATCAACTCAGTTGATGACCCCTTTAAAAGCATTTTGTGTTGAGAAATGGCAAATGTTTAAAGGTGAACTCATGGGAAGTCAACATGTGCGGTGTGACATGCTAAACTCTACCTAAAACTATTCACTTTTTTTTATTTTTATTATTTTATAATTATTATGCATGCTACTTTTATGAGATCATATTAATTGTAATATTTGTACCTTAAAAAATACATTTGTGACACTGCAAAATTAACTAATAAAAGTAAAATAAAAATAAAAATCCAAGAAATGTTGACCACTTTCCCCCAAACATTCACATGAAATTTAACCTTAAAGGATTAGTTCACTTTAAAATGAAAATATCCCATGATTTACTCGCCCTCAAGCCATCCTAGGTGTATATTACTTTCTTCTTTCTGATAAACACAATCAGAGTTATATTTATAAATATCCTGATATTTATAATCCGGATATTTATTAATATAACTCTGATTGTGTTCATCAGAAAGAAGAAAGTCATATACACCTAGGGTGGCTAGAGGGTGAGTAAATCATGGGATAATTTTCATTTTAAAGTGAACTAATCCTTTAAATCTTTTTGTTGATAGACAATGGACATGCTTGGCCTATATGTAAATGAACTTTGTTATGACTTGCTGGTCTCTGTATTGGACTGTAGCTCACACTGTTGTTCATTTGGATGGGCCCCGTTGCTGAGTACTGAATAAGGCCCAAGATATACTCTACATAAGTATGTGACTGCAGATGCTTCTAGCTACACATTTAAATTTGTGCATTGCCGTGTTCTGTGTCCGATAGCAATTTATAATACCTATGTGTTGTAGTCTTAGCTTTTCCACAAGGGGCGCTATAGTCTCTTTCTATGGGTTTTCTATTGGTTTCTATGTTATGGGCAACAGTACGCAAGAATGTATGCATGTAGATAATGTATTGATTTCTTCTGTAAAACACAAAAGAAAAGATTTTGAAGAACATTGGGGTCCAACAACAAAACGGACCCCAATCACTTTCAAACACTGAGAATGTTTACAAATAATAGTTTCATTTCTCATTCTGCTGACAGTTATACATGAGCAGCCCCCCACTATGCAGTTCTCCTGCTGAATTAATATGTCTAAAACCATGACTTGGGATGTCAATGCTTATAATCAAGCTTCTATTAATCCTAGCTGGGGGATTTGTAATACAGACCAGAAACTGTGGTGACCTCCAAGAAACTGGGCCTGCGGAGTCAGCATTTTATTACACTCAATACCAGGTTCCCCTCATTTCACCTCTCTCCGTTCACTCATTCTTATAGATCCTGTCGTCCAAGAGCACAGAACGTTGCCAAAGTTTCCACCCCCCATTGCTCATTCTTTTGGTCTGTTGTTTGAACATTTATCCCCTTTTTATTTGTTCATCTCTGTATCTCATGTGTCTGCCTGTTATTTGGAGAAGGGCAACATGACCAGTGATCCAACTTTACATTTAAATCTTCCTAGACATTCTTCTGTTCTTCTCTTTTCTTCACCCATTAATTTTCTTTTATATCCTTTTCCTATTTTGTTGATGAAGACAGCAGCTCTTGAGCAATGAGAGTTGGCTGACTTTATTAGTAAGTTGGGTCAAGGCCAATGAGGGACATTAGAATGCTGTTTCATATTAATAACCGTGGGGCAGATAGCGAAGCATTGATTCATTCTAAACTATGGCTTTGAGCTTTATCCGTCTCATCTGATAATGAGCCAGAGAGGCCACATGTGGGATGTTGAGTTCAGTAAATCTCTTTGCTGATAAAACCCATTTCCCAGAGTTTAGTGACTGATCAATGTGCAGAACAAGTTATTAAACACCTGAGGGTCAATGAAGACCTAAATCGCACAGCAAAAGCACACATGCTTTTTCAATCTTAATTTTCATGTCTTTGTGTGCAGGGAAAACTGGATGCATTGTGGGCACTTCTGAAAAAAGGGTATGATCGAGTGTCCATCATGCGACCACAACCAGGAGACAAGGTAAGACTCTTCATTGCTTATTGTTTCGCAGAACAATTTGTTTCTTTAACAGGTTATCAGAGACCACTTCTTTTATTTTACAGAGTAACTAAAATATGGAAATAACAAATGTCTGTGTTATCTAGAAGCCATTAATTACTGCTGTATTATAACATTAGATTGACAAGGTCATGGGTCCAATTCCCTATCAACATATATAGCTTGTATGTACTGTATGTAACTTTTGGGGAAAAAATGTCAAATGCATTTTTTTTTTTTTTTGCACAAATTAGCCTTTGCCAAAAGAGCAACATTAGAATGGTGTGAGACTGTTGTTCATGTGTGAACAGGAATGATACAAGGTTTTGAGAAGTTGGGATAAGACACGATTTGGATACACGGATACAGTACTGTATGCGCTTTATGAGTTTTTGGTAATATGAGTGAGGAGGATGCGGCTGTTGGGAATATGTGTGAAAAGTGAATGGGAGTTGGATGCTTTAGAGTTGAATGGGGTTTAATCTGTCATTTCAATTGCTGCAAAGAGTCGTATCCATTTTCACTTAATTTCTTTTTAAAGATAAACAGACACTCAAGGACTCTGAAGCTTGAAAAAGGACCTTAACTGACGCTTCTTGATTTTTCACAGTCCAACAGAGCAATCTGCTAAATCACTATTATAACTGTCAGTTAATTCAATATGACTTGGCTTTACTGAAAAGCAGAAATAAAAAGATGAATACGGCACTATTCTACAGCTTGATAGGAAATGAAAACCAGCCTCACACTGATAGAGCTTTACACAGCATGGATATAGACATCCTAGATCTTAGTTCAGTTCAGTTTTAAAGAACTTTTTGTCATTTTTGGAGCTTGTGCTCACCATCAACTTTTGTTGATAAAAACAAATCTCCTTTTGTGTTATATGTAGAAATAAAAACATATGGTCTGGCATGAGGGTTCAATAAATTATGATAATGTTTGGATGAACTAGTGTGCATATTTTAGTAGTGTTTACTCAAACAAGGTCAACTTTACTAATGTATCATGAACGTTAATGACAAATGGTGCAGTTAGACTTGGCTTTGTCTCTATAGCATGTATTTGCTTTCACTCTGTGCTTCTTTTAAACATTCTTCTATCCTCGGCTACAGACCAAGGGTGAAAGCCCACCTGTTGCATGCTGGGTCTCCTGGACTAAGAAAATAAACAGAGGAAATGCATATCATATATCCCAATTGGAGATGTGTATGAAATGAAATTTGAAGTTCTTTAGGGTGGACTCGTATGTTATTTCTTACTTATGCAAAGGATAATTTGACTATAAAGTAGACTGCAGGCCAAATCCACTGAGAAAAAGAGCTCATCTAAGGACAGGACCCCATACTCAATGCTGTTCATAGACTATTAAATACAGTTTGAACTGTTGGAGATGTGAGGCCACAGTCAGGTCTAGTTGTTCAGAAAATATACAATATATATGCATAGTTGCAACCACATTGCAACTTTTGCAAATGCAACCATCACTCACAATTTCTTCACAAAGTTAGAAAATCCAAGTGCATTAAATCTAGATTGTATGAACAAGATCAGTGCACTAACAATTACTTGATTGCTCCCTTTAAAAAAAAAGAAGTATACTTCAAGTTAATTTTATTAACTATACTTAAGTAATGTTCTAGTATATTTTTAAATAGTAAGTATATAAAATATAAATGTACTAGTAGTAAACTATACTGCTTGGGACTAAATTGGCCCACTTTTTAGTATATAAAGTATACGTTTAAGTGTACTATAAGTGTAACAGTAGTACATTTTAAGTGCACAACTAGTTCACAACTACGTTTCTCATTTGTACTGCGTCTGTGCTACAAGTGAGCCTATAAGTATACTAGTAGTTTACCATTTTTATACTTGTAGCACAATTTTTAGTTTATGAAAGGACACTTTAAAGTGTACTCTGTAAACTGCTAGTAGTTTTATACTGCAAGTATACTTGTAAGTGAACATAACATCACACTTATAGGTTATTTATGATGTTTGCACTTTAACTGTACTTTAACTCTTTCCATTTAAAAAAAAAAAAATGTTATTCTAGCTCCATGCATCCAACACTTGAATTGCTTGAAAAAAGAAACATTTTGAACAGAAAAAGCAACATCCAGATGGGATTTAGAATGACGATCAAAACACAGATGGAGTAGATCGAGTCCATCGACACCCCCAAATCTTCACAGTCACTAACCCTTCCTCAACATTTATTTCGGTAACATTAGGCAGTTTTGATTTACATGCTGTTTGATGACCGCGTTTTTACATTTACGCTAGCAATCTTCTATCACTTGTTCCTGCTTCTTCACCTGTATTTTGATCCAGAGATTCTGTACTAAAATAAGCGTAAACAGCGCCCCCTTACCTTATGGCATTAAAACCGTGGATAGCCAGAAAATTCAGTCAATGGCGGGAAAACAGTGAAGTACATCTGAAGTAAATTCTTATGTACTCTACCAGTGGACTAGCCTACACAAAAATTCTGATACTCAAAATTAGGAACATATCTGTTTTCTTTATAGATCAATATTTTAAAATAATGTACGTTTATAACAGTATGTAAAACTACACTCACCTAAAGGATTATTAGGAACACCTGTTCAATTTCTCATTAATGCAATTATCTAATCAACCAATCACATGGCAGTTGCTTCAATGCATTTAGGGGTGTGGTCCTGGTCAAGACAATCTCCTGAACTCCAAACTGAATGTCAGAATGGGAAAGAAAGGTGATTTAAGCAATTTTGACCGTGGCATTGTTGTTGGTGCCAGATGGGCCGGTCTGAGTATTTCACAATCTGCTCAGTTACTGGGATTTTCACGCACAACCATTTCTAGAGTTTACAAAGAATGGTGTGAAAAGGGAAAAACATCCAGTATGCGGCAGTCCTGTGGACGAAAATGCTTTGTTGATGCTAGAGGTCAGAGGAGAATGGGCCGACTGCTTCAAGCTGATAGAAGAGCAACTTTGACTGAAATAACCACTCGTTACAACCGAGGTATGCAGCAAAGCATTTGTGAAGCCACAACACGCACAACCTTGAGGCGGATGGGCTACAACAGCAGAAGACCCCACCGGGTACCACTCATCTCCACTACAAATAGGAAAAAGAGGCTACAATTTGCACGAGCTCACCAAAATTGGACAGTTGAAGACTGGAAAAATGTTGCCTGGTCTGATGAGTCTCGATTTCTGTTGAGACATTCAGATGGTAGAGTCAGAATTTGGCGTAAACAGAATGAGAACATGGATCCATCATGCCTTGTAATGGTGTGGGGGATGTTTTCTTGGCACACTTTAGGCCCTCTTAGTGCCAATTGGGCATCGTTTAAATGCCACGGCCTACCTGAGCATTGTTTCTGACCATGTCCATCCCTTTATGACCACCATGTACCCATCCTCTGATGGCTACTTCCAGCAGGATAATGCACCATGTCACAAAGCTCGAATCATTTCAAATTGGTTTCTTGAACATGACAATGAGTTCACTGTACTAAAATGGCCCCCACAGTCACCAGATCTCAACCCAATAGAGCATCTTTGGGATGTGGTGGAACGGGAGCTTCGTGCCCTGGATGTGCATCCCACAAATCTCCATCAACTGCAAGATGCTATCCTATCAATATGGGCCAACATTTCTAAAGAATGCTTTCAGCACCTTGTTGAATCAATGCCACGTAGAATTAAGGCAGTTCTGAAGGCGAAAGGGGGTCAAACACAGTATTAGTATGGTGTTCCTAATAATCCTTTAGGTGAGTGTATGTAAAAAACAGTATTTATAGGCTATTCAATCAAAAGATTAAACACAACTACAAGCCAAGTATAGAATACTTAATTATACAAGTATATCTTGATCAAAAGATTGAGTACAAGTATAGGCAAATATTCTTATTTGTGTATCCTTGTTTCCTTTCCTCGCTTCCTTTCCTTAGCTCCACCCCTTCAGGATGCGAGGGAAGGACGGAAGGAAAATACGCGAGGACGGAGAAATTGAATCAAGTGAAATGATATATTCTCGCTTCTTTAGCGTCACTTCAAAGCGTCGTCAATTAATGATGACTCTACCTCTGGATTTAGCTTGCATGTCGGGATTCTTGAACATTAGAGATAATTATTTATATTGTAATACTTTAAATCTCCACAAAATACTAAATTTTTCTGTATTTTTTTATATTACCAGTTATTTTTAACAATGAATTATTCCTAGTTATTAACTGCTTTTTATTTATTGTATAGTATTACAGTTTGTTTAATTTTCTTTAATTTTCTTGTGCTTTGATATAATTCTGCAACTGTCCTACTACAGTTGTTATTTGACATACATTTGTGTCTTGTACATGTAAACAATAATGATAATTATAATAATAATAATAATAATTCATAAACTGTGGCAAGATGTGAAGGGGGAGGAGAATTTATATGTGCGTCACGTTTAGTGGATAAAACACTTCCGCAAAGGATAAACCTGTGCGTCCTCGCTCATGACTCCTCAGGAAGCCTCCTCACTCCTCCATCCTCGCCTCCTTGCGGTGCAATTAGAGAATTGAGATGTTCGATCGGTTTCCAGGTCATAGGATGGGAGGACGGAGGAGCGAGGAAACAAGGAGGGATATTGAGAAACACCCTTAGACTTTTCTGTCAGTATAAGTCAAGTATATTTCCGAGAAGTGCATAGAGTATATTTCTGAGAAGTGCATACAAAGTAGGCTGAAAGTATTCTTTCTTATACTAATAGCACACTTGAATAAACTTGGGTCCTGTACTAGCCTGTACTAAGAGCTGCTAAAACAGGCTGTCATTTTCTCCGCTACGAAACATGTGCAGCTTTATTTTACCAAAGTAAAAAGATGAGGTCCAATGTCAACAGAACCATTTGGACTTAGCACCATGTGCAGAGGGTGTTGTCATTTATAAATGTGAAGCGCAGTGCAAAACCTCAACACCCACACCCTCGTTTTCTCTGAGGAGCTTGCTTAAGTAGCTCTAAATGTCATATCCCCACTGTGAGTCACATTTGGCTTCAACTTTGGACCTAATCCTCTTAAAGAGACATTTCACAAAATCACCAATAAATCACTCCCTAACTTCCTGCTCCATGTATCTGCAGGTAAGATGGAGTTGATCAGATATTTGCTGAGTGATGTCAAGAATTTGCTACTCAACAAAGCAGTTTGATTTTAAGAAAGAAGCTTAAAGGAGACTTGGGCCTAAAAGATCCAACAGAGAAACAGGGCAGAAACAATAGAGTCTAGACTATCAGGAAAATGATACAATTGCTTTACAAGAGGACAGCCAAACATAGTACAGTGATTAACACCATCAGGGAGGCGACACCCTCAGCGATTTAGAGCATGATGACATCACAGTTTGAGGTTAAACCATCACCATTTCACCACAATGGATGAAGACACTTGGGACGCATGCCGGTACCTAATGGAAAAACACATCCAGATGCTCAAAAATTAAACAGTAAATGATATTCAGTGATGATCTGGATAACTGAGTTTTCACAGGCCTTATAAAAAAAAAAAACACTGTGACAGTATGGAATGGCAATGACTATACTTACAGTATTTCCCATTAATTACCAAGACACTGGCGGCCTGTCAGAGTCTAATCCAGTGCTGTCCAGTCCTGCTCCTGGAGGGTTCAGTCACTAGCTGCGTCTCATTTCGAAGGCTGCGTCCTCCGGAGGTCGCATTTGAAGGCTGCATACGTCATCAAGGATGTCTTATTAAACAAAAGTAACCGACTGTTATTCCTTGTGAGGTGTAAAATACTGTCATTTATTTCTTATTTTGGAATCTAACTGTTATTTTTCTTAAATGAGACCACCTCCATGGCGTATGCAGCCTTCAAATGTGACCTCCGGTGGACGCAGCCTTCGAAATGAGAGTTCAGCTCCAACCCCAATCAAACACACCTGAAGCAGTTAATCAAGCTCTTACTAGACATACTAGAAGCTTCCAGGCAGGTGTGTTGAGAGTTGGAGTTTGGCCTTGTCCACACTAATATGTTTTCGTTTGAAAATGCATCTTTTTCTCTCCGTTTTGGCCTTGGTCCACAATGAGAGAGCATTTTTGTCCTGCGAAAGCATGTTCCCAAGTGGATACATTTAAAAATGCCGTTTTTTGCATTGTAGTGTGGACTGTGAAAACTGAGTTATTTGAAAGCGATGATGCACGTTTAGTCAAGTGACGCATATTGAACCGA
The DNA here is from genome assembly GCA_039654625.1 of Rhinogobio ventralis. Lineage (NCBI taxonomy): Eukaryota > Metazoa > Chordata > Actinopteri > Cypriniformes > Gobionidae > Rhinogobio > Rhinogobio ventralis. The sequence continues at coordinate 5,739,297 of CM077211.1, forward strand.
TAGATATGTATGTTTATACCGCTATTGAGAGCAGTTGCGTATTAGGCTATAATGGTGACTTATAAATGGTGAAGTCCGACCTGGACGCATCAGTGAATGGTGAAATGTTTTGCTAAATAAAATGATCCTGCCAGAAGAATTGCGTGATAGCTTTATTTATAATCGATATAATATAATTTATATCCGTTCCGTCTGTATCATCTCAGTGAGCTTTTATGAGGTTTTACGCACGCGCAGTAAAGTGAATTTTAGCGTTTTCCGACGTTTCAGTGTAGATAAGAAACTTTGGAAATTGCTAGTATGGTTTAAGAGCCTTAGACTCTGCAGGACAGTGGCCCTTCAGGCATGAGTTTGGAGCCTGGTCTAATCTGTCCCGCCACAGTTTCATAATGAACCAAAACTATTTTTACACTTCTCATAATAACATTATTGAGATGTGTTTGTAAACCTGTTTTCACAGAAATTGCAGTTGTTCCGCCAAAATTCTAATTTTACAGTGCAGTTGTATTACAATATATTACAATTATTAATAATACTAATAAAGACTGAGACACTGTAAATCACAACTAAAAAGAGGTTTGAGTCTTCTTTAGAGGTGTTGTATGTAATTTTTTGACTGTATTAAAGCACAAATATACCATAATGTGTTTGCAGAGATTTAGGAAACATGCTAAGTTCACATACTTGTTTCTCCGAAAAACAATGCTACAGCCAGTTATTCTGCTTTGAAATGTGCATTCCGTGTCGGAATGTTGTTTTTGTTTTGGTCTGTGATTCCGCCCATTGCCAATTTACCCAATAGTATTTCAAAACTCTGGGTTGCCAGTTGGCAGAAAACACCAGCCATGGAAGCCATCAAACAAACTAGGTCAGAGAACGCAGATTCTACCAGACCTAAAAATCCTTGGCATCCATCTAAATAGCTCTATATCTAGAGGTATATTGAAACATGGATGAATCCAGTCATCAACTTCCAGTGTAAGGCTCGTCACCCTCCATTGTAAATTGGCTCGTTCCTGCTGCATGTCCTTTAAATGGCAACCAGCATGAGCGTCAAATCTGAGGAGGAGGGGGCGGGAGAAACAGCTCTCTCCAATATTTTGAATTGGGGCTGCAGATTTCAACCACTAGCTGTCAATATTACATACCACAACTTTAAAGTCTAGGTACAAGTCAGTGCAAAGACTTTTTACTCTGTTCAATTTGAACACTGAAAACAAGTTGGAGCTCTTAGTTTGCAACTATCAAAGTCACCAGACTGATGCATTTAACTTCAAAATATACAAAATTTTCAGTTAAATCCCAAGCCCCATAGTCTCACAAAATCCTGTGGGAAGCACTGCTTTGATAGATACCATAGAACTGTATGATTGTCATATTATTTAGAAAATGCTATTTGAATATAATACATTATGGCATACCTTCAAAGAAGACTTTGGTGTTTCTATTGGTACATACACTATATTGGCAAAAGTTTTGGGATGCCTGCCTTTACATGTACATGAAGTTTAATAACATCCCATTCTTAATCCTTAGGGATTAATATGGAGTGGGCCCACCCTTTGCAGCTATAACAGATTCAACTCTTCTGGGAAGGCTTTCCACAAGGTTTAGTGTGTTTATGGGAATTTTTGACCATTCTTCTAGAAGCACATTTGTGAGGTCAGGCACTGGTGTTGGACGAGAAGGCCTGGCTCACAGTCTCCACTCTAATTCATCCCAAAGGTGGTCGGGTTGAGGTCAGGACTCTGTGCAGGCCAGTCAAGTTCCTCCACATCAAACTCGCTCATCCATGTCTTTATGGACCTTGCTTTGTGCACTGGTTCGCAGTCATGTTGGAACAGGAAGGGGCTATCCCCAAACTTCTGCGTACTGCATGCGCTGACCCCGCTCTATGATTTTATGTGGCCTACCACTTCGTGGCTGAGTTGCTGTTGTTCCCAGTTGCTTCCGCTTTGTTATAATGCCACTAACAGTTGACCGTGGAATATTTAGTAGTGAGGAAATTTCACAAATGGACTTTGCACAGGTGGCACAGTACCAATGCTTGAATTCACTGAGCTCCTGAGAGCGACCCATTCTTTCACAAATGTTTGTAGAAGCGTCTGCATGCCTAGGTGCTTGATTTTATACACCTGTAGCCATGGAAGTGATTGGAACACCTGAATTCAATGATTTGGAGGGGTGTCCCAATACATTTGGCAATATAGCGTATCTCCAAAAAACACAATATTACTGCCTAGTGGTGTTCCCATGGAATCATGTCCAAAAAATTTATATTATGTAGCTCAAATCACTAAAATGCTAAATGTTGTTAAAAGTTGCAATTATGTGTTTGATAAATTATATTTGTTTAGGTTTGTGCTTTTTGGTGCAGTGGTAGTTAAAATGATGATAAAGGCACATATGCAGAACATTACACTGGACAAACAGATGTGAGCCGTAAAGCAAACACAGACAGTTGTGTTGCCGGATAGGGATGTTGTTGTCTGGCAAACCCATCAGAAGATTCCAATATCTTGAGCCAGCTTTAAAATATGTTGCTTATATAATGGGGCACAGGAGGTAGAAGGAGTCTGAGCTAACTTTTTAACAGGCTTTACAAACATTTTGTTGAAAGCTATTGTAATCTTTTATTTAAGGAAGCATTCACTTCACCCACCAACCTGAACACTTGTATGCACATCATGACGAAATCCTCTAAAAAACGTAGGGGAGCGTGGGGCACAACCTAACACAGGGTTAGTTGAAACACACATGGTTTAAAACTTTCCACACATGCCAGCATGACGAAATTTTGTGTATTTAGTATATCAACAGTATATAGAGGAAAAACTGCGCCAAAATTCAAAAGTCTTTGGAAGATATCACTGAACATTTAACCATAGCAAAAGTAAATTTCTGAAGTTAATTTTTCATATCTATTTTTTGTGTTTATTTTAAGTGAGAAATCTGATATTATTTTCATCTTATATCTGTTTTTTAAGCGTTGAGATCGTTCTTTAATGCTGATCTAACCAGCAGAAGACACGAGCCGGGGTTAAATCCCAGCTGTGCAGGTGGGGCATGTTGTCACACTGCGTTACAATGAGCCCCTATTAGAACTATGATATTATATTCTATACTTTTATCAATTCTATTGAGAAACCATGAAAAAGGTGAATCAAGATTGAGAGTCAATGTTAAAAAATTAAGTATTATTATGTTTTGAACACTATAGCTGTGTTTAGCAGTGTGTTTATTTTGAATTATTAAAAAAAAAATATATTTTATATATTTGACAATATTTTAGTTTGTCTTGTATTTTTTTTTTTATTATATCAGATAACATTTTAAGCTGTCATATGTTAATGTTACATCGTGCCCCTCACATGTTACAATGTACCCCACCTATGGGGCATGTTGTCACAAAAAAGTATACACTGTATTAATGAAACAAAACCACATAATTGTACTAGACATGTGTGAAATTAATGTGGGGGAAAATAACTACTCTGAACCACAAGTGGATTTACACAAACTGAGAAAGTCAAAAAGCGTTAGGTTGTGCCCCGCTCTCCCCTATTTACTTATATCCAATTACATTAACAAAATTACTGACAAAAATATTTGAGTGATGGACATTGAGGACAAAATTGAAAAATATAAATCATGTGAAAAAAACTGCATAAATTGCATAACATTTCAGTCAATGACTAAATTGATAGTGAAGTTTATTTGCACCGTTTAGCGCCCAATTACCCATTAACATTGCAAATGCACCCACAAAATCTGTTCTGAAAACAATTTGTATGGTGCAATTTTCCATCTTGCAGTGTCAGTGTTCAGCAGCAATCTGACATACTCCGGATGCACAATTTGAAATGCCTGTATATGCACACAGGGTTTAACTGTTTAGTGAAACATTGGCTATATGCTTTATGATGTGTATTCTAATTTTAGGATTAGGGTTTGTTTTAAGGTTAATTGCATGTAATTATACATAATACATGTAACGTAAATACATGTAACGTGCAACAACGACACTGTAAAATAGTGTTACCATGAATGCTTTAGAAGCATTTTTAATTGTTAGTTCATGGTAACTAATGCTGTAACTATAACAACTGAAACTTCAATGTACCCAGTATATTTAGCCACTTGCCAAATAATGCATAGTATGTCAGGAAACGGTATGGAGAAATGGAGCGAGGACTCAAATGCAGAAAGATAGATTTATTTGAATAATAAAGTAAAACAAACACAAATAAAACAACCACGATGGGAAAACCAAACTTGAAATAACTAAACACAAGGAGCAGGAACGGGTAAACTGACAGGGAACAGATAACCTTAGACAGCACAGGACTGCAGACACGAGGACTATAAGGGTAACAAATTAAGCAGGAGATGAGGGAAAACAGGAGGGGCCAATTAAACAATAACCAGATAACAAGATGGGCGGGGTGACAAGAGACCAGAGACATGACATCATACTAAAACATGACAAACACACCACATGTGCTACACAGGACCAGACAGACATATGACATAGTCAGCACTCTAGTGCAGGGGTTTTCAAACTGGGATCCGGGGACCCTCAGGGGGCCGCAAGAGAGTGATGGGGGTCCGTGGAAAAAACTATATAACTAAAAGAATTAGATTAAAATAAATAAGTCAAGCAATAAATTAGATCTAAATAAATGAATAAATAAATGTGATTTAAAAATATATATTAGTTAGTTAATCTATTAAATCAATTAAATTAGAATAAAAAAAAAAAAAAAAAAAATGATTCATATAAATAAATAAAAAATTCATTAAAATTAAATAAATTACCAAGAAATAAAAACAACAAAAACAAAAAATATATAATGTAACTGAAACTAATTTTAGTATAATATTTAAAATTTTAATATTATTTTTTTGTGTATAAATTGAGTGTTTATAAATTTTAGGATGGGGGTCCCTCACACAGGGATGATCATATTTGGGGGTCCATGGCATCTGAAAGATCGAAAACCCCTGCTCTAGTGAATGTGTGTCAGTTGATGGATATGTATTGGAACTTTTTGCAGTGGTGGGTCTTGACCCAGATTCTTGACATTTATCATGACGTGAGTTCAGTGGTTGTGTATTTTGGTTTACATAGCAACTGTGGTCATACATGTCTGTCAAGCTTGGTGTGGATCAAGACATTTTTAATTTTCAAAAAAGAAACAAAAACTATGGGAAATAAACCAGTTGATGCCAAATGCTTCTGACTAACTAGGCAATGTGGTCAAGTTGATGCTACATACAAAATCATTGAACAACATGGATCTGTTGCTAATTAGAAGCAGATGATATTTTATTGAGCCAGTGATGCATAACTTCTATACAGGGGTCATGAACTTCCAATGTTGAAAAAGTAGTAGTTGAAACATTTGCCAACAATAGCTGGGTTTCCATCCAAACATGAAGCGAATCTTTTCAAAGTTTGCAAAAAAAGAAATAAACAAATGCGAATTAGGTGCGTTTCAATCAAGTTGTTTGAGTGGATGACGGTGGTATTGGTAACCTAGTAATCAACAGAAATGTAAACACCATCAATAGAAAAAGCAGTTTAGTCATTTGGGTTTAATGTTCGCTATGTCAGAATTTATTTGGCAAATGCGTTTCCATCTCCCATTATTCGCATTAACTCTTTCTCGCACAAGTCAAAAACCACTCAAGCGAGCATATAAACTTTTTTGCGAATTAGGGTTTTTTTCAGAAATTTGCCTGTGAAACATTTATGCGTATTACATGTAGTTGTCACTGCATCATTCTTGTTTAAAAACTAATTTGTATTAAAACGAAGCGAACAAACGAACAGTGCCCTACTGACGCGACGCTAAATTCTTATAAAATTCTTAAATTTAAATGTATAAATTTGTTTAAAAAATATCTAAACAATATGTTCAATTAGAATAATAAGACATAATCAGGCTGTTACCACTCAAATGAAATCAGTATCAGCAGAAGTGGCACAAAAGCTGCATCTGAACAGGCATTTATATTTATTTACACAGATTTTTTAATGCAGTTCATAGGTGACAAATACATTTACACTGCAATAACTATAGTAATCGTAAAATTGAATATAGAAATATGATGTGAAAAATTAAATTGTAGAAGTGGACCTTCTGGATTGTTCAGATAGACCTTAAAAACTGGTGACTCCGGTAAGAGAGTAAAGGGTTTGGAGAGTTACATCCAAAACTTTAATAAGTTGGGCACATAAAAAAAGGGTGTAGGTGGGTGTACGTGTGGTCTGAAACAAAGAAAAAAATTAGCTAATTAGACATAAAGAATCTTACAATCATTGTTAAATTGCTACAGATTATTATACATTTCCATACTACTGCACATAAACAAATAAACGATCAACAATTGCCTGAAATTCACTGACAATCCCACAATTATGATAGTTTATCATGTCCAAATAATCTTAATATGACAAACAGATCAACATTTATATGTTAATATAATAACAACGCAGTATAGCACATGTCTGAGAAACTAGCACATTAGCTTTCTGACATAAATTAAAAAATAACAAATTAAAATAATAAAAAATTAAATAATCTAGTGCAAAAGTAAACTTGCAAGATTACTATAACATAATAACAACATAAACATCATTAACATGCATGTTACAACATGAAAATGAGAAATAAACTTACATTTCTGCACGAACGCACGTGGCTTTAAAGCTTAGTTGCTCATCGTGACCCAGAGTGTGCAGTGTAGGAAGCGCACAGGGAAAAGGGAAAGGTGTCAGTAAAGTGAAATACATGTGCCCTCTATTGGTGAAACACGAAATGGCAATTAAAGGGATAGACTTTCCTAAAGAAATGATACTTTTAAATATGAAACTAAAACTGCCAGTAGGTGGCAGCAAGTCACTGTCCTAATGGGTGAGTCATTTATTCAATCAATTCGTTAAAACCATCTGATTCATTCAGGAGCGAAGAAAGTGTCTGGCTGCATCCGAAATGGCATACTGTCTTGAGTAGGTACTTAATTTGAACAAGTAATTACTTCACAACCACTAAACAAGTATGTTCTATATAGTATGAATGTGTGTGGAATGAATGTAATCTGGACGCACTACATTCGCCATGTTGTCATTATCCCGTGACCTACCAGCGTCAGTTGCGTCATTTCACTGCCATTCACAAATCCACAAATCATGGGATAGTAAAGTGTCCATCGATCTCACTGGAAGTAGTAGGTCATCCGGCTACTTTTTGCCTACTCTTTTATGAGTGCTGTGAATTCATATAGTTATTTTGTCACATACTGTTTTTCGCTTACTATTTTAGTAGGGAAGAATGTGATTTCGGGTGCAGCCACTGTGTTTATGAATGGTTCATTGAATCATTGACTCACTCAATTCGTTAAAAAAAATGCAGAATCATTTAGTAATGAAACAGCTGTTGGAGAGATGCGCAATGGTTGCTTTGTTTGGAACTATTTTGATCTATTTTCAAGATTCTTAAAAATATAAATCACCTAATATTAACTTGTTTAGTTAATTTATTTCCATTCATTTCTGATCCTGCTTTTGATAATCCAAATGTAATATTTTCAGGTAATTTACCGGCAAAAAACAGCAGCTCCTGTTAAACGGTTTCACAAATATAATGACCAAAAACACAACGTTCAATCTCTTATGACAGTTGCTCTGTTGACTGAAGGCAGGAAAACCAGTCAATCGCAGTGCTAAACTACTGCACAGTGTAGATGCATTTGGGAAGTATTATACTACTATTCATGAGATTCAATCTGGTCACTCCAGGTCGCACGCGGTCATTTTCAGTCACAAACGGTTGCAATGTAGCTACTCATTTGTTAATTGATTAGTCTCACCTGTTCCTTGTTTTATCCCTCATTTATCCTGTGTATTTATATCCCGTTTGGTTCAGTTCTTTGTCTCTGGTTTAAATTCCCTTTCGTTTTTTCCTGATTTTCTGTTTTGTTTAATACAGAATGAATAGATTCTCACCTCAACTCTCCTCATATTTTTTTTTAAATATAATATATGTTTCGAGAGTCTGGCTCAAGAGATTAATTCAATCAGACAAAGGCCACCTTTGCAGTGTACAGACACATTTTTACAGTGGCTACAGCGCACATAAATTCTATCCTGTTGTCTGCACACATGCCTAACACGTGCACTGGTTAAATAACATCAGTGCTTCATTTTCAACAGGAAGGTATCATGTTTTGAATATGTAGTGTGATCATTTTTCGATTCACTCTGAAGTTGAGCAAGTGGTGACAATAAGGGCAGTTTGAGCAGAGCAGATGAAAAAAATCTGGGAATGAAGACCAGATATTAACAGAGGAAGACATCCCCCATCCTAGGCATGTTGTTATTTAGTAAAAAACTGTAGGGTCTGGCGACTGTAAAATTAAAAAGAAACTACAGCTGGCTGCTGTCCTGGCTGTTTCTGAGAGAGACCGTGTGGAGACAGAGAGAAGCTCTGCGGATGAACGTTCTGAACAGTGTTCAGATGAAGGAAGGGATGGAGTAGAGGGCTGGTTCTCATCTGGTTTTGCTTCAGGACCTAGATTTCATAGTGCACCCTACACAAAGCCAAAATTGGTTTGCATACAAAACCAATCAAAAATGTCCTTAAAAGTGAACACCAAAATCATAATGAACTGCAAACATTTTAAACATTCTAATAATTTTACCATTTGAGTTTTTTATATGATTTTTAAAGATTTGACCAGTTGCCAATTTATTATGACTACGGACACTTACAGTATATTGCTTTAATAAGTGTACTAAAGTGTACTACGTTTGTCTGATTAAAAGTGTCTACTTACTGCTAAAGTCCCTTCAAAGTTCACTCCATCTATTGGGAAACTGTTTGTCAGGATTATATGTTAATAACGTGTCAAATCACAAATAAAATCTGACAATAAAATTATGAATAAAGCTTATTTAGCTCAAATCACACTGAAAAATGACATTTTTCTGGCAGGACCAGCTATTATGCATGCACATTCCAAGGTAACCAACCATGTGATTGGTACTTTTAACTAAAAGGCAGGACTTCTGTTCCTCTACATTTACTATTATGATTTCTTCCATTAATTTTTTAATGAGAGGTCGGTCTCCTCGACCTTATACGGTTGACCTTATAGTTTTCAGTCACGTGACTAGTGAGGAGACTTGAACCAGATCCATAAAACTTAGCACAGGCCTGCTCCCTTCTGTTTCAAGTCATGAATATTTAAATCTCCTCTCAAAAGAAGAAAAACAATTATATGAACTGCAAGTTTTGGGCACTTGCGATCCATATACAGCACCTGCCGCAGTAATTCAATCACTAAAGACAGCAGGACATTCTAAAACGTCTGCTTAACATGGCTTATAACAGAGATATTAAAATATCAGATTCAATATACACTCACCTAAAGGATTATTAGGAACACCATACTAATACTGTGTTTGACCCCCTTTCGCCTTCAGAACTGCCTTAATTCTACGTGGCATTGATTCAACAAGATGCTGAAAGCATTCTTTAGAAATGTTGGCCCATATTGATAGGATAGCATCTTGCAGTTGATGGAGATTTGTGGGATGCACATCCAGGGCACGAAGCTCCCGTTCCACCACATCCCAAAGATGCTCTATTGGGTTGAGATCTGGTGACTGTGGGGGCCATTTTAGTACAGTGAACTCATTGTCATGTTCAAGAAACCAATTTGAAATGATTCGAGCTTTGTGACATGGTGCATTATCCTGCTGGAAGTAGCCATCAGAGGATGGGTACATGGTGGTCATAAAGGGATGGACATGGTCAGAAACAATGCTCAGGTAGGCCGTGGCATTTAAACGATGCCCAATTGGCACTAAGGGGCCTAAAGTGTGCCAAGAAAACATCCCCCACTCCATTACACCACCACCACCAGCCTGCACAGTGGTAACAAGGCATGATGGATCCATGTTCTCATTCTGTTTACGCCAAATTCTGACTCTACCATCTGAATGTCTCAACAGAAATCGAGACTCATCAGACCAGGCAACATTTTTCCAGTCTACAACTGTCCAATTTTGGTGAGCTCGTGCAAATTGTAGCCTCTTTTTCCTATTTGTAGTGGAGATGAGTGGTACCCGGTGGGGTCTTCTGCTGTTGTAGCCCATCCGCCTCAAGGTTGTGCGTGTTGTGGCTTCACAAATGCTTTGCTGCATACCTCGGTTGTAACGAGTGGTTATTTCAGTCAAAGTTGCTCTTCTATCAGCTTGAATCAGTCGGCCCATTCTCCTCTGACCTCTAGCATCAACAAGGCATTTTCGCCCACAGGACTGCCGCATACTGGATGTTTTTCCCTTTTCACACCATTCTTTGTAAACTCTAGAAATGGTTGTGCGTGAAAATCCCAGTAACTGAGCAGATTGTGAAATACTCAGACCGGCCCGTCTGGCACCAACAACCATGCCACGCTCAAAATTGCTTAAATCACCTTTCTTTCCCATTCTGACATTCAGTTTGGAGTTCAGGAGATTGTCTTGACCAGGACCACACCCCTAAATGCATTGAAGCAACTGCCATGTGATTGGTTGATTAGATAATTGCATTAATGAGAAATTGAACAGGTGTTCCTAATAATCCTTTAGGTGAGTGTGCAGTTCAAAACGCTTGGCGTCCGACGTCATCGTTGCGGCAGTTCCGCTTTTTCCGTAAGTTGAATACGGAAGGCGGTCCGCCGGAAGCTAGATATTTCAGAAGGCCTTTATTAGGATAGAAGGCCTAGGATGGCTTGGGGGTGAGTAAATCATGGGGTAATTTTCAATTTTGGGTAAACTATCCCTTTAATGGTCCTTAATTAGCCCTGTCTATGTAAAAACGCTTTACGTGAAACTTAGTTACTTTCATATTCTGCTTCATCTGCTTGCCTGTACATATGTTTAATACATAATCTTTTAATATCAATGTCTTGTTACATTAGTCCTTAGTACAAACCTGGTAAAAAACAGAACCAGAGAAAATTTGTTTTTGTTGTTTTTTATGTCACGTGAAAACTAGAGCTATACATAACACATTTTTTCAGTCTTTGATGTTCTTAATTACAGTATACCATAAGCTCTTAACTGCATAAACTTTTTCAGTGTGTGTGTGTGTGTGTGTGTGTGTGTGTGTGTGGCTTTATGGGGCCAGCGGGGGAATTCTTCATTAGTTGACAGGAAATTGGGACAGAGTGCACTAATTTTGCATAAGTGTTTCTAGTAAACCACCTACAACTAGCTTTTTCCTCTGTTTATCATTAAAACTGGTCTGGCATTTATAACATCCTACAGCTACAGCAGACAGAAAGAGCAGAAAGACGCCTCTAACCACTCTAGTCTACCTCTGAGTGTGTCTGTGTGTGTGTGTTTGTCATGCTGACCGTAAAGTCCCTTATGATTGCAGCCACATGCATTTGGAGACTTAAGATTAATGTCCATGGCTTATTCACTTCATCTGAAGTGAAATCAAATAATGTTGCACATTTCTCTTCTGCCACGTTGTCCTATGTATTGGCAACAAAACAAGCTTTTACGATCGCCTTTTGAGGCTGATTGCAAAATGACAAATTCCATGAAACTCCCATGGCCAGTCAATGTTACAGTTATTTTGTGAGCTCTGAGAGAAGAGTTTAAACTCAAAACAAAGCCATAGTGTTTTCAGCATGAGGGGAACAACTTGCCTGTTTACCATTTGTGCCACACTTTGTAATTAAATATGAATGACCTAATTTACTAATTCCCAGAATTTTTATTTTATTTATTTTTTGGCAAATTTGGCTCGAATCAGTTTATTTTTTTTGGTAACTTTAGTTTGGGGTCCAATTCTCACTATTAACTAGTTGCTTATTAGCATGCATATTACTAGGATATTAGCTATTTATTTATAAAGCACATATTAATGCCGTATTCTGTATGACCATATTCTACAACCCTTAATTCTACCCAATACCTAAACTTAACAACTACCTACTAACTATTAATAAGTGGTAATTAGGCAAAAGTCATAGTTAGTTAATAGTGAGAATTGGACACTAATCTAAAGTGTGACTGTTTTGTTTTGTTTAGTTTTTTTTACAAACCCTTTAATGGTTTTACATCCATAATTAGTTTGAAATCCAAGTAATCATATATATATATATATATATATATTTGGAATGTGATTAGTCATTTTGGATCTTAAGTTTGAGATATGTCATGATATGCAAAATAAAATTTTCCATTTTTCTGTCCTCTCTTTCCACAAGCTACTTTGGGTATTGTATGAAAGGAATATCTTTGCATTGTAGTGATGCTTACACAGTCACTGTTACTATAGCAACCAATGCAGATGACCTCATATAGACAACACTGTCTGAAGAAACAGATCCGGTTTTATTACTTTCAAAATGACAGTGCAGACAGTCAGTCCTTAAAATTTAATTGAAAAAGTGTGAACAAAGCCATAGAGAATCACATAGCAATGCCCTGGCAACTACCCAGAACACCCTAGCAACTGCATATGCTAAACCCCCCTAAGGACATGTTAAAGCAGCATAGCAATGCCTTGGTAACCACCCTAGCAACACTCATAACATGTTATTCACTGTATAACTACACCTTGACAACCACCCAGGACACCCAAGCAATTGGATAACAAAATATGCGGGGAAAAAACACAAAGAACACAACACATATTAATGCCCTGGCAACCACCTTCTAACATCCTAACATCATATCCACTACATAGCAACACTACCTCATTCCTTATAGCTACACCTTGACAACAGGAAAAACCATACCCCAGATAATTTTCTTCGAAAAAAATGTTAAATTCTAAAATACTTTTTTTCTGTCCTATCTTTCTCTCAGGGTCGCTGTATGAACTTCACCCGCGTCAAGTCTAATCCTCCTCCACGGTATCCATCCTACAATCAACATTCTTCACCCATCTACACCCCCACACGGACCCTCAACCCACCCCCTCCTCAAGGCCAGCTGCCCCCTCCTCCATGCAGTCCACCGGCCTCCTTATCCTCTAGTTTTCCTCCGGTACCTTCTACCCCTCCTCCTCCTCACACCATCAACCCATCTCCACCCATTACTCCTCCTCCATCCTATTCTCCACCCCCTGTCTGGTCTTCATCCCCTACAACCCTCTACTTTTCTCCGCCCACATCTCTTCCACCATCACCTACTTCCTCCCTGCCTCCACACCCTCAAGCCCCGCCTCCAGGCAGAGCTCCTCCTCCAGATCGTCCACCTCCACGGCCCTGTGTTTAATGTGAGTGGACTACTATAAGGGCCTAAAGACGAGGACTGGAAGTAAACAGGAAATATAAATTTTCCATACCCTCCTCAAGATTCTGTTGCTGTGTGGCCTAACACAATAAAACATGACTCACCTGTGGCAAAAGAACAATGCAATGGAACACAATCCACCATGAAACTCTAAAGGGAGCAACACTCAGAATCAGACACTAGGCATTGCAAAGAAAATTCACGTACGAAGCTACTGTTTCTCAGCAGGAGCCATTTGTGAGTTTAACCAAGCTTTGAGAATGGAAGTGGCTGGTTCCAGTAATGGATTCATGGATGTTTCACAATGCATGCACATGGGACCATCTCATAAAGGAGATTTCCATGAAAGAGGAAAGGTGAAACAAAGTAACCTTTCAGGAGCTTTCTTGTACAACAGTTGAGAAAATACACTGCCAGGCCAAAAAAAAAAAAGTTACTGTTTGGATTTAAATAGGCAAATGCTTAAGAGTCTATGATTGGATCATTATTGCAGTGATTATTATGTTTCTAGCATGTTATATGTTTTACAACAGTTCTTCTAACCCTAATTGATGGAGTGTGTAGCTTTTCATTTCTTAAACAACCATTTAGGAATACAGATTTTAACACACACCTTACAGGTGCAACCTAGACACATCAGTGATGTAACCTGGGGTCATCGGGTGTTTTTGGGTCTTTCAACATCATACACCCTCGTCCAGGTGACCCAGCCAGGGATGATCAGTCCCCGATTTGTATCTAGATAGCTTGTGTGGTCCACGGATCACCCCTTTTGATCCACAGCCATCTAGATGCCTCATCAGTCCCCTGATTCCCAGGAACTTGAGGGCCCTGCAGAGCAACTGGCCGGCAAACCCTTGGCAGCCAACCTTGATGGGGAGGCAGCGGGTCTTCCATCCCCTGCTAAGGCATTCACCTGCCAACTCCTCATGCTCATGGCCCTCTTCCCAGGGCACAGTCAATTCCAGTAGGACCACCTGCCTTGATGATTCTGAAAGGAGGACAATGTCAGGCCTAAGTGTGGTTGTGGCGAATTTGAGCTGCCTTCCCAGGTTGCCAAACATATAACATGCTAGAAACATCACTGCAATAATGATCCAATCATAAGGTGATGATACACGGGGCAACTTTTTGAGCAATGTTGCTTGGGCACCTTTCCATTGTGAATGGGCAACAAATTTCTATCTGGATACTTTAGATCGGTCGTGGGCCCTGTGTCTCACCTGGTTGCCCATTGACGACAACATTGCCTACCAACATTGCTCAAAAAGTTGCCCTGTGTATCATCACCTATAGACTCTTACACATTTGCCTTTTAAATCCAAACAGTGACAGTTTTTTTGGCCAGGCAGTGTATATGCACATTTTAACAAGTGTCACCATATACAGGTCAACTTCCTTAAATGGCAAAACTAAACATTGAGTCTCATTCACTAAAAATTGTGTGGATTATGCATACTTAAATGCGCAGGAAAATTTTGCACAAACATTTCTTCTGGATTCACAATAGCTGCATATACTATGCACACTGATTGTTTTTTAACCTACTAACATTGATGAATTTGTATTATTCTAAATGAAAGACTGCATGCCCTACTGTAATCTGCATAAACACACCCATCTCCATATAAGGGTTTTATGTACAATGGAAGCGTGCAGCGTACATGTGACTTCAGTTGGTTCTAAATTTTATAGTACATTTAGAATGTCATATTAATGAACTATGATTTTATGCGCACATATGCACATACCTGCGGTTAGTGAATGAGACCCATTGTGGCTGAATCATTCTTGATGTTTTTTTCTATCAATGGTGAAAAAAAATTTTTTGAACTGGTTTTCTTTTAAACTAAATGCCGTTGCAAAATTCAACCACTTTACAAACATTTTTGATAAATGCTTTGCCATAGGAAGGCAAAAGACTTGCTCATTCAGGTAATTGACATTTATTTGTGCAATAGTGATTTTAGTGGCTTTGAATGGGTTGGGAGTTGGGGGCATGTTGCTTTTTGATCTTTGAATTTATTAACAAAGTACCAGACCATGATGAATTAAAGGGATAGTGTACTCAAAAATGTAAATTCTGTCATAATTCACTGACCCTCATGTTTTTCCAAACTTTCTTCATGTTTGGGTGAACTATTACCTTTTGGATGATGTTGAAGAGACTAAGATGTTTATCGGGACGGACTTGAAACATCAGAGAAAAATCTGAAATGTATGTAAACTAAAGGCAACATCACCTTACTTTTTGCACATGTCACAGTTGTAATGGTGTATGGGTGCATTATTAAAAAAATAGTACAAATTATCATACTTTACACATGCTGTATGTATAAATCTCTGTAGCCCTGTGTAGATTTACTTTTTTTGTGATTTTAATTATTATTGTGGCATGATTGCGATTTTGAATAATGTAGAAGCAACACAAAAGATGACACATTTCCCCTGCAAGCGTTGTAAAGCCTCTGCATTTTATCCACCATGAATAACCACAGGAGAAGATTACGAATAGCTTTTCGCATTGGAAATTATTTTTGCCAAAGAAACTATTTACAACCTAGAGTCCAATGCATTTGATATACGAGTTTGTTTTTGTTCATAATTACATGCTGTATATATTATTGTCATAATACATCACAGTGTCAGATTTCACAAGCCTTTGCTTCTAAAGAGTTCTTGTCATTTTCCGTGAGTCTAAGTTATTGCGGTCCCACTATGATGCCAGTGTTGAGTTTATATAACTCCAAAACCCTGTTATGATGATGGTTATGGGTCATTAACATCAGAGAAATCATATATGTCCCTGTTAAATCATATATGCTTTTTAAAGAAATCATGTAAATGAATTTTTCTAATGACTTGGATCATGACTACATTATTATATTTTTTACATGTTCTATTGTTTTGAAATAAAATGTTGTCAAAAAAGTCATCCTGGTCCTACTGTTTGCATGGATGGTGTGCCTGAAGTTTTAATCAAGAGAAGAATCATTGCCTTAAAAGCTTTTTGTTCAACCCTGTTATACAGTGACCTTTTAAAATAATGGCTTGATCATTCTGAAGTCATATTTAAGAGAGTAACATCCTAAAAATGGTTTTATCACATGGTATAAAGAGGTAAGATTCTCTTACAATGTGTATTACTATAATGTCAAGAGTTCAACTCTGTTATGGGAAAAATAAATCACATTTACAGAAAAAAAATTGTCCTTGGCATAAAGCACCAGAAACTGACTATGAATCATGTGCTGTCATTTTCAACCCCAAAACGTTTTCAATGTACAGTAATAGGGTTGACAACGTTTTGAAAGAGTCATAGGTTACTTGGATTTCTGCATAATTTGGTTATAAAATATCATCTGATATTTAGCTGAACCTATGTCTGCGCAAAGAAATAAACAAAAATGATACAAATGATTTCTTCCTTTTCCTGAGTTGTTTTTAATCAGACATCTCCGGCAGCTCGGCCTCCTCTTCTTAATTCCCTTTAGACCAGGTATAATTTAGTCCAGACAGCCGCTCTGTCAACATTTGCACAGAAAGCTGGCATCTCATGAGACAGAGACTATAAACTGCTCTCGCCATTATGGATGTGTCCAATTTCAAAAGAAGTAAATAGCCAGTTTTTATTCATTGTCATAAGCATAAGCCCAGCAAGGTTTGGCAAATAATGTTTCAAGAGCAGCCAAAGATAAGCAAATGAAATTATTCTGGAAAAATAAATTGGGATTAGTATGCCTTTTCTCCAGCAGTGCCGTGGGACCTGTGTAGCCTGTTTTGTTCAGATCTATTACAAAAATCTAATGTGATCAGTAGCGGTTTTTGGCATGGGCGAAGCGGCATTTTTTCATGACACACAGGGGCAGCACGAGCAGTTATTAAAAAAATCATCTGCGCAGCAAAGCGGTTTTCTATTATCTATCATTTCGAAGGGGGTCTCGCCCAGGGTGTAATTCAATGTAGAACCGCCACTGAATGTGATGTTCTGTATAGATGGTGTTAATTCACATCTGTGTCTCTGTCTTTGACCCTGATATTTATGTTTTATCCGTTTTCTCCACCCTTATCCCATCATTCCCTCTCCCTGGAATTTAAGTGTGAGTCAGGGATATAATTGGCATATTTTTTATTGCATTCATTTTTATCCTATAATTTACTGCACAAAATCAACGTTAAATTGACACCCCTAGTTTAATGTAGGCCTGGGGCTCATTGTCCATTAAAGGCATGAAACAGAAGATGCGATAGTCTTTTCTTACCTATTGTGATGTATATCCGAGTGAAACGGCTTCTTGAACAAGAAATGTAGAGTAGTACTTGATTTTAATATGATGTGCATGGATAAATCATTTAAATAAACATGGCAATGTTCCATAAAAAAATAAGAACGGTCTATTTCGATTTCATGGTGACTTTGAAGGTGCATTCAAGGTTGTTTATCTAGCTTTACCATCGCTGTTTTTGTGTACTTAAGGTTCAAATACCACAACAGTATTAACCGCTGCACTGCCATCTACACTGTATAAAAATGATCATGATTTTAGCAGTAAAAGACTGTAAAAATGCTACAACAAAAGCTGTTAATTGGTTTACAAAAAAAGGTTTTCGTACTATGTGCGGTGAATAACTGTAATAGATCTAACTGTACTGAAAAAGAACATTCATTCAAGAACATTCACAAGTCATTGTATAATTTATAGTGAACACGTAAATTGACATTCCCAGAATTTTACAGTAAATTTATGGCAACTACAGCTGCCGTCTTTTACCATAAATTTAACAGATGTTTTTTTTTTTTTACAGAAATGTAAATTTCCTGAAGAAAATGTGAGTGGTGCTTGCAGTGGCAAAACTCGGCACTCGGTTGCTAGGGTGTTTCTAGGCGGTTGCTAGAGCATGTTAATCATGTTGCTAGCATTATGCTAAAATGACTAACATTTTGTTAACACGATTAGCATGCTGCTAAGCAAAATGCTTACATGATTAGCATATTGCTAGCATTTTGATGTTTTAACACTTAGGTAATAGCTATTAGCCTGTAGCTATTCACTGCAAGCATGTGTAACATGTTGAAAGTCCAGTTTGTTAGCATGAGTCAAAAGAGCCAACCCCCATCTCCATACAGATGTTCTGATGCAGAGATATAGGTCTTGTTAAACGGTTGCTAAGGTACTCTGTTTGGTTGCTGGGGAGTGGATTGGCAGTATGAATGATATAAACGAACCCCTATGCCTCTATGACATTCAGATGTGAAGATATACTTCTTTGAATTTGGGTTGCTAGGGTGCTCAACAATGGTTGTTAGGGCATGGCTAGGAAGTAGTGAATGTGATTCATGATTGGCTGTTAGCTGCTTGAGTGAAACAAGCCCACCTTCATGTTTCTATGACACATATCCAAAGATATCTCTTTGATCTCTTTCAATGGAAGTCTATGGAACTTGTTGCAAGGATGCTCTAAATGGTTGCTAGGGCGTGGCCTGATCACTTCATGATGATCCTGAGAAAGTGATTGGTTGCCTGAGTAAAAAGAGCCCACCCCCTTGTCTTGGATGTTTTCTTGGCACACTTTAGGCCCCTTAGTGCCAATTGGGCATCGTTTAAATGCCACAGCCTACCTGAGCATTGTTTCTGACCATGTCCATCCCTTTATGACCACCATGTACCCATCCTCTGATGGCTACTTCCAGCAGGATAATGCACCATGTCACAAAGCTCGAATCATTTCAAATTGGTTTCTTGAACATGACAATGAGTTCACTGTACTAAAATGGCCCCCACAGTCACCAGATCTCAACCCAATAGAGCATCTTTGGGATGTGGTGGAACGGGAGCTTCGTGCCCTGGATGTGCATCCCACAAATCTCCATCAACTGCAAGATGCTATCCTATCAATATGGGCCAACATTTCTAAAGAATGCTTTCAGCACCTTGTTGAATCAATGCCACGTAGAATTAAGGCAGTTCTGAAGGCGAAAGGGGGTCAAACACAGTATTAGTATGGTGTTCCTAATAATCCTTTAGGTGAGTGTATATATATATATATATATATATATATATATATATATATATATATATATATATATATATATATATATATATATATATATATGTATAGTGCCTTGCAAAAGTATTCATACCCACTGAACTTTCCCACATTTTGGAAGTGCAAAAACAATACACTTTCTGAATAAAACAAAACAATAAATGGTGTGTCAGTTTTTTTTTACAAATAAATATCTGAAAAGTGTGACATGCATTTGTATTCAGCCTCCTTTACTCTGTAAAATACAGTGGAACTTAATGCCTTCAGAAGTCACCTAATTAGTAAATAGAGTCCACCTGTGTGTAATTTAATCTCAGTATAAATACAGCTATTCTGTGCCTTTATAGGTTTGTTAGAAAACATTAGTGAACAAACAGCATCATGCAGACCAAAGAACACACCAGACAGGTCAGGGATAAAGTTGTGGAGAAGTTTATTGCAGGTATAGGTTATAAATAAATATCCCAAGCCTCGAACATCTCACAGAGCACTGTACAATCCATCATCCCAAAATAGAAAGAGTATGGCACAACTGCAAACCTACCAAGACATGGCCGTCCACCTAAACTGACAGGCCGGGCAAGGAGAGCCTTATTTAGAGAAGCAGTCAAGAGGCCCATGTTAACTCTGGAGGAGCTGCAGAGATCAACAGCTCAGGTGGAAAAATCTGTCCACAGGACAACTATTAGTCGTGCACTCCACAAATCTGGCCTTTATGCAAGAGTGGCAAGAAGAAAGCCATTGTTGAAAGAAAGCCATAAGAAGTCCCGTTTGCAGTTTGCAACAAGCCATGTGGGGGACACAGCAAACATGTGGAAGAAGGTGCTCTGGTCAGATGAGACCAAACTTTTTGGCCTAAATGCAAAACACTATGTGTGGAGGAAACCTAACACTGCACATCACCCTGAACACACCATCCCCATGGAATTTAAGTGTGAGTCAGGGATATAATTGGCATATTTTTTATTGCATTCATTTTTATCCTATAATTTACTGCACAAAATCAACGTTAAATTGACACCCCTAGTTTAATGTAGGCCTGGGGCTCATTGTCCATTAAAGGCATGAAACAGAAGATGCGATAGCCTTTTCTTACCTATTGTGATGTATATCCGAGTGAAACGGCTTCTTGAACAAGAAATGTAGAGTAGTACTTGATTTTAATATGATGTGCATGGATAAATCATTTAAATAAACATGGCAATGTTCCATAAAAAAATAAGAACGGTCTATTTCGATTTCATGGTGACTTTAAAGGTGCATTCAAGGTTGTTTATCTAGCTTTACCATCGCTGTTTTTGTGTACTTAAGGTTCAAATACCACAACAGTATTAACCGCTGCACTGCCATCTACACTGTATAAAAATGATCATGATTTTAGCAGTAAAAGACTGTAAAAATGCTACAACAAAAGCTGTTAATTGGTTTACAAAAAAAGGTTTTCGTACTATGTGCGGTGAATAACTGTAATAGATCTAACTGTACTGAAAAAGAACATTCATTCAAGAACATTCACAAGTCATTGTATAATTTATAGTGAACACGTAAATTGACATTCCCAGAATTTTACAGTAAATTTATGGCAACTACAGCTGCCGTCTTTTACCATAAATTTAACAGATGTTTTTTTTTTGTACAGAAATGTAAATTTCCTGAAGAAAATGTGAGTGGTGCTTGCAGTGGCAAAACTCGGCACTCGGTTGCTAGGGTGTTTCTAGGCGGTTGCTAGAGCATGTTAATCATGTTGCTAGCATTATGCTAAAATGACTAACATTTTGTTAACACGATTAGCATGCTGCTAAGCAAAATGCTTACATGATTAGCATATTGCTAGCATTTTGATGTTTTAACACTTAGGTAATAGCTATTAGCCTGTAGCTATTCACTGCAAGCATGTGTAACATGTTGAAAGTCCAGTTTGTTAGCATGAGTCAAAAGAGCCAACCCCCATCTCCATACAGATGTTCTGATGCAGAGATATAGGTCTTGTTAAACGGTTGCTAGGGTACTCTGTTTGGTTGCTGGGGAGTGGTTTGGCAGTATGAATGATATAAACGAACCCCTATGCCTCTATGACATTCAGATGTGAAGATATACTTCTTTGAATTTGGGTTGCTAGGGTGCTCAACAATGGTTGTTAGGGCATGGCTAGGAAGTAGTGAATGTGATTCATGATTGGCTGTTAGCTGCTTGAGTGAAACAAGCCCACCTTCATGTTTCTATGACGCATATCCAAAGATATCTCTTTGATCTCTTTCAATGGAAGTCTATGGAACTTGTTGCAAGGATGCTCTAAATGGTTGCTAGGGCGTGGCCTGATCACTTCATGATGATCCTGAGAAAGTGATTGGTTGCCTGAGTAAAAAGAGCCCACCCCCTTGTCTCTATGATATTGTGATCCACTTATGTTCAATACAAAATCCCTATGCAAGTTACCATAGTTGGAAAAACATGTATGCGCAATCCTCGTTTCATGGGCCGTCCCTCACCATAGTATGTCTATGGGGCAACTTTGGCCAGCTCTTGCCCCCCAGGTGTAAAACTTACCCCATTGCGAGGTATGTTCTGACAGAGCCTGCCAGCCTCTTCAAATGTGGTAACACACGTTTCTACGAAATTCCTGCTCAGAGCTATGACTCGTCAAACTTCGTTGCAATGTTAAGTCCATGGGATTTTTCGGCCAATTTTTCACCCACCGGGCGATCATCGTACACCCGCTCCATATAAAATGATCCAGACCGGCTTTCAGTCAGTATTCTGCTAGTCTTGCGTAGCCTCTTTCGCAGCTTTCATTGGTTGAGGACCCGCCAAGAGGACGGGTGTTTGACTGACATGTAACGCAACCAATCATAGTTCGTTTTGATCCGAGTCATGTTTAGGGGCATGAAAATGTAAAGTCGATGTCCCTGCAATAACAGACTGGCGTGCCTCTATAAATTATTCATTAATAAACATTGTTCAAGTTTACTGCAACAATGGCGTTGCGAACTCCACATACTTTTGAAAATGCAGTGTTTAGTTGATCCTGGTAAGCACTTATTGTCACAGTTGTAAACACAATGCCATTCTTCTTCCACAAGCGAGTTTGGTGTCACAGCATTTGTTTCCAGGCGGACCATTAAAGAATGCAACACACACGTCTCACGGACATCCTGTAGAATTCAACCAATCAGATGACGACTTCAAAACTCCTGAAGTGATTCCAGAAAAGTGTGCCATATGCATCAGACGTTCAGCCAACGTGATGTCTAAGGCTGAGACTAGAATTCTGCTTAATCACACACAAAGATTGATGGCTTGGCTTGTTTTGGAACTATTGGCAGAGAAAAAATATATGAACTGGCAGAATATGGTCTGAAACTCAAGTTATTAATCTCATGTTTGTAGAACTGTTGTATAAAACAATATCACAGTCTCAAACACACTATGAATCTGAATCAGCACAACAACAATCTTAATTGTGATAATGTTGGTGTTACTGTACAGAAATATGGTTGAACAATTTCAGAAACATGTTTTAATAGGTCCATTTGTCTGGTGTATTCTCACAGGAAAACTTTTCGATTATTATCTTCTCAATGCTGATTTTAATAAATTATTACTTAAAAGGCAACAAGGCCACAATAACATTTACATTTATGGTCCTGGCAGACGCTGCACTCAAATGAAAAATAGTTGTGGCTAGATAAACAGTGAATTTAAACACCCTAGGGAGTTAAAGTGAGCTAAGACTTGGCAGTAAACTGACATTTTACCCAAACTGACAAAGTGGGTGGCATGTCAGTGGTGTGTTACTGTGAGTGACAGGCCATTGTTGGTTGGCTTTCTTTCTTTAGCCATTCAGTGAAGTTTGCGTTTAGCATCACACTCCCTGACCCACTTTCTGCTCCAGCCAATAAAGCAATCCAGTCATCAACAACAACGACACAGTTAGTTTCAATCTATCCACACTGCCAAGATCCTTTGAGTCAGAGCTTAAACATTTCTCTGCTCTTAAAGAACAACATTTTCAAAGGACAAACAGCTCAGATCATCAAAACTGGTTATTATTTGCCATCAAATAGAGTTAGTCTATCATAGTAAATCATAATACTTAATCAAAAGTTAGCATAGCATTTTGCATGCAACCCTGGTAAGATATTTCACCCTTTGTGAAAATAAAGTGACATTCCATAATGGTGTGACAGACATGAAGTAACATCATTTGGAATCTTTGTACAGCATGACAGGAAAATTTCATTCCTTTTTCTTAATTTTTATTTTTTCCCCCCAAGTACTGACAGCATTTGTCAAGCTCAGATCAACTCGTTTATTAAACATATTGTAAAAAAAAAAAAAAATCAAGTATATCTTTAATTTATGGGAATTTATCAGTAACTGTAAACAATCATCTGGTCCTCAACTAGCTTTATGCTAAATTATATAAAAATGTGACATATATGGGTTATTCTATAATTTAGGGTACATTTTGCATCAGCAAAAAAGTGCAAAAACAATACGCTTTCTGAATAAAACTATATATATACACTCACCTAAAGGATTATTAGGAACACCGGTTCAATTTCTCATTAATGCAATTATCTAATCAACCAATCACATGGCAGTTGCTTCAATGCATTTAGGGGTGTGGTCCTGGTCAAGACAATCTCCTGAACTCCAAACTGAATGTCAGAATGGGAAAGAAAGGTGATTTAAGCAATTTTGAGCGTGGCATGGTTGTTGGTGCCAGACGGGCCGGTCTGAGTATTTCACAATCTGCTCAGTTACTGGGATTTTCACGCACAACCATTTCTAGAGTTTACAAAGAATGGTGTGAAAAGGGAACAACATCCAGTATGCGGCAGTCCTGTGGGCGAAAATGCCTTGTTGATGCTAGAGGTCAGAGGAGAATGGGCCGACTGATTCAAGCTGATAGAAGAGCAACTTTGACTGAAATAACCACTCGTAACAAACGAGGTATGCAGCAAAGCATTTGTGAAGCCACAACACGCACAACCTTGAGGCGGATGGGCTACAACAGCAGAAGACCCCACCGGGTACCACTCATCTCCACTACAAATAGGAAAAAGAGGCTACAATTTGCACGAGCTCACCAAAATTGGACAGTTGAAGACTGGAAAAATGTTGCCTGGTCTGATGAGTCTCGATTTCTGTTGAGACATTCAGATGGTAGAGTCAGAATTTGGCGTAAACAGAATGAGAACATGGATCCATCATGCCTTGTTACCACTGTGCAGGCTGGTGGTGGTGGTGTAATGGTGTGGGGGATGTTTTCTTGGCACACTTTAGGCCCCTTAGTGTCAATTGGGCATTGTTTAAATGCCACGGCCTACCTGAGCATTGTTTCTGACCATGTCCATCCCTTTATGACCACCATGTACCCATCCTCTGATGGCTACTTCCAGCAGGATAATGCACAATGTCACAAAGCTCGAATCATTTCAAATTGGTTTCTTGAACATGACAATGAGTTCACTGTACTAAAATGGCCCCCACAGTCACCAGATCTCAACCCAATAGAGCATCTTTGGGATGTGGTGGAACGGGAGCTTCGTGCCCTGGATGTGCATCCTACAAATCTCCATCAACTGCAAGATGCTATCCTATCAATATGGGCCAACATTTCTAAAGAATGCTTTCAGCACCTTGTTGAATCAATGCCACATAGAATTAAGGCAGTTCTGAAGGCGAAAGGGGGTCAAACACAGTATTAGTATGGTGTTCCTAATAATCCTTTAGGTGAGTGTATATATATATATATATATATGTAGTGCCTTGCAAAAGTATTCATACCCACTGAACTTTCCCACATTTTGGAAGTGCAAAAACAATACACTTTCTGAATAAAACAAAACAATAAATGGTGTCAGTTTTTTTTTTTACAAATAAATATCTGAAAAGTGTGACGTGCTTTTGTATTCAGCCTCCTTTACTCTGTAAAATACAGTGGAATTTATTGCCTTCAGAAGTCACCTAATTAGTAAATAGAGTCCACCTGTGTGTAATTTAATCTCAGTATAAATACAGCTATTCTGTGCCTTTAGAGGTTTGTTAGAAAACATTAGTGAACAAACAGCATCATGCAGACCAAAGAACACACCAGACAGGTCAGGGATAAAGTTGTGGAGAAGTTTATTGCAGGTATAGGTTATAAATAAATATCCCAAGCCTCGAACATCTCACAGAGCACTGTACAATCCATCATCCCAAAATGGAAAGAGTATGGCACAACTGCAAACCTACCAAGACATGGCCGTCCACCTAAACTGACAGGCCGGGCAAGGAGAGCCTTATTTAGAGAAGCAGTCATGAGGCCCATGTTAACTCTGGAGGAGCTGCAGAGATCAACAGCTCAGGTGGGAAAATCTGTCCACAGGACAACTTTTAGTCGTGCACTCCACAAATCTGGCCTTTATGCAAGAGTGGCAAGAAGAAAGCCATTGTTGAAAGAAAGCCATAAGAAGTCCCGTTTGCAGTTTGCGACAAGCCATGTGGGGGACACAGCAAACATGTGGAAGAAGGTGCTCTGGTCAGATGAGACCAAACTTTTTGGCCTAAATGCAAAACGCTATGTGTGGAGGAAACCTAACACTGCACATCACCCTGAACACACCATCCCCACCGTGAAACATGGTGGTGGCAGCATCATGTTGTGGGGATGCTTTTCTTCAGCAGGGACAGGGAAGCTGGTCAGAGTTGAGAAAATGGATGGAGCCAAAAAGAGGGCAATCTTAGATGAAAACCTGTTAGAGTCTGCAAAAGACTTGAGACTGGGGTGGGACAATGACCCTAAACATTCAGCCAGAGCTACAATATAATGGTTTAGACCAAAGCATATCCATGTGTTAGAATGGCCCAGTCAAAGTCCAGGCCTAAATCCAATTGAGAATCTGTGGCAAGACTTGAAAATTGCTGTTCACAGACACTCTTCATCCAATCTGACTGAGACCGAGTTATTTTGCAAAGAAGAATGGGCAAAAATTTCACTCTCTAGATGTGGAAAGCTGATAGAGACATATCCCAAAAGACTTGCAGCTGTAATTGCAGCGAAAGGTGGTTCTACAAAGTATTGATTTAAGGGAGCTGTATACAAATGCACGCCACATTTTTCAGATATTTATTTGTAAAAAATTTGGACACCATTTATTGTTTTCCTTCCACTTCACAATTATGTGCCACTTTCTGTTGGTCTATCACATAAAATCCCAATAAAAAAATGTTTTGTTTGTGGTTGTAACGTGTCAAAATGTGGAAAAGTTAAGTGGGTATGAATACTTCTGCAAGGCACTATGTATGTATGTATGTATATATATATATATATATATATATATATACAGTGATCAGGCATATCATTATGACAGGTGAAGTGAATAACACTGATTTTCTCTTCATCACGCCACCTGTTAGTGGGTGGGATATATTAGGCAGCAAGTGAACATTTTGTCCTCAAAGTTGATGTGTTAGAAGCAGGAAAAATGGGCATGCGTAAGGATTTGAGCGAGCAAACTGTGATGGCTAGACAACTAGGTCAGAGCATCTCCAAAACTGCAGCTATTATATTAAAACTGCAATAATATTTCAATCTCTGAGACAACAGCCTTTTTAGACCGTTTGGATCTACCTCAGGTTACAGCTGAGGAAGAGGTGTTTTCTATAATTAAATCGTTGCCAGCAAATAAATCTCCAGGCCCAGATGGCTTTTCTGGAGAGTTTTATAAAACTTTCTGGCTGCAACTTAAATCAGTCTTTATGTTAATGGTTAATGACTTCTCTAGCCATAACACTCTTCCTGGTTCTATGAAAACAGCTAGAATCTCTGTTATACTGAAAGAAGGTAAAGACCCTCAGAGTTGTGCCTCATATAGGCCTATAAGTTTGTTTAATTGAGACTATAAAATTATCGCAAAACTGTTATCGAAGAGATTAGAAGCAGTTCTCCCTAAGTCTTGATCAAACTGGATTCATTAAAGGTTGTCATTCATCTGATAATACTAGGCGGCTGTTTAACATTACACATTCTTTGAATCAGAAAAAAACACCCTCACTATTAATTTCCCTTGATGCTGAGAAGGCGTTTGACCGTTTAGAATGGGATTTTCTTTTTTTAGTACTAGATAAATTTAAATTGGGCTACAATTTCATTGAATGGATTAAAGCAATATATGATACTCCAAATGCAACTGTTTGCACTAATAATGTGGAATCTCCTCCAATGCATTTAGGAAGAGGTACCAGGCAAGGCTGCCCTATTATTTGTTATTGCTTTAGAACCTTTGCTGAGATGATTAGAACTAATCCTATGATAAAGGGAGTGACTGCAGGCACACAACACCATAAAATTTCACTCTATGCCGACGATACTTTAATATATGTTACTGAACCTATGTCAACTTTGTGCCATCTTTTGGCAGATATTCAAAAATGCTCTAAGATTTCAGGGTATAAAGTTAACCTACAAAAATCAACTGCTTGCCCTCTTAATATTCCAAATGAAGAAGATGTTAAGAAAGAATGCCCCATCTCTTGGTCAGTATAGGGCTTTAAATATTTTGGAGTACAAGTGACACCCGCCTTGGACAAAGTATTTAAGAAAAATTATAACTCTTTGCTGAAAGAATGCAAACAGAAATTTCAGATTTCTGTTCTCCCACTGTCTCTTATTGGGAAAATTAATGTTATTAAAATGAGTATACTCCCTAAGTTCATTTATGCTTTTAATATGTTGCCATGCTATATTTCCTATGTCTAATAAAATTTATATGGAACAACAATACCCCAAGAATTTGGACTTTAACAAAGTCATGTCTAAAAGGGGGGTTAGGACTTCCAAATTTTCTATGGTACTACTGGGCCTGCCAAGTTAGAAATATTATAAGTTGGAAGCTGGAA
Organism: Rhinogobio ventralis; assembly: GCA_039654625.1. Lineage (NCBI taxonomy): Eukaryota > Metazoa > Chordata > Actinopteri > Cypriniformes > Gobionidae > Rhinogobio > Rhinogobio ventralis. The sequence continues at coordinate 5,767,540 of CM077211.1, forward strand.
ACTAATTCTCTTTGGGTAGCATTGGAATCACTAACATGCTATCCATTGGAGATCACAACAACACTTTATGTTAATAAATTGCAGTCCCTGATGAATATAGAGGGGTTTCCCCCTTTACAAGCCACACTGAAAGCTTGGCAGGACTGTAATAGGTATCTGAGTACAGAAGGTTATATAAGCAAAAACTCTCCTATTGCATTTAATCCTGACTTTCTAGCTCTTTCTCAAACTGACTTTCGAAACTGGTCACTTTATGGTCTGAAAACGTCTCGGTTACGTATGGTAACCCTCGTTCCCTGAAGGAGGGAACGGAGATGTACGTCGGACGTACCGACGAATTGGGATCACTTCCGGGAGCCCCTATCGCCTTCAAAATATAGAGAACGGACCAATGGCCATTGGCGTGCGAGATTTGCATCTCGCGCTCCGCTCCGCGCTGCGGATATAAACCGGAAGTGGATGCCGCGCACATTTGTTTTTCACTGAGGAGCCGAACTAGTGACTCGGCCATGCAGTGATGGTACAACAACTGTGGCGACGGGATGTACACTCACCTAAAGGATTATTAGGAACACCATACTAATACTGTGTTTGACCCCCTTTCGCCTTCAGAACTGCCTTAATTCTACGTGGCATTGATTCAACAAGGTGCTGAAAGCATTCTTTAGAAATGTTGGCCCATATTGATAGGATAGCATCTTGCAGTTGATGGAGATTTGTGGGATGCACATCCAGGGCACGAAGCTCCCGTTCCACCACATCCCAAAGATGCTCTATTGGGTTGAGATCTGGTGACTGTGGGGGCCATTTTAGTACAGTGAACTCATTGTCATGTTCAAGAAACCAATTTGAAATGATTCGAGCTTTGTGACATGGTGCATTATTCTGCTGGAAGTAGCCATCAGAGGATGGGTACATGGTGGTCATAAAGGGATGGACATGGTCAGAAACAATGCTCAGGTAGGCCGTGGCATTTAAACGATACCCAATTGGCACTAAGGGGCCTAAAGTGTGCCAAGAAAACATCCCCCACACCATTACACCACCACCACCAGCCTGCACAGTGGTAACAAGGCATGATGGATCCATGTTCTCATTCTGTTTACGCCAAATTCTGACTCTACCATCTGAATGTCTCAACAGAAATCGAGACTCATCAGACCAGGCAACATTTTTCCAGTCTTCAACTGTCTAATTTTGGTGAGCTCGTGCAAATTATAGCCTCTTTTTCCTATTTGTAGTGGAGATGAGTGGTACCCGGTGGGGTCTTCTGCTGTTGTAGCCCATCCGCCTCAAGGTTGTGCGTGTTGTGGCTTCACAAATGCTTTGCTGCATACCTCGGTTGTAACGAGTGGTTATTTCAGTCAAAGTTGCTCTTCTATCAGTTTGAATCAGTCGGCCCATTCTCCTCTGACCTCTAGCATCAACAAGGCATTTTCGCTCACAGGACTGCCGCATACTGGATGTTTTTCCCTTTTCACACCATTCTTTGTAAACTCTAGAAATGGTTGTGCGTGAAAATCCCAGTAACTGAGCAGATTGTGAAATACTCAGACCGGCCCGTCTGGCACCAACAACCATGCCACGCTCAAAATTGCTTAAATCACCTTTCTTTCCCATTCTGACATTCAGTTTGGAGTTCAGGAGATTGTCTTGACCAGGACCACACCCCTAAATGCATTGAAGCAACTGCCATGTGATTGGTTGATTAGATAATTGCATTAATGAGAAATTGAACAGGTGTTCCTAATAATCCTTTAGGTGAGTGTACGTCTCCGTTCCCTCCGTTCCCTCCGGTTACCATACGTAACCGAGACGTTCCCTTTAGGATCCCTTTGGAAAACGCCACAGTTACTACCACTTCCAGCGCCCAGCGATAGCCCCTCAGACCCTGTCTGTTCCGGGCGGGGGAAATTCACGCAGGGAGAGTCACACTGCTGTTCCGCAAGACCCACTCAGCAGACTATTGGATAACGCTGGGAAAGCGTGCCCGGAGGGATGCTGCGGAAGCCACATCATGCCCAAAGGGAGTTACCATGTGGAGAATACACGTATGGACTAGCCTTGGGCAGTGCAACATACGGAGTCCCAGGGGTGGCCCCGGCCATTGCAGGTGGGGGAAACACACCAGACTGAGACGGCAGAGGAGCTCTGTCGAGGGAAAGACACAGGCTCGCCGTAGGGAGCCGTACCGTGGAAGAATACACATATGGGACCGCCGTGGGGGTCACAACATATGGAACCCAGCCTAACACAAGTTCCACCAATGCATACGAGTGTTAGGCCTAGCGTCGGACGCTCCGCCACATCCGACTGCTGCGGGTTGCGGAGGACTCAACAAGGTTCGCCGTTTCTGGGGAACTCGACTGGAGCATATAAGCACACGTATCCGTTCCGAGGGGAAGGGAATGGCGCAGCAAGCCGACACTTAGAACGGGCACTTCGGTGTTACTGACTGTTTGAAGCGAGCACACAGGAAGATACCGGCTCTACATGGAGGCTATAAAATCTAGCGAACGTTTTAGGTGTCGCCCAGCCCGCAGCTCTACAAATATCTGTCAGCGAGGCGCCACGAGCCGTTCTGTCCACTTAACTCTGCAGGGCGTGGACGGGGCAGAGAAAAGCTAGGGCTGGGTCCCAGAACTGATCGAACATCTTCGGGGGTCTTCTCGGCGAGAAGAACACCATTCGATGAACAGGTTCCACTTCAACGCATAGAGGCGCCGCATAGAGGGAGCTCTAGCGGAAGTGATGGTGTCTACCACAGCCTGTGGTAGGCCACCTAGAACCTCCGCGTCCCGTCCAGGGACCAGACATGGAGTTTCCAGAGGTCCGGACGCGGGTGACAGAGGGTGCCCCGTCTCTGAGTCAGGAGGTCTTTCCTCAGAGGAATGGGCCAAGGAGGTGCTGTCGCGAGGAGCACTAGTTCCGGGAACCAAGTCCGGTTGGGTCAATACGGAGCAACCAACAGGACTTGCTCCTCAGCCTCCCTGACCTTGCACAGTGTCTGTGCGAGAAGGCTCACTGTGTGTAGGCCCTGGGGCCAGCTGTGTGCCAGGGCATCCGAGCCGAGGGTCGGTCAGGGAATAAAACAACTGGCAGTGGGTCGTGTCCGGGGCGGCAAACAGGTCTACCTTTGCGGTCCCGAAGCGACTCCAGATCAGCTGGACCACCTGGGGATGGAGTCTCCACTCTCCCGGAGCACTGGCTGTCATGAGAGCTCGTCGGCCGCAAAATTGAGCAGGAATGTGAATGGCACGAAGCGACCTCAGATGCTTCTGACTCCATAGGAGGAGATGGTGGGCGAGTTGTGACATGCGACGGGAGCGTAGACCACCCTGTTTGATGATGTACGCAACGGCCGCAGTGTTGTCCGTACGGACCAGAACGTGCTTGCCTAGTAGCGCCGTTTTGAAGCGGCCCAGCGCAAGACAAACTGCTAACAACTCGAGGCAATTGATATGCCATTGCAGTTGAGGCCCCTTCCACAGACCCGAAACTGCAAGCCCGTTGTACGTGGCACCCCAGCCGGTGGATGAGGCATCCGTGGAGACAACAGCATGCCTGGACAGTTGTTCTAGGGGGACTCCTGCCCGTAGAAATCAAGGGTCCAACCACGGGCTGAAGGTTTGGCAGCACCTCAGAGTCACAGGGACACGGAGGGATCCGCTGTCGTGTAACCAGCGATGAAGCCAGTGATGAACCCATCTCGGGACTCGGTCGTGTAACCAGCGATGAAGCGGTCTCATATGAAGCATTCCGAGCGGTGTTACTGCGGCATTGGATGCCATATGCCCCAGGAGCCTCTGAAAATGTTTCAGTGGTACCGCTGTCCTGCGTTTGAACGAATTCAAGCAGTTCAACACTGACTGGACGCGCTCCTCTGTGAGGTCCTCAGGGTCTCTTTACGACGCCGCTTGCCACCTGGCTTGGCAGTGGCCTGAGGGGGCTGGACGTCCTTCCCACGGCCGGCTCCAAGCCTACGCCCTGGTGGAGGCAGCTGCTGGGCTGGGGCGGGAGCGGGGGACGTCCTCGGCGATGGTCAGGCGTATGTTTGATGTCCTCCGTCTGCTTCTGGGCAGCCGAGAACTGCTGGGCAAAGCTCTCGACCGCGTCACTGAACAACCCGGCCGAGGAAATGAAGGCGTCCAGGAACCGATATTTATCGGTCTCCCTCATGACGGCCAGGTTGAGCCAGAGATGTGACACAGGGTGCCCCGTCTCTGAGTCAGAGATGTTGCTCCTGGACCACCAGAGTGGACATCGTCTGACTGATGGAACGGGCGGTGATTTTCGTCGCTCCCGGAGGAGCTCTGGGTCAGGCCTACCCTCGTGCATGTCCATGAGTGCCTGGGCCTGGTGCACCTGGAGCAACGCCATGGCATGCAAGGCGGACGCAGCCTGTCCGCAGGACCTGTAAGCCTTCGCAGTCAGACTGGAAGAGAACTTACAAGCCTTGGACGGGAGACGTGACGGCCCGCTCAACTGGTGTGATTCCCACGTAACCTTTGGCTGGCCCACTATCAAGGGTAGTGAGGAGGGAGGAGGCACTAGTTTGTTTCTGGCACTGAAAGGTGTCGTCCACGACCTTGTGAGCTCCTCATGCACCTCTGGGAAGAAAGGCACCGGGACGGGACGCTGAAAACCAGCGCGACCCGCCCCGAGAAACCAATCATCCAACCTAGAAGGTTTGGGATGTGATGGAGGGTTCCACTCAAGCCCGACCTTTTCGGCGGCCTGGGAAAGCATAGCCGTCAACTCGGGGTCCGACTCGACCATTGCCACTCTCCCAGAGGGAGGCAGTACAGCCGAATCTTCATCCTCCAAGGACCGGAACTCCCCCTCTGATGCAGCGATCGACATCTGTTCGTCCGCCGGAGCCCCAAAGGTCACCACTGGACGCCCATGGGCGGGTCCAGCAATTTCCTCCAGAAGCTCTACCTGCTGCGGCGCTTGTGAGGGATCAGGGGCCTGCGAAGGCTGGCTCGGCGGGTTTGCCCTGAACGTAATCCTCAGGGCACCCCGGCCATCCATCGAAGTAGGTCTATTCTGAGGAATAGCACTAGATCGAGGTATGGGTAGGGGGACTCCGCCTTCCCGAAGGTAGGTGAGTCTCGACCTAAGCGCAGAGAGTGGGAACATAAACTATCCACAAAATCTGCCTCAGTGTGCTAAATGCCCAGACACGTGATACAACGATTGTGACCGTCAGCTGGCGACAGGGAACGACCGCATCCAGAAACGCACGGGTGGAATGACATCTTGAAAAAGACGCAGTGTCACACTCGTGTTGCTCTTTTTGTGAGGAAACGCTCTTTTGAGAAGTGCTGAAGCACCCAGGGGAAGACCGCGGCAACACACAGGAGGTAAGTGCAGCCTGTGTGTGCACTCACAACAGACAAACGCCCTCACGAACCGTCAGTTGCGGTCAGAACAGCAGTTTGTTTACATAAGCAGCGGTGAGCACGCATTCGCGCTGATTGTGTCTTCTCTCCAACACAAAAGCGTCCCTCTCGTTGTCTGGAATATCTCTTGTAGATAAGCTCTCTTTAGAAAAGCAGTCTTGCTTCATCAACGCCGTTCGGCTCCGAAGTGAATGACAAATGTGCGCGGCATCTGCTTCCGGATCTCGCACGCCATTGGCCATTGGCCCGTTCTCTATATCTCAAGATATAGAGAAAGATATCTCACTTGTATAGAATATTGTCTGATAGTTCCCAGAACTCTTTTTCTTCTTTGAGAATAAACTGGGAACTAGAGTGTAACATCCTGATGTTATTAATGCCTTAGTTACACTGAGTACAACATACTGTGTGACGTCATTATCGCGAGACTACCTGGTGGTATGAGTATCTCGTGTGTGCAAAGAGGTCTGAGTAAATAGTGATTGAAGTTACACCAGTCTCTTCTCTTTATTTTATATAAAAGTTAATAACTTGCCAAAGGGCAACCATAACATAGAGTTCAGTGAAAAAGAATGGTTAATTCTGTGTACTGAATTGACCTCACCTTTGACTACGAATATTAAAGTTAAAGAAACTAATTATACATTCCAGTATAAATAATATATAACTCCAGAGAAGCTCAGTAAGTTTGATGATACAAATTCCCCTTTGTGTAGAAAATGTGGAATTGAATCAGGAACATTTATGCATTTATTTTGGTATTGTAAAGCTGTTCGTTTACTCCTTTTGGGAGAAGATTCATAAAGCAATTCAAGATATGTGTAACTGTACTTTTGAGCTATGCCCTGTTATATTTGTTGAATTATGATGTGGAAAATAAGTTTCCTTATACAAGAAAATGTGTTTACAATTTTTATTATCTTGCAAAAAATTTATACTTACTACATGAATTTCCCAGTCAGGACCCTCCTTGGATCAATGGCTCGAGCAAATAATAGATCTGTTGCCCATTGAAGAAATTACAAGTAAACAGCATTCAAGACTGCAAGACTTTTTATCCACATGGTCCTTAGAACTGAATTATATAGAGACTATAAAATGACAAACTCATATTGAACAAGAAATGTGGTAGCATAGGATTATTATTATTATTATTATTATTATTAATAATGATTATAATTGTTTATTTTTTATTTTATATATATACACACTCACCTAAAGGATTATTAGGAACACCTGTTCAATTTCTCATTAATGCAATTATCTAATCAACCAATCACATGGCAGTTGCTTCAATGCATTTAGGGGTGTGGTCCTGGTCAAGACAATCTCCTGAACTCCAAACTGAATGTCAGAATGGGAAAGAAAGGTGATTTAAGCAATTTTGAGCGTGGCATGGTTGTTGGTGCCAGACGGGCCGGTCTGAGTATTTCACAATCTGCTCAGTTACTGGGATTTTCACGCACAACCATTTCTAGAGTTTACAAAGAATGGTGTGAAAAGGGAAAAACATCCAGTATGCGGCAGTCCTGTGGGCGAAAATGCCTTGTTGATGCTAGAGGTCAGAGGAGAATGGGCTGACTGATTCAAGCTGAAAGAAGAGCAACTTTGACTGAAATAACCACTCGTTACAACCGAGGTATGCAGCAAAGCATTTGTGAAGCCACAACACGCACAACCTTGAGGCGGATGGGCTACAACAGCAGAAGACCCCACCGGGTACCACTCATCTCCACTACAAATAGGAAAAAGAGGCTACAATTTGCACGAGCTCACCAAAATTGGACAGTTGAAGACTGGAAAAATGTTGCCTGGTCTGATGAGTCTCGATTTCTGTTGAGACATTCAGATGGTAGAGTCAGAATTTGGCGTAAACAGAATGAGAACATGGATCCATCATGCCTTGTTACCACTGTGCAGGCTGGTGGTGGTGGTGTAATGGTGTGGGGGATGTTTTCTTGGCACACTTTAGGCCCCTTAGTGCCAATTGGGCATCGTTTAAATGCCACAGCCTACCTGAGCATTGTTTCTGACCATGTCCATCCCTTTATGACCACCATGTACCCATCCTCTGATGGCTACTTCCAGCAGGATAATGCACCATGTCACAAAGCTCGAATCATTTCAAATTGGTTTCTTGAACATGACAATGAGTTCACTGTACTAAAATGGCCCCCACAGTCACCAGATCTCAACCCAATAGAGCATCTTTGGGATGTGGTGGAACGGGAGCTTCGTGCCCTGGATGTGCATCCCACAAATCTCCATCAACTGCAAGATGCTATCCTATCAATATGGGCCAACATTTCTAAAGAATGCTTTCAGCACCTTGTTGAATCAATGCCACGTAGAATTAAGGCAGTTCTGAAGGCGAAAGGGGGTCAAACACAGTATTAGTATGGTGTTCCTAATAATCCTTTAGGTGAGTGTATATATATATATATTTTTTTTTTATTTTTTTATTTTTATTTTTTTTTTCTTAACCGTCCTGTGGATATATTTAGCTGTACTGTTTTTGTGTGATGTTATGTGGCTGTGTTTTGGAGTATGTGCTTGAAATTGAAAATTACACTTCAAATATTTTTTTCTCAAAGATGGCTTCTGTCATTTTAGGCATTTTTTATCACGATGATTTCATTTCAAGTGTTCGTTTTTTAAATAAGTTTGGTTTTAGTTAGTTATTTGATGCTATGAAAACGGGGGGTGTGGCATCATGATTGACAGCTGAGATTGACGGCTTCTCTGAATGAAGTCACTGAGCCACTAACTGACTTTTTTCGGGAGGAGATTGGAGCTTTAGCTTTAATTTCTACATTTCCGTAACTGTTTATTTCACACCGACATAATGAATTGTTCTGCATCTGCAAGAGTGTGGGCGGGCTTTTGATATTGCGGTTCTACTTCCTGCTCTCTACTGCGCAGACTCGGTCCGCAAGATGTCAGCGACATATTCGGACGTTGACAGCTTCACTTTTCTTCAGTGGAAGGCAGTGAAGATGCGTCGTCCATATTTTTTTATGGTCTATGACAGCATGCATAACATTCAGCATGCAAAACACAACAATGGTAACAACTGAATTTTATCTAAAGGAAATGATCAAGTACTCTCTACAGTTCTATTTTAGTTACTAGAACTCTTGTGTAACTGAACTATACTAACTAAGCTTTTGTCAGTACAACATACTATTCCTATTTGGCAATTGGCAATTGCATACCTTTTTTAAATATGTTTAACTAATTCGATTTTAAAGTGTATGACTTAGCCAAAAGTTGAATGAAAGCAAACAGAGTTAGAAAGACTGAACATTTTATTAACTTAATTTTAAATCCTGTACACACTGCCCAAACACATTATGACATGCCTTAACATAAAAAAAGGCTGGACGACCTTTTTGTACTACAATAAATGTGTGTGGATGGCAGAACGGATCTGGAAAAAATAACCTACCTAGGAGAAAAGATAGAGCTACACATATTTAAGATGCTCTTGTAAAATCTAAAAGCAATGCAAAGAGCAATGCTAGTATTTAGCCTGTGAAATATTTAAAATATTTCCCATGAGCTGGCATAACTTAAATATTTAAACTCAAAAATGTAATCACAGAACTGTAATTGTACCTTCATAGCTATTGCCCCATACGACCCTTCTTCATCCTTTGGTTACATGCCATTAATAGAAGATATTTTTGGTTAATGCTCATCTGATGCTTTGAACAAGTTTCAGATGATATAATCTTTATTCATGTTGATTTTATGCACAACATAATTATGTAATCATGAAATTTAAAAATCACAATATTTGAATCAAAGGAAGTACACAATCCCAAATAAAGTAGTATATAAAATATAACTATTCTATACCCAATAAAAACAAAACATAAGTAAAAGACAGAAGACAAGAAAATGGTCCCATGGAAACAATCAAAACCGACGGTGGCGTGGCGTTGTATGGGGCAGGCGCTATGTAACACAGCATACTTCATGTTTCTCGGTTTTTCCTCTGCGTCCTTTGGCAGTACTACTGTAAACCGGAGACACACTCTCAGTCTCCTTTGTAACAAGGCCTCTGAATTTCCCAAAATAACGGAATCAAAGAATGGAAGCCAAAAAGGTCATGCATATATTTTAAGTACACGACTAAAGTGTTAATCTCAGTAACGGATTATAAATATTACACTCATACAGTAACTACAGATACAGTATGTATCCAACTGCAGTGATTCACTATCAATATCTGGGTTTGAAACATCCTTATGAACTGACTTTTTTATGGGAACCAATAGTACTTCAAATACTACAATATTCAAACATGTCGTTCTCTTCATCAAGCCATGTAAACATTTCATTTCTTTTAAAAGGCCAGTAGATTTCCTTGTGTGAAACATGACCAAAAGCACATAGAAACTTCATTAAAATGTCACCACATACTGTAAATCAGATTCACTTCATTTTTGACCCTTCACGCACATGCATCTACAAGTGTTGTAGTCATTTTACCTTCCTTTCCAGCAGGGATTTCATTTCTTTGCAATAAACATGTATTTTCGGCAGGTAACAGTAAGTCTCAATTTTTTATCATTTGATAATGCATTAAGTATCATAACATTTTTTTACAGCATTTATTAATCTAGGTTCATATTAACTGTTAAATATACTGTTCATTGTTAACTCATAATACATTTAATAATGTTAATTTCAACATCTTGAAAATGTATTAGTATATGTAGAAAAGAACATGAACAAGATTAATGAATGCTAATAAAGGTACTGAACCTTATTGTAAAGTATTAGCCAACTATTTTACAAACCATGAAAGTTATGTTTTAATGTTGAGAATGGATTGAGAAGACAATCTCTAGACAAAACTCTAGTGGACATCAGCATTGGTTTATCAAATGTATCAATGCTCCTAAAGGCAGCTGTGTGCTCTGAACAAAGAAGGTTAACTATGGACATCCCTGTGGTTATGAAATTCTGGGGAAAATATGCTCATCAGTAACAAGTGCATCCCCTTAAATAGCAGCAAACCGGATAAACTAAATAGTGTGCAAACTACCACTAAGCACTGATTCAGGGGTTTTTTCTCAGTGCCACATATCACAAGAATCGTGGGTTTTTTCTTAGGGAAAGCAGGTATTGGAGAGTTTTGAGCCTCTTGTGTTACTAAATGCAAACTCCATTCTTGCTACACAAATGCATACGTGTATATGATGAGAAGCATATAGAAGCCTTTCTGGGCCAAACAAATATTATGAATAGAGCAAACAAACAATAAACAGCCGTAAGACAAACGTGTTATAGGCCACACAGTGTGTGCCATCTAGTATCGCCACCCCATACCACGCCACCACAAAAATACAAAAATTTAAAATAATCACATTCCAGTCAACAGCAATGATATGAAGCCAGAATCATGCTCAGAGATGAAATACAGTTATAGGAGGTACACTTCAGGTTCTTTAGGATCGTGTTATATGAAAGCTGGCATGTATAAAACTCATTGTCTTCATGTTTTGATAGTTACTTGTGTTTGTGTGTGTGTGTGTGTGTGTGTGTATGTGTGTTTGGGGCATCGATCAGGAAGCATTTACTCAACAGTCACAGACTTGGCCAGGTTTCTTGGGCAATCAACCTGTGTGGGACAAAAAGATGAAGAAATAAAAAATTAATACAACTACAAATTGTAATTTAAATTTATATTGATATATAAAAGTTCATTGTGATATAAGAATATCCTGCAAGTTTCAGAGCTGAAAACTTCCTTGTTAGTCAAAGAAAAGCTTTTATTGACACCAGGCCCAGAAAACGAGAGATCTCAGAATATGTCGGCCCTTGACGTCATCGTGTGCTGAAACGCCGCCTCAACAGATAAATACGTACGCCTGCCCACCGACTCCTGGAGCTAAACGGATCACGCTACCGAGTAATAAACATGCCGAAGAGAGTAATACATTACGCTGTGCCTGGTTGTGGAAGAACACACCAGATATTCTAATATCAACACATCTGATATTAGGAATGAGTGGTTGAACTGTATTTTTAATGTTTAAAGTTCCAGCTCACATGAGTGACTGGATTTGCAGACATTGAGATTAAAACACAATGCTGTGCCTTCTATATTGGATCCGACAGGAATGGTGCAACACACTTATGTGAGTAAAACATGTTTTTTATATGCGATAGTATTGCATTGTTACAGATCGTTTGATTATGTTGTGGAAGTTTTGAACATGCTGATTTGTCTGCAGTGAAGTTTTGCTGATGCACGTGCTTGGCTTGTGTGTGTGTGTGTGTGTGTGTGTGTTAGTGATGCGTGGTTCACAGATATTTCCACCGATCGGGCGGGCTAAGTAATAAAAAATAACATTCATATTAATTGCGGGTGGATGAGAGATAAATAATCGTGTTTGTTTGATAAAGACATTTTGCAAGCCCTGTCGGTGGATTCCGGTTGCCATTTCTCCACATTGGAAGTTTTCAAAACAATTCCCCACATGTACTGACGGGGGAGCCGAAACTCATTATTATGCAAAACTGTTATCCAATCATAGCAGTGGGCGTTTGCTTACAAGTCTTCAGTGCAGCCCGCCCATAAAAACCGAGCGTTCCAGGAGAGAGGCTCAAAACCAGTGTAGAAAATAGCCTATTACTTATTCATTATGATGTTTTTGAATGTAAAAACCATGCAAACGTAATAAGTTGACCTCAGACAACAGTATAAAAAAAAAGAAGCCAGTTCATGACACCTTTAAGATGTAATTTATTCCTGTGAATTTTCAGCATCATTACTCCAGTCTTCAGTGTTACATTATCCTTTAGAAATCATTCTAATATGATGATTTGCTGCTCAAGAAAAATTCTTGTTATTATCAATGTTGAAAACAAAATATTTTTATTGAAATTGTGACATTTTTTCAGGATTCTTTGATAAAACGTTCAACGTTTAAAAAAAAAAAATTAAAAGCCTGTCACTTTTAATTTCCTTAATGTGTCCTTGCTGAATAAAAGTATTAATTTCTTTAAAAAACAAAAGTCTTACTGACCCAAAACTTTTGAACGGTATTTTTATATCAAGTGCCAGAAATATGCATTTCTATTTTTATTAATACATTGCTTTTTTAAGTCTTAGAAAACCGTGTGGTCGGTGTTACCAAATACTGTACACATGCTTGAGAAAAAAATCTCACCGGCCACTTCCTGTTCAATTGCTCGTTAAATGTAAATATCTAATCAGCCAATCACATGACCTGCTGAAGTTCAAACTGAGCATCAGAAAGGTGATTTACATCACGTTGAACGTGGTATGGTTGTTGGTGCCAGACGTGCTGGTCTGAGTATTTTAGAAACTGAGTTTTTCAAACACAACCATCTCTAGGGTTTACAGAGAATGGTCCGAAAAGGAGAAAATATCCAGCGAGCAGCAGTTCTGTGGGAGAAAACGTCTTGTTGATGCCAGAGGTCAGAGGAGAATGACCAGACTGGTTCAGCTGATCGAAAGGCAATAGTAACTCAAATAACCAACCGAGGTCTGCAGAAACGCGTCGCTGAACGCTCAACAAGTCCAACCTTGAAGCAGAAGAGCTACAGCAGCAGAATATACACCAACAGGAAACTGAGGCTACAATTCAAACTGGACAATAGAATTGGACAAATGTTGCCTGGTCTGATGAGTTTTGATTTCTGCTGTGACATCCAGATGGTTGGGTCAGAATTTGGCATAAACGACATGAAAGCATGGATCCATCCTGCCTTGTATCAGCAGTTCAGGCTGATGGTGTAATGGTGTAAGGGATTTTTTTGGGCCTCTTAGTACCAATTAAGCATCGTTTAAACGGCAGTCTACATGAGTATCGTTGCTGACCATGTCCATCCCTTTATGAACACAGTGTGCCAATCTTCTGATGGCTACTTCCAGCAGGATAACGCACCATGTCATAAAGCTCAGATCATCTCAAACTGGTTTCCTGAACATGAAAATGAGTTCATTAAACTCAAATGGCCTCCACAGTTCCCAGATCTCAATCCAATAGAGCAGCTTTGGGATGTGGAGGAACAAATGTGCCAACAAATCTTCAGCAGCTGTGTGAAGCTATCATGACAATTTAGACCAAAATCTCTGAGCTTTCCAGCACCTTGAATCTATGCCATGAAGGATTAGTTCACTTCAAAATGAAACTCTCCTGATATTTTATTCACCCCCATCTCATCCAAGATGTTAATGTCTTTCTTTCTTCAGTCGAAAAGAAATTAAGTTTTTTGAGGAAAACATTCCAGGATTTTTCTCCCCATCATAGCCTTCCATGGCAACCAAAATGTTGAAAGTCTAAATCAATGCAGTTTCAAAGGCTTCGAAGGGCTTCAGAGGCTCTGCGCGATCCCAGAAGAGGAATAGGGTCTTATCTAGCCAAACCATCGGTCATTTTCAAAAACAATTAAAAATGAATATACTTTTTAACCTAAATTGCTCATCTTGCGCTGCTCTGCTACGTGCCAAGGTCACCAAATCACGTTGTTAAGGTCACACTAGACATAGGTGGAAGTACCGCCCCTGTGTTTACAAAGCGCACATGCGAAAACAATAATGACGGACTATTTTGAAGTTGAAGATGGAGTGTTTTTTGGTAAAGGGCATTTGTATTAGTCCTCGCACGTTTGCTTGGGGCGGTACTTCTTCCTACGTCTGCCGTGACCTTTCCGACGTGATTGCGCAATCCATGGCACGTCATAGAGCAGCGCAAGATGAGCAATTTAGGTTAAAAAGTATATTCATTTTAATTTTTTTTTTTTTTAATGACCGATGGTTTGGCTAGATAAGACCCTATTCCTTGTCTGGGATCGCGCAGAGCCTCTGAAGCCCTTCGAAGCCTTTGAAACTGCATTGATTTAGACCTTCAACATTTTGGTTGCCATGGAAGGCTATGATGGGGAGAAAAATCCTGGAATGTTTTCCTCAAAAAACGTAATTTCTTTTCGACTGAAGAAAGAAAGACATTAACATCTTGGATGACATGGGGGGTGAGTAAAATATCAGGAAATTTTCATTTTGAAGTGAACTCATCCTTTAAGGCAGTTCTGAAGGTAAAAAGGGGTCCAACCTGGTACTAGTAAGGTATGCCTAATAAAGTGGCTGGTGAGTGTATATCAGTGAGACAGGAAGTGAGAGGAAAGCGAGTGCTTGAGACTCACGTCGTATCCGCGGAGCACAGCGAGGTGGAAGGAGAGCAGCTGCAGAGGGATGACGGAGAGGATTCCCTGCAGGCAGTCCAAACAGTGAGGCACTTTGATGGTGCGGCTGGAGTTGTTGATGGTCTCATTGTCCTCCTTATCACAGATTACGATTGGACGGCCCTACAACAGCAACACAACCATATCCTCTTAAACAGCAGAAACTGCAGAGATAACTAGTGTTGTTGTACGAAAATAGCAAGCTTTTTAACTATATTCAATCAATTCCTTCTTAAGTCGCAGGCATACTAGACTTTGATCATGCAATACATTTGTAAACCTGGACCACAAAATAGGGGTTGAACAGATTAGTCGACTAATCGACTTTAATGCTCTGCTATGACGCTTCAAGCTTAACGTCGACTAGTCGCTGGTCATGGCCTATAGAGGGCGCAACAGGAAGAGTCCACTTTTACGCTCAGTTTCCAAACAGATAAATGAGAGACAAATAAATGCATATGCTACTCCGAGATGCTCAATAATGATCAGGAGAATGCACGTTTTAAACAGCTTATTGTACATGTAATTTAATCGCCGTTCTAAATGAATACGTGCTGCATTGTAACACACACGCATATAGACAGTAACTTGCATATCACGTGCAGATTGGACGTGCACCATTCAGTAGCGCAGAAATGTATTGTCAACACTGTTCTGTGATTTATCAATAAAATGAGCTTAGAAACTGAAAGTTTTAGCATGTATTTCTTAGTAACTAAAACTCACAGCTTCACTATTAGTAGAATTAATTCAAATGCAATCGCTCTCTCAATGCATTCATATTGGCCTAATATAATCTTTACTGTAACTTTATCTGTATCTGATTTAGAATGAGCAGAAATCTGTGAGAAGTATAACAACCCAAAGACAAAAAAACTGATAAAAAATAAGATGTTATGTAGGAGCAATAATCTTGTGGCCAGCGCTTTGTCCTATGCCATATCTGTGCACAAGCCTGCGTTTGAATCTCAGCTTGAGGTTCAGGCTTATTTGTTCATTAATGATGTCATCAGCGACTAGTCGTTCAACCCCTACCACAAAATCAGTCATAAGTCGCACGGGTATATTTATGGCAATAGCCAACAATACATTGTATGGGTCAAAATTATCGATTTTTCTTTTATGCCAAAACTCATTAGGATATTAAGTAAAGATCATGTTCCATGAAGATATTTTGTAAATTTCCTACCGTAAATATTCAAAAATGTATTATTATTAGTAATATGCGTTGCTAAGGACTTCATTTGGACAACTTTAAAGGCAATTTTCTCAATATTTAGATTTTTTTGCACCCTCAGATTCCAGATTTTCAAACAGTTGTATATATCGGCCAAATATTGTCCTATCCCAACAAACCATACATCAATGGAAAGCTTATTTATTCAACAATTTAAAAAATACCCTTATGACTGGCTTTGTGGTTCAGGGTCACATATATTGTGAAATAAAAATTACTCATATCATGATATAAGGTTTTAGTCATGTAGCCCACCCCTAAAATCTAGTAATGATAAATGTGGATATCTGAATGGCTCTTACCTGTCTTGCCACCACCTGCTGCAGTGCGTTTTGGCACTTGGTGTACGTGTGGTCTCTCATGATGATCATTATGACAGGCATGAGTTTGTCCACTAGAGCCAGCGGCCCATGCTTCAGCTCTCCAGCCAAAATCCCCTCTGAATGCATGTACGTGATCTCCTTAATTTTCTAAATGACACAAACAAGAGAATGTTACCTGAGAAGACAGACTAGATGGGAACTATTAAACAAAGCTTAAAAAAAGACAAGACAAAACTGTTGCATAATCATAATTAGGGAAAAAATAGCTGCATCACATCTTAGGTTCAAATGCAAATTTTTTTGGTCAGAGTTGGCTAATGCCTCGATGACAGTTTTCCCCATCCTCACTTCCAGTGTAAGTGGGGGTTTTCTTAATCAACACAGTCAAATTGCTTCCTCTGTTTATTTGTGGTTAAAATAAATGAGGCCAAACAGTCCATCAGTTAGGATTCTTATTTTCTTCCTTGTTCTTACTTTCCTGGTAAGACTTAAATATATAATCACTCTTGAATGTGAAACAGCAGAGTATCAATCAGTGTAAATTACTCTCCAAACAGAACTAGAACTATCCACCCTCATGTCGTTCCAAACCAACTTATTCCTTGTTCTGCAGAACATAAAATATATTTAGAAGTTTTGGTGACCATTAACTTGTATAGAGGGGAAAAATACATCTCAAAATATCTTCTTTTATGTTCAGTAGAAGAAAGAGTCATACAGGTTAAGAATGACATGATGTAAATGATGACAGAATTTTTATTTTTAGACAAACCATCTCCAAAGTCCCTTTAAAAGTCTGGTTAGGGTAAGGGTTAGAGTTAGAGTTATGGTTCTGTTCAAACAGAGTCTGTTCACTCTGCAGCCATAGTTGCAACGCCTCTGGGAAGCAATTTATATATATATCACACTATCACATTCTGCATTTTTGAAGAATGGGTCACTGTTTTCCACTTGCACACTGACACAGCTTGATTGCATGTGAACCGAACAAGCACAAATTCAATTTGAGAGCTATGGTGGAGAGGAATAATGAATAATGACTTAAATTTGGGTCTGTTCTTCCCACAAAGCTATCATATGGCTTCAGGAGACTTGAAACAGTAGCAGGAGGGAAGTGAGTGCATAGATGGGTGAAAAAGGGAGGAAGAGGACATGTGGTCTAACCAAAGCTCCCTCCAGGCAGGTGGCATAGTGGTAGCCTCGGCCCATGATGAGAACACTCTTCTGTTGATACAGCTCAGTTGCCAACTTCTGAATCTCATCGTCCAGACTCAACACCTCCTTGATCAGATCTAGAGAAAGAGACAGTATAGCTTGTAAATTGTGCATGAATTTACGCTTTTGCACATTCACACATGAAATATTTAGTATGGCAGATATTTGGGTATCAATTATAGAAAATTATCAGATAAGTAGTCATGTTTCCTCTATGTTGCATTATTGAAACCTCAAAAATGTCTGGCGAACAAACTAAGTATTTCTTGAATCAGAGGCTAAATGAATATGCAGCTGTCAGAAATCTACTGTAAAATAATGTAGTGATGATTAATACGCAATTACCGTAAACAGTACAGCTATTACAGGTTCACAGAGGACTTGATATTTTAATATGAAAGGTGCATTTCTCTATAGGCGCAACCATTATACAGCGGAGATGGCGAGTCAGCATCGTCAACTTCATCTTTGCTGTCGACACTTACTTTATTAATAAACAATTATATATTTATATATATATTATATATATACCATGCACACAAATACACATGCACGCAATTACTTTCACTTTGCGTTTGCTCAAATTTCCAAAGAAACATGCTAATTGGTGGTCTAAAAGACCAAAACCTACAGTATGTTTATTGGTTGAGTAGATGACAGTTTCTACCAATCTGGGCACAGGGGTGGGACAAAGCAAGCATCAACAATCGTTCCTGTTGGCTCAGAGGAACAAACCGCATGGGTTTCTTTGATGAATCAATGCTGATCAAAACTTAATGATGTAAATCACGCTCACTACGGAGCCTCTGAATGTCCAACTGAGACACCACTGAAAAGCCGGAAATCTCCTCTTTACAAGAACTTTTAAACATTTAAGAACAATAGTTATTTACACGGTCTTTAAGGGTTAACTAACTTAACTAATCTAATCTACCACGACAGTAGCTGAACTAAAAATGAGACAACATGCATGCATGTGTCCACATTTCAGAATGCAACTATGTTCATGTACTTGCATGCATATGTTTTGGGCCAAAGACTGTAAATACAGTGACCAAAACATGCAAGCATTAATGACAGAATCAGCAGTTTTTAGCATGAATAGTAAGCTGGAGTGCAGAGGGAACTTTAGTAACTGGCTGCCAGCACATTCCTGACCTCATTGGCTTGGAAGCAGAACGAAAAATCCACAGAGGGAGAGCGAAAGAACTGGAGAAAGGAGAGAAAGGGGGGCCGGGGCGCCCCAGCAGACACTTGTGGTCCAATAAAGACTTCCAACAGTGACTGAGAGAGCTGGCCGAGGCCATCTGCTCCTCCCTGCACACCAATCCGTGAACACGCACACTTACATGCACACAGAGCTCTATGACATCAGCATCTCACCAATATAAATGCACACAAAGAGCATGTGTACAATTCATATTAGGGATGGGATGATTACCGGTTTCACAATAGACCACGATAAAATGTACTGACGGTTAGTATTATCATTTAAAATTGTATTATCATTAAAACCATGCTTGATTATCACGATTTTGTCAACTAAATCCTGTCCAGCCAGCATCAGTCTGACGCAGACGCAACATGCAATGTTTTTTGAACGAGAAGAAATGGCGGAAGGCAATGACAGTGCTCAGGAGATTTCTGAGGTGTGGTCATATTTTGGCTTTTACAAAAGTCCTGAGGGAAACTTAATCGAGGATGGTCACCCTGTCTGCAGAACATGCAAAAAGAAAGTCTGCAATAGGGGGAAACACTTCAAATCTGCAGTCGTCTTCGTGACCATCACACACTGTTGTAAAGCGAACAAGGCAAGGCAAGGCAAGTCAATACCAAAACTACGTCTGGGAAATAATTGGACACAAAATGTTGTTTTGAGTTGAAATATTTTATCTCACTCACTTGAAATTAACGTGAAGCTTCCACAAAGAAAGTTTCGCAGCAAGTGGCTTTGAGCCAAAGACGAACAAAAAAGTTCTGACAAGACTATTAAGGCTGACATTTATAGGATAATAGTGTATATTTCATTGTACACTTATTACACAGATTTTTTTAAACACATAAATAATTACGGGGACATATTGAATTAAGATTAATGTTTTAAATCTTACCTGTTTATAAATACATTTTGTACAGTGTACAAAACAATCGTACAGACAAGATGATCACAACAATATTATAGTAGTATTAATAGTAAAATTAAATTAAATTAAAATTAAAAATTAATTTTCAATACAATCAAAAATGGAGACGCAAGACGGCAAGTTGCATTTGAATGAAGCGAGAAAGCGTGTCCGTTGTGATGCATGGATGTGTGCTGTGTTATAATGCGTTGCTATGGACGACTGTCATTATAAGGAAGGAAATGCCACAGAATAGAATCTTGCTTAAAAAAAGTGCATAGAGCTGCTTGTTTTATTTGTTGCTTGTTGATTTTTAAAAAAATATAAAACTTGTTGAAATGTTTTTAGTGTGCATCAGTTCGTTTTGAACACTTTCATCTCATTTGAACAAAACCGTGATAATTTTGTTTACTATAATCATGATATGAAATTTTCATACCGTCCCATCCCTAATTGTGTGTGAGGACCCTATTGGAATTGCTCAGCATATTATTATTCTTCTCCCAAATGAATCGCATTTTTGATGGCCTAAACATGCTCGAAAACTCACGAAACTTTGCACACGCGTCAAAAGTGGTGAAAATGTATGTCTGACATGGGTTTCAAAATTAGGCGTGGCAAAATAGCTCGATAGCGCCACCTACAACATTTCAACGAAGTGCCCCTCCCACTACGTTACATGTGTCGGGAGACACATGTAACAGCCCAATACCTACAAAAAAGTCTCCTGAACCGAAATCTGAAAATCATCAGGAAGTGAGATATTTTAAATTTTCTTTGCAAAATTGTTGCAAATTTTGCCATTTCCAGCAGTTGTACTTTAGAGATTTAATCAGATCATCATCATATTTGCACAGTCTAATCTAAAGGCCTTTGCGACGTTAAATTGCGAAGATCTTGAATTTTCCCTGAAGGCCGTGTCCCTGTCGACCTGACAAAGTCTGATGTTTCGCCATGACACAGAAGGCTGTTGTAAGTCAGGCATAAAATGTCCAATCTGGCCCAAACTTCACATATTTGATAAGAGTCCTGGCCTTAAGACATCTACATATGAGTTTCAGAATTAGGCATGGCAAAATTGCTCGATAGCGCCACCTACACCTATTTCAACGAAGTGCCCCTCCCGCTACGTTTCACGTACAGGTATGAAATGCGGTAGACACATGTAACAGCCCAATACCTACAAAAAAGTCTCCTGGTACGAAATCTGAAAACCAACAGGAAGTGAGATATTTTGAATTTTCTTTCCAGACGGTGTACTTTAACGAACTCCTCCTAGAGATTTAATCAGACCAACATCATATTTGGTCAGTCTAATCTAAAGGCCTTTGTGATGTTAAATTGTGAAGATCTTAAGTTATGATCTTAAGTTAAGAGTCCTGTCCTGAAGACATCTACATGCCAATATTAATTAGTCATAGCGCCACCTGCTGGCAACAGGAAATGGCATGCTTTACACTGTAATTCCCTCCCAGAAACACATTTAAATATGCCCTCAAGTCCCAAACATACTAGAAACACATTAAATAAAGCAAAACATGGCTAAGTGCTAATGTATGGGTTTTACGCCACGAAACAGAAAGTTGTTGTAACTCAGGCATACAATGTCCGATCTGCCCCAAACTTCACGTTTGATAATAGTCCTGGCCTGAAGACATCTACATGCCAATATTCGGCTATAGTCAAAGCGCCACCTGCTGGCAGCAAGAAGTGTGGCACATTGAAGTGACTTTGCCATATTTCTCCTATATTTACCCACTTAAATGCATGTCGCCCATTATTCGCTGTTTTCCTGAGGCCACCGGAGGGCGGTGCTCCCGGGTGCGAGGGCCCTTTCATCGCTGCTTGCAGCTTTAATTCATATATTGTGATTCATGCAGAATTCCAGACAATTCTAAAGCTGTGTTTACCTGGCAGCACTTTGAGGCCTTGAATGATTTCTCGCCTTCGCGGCTGCACGGAGATTCTGTCATCACACATCAACAGGGCGAACATGATGAGAGCCACAAACTGACTTGTGTATGCCTGCAATAGACAAAACAAACAGCACAAAACTGAGTTCATATGAGCTCAAATCCAATTTGTTTGTATTGTTACAGATGGGGAGGGTCAATCCTATACTCTGACCCACAGTGGCTTGTAGTGCCTGAGACAGATCAGACATGCAATTATTTGTTTTATTTATTGAATAATCCACAATACCCATCACCCAACAAACAAACTATGTATTAGAGTTTCTGTGGAACTACCCCAAACTGCAACTAACAACCAGATGCAGAACCAAGCACTAATTACAGTACCATAGCAGCAATTACACATCAGACTGTTGTATGACCCAAAATGATTTTTAAATCAATTCAAATCACATTTATTTGTATAACGCTTTACACAATACATATAGTTTCAAAGCAGCTTTACAGAAAATGCATACATCTACATTACAATTTGATCAGAGTGATCTGTTATCATAGGTGACTGTGTTTGTTGCAAGTTATGCATTTCAGAAATGTACATATACAAATCATGCAGTTAGCTACTAATGTATTAATTTAAACAATGTATTAATTTAAGGCAGAAACAATGAGCTCATTGAAGTAATGAAGTTTAGAGTTTCGCTCTCACTTCATTCTCTCTGAAACAGACAAAAAACTTTTAATCCTAAAGATTCTATATATAACCATGTTTATACACTCACCTAAAGGATTATTAGGAACACCTGTTCAATTTCTCATTAATGCAATTATCTAATCAACCAATCACATGGCAGTTGCTTCAATGCATTTAGGGGTGTGGTCCTGGTCAAGACAATCTCCTGAACTCCAAACTGAATGTCAGAATGGGAAAGAAAGGTGATTTAAGCAATTTTGAGCGTGGCATGGTTGTTGGTGCCAGACGGGCCGGTCTGAGTATTTCACAATCTGCTCAGTTACTGGGATTTTCACGCACAACCATTTCTAGAGTTTACAAAGAATGGTGTGAAAAGGGAAAAACATCCAGTATGCGGCAGTCCTGTGGGCGAAAATGCCTTGTTGATGCTAGAGGTCAGAGGAGAATGGGCCGACTGATTCAAGCTGATAGAAGAGCAACTTTGACTGAAATAACCACTCGTTACAACCGAGGTATGCAGCAAAGCATTTGTGAAGCCACAACACGCACAACCTTGAGGCGGATGGGCTACAACAGCAGAAGACCCCACCGGGTACCACTCATCTCCACTACAAATAGGAAAAAGAGGCTACAATTTGCACGAGCTCACCAAAATTGGACAGTTGAAGACTGGAAAAATGTTGCCTGGTCTGATGAGTCTCGATTTCTGTTGAGACATTCAGATGGTAGAGTCAGAATTTGGCGTAAACAGAATGAGAACATGGATCCATCATGCCTCGTTACCACTGTGCAGGCTGGTGGTGGTGGTGTAATGGTGTGGGGGATGTTTTCTTGGCACACTTTAGGCCCCTTAGTGCCAATTGGGCATCGTTTAAATGCCACGGCCTACCTGAGCATTGTTTCTGACCATGTCCATCCCTTTATGACCACCATGTACCCATCCTCTGATGGCTACTTCCAGCAGGATAATGCACCATGTCACAAAGCTCGAATCATTTCAAATTGGTTTCTTGAACATGACAATGAGTTCACTGTACTAAAATGGCCCCCACAGTCACCAGATCTCAACCCAATAGAGCATCTTTGGGATGTGGTGGAACGGGAGCTTCGTGCCCTGGATGTGCATCCCACAAATCTCCATCAACTGCAAGATGCTATCCTATCAATATGGGCCAACATTTCTAAAGAATGCTTTCAGCACCTTGTTGAATCAATGCCACGTAGAATTAAGGCAGTTCTGAAGGCGAAAGGGGGTCAAACACAGTATTAGTATGGTGTTCCTAATAATCCTTTAGGTGAGTGTACATTTCCCATCTCATAATCGGTTCAGTTTCAGTGCATTTCTAAAGCATTGGGGTTGGTGGGTATGACGGAGTATTTCTGTGCTAAATACACTCCTTCAAGTTTTGAACAAGTTTCAGAAAGTTTTTTTTCCGAGTATGGCCCTGTATGACATCATAAAGGGCGGAATTCCTTGTATGGGCACTTCTCCTGGATGAGCGTACGCACATTAACCAGAGCGAGAGCGAGAGCAAGAGCACGTCCATCAACAAGCTTCGTTCGGGTTACGAAAGCTGTTGGCAGCGCTGGCATTTTGTTTTTAGACCACGAAATCAACAATGTCACTAAAGAAGTATGTTTCTGGTTGTGAGGGAAAGATAACCTTGTTCAGCAGGCGGTGAGTGAAACTGCATCAAATGTCTATGTTTTGTTGGCAATCAGCGCGTAAGTGCATATAAATGTCAACAACACGAACATATAGTGAATCAGAAGTTATCCAGGGATAATGCCATGATGTATTGTGTGTGTGTGTTTTTGAGATTCTTTAGCTCAGCCCACTGCACGCCTTTACGAGTTCGGCTATTTTCAGAAAGAATCGGTACAGCTTATCTATCTTTTATAAATATGATAAAACAAAAGCCTCTTTGGACATATGAAGGATGCAATACTACTCTATAGGTACTCAAGATTAACGAGATTTTCAGACCTTAGGTTTCATGATTTTCCTTTTATATAATTTTGCCTATATATTAATTCAAACACTTTTGAATGAATGCTTTAGAATTGCATACTGTATTTAAAGATCACATAAATAGTATGTTTGGTATCTATGAGCTGAACTTATAATTCCCTATACAATATATTAATTTACATTATATTTTGCTCCTTTGGTTACATTAGTATTATGGAATCTTGAATTTTTTTCTCTTAACACCCAAGCCAATTTCAAATACAAAACACCTTGCTAGAAGACAAAAGTTTGTAAACTAACTTTCCCTCCGAAAGTGCAACTCCTTATTGGCTCAATAAACTGCATCAGGACTACATGTTAGACCCACAAAGTAGTTGGACACTGAAGCCACACTTAAAAAAAAAAAATATATATATACACAAAGTATACTCAGATGTTTTGAGCAGTGAGTGGATTCTATCTTAAATGCATCTGACTGGCCATTGCATTCTAGAAATCAACCAATATGTTACATATGATTGGCATTAAATAACTAAATATGAACCAAGAGGCATCATATACACTTGTGGTTACTTAGCTAGGACTTAAGCTGTGAACTTGAGGACTTCATTCATCCACTTAAAATCACCACCTCGTCAATGCATGCCATTGCAATAATGTCTTAGCAAAGTGAAGCTAGTTCATATAATATGGTGTATGTAATGCAATGAAATTCAGTAGGGTGTTTACACAACACCATTTTCAATTAAAAAAACTTAAAAATGTATACTTTTTGGGTGTTAATTTACACAACAATGTTGTTTTGGGGGCCTGAAAATGTGGCAGAATGCATGCAAAGTGCGCTCCCTTAATAATCTTTGTTCATCGCAATCTCAAAAAGCTCCGTTATCAATGAAGCTGACTGCACAATAAATCTTTCATAATGTCTACACTTTCTTTGTTATAATCAGAGGATTTGCCAGCATGCAGAATTCAGCACTGAACAAAAACTCAGATGTCGAGCGGTGAGTGGATTCTATCTTAAATGCATCTGATTGGCCATTGCATTCTAGAAATCAACACGGCACATATGATTGGCTACATTGCACAATGCAACAAAAACATGTTATTAACAGAAACTCTGCCTATGCTTGCGCCTGTAAATCGTTTTTATTTTGTCTTAGTTGTTCTTATTGCTTTTGTGCAATAGATGAATAACAAATAATTTGTTATTAAACTTATTAAACTAAATAAGATTTATTTTCTATTTAGCAGGACTCGCAAATAGTTTTATTCTCCTGCAACCTTCACACACACGAATACCTTACCGCCCGCGCCAGACCATCAAATCTAGTCCCACGCCGCACTCTATTGCGTTTGGTCCCGCGGGAGTGCAGGTCTCTAGCTTGAGTGTTCCAATATACATATTTGATCTACAGGGTCTCCATCTATTAGAACTCTATGATCCACATTCTACACCTGGTCAAATGATAAAGCGAGAGAACTTGAGTTGCCAAAGACATATTGTATTTCAGCATAAGAGGTGTTATAAAAAATATAAAGAAAAAAGAAAATCTAAACTGCTTTGGTTGAATGATTTGCCAAATAAGACCAGGGAAAAGAGAACTGAAAGGTGAACAACATTCTATCAGCTTCTTATTTTTCTTTCCGTCCCCATCTCTCACACGCGCCTTTGATCCCCAAAGCCTCTGTGGTTGTAAATCACTTTAACAGCATTCCTCAATGCATACGTTGTCACATTACATGTCTAACTGTAATCCAGCGTTATGCCATCATCTTTCAGTGCATATTAAAGCCACTCTCAGGCAAATGTGAAGCACATTTATGAAGCATTCAGGATGTCTGACAACATACTCTGGCTCACTTAAGGTTCTGTGAGTTCACGCAAGATTCTTGCAGTGACGGTAGAGGAGCTATGGACAATACACCCACCCTGACAAATCACTAACACATGAGAGATGATCACTGGACATTACTGTGACGCTTATTATTTGCAGATGCTTTTCATTTGTTAAGGTTCACTACCTGCAGGGAAAGGGCTCCAGTGCCAATCTGAGGTTAAGTAGCTTGGTCAAAGGTATGATAGTAATTAGGGCTGACAGAATATGATCTTGGTAAGCTGACAGATCTCATTAAACCAGCAACCTTTTTGTCTTCAACCAATTTACCAGAGCCCCAATGCATATTAAATCAAACCCTCTGCATGTTTTGTTAAAATTAAACAAAGCCAAACCTGCAAACCTGAAGATACATTTAAAAAAGTGACAAACTCAACTTGAAACAAGTCATTTTGTTTGATCCCAGAGGACTACTTTGCAGTGGACAATGGTCTACTACCCTCCAGTCTATGCAACATTGAGTCACCAATGCATAGTCTTACTGGTCGACTACAAAGTCTGAGAGCCCCATTTGGGATCAAATCATGGTGTAAAAGTTTGTTTTCAGATCAAACAGCGCTGAAATGGAAACCAGGAGAAACATTGTGCCATGAACGAACAAGTTAGAGCTGCACGATTCTGGATAAATTGAGAATCACGATTTTTGTTTAAAATTGAGATCACGATTCTCCCACGATTCTGAAGAAAAAAAACATTAGACAACTAAACTAAACAAGTAATTTACTAGAGGTTCTAACAATTTTAATTGCTCCAGTCTATTTAAAAAAATACATTAATTTGAACAAAATAATTAAAGAAAATACTTTGAATGAAGGAGTCATGTCTCATTCATCAAGACTTGGATAAATCAGCATTTGTGAATGAATCTCTAAAATTAATGATTCAATGACAAACACTTTTTTTAAAAAGTCTCGTCGCCACCTCTTGGTGTAATAAGCGATGACTTGTATGTATTAATACATACAAGTGTCAAAACACTTCAAAAAGGTGATTCGCTCTATTTTGAATGCTAGATATCAATGTTCATACCCAAACTATAAACTTTTATCCCAGTAAACATTTGTTCCCTGGTATTTAAATTTTTGTAACACATAAATAACGAAATGTGTGGTTAAAAAGACTGTGAAGCTGCTTATCTGTACATTTACATGGCAGTGGCTCTCTCTTTGAATCAGCGGCAGCACGAACGCAGATTTGAATGTTGCAGTGTGATAATCGTACTTTAAAGTCCATAAACGTTTCACGTCACAAGTGTCAGCGGAGTGTGAGCAGCGCGTTTCGCGCATATCAGTGAATGAGAGTGTTCACATCGGAAGCACGGCGGCCGACTCTCTCATTCATTAACATGGGGCGCAACAAAATACGTGCTGCTCACGCTCCGCTGATGCTTGTGACGTGAAACAGCCATGGTAATAGACAGCGGAATCCTTGTCATTTAGAAATAAGATCTCGTGGTTGTTTGAATCGAGATCGCGATTTTTTAACGATTAATCGTGTAGCTCTAGAATAAGTTATAGAAGGGTTTTCAATCCACAAATCACCAACATTCACCATGGATTTAGGTCAAATATGAAATGCTATTTTTAATGTGATGACCAAATAAAAATGTTCATCCTTCAAAGATTGTCCCCATTTGTAAAACTAAAAGTTTCAAGATGTAGGAAAACTAACACTTGTTGCAAACTTTTATTTAAACATAAAGAAGACATTAAATTACCACTATAACCAGTATATGGCAGCGGAGTAACACTTTGGGCCAAATTTACTAAACAGGGCGAATTAGCGTGAGAGCGCAATTCCATAAAAGCGCAGATGGCAGTGGACAGTTCTGCGCGTTATCTACTGACAACGTGCAAATTAAAGGACATAGACGCAGCCGGATCATTTCCATAATGACCAGCACAATCTACCCGTTAGCATCTGGTTTAAGACATGCTTTTTTTGGGCGTTAAATAATGGTGCAACACCAATAACTTGACGAGCACAAACCTTAGTAAATCACCTCACATGACTCATTTAAATACTCTCCTCCCATACATTACAATGGCACATTTAACAAGAGTAAAATGTTTACATTTTTCGTATAAAAATTTGGGTTTTGCACATTACCATTGTTAATAAATTGTATCTGCATCTCAACTCAACTCAATTTCCTGTCAAATGTGCATTTCCAAGAAATAAACATGTAACATTTATTGCACTTATTAAATGTAAAACAATAGTAATTTTATGATTAAATATAGGCAGCTGAGATTTGCTATATAGTATATACCACTCTAAGTAAGTATACTATGTACGCAAATCAAGTTATGGAGCTGTGCGATAATACATTTTTCATTTTTACAATGATATAAACAAATCACACAGCCAAGATTTGCCATATAATATATATTTCTGTATATGAGTGTACTGTATGAACTCAGGAAATGTAGGCTGTGCTATATATCCACCTATTAATATATCACCAAGTAAATCACAATTATGTTCCTTTAAATAAGGGGTAGCCAACCCTGCTCATAGAAGGCTAACATCCTGCAGAGTTTAGCTTCAACCCTAATCTTACACTCCTGAACAAACTAATCAAGGTGTTCAGGATCAATTCAAAATGAAAGGTAGATGTGCTGGAGCAGGTTGGAACTGCAGGGAGTCTGCAGGGAGGTAGCACTCCAACAGCAGGATTGGCTACCCCTGCTCTAGATGTTTCTAGGGGTGTGTTCACACTTGTAGTTGTTTGGTCTGCACCGAAAATGACACATTTAGTCCTGGTTTTCTTAGCGTTCACAGTGTCATTTTTAACACTGAACCTAAAGATATAATAATAATAATAATAATAATAATAATTTAAAAAACACACCAGGTGCACACCAGGGTTCGGATGGCTGTGTTTACACTTATTCAAATGAACCACACTAACAGAGCAATCGCTCCAGAGTTTGTTTTGATCTAATTAAACCTGTCAAGTGAAGTTAAGCAGAGTTCAACTTTACGCACATGAGCAGCGGTGTAAAGCGGGACTACCAATGGGAGTGAAGGAGGTAATCTGCCGATTACTGATACAGTTGGATACCATTGCAAAGTTCCAGTTCTACTTATTTAAGCAGTAGCTGAATACAAAGAGGCAGAACAGGAAAAGGATCCAGCGAGGGACAAGCAGAGCCTCAATAGGCTTGCTTCAGAAGCATCAATGGGTAGCATGACACAATGAAATCTTTGAAAACTGTGACATTCGGAAGAAAAGAAAAACTCTTACGGGGAGCATTCTTATGGGGAGCGTTAAGTATGGAATCTTGAAAGGAATCAAAGCTTGCCACAGCAGGAATATTCTGGAAGAAAAGTGGCCTACGGGGAGAGGTAGGACTGCAATTACAGCAAAATCAGGCAAACCAAGCAATACGTCGCATCTACATCAAATACAGTGGCTCACAGGATGGGCTGGCCATGAGCTAACAGGCTGCAAGCTGTGCTGCAACTGGTGTAAATTGGTATAAGTGTAAAAAACAGTTGGAGGTCATCTGTTGCCTGGGAAAAAGACGACAACAAAGGCATTTGACCGGCAGCTTAACGTTACATAAAGGATGTTTTGAAAATGGTCAAAAGAGTCAGGAAAAAATAACTGCCGTCTATTAGACACTCCCATTTCTCAGTCAGCAGAGGAGTCTTCTCCCCCAAACTTAAACCTCCCAATTTTGCAGTTGCAATCCAAATTATTACAGCTGAAATCTGGAAACCCAGGAGCGCAACAGTCCAAGTAGTTGTGGGTGTGGGTTTAGAGGTTCCCCTGAGGGACTGCTCTGGTGCTGCGTAGACATGGGTGGATAGAGAGCAACTGCCTGCATCTGTGGAGCAATCCAACAATTCTCAAAGGTCCTGACATTTTAAAATGTGGTTTAAGGGTAATTTAGACAAGTAAGAAGGCCAGATAACTTTCATCTTGAGAGAGCATGATTGTGCATGTTTGGTGGGTGTTATCATGTATAAACACGCACCAAAGTCCTGTGCTGACAGTTAATGCCCCTGATCTGGAAAAATATGAATCTGGAACCAAAAGGTAGGAGGATAAAAGAACAAAGGATGGATGGATTTCTACTTTCATTGTTAGATGCAAAAGTCAGAGTGTCATTCTCTTTGTAATGAGAGTTCCAGTTGGGAAACAGCTTCCATAATGATCATGCCATTTCTTTATCCCTCCAAAGGGAATTCATTTGAGACTCTTGAGAAATTATTACGATGACAATGCACCACAGGAAAGAGACCACCATTTTACAGTGCAACAAAAGGCGCTTTTCCACCATCAGGCCAAACCTTTCTTATTGCTTAACCGTTCAATTCTGTGCCGGCCCAGACAGTACGGATATGGTTCCATTTTCCACTGTGGGGCTGATAACGGAGTTCATTGGAATGCAATACAAATACGTCAGTCGTTGTCTTGGCACCGCAAAAATTTTAAGACAATATGAGATGTAAACAGCGACCACGTTTTGGAGGGTGATCAGATATTTCTTTTAATTTCATTATTAACTTGCGTTAACTTCACTCAAATAGCGGGCTTGGCCAGCTACAGAGAAACTGGCAGCCAGGCAACAGACAAGTGACCAATCCTGAGTGGTGATGTCATTATGCGCATTCTACCAGCAGAATTTGAAAAATAGGTAAATACATAACACAACAGTCTTACCCGGGGCCAGTGCAAATGATTTCCAGTAATTTAACCTTTTACCAGGGCAGACACACCCAGGAAGAACTTGAGGTGCCTTGCTCAAGGACACAGAGGTGAATGGTTTATGGATCACTTCTTGGTAGTACCAACAACCTGATTACCAGGTTTTACTTTAAAATCCCAACATGACTGTATGGTTATCATTAACATAACCAGGCATCTTGGATCTGCAAAAGTGGGCATCAATGCCAGAATGGACCTACATGCGATTTTGCAGTTGACAGTGCAGGATGAACATAAACTAAGACCATTTTCTTTGAAATAATATGAAGAGTAAAAAAGGCATATATTCACTGCTATGTGACTATAAATGCAAATTTTTATAGTGGGACGGGGGGAGGAGGTTCTTTTACAACTATGTCACACCTGGTCATTAACAATCTTTTGGAGTTCCTCATCATAATTATTTTTGAAAACAGAAACAAATAAACCACCGCTGAGGGTTTGATTCACAACTGTAGAGTCCTGCGTTTCATTTGAAACCTGGAACTCATCCGAGGGAGTCTGTAACATATTGTTTAAACTCATTGAAAATGGCGTGCCCAGAAAGTGGACCTAAATACCAGTTCAGGATTTTGGCAGATGTCCTGGCTCCTCACCCTCATTATTTCACCCTGATACTTATATGAGCAATTATATCACCTAATTCAGCTTGCAGGCATCCATGTTTCTATCCTAATGAAGCTCTGTCATAAATCAATTGGAGCTCTTGTCTTTCTTGCATGACACATGTTAACAGTGAAAAATGACAATCGTCTTCCTTTTAAGAAGGGTGAAAGAAAGTAGGGGTAGAGAAAGTTTGGAGCAGCAAGAGTATGAAAATTGCAGTCTTCTATGTAGTCATATTTCTTCTCTCCATATTAATCTCTCTTATCCAGCCAAATCCAGCTGTTCCTCAGGCTCATGATTCCAAAAAGTTTTTCTTTTCACATATTTGTTGTGACTCCATTAGACTTGTATGCAGTGACCAAAGCTATGAAATAGTGGTTAAAACTAATGCTCCAGACCTATTGAGCTGTAGTGCTCATGCAGGAGACACAGGTTTGAATCTAGAATATGGCTTGTCATGTAACAGTGGTTCAGGATGGCATGGGACACTCAAATGTTCTAGTTCTCAATTCTTATCAATTTATCACATTCATATCAGAAATGTTCAACTCATCTATCTCTGTTAAAGGTGCATTTAGTAGTTCTTTAGCTAGTGTTAAACTAATCACTGGCTTCTGGTAACGGCCATATGCGAGTCGATTTCCGGTGGAAGAGTGACCTCTGACCCGACACATGACATATTGACGAACGCGGAAGCGCAGAGGATAGAGCAAAACAAAACACCGGTCATGAATTAGAAGTCTATAATGAGTATTTCTAAAGAGGAATGTGGGAGGAGCTTGAGTTTGTTGCCCAGCCCTATTTGTTTGAACCGTAAGATGAGTCTACTCTCACCTAAGCTTACACTACTCCTACTTCATACGTCATGCGTCGGGTCAGAGGTCACTCTTCGGCCGGAACTAGACTCACGTATGGCCGCTACCGGAAGCCAATGACTATAAAGTTAGAAATATGGATATTTTTCTTGCAAAAACACATCACTTCAGAAGGCCTTTATTAACCCCCTGGAGCCGTATGGATTACTTTTATGATGGATGGATGTGCTTTTTTTGGGCTTCAAAAACCATTCACTCCCATTATAAAAGATTGTGAAATGATTGTGTTTGGCTGAAAGAAGAAAGTCATATACACCTAGGATGGCTTGAGGGTGAGTAAATTATAGGACATTTTTGGGTGAACTAACCCTTTAAATCAATATCGGTTCATAAAAATGATAATCGATTAAAATCGAGAAATTGATCATTTCTTACCCAGCCCTACTGCAGCATATTGAACATATTGGTTTCTTGAACAGGTCCTCTGGCTATGGGATAGCTGCAAGTAATAGACCAATTTAAATCATAATGAGGGTTGCCATGTGGGCTGTTCACTTGGTAATACAAAGTGAATGGTTAAAAGAATCTGTTGTACTGAGCATTGGATGCTAGCAAATTGGTGGAAATGGGTTAAAGAATGGTACGAATTATGAGGGTGTTTGTAGGGGGGTCCGACATCCCTAATTAAGGCTTGAAATACCTAAGTGTTAACTGTTAACAGCTTTAATCCTACATGCTACATATGGAACATTTCAACACCATTTTAAAACAGTATTTCAGTAACCCAAAAAGTTAAGATTACAAGAAAGAGTGTGTATTTTCAATAGCTTGTCTACATACATACATACATTGTGGTGGAAAAATTTAATCATAGAGGAAGATTAATTAAGATATATATTTGAGATCATACAGGAGCTAACATGTGTTTCTGCCATGCGGGACACCTTATTTTAAGGGCTCTCCTGTACCAAAGGTGTCGGGCAGAACTAATTCTAAATCTGTGTGCTGTGCCTCCTACTTTTACCCTGTGTGGAAAACTACTGAGAAGGATTGTTTACACTTTGGGGGGTATAAAAGATTGCAGCTTCTGTTATGTCTTCAGTTAGCACTCTACAGACATTCAGGATGGCTGTATGACTGTGACTCTTTTCTTGCAAGAAAATAAATCTTTATAAAGACAATTGGCTAAGGTTTGTCTCTTATTCAGTGGTGCAACTGAGAGTTAATTTTTTGCCATGACAATACATACATACATACATACATACTATTAAGAAACAAAAAAGCAGAACCCACCTTGGTGCTAGCCACACCAATTTCTGGGCCAGCATTGATGTGAACGCCACAGTCGGTTTCTCTGGAGATGGAGCTGCCCACAGTGTTGGTGATGCCGACCGTCAGAGCACCTCTCTCCTTACAGTAGCGCAGAGCCAACAGGCTGTCTGCCGTCTCTCCTGAACACACACATCAGAGTTCAGATGCCTGCCTTTTCTCAAAAACACAATACACACACACACACACACACTAACCTGACTGACTGATGAAAAAGCAAACATCATCTCGGAAGACAGGCGTGTTTCGATCCAGGAAATCACTGGCCAGCTCCACCATGACAGGAAGTTCAGTCAGTTCTTCCAGTACCTGACGAGTCTAAGCAGGAAACAGAACCAGCAAGAACCAGTCATTATGTCCTAATCAGACATGACAATAAAATGAAAATAAATGTGATATTTGTCATATCATATAATTTTTAAAGTCTACTTTTGACTTAAATCACAGCTTTTTTTCACAATAATTTTCCATTCCTTTTGGTGAAATTTCACAAGCAAAAAGGATTTATTCCACATCATTGAATAAACCCACATCGTGAATTTCTATTGAAATGATTGGATTTCTCCCACAAAAATTAGCCGAACAACGGTAAACTAAACTTTGTAAATTTCCTCTTTGCATGTAAAATGAGTAAAAGCAGGTTCAATATTCTGCGCTTCCCCATCTTTTAAAAGCAGCCCATCTACATACCATTATACTGTTTTTGCAGTTTAGTGTCAGTAAATGATCTTTTCAAAATGAAAAGTTTTGAATTAGTTACAAAAAATGTTTTATAGCACACTGAATTGATTTCTCCTAATATGGCCCTATTTAAAAGCTGGACTTAAACTTGTACATGTCTCTGTGGCCCCTTTTCCACCTGACATTAACATGCGTTTCATATCCGGACAGTCTTCAGCTGGATTGCATTGTCACCTTGGATTCTCCAATGTGATCGGATTCAAATATTTCAAAATGATTTCTGTCATATGACAGGCAATAAATAAGAAATCTAGTCTATTGCTTTTTCCTATTTAGAAGCTGTCTGTGAAGATTCAGCAAAGATGGAAAAAAAACACGCACAGAGAAAGGCATATGCTATAATACTTTTTCATATACGGTTTACGGCCTTTGTTTAACAATTTGGACAAATAATTTATTAGCCAGTACTGTTAAACAAAGAAATCTAATAAAGATGGAGAAAGGTGGAGAGTCTAGATGGAGTAAATTCGCAAATGTATGTTTCTGTCGATGGATAACACATGCTGGCTCCCCAATAATACATTACAACAACGATAATCAATATCATCATGCGTCGGGACAAAACCATCAAATCGTGGATGAAACCATCAATCTTTGTGAACTCTGTTTGAGTGCCGTCTATGCGGGGGATGATAATGCACGAGTGCAGGTGAGACCTGAACAGCACACGTTGCTATCTGTGTTTAAACTAAATTTATTTAAGCCTTGCCAATTTAAACATTCAGGAGCCAAAAGACATGAATGAGAACATGTCTTCATGTCATGTCAACATGCCCGTCTTGGCAAGTATCCTAGCAGACATAGTCTGTTATGCCTTAAGTGAATTTATACAGTTCAGAAAGACAACGCATGTCTACAGCATCAGTATTTTGGATCCGAGCATTAGGTCTTAAAAGTGACAGCAGCCTTTACTGCTGTCTGTGTTTTTAATGTTACTCAAACAACAAAAGACGAGGAAATCCCTCACTGCTCTTGATTGAATAGCTTTTGTAACTTTAATAAGGATTAATCTTTGATTTAATAGTCACATATGAAATTTTATTTTATATTTGATTGCTTAATTCAATTCCTATGCCTGAAAACTATTGTTAGACCTACCTGAAAAACCTGAAAAGCACTGTTTATTTTATTTGTATCTTTGCTCTATTGCTCTATTGTATTTATTTGCGCTGTAGTTTGATTATTTTTTTTACAGTAGTCCTTTTTTCCCTAAAAAAATAGCACATAAAAGAAACCATACAGAAACTGTGAACCTAAAACCATGATACAAACCGAACCGTGAGCAATTTACCATTAAACCCCTATTATTGACATTTCAGCCATTGGCGATATATTGGTTGCTCAAATCAAAGGTTTTCATGTACAAATTAGCATGTACAACTATGTTGAATGTTGTTAGAATCTGTCCCTGACCAGCTCCAAATGTGGCGTCAAAATTTGTCTTCAGTGTGAGATCCATTTGCTGGAAAACCCAACATAATGTCAGGTGTGAAGTGGGCATGAGTTTGTTTGTTTAGTGATGTACATACTGCAACTCCAGCATGGTAACTAGTCCCACAGGCGATCATGATGAGCCTTCGACATCTCTGGATCTCTTTAATGTGATCTTTCAGCCCTCCCAAGGTCACTGCACGCACAAACACACACATACACACCCACACACGTTAAGAAAATCCAGTATACAAGTAGAAAATCCATGAAAAATCAGCTATTTCCAGTAAACTTGCTACTAATCATTCCACTCATTGCTCATGAGTCCAGTTAAGGGCAATAATGCATTTTACATTAAATGTAAAAAACATCTTAGTGTTATCTGGTAAATGTTTGAAATCATTCCAGTTAAATCCATGTAATTATTTCTAATGAACTGTAAATTCCCATGTAACAGTAAAGACCCATGTCTTGAGGCTCACCGGTGTTGTTCTCAAAGTTAACTCTTCCTCTCATGGTGTTGACCACTGACTCTGGCTGCTCAAAGATCTCCTTCTGCATGAAAGAACTGAAGTTTCCTGTTTTTAAAGAAGAACCAGAGTGATGTTAGCAAGTGGTAAAGTACATTAGAATATATATGAATATTGTGGTGAAGCATGAAATGATATTAAGTCATATTTTTGAGGAAATATCATCTGGAACTGATCTAGTCTCAAATGGCATCCGGGAAGCATAAGCAATGATTGAAAAATCATTATCATAAATTGCAGATTACAGACAGTCTCTTTGACAGGATTAAGAGATTTTAGCCACTGACACCAGTCAAAACCAAAACCCTTAATTTTCTGCTCAATTACAAACTCTTCATTAATTATTATCTCACAAAATCATTGAGAAACACAGCAGGAATGCGAGAATAACTTTGAGGGAATGCTATACCCCGAATTTAGGTCATGAGAATAGTTTTTTTTTTTGACAATAAGTCAGATGAAATGTAGGGGGGTGAGAAGAAATGGGGGAAGGAGTGGATGGAGGAGGAGCAAAAAAGGAGGAGAAATACAAAGCAGTGCACATTTGAAGCGATGCACTCCCCTCTCGTGGACGGAGAGCAAGTTGCACATTTGTTCTCAGATACACAGCAACTCCACAAGCTCAACAGTACTATATGGACTACTACGTGATCTCTGCCTCAGTCCACAGTCAGTCGGAATGCTCAACTGCAATGTCACATCCAGAAGCCAGGGTGCACAGGTTTTCATCAGTTCACTTAAAAGGTAGAGTAGTTTACCTGTAAACTACCTGTAGTTTACCTGTAGTAAAAAAAGTTTACTACAGACTTTATAGTGAAACTAAAAGCTGCTTTTCGACATGTAAGTGCAGTACTCCCTGACAGGAACTACCTGGACGGAGACATCTAAAGAGGAACCTCAGCAGTACACAACCACAACCTTCAGTTGTGTTTTAACCATTTTTCCAATAACAGCTTTCTGAAACATGCTGCTCGATGCAGGTCAGATGTTATAAATGACAGTTATAACATCACATCTAAAATTTCAAAAAGGTGTAAAATAAAGAATTTCCACTGTAAAGTCGTGCTTGCGTAGGTGTATCATATGTATTATATGACATATTATAGTCTTCTGAGTCACAATAGGGAAGGAAAGACTATTACAACTTTCGTTTTATGCTGAGTCTATGACTTTAAATCAAAATGTATATTTTAATACAAGTACACAAGACATGAATGACCCATTCCTAGACATTTCCAAGATGCAATTGATTAATATTTTTAAATAATATTAAATTGTAAATAAATTAAAGATCCATCTTTGACTGTCAAAGAATTTCAGTTTTTTTCCCAGATTCTGTGTTTCTGATTGATTTTTTCTGGATTTCATTTTAATGTTTTGATTCCATTTTAATAATCAAAAAGGATGACTAATCTATTGAATTCATAAAA
Source organism: Rhinogobio ventralis (assembly GCA_039654625.1). Lineage (NCBI taxonomy): Eukaryota > Metazoa > Chordata > Actinopteri > Cypriniformes > Gobionidae > Rhinogobio > Rhinogobio ventralis. Next base: position 5,805,147 of record CM077211.1, read on the forward strand.
AAATTTTTTACAATTAATTACAATTTTAACAATAATCGTTCCCTATGAAATATGTTTTATTTTATTGTTCTGTCTGTTTTTTTTAAGGATTCAGTTTTATACTTTAACACAAATTTAATTTATTATAAAAAACAATGATAATCAATCAATGTATAAATCTTTAACAATTTAATTAATCTTTTAAAAAGGCAGTTTCTTTCATGTTGGCAAACAAAGTGCCGCACAAGGGTTTACCATTAAAATTAAAACATATAATATATAATAATGGAATATTCCTTATTATGTTTTGTGCAAGAGTGAAGGAAATCCATGAGATTCACACTCACGCATTACCTAGATTTACTCTCGTGTTACAATAATGCTCTCTCAACATTTTGCAGTATAATAACGGCATATTTTTGGTTTTATAATCATAGGAGTTAGAAATCTGACACAATCAATTCAAAGAGCAAGGAATGAAACAAAGACCTCTGCAAACAATTTGCAATATTTTACATCAAAAAGCACCTCCTACAGCTCATTTACCTTAAACAAGAGTAACTAAAGTTCCTTATGTGCAAAAATGATGAAATGTTGCTGAAATGGGGATTAGCTCATGTAGTGGAAAATGTCAGATTTCAGCCATTACATTTTTCCAGATTGTTAGTTTCAATACAACATGCGATAGTGGTACCAAAAGCCAAGTTGTCCTATGAAACCAGTGTGTTTCCTGAGGCCATGGCACAAATCAATGTTTGAGCACACGCTTTTGGTGAGTTATTGTTGTGAGTTATTTATGCCAGTCATTTCTCTCTTAAAGTTTCATATGGCAGGAATAAATTAAAAAAAGCTGTATTTTGTTTGTCCTTAAACATAATGAAAACATGTTTTAGCCCTGCAATCTTAATGTGGGTCACACAGGGTGTGGTTGGTTCAAATCCAATCATCTGTGTATTTCTCCCTTGACAGTTCTGTATAACCAGTTTAATCACGTCTTCAATTTCTAAAAAAATACATCACTCGATCACGTCAGAGGAGTAACCTCAGAGTTTACAGGGGAAATATGATCAACAAAATGAAGAATACTTCAAACATAGCAAATAATTCGCATAAAACAGAGAGATTGCATGTGTGCATGTCAGTTTCTGATTATTCTCATATAACCAGACTGTTAAAGGTGCACTATGTAACTTTTTCGTCCGCTAGAGGTCGCCTATTCAAAACAAAGGCGTAGTTTGATGACGCCAGGTTTGAGCGCAGAATCTTGGGACATGTGGTCTTTACCTCACAGCCGGTGGAAAAGAATCGGGATAGGACTCAGGCAGAAATCATGTTCATGGATGCGATTATTAACGTTACTGTAGTATGAAGCAGAGCAGGACCGAGTGTTGTGGGAGCTGAGCAAGGCCGCTGGAGCGATTGCGCAACACACGTCTCGCGAGCGGCGGGACTTTTATTATGCCACAGTCGCCCGCGTTACTTCCGCTTTTCCGGTCATGAGTATGAGGTAACGCAGCTCTGTTTATCATATTAGATACACTTGAGTGTGTTGAAAATGATGTTATGACGTTACTCTGTGCGTTCGTTCTGCGGCTGCTATGACAATTGTTGCACACTGCAGTAAGAGTAAAGCGTTTCTGCTAAATAAAACCGGAAACCGAGGGTAACGCAGATATGACGCAAATGACAGGCGACTCCCTCACACGTCCCGGTTCCTTGGTTAAAATAGCAATTTTCTCACGATTTACAAATAGTTGAAAACATTTGGGATATTGTAAGTACTCAACTGAACAAAATATATAACACTGGCCTAGTGGTTTTTGGATATTTTACTGAAAAAATTTTACATAGTACGCCTTTAACTATCGTGCAACGTGCAACTGACAATGTGCAAATAATAATAAAAAAAATTCTCTTTCACGTCTCCTTGGCGACTATCCTAGTAAACATAATCAGTTATGGCTTAAGTGATCGTAAACAGTAGAGAAAGACGTGTTTCAGTATATTGGATATGTGCATTATGTCTTAAAGTGACAGCAGCCTAATATTCCTGCTTAATGTTAAATCACTCCCTGATTTTTACTGAATAACTTTTTTTGTAACTTTAATAACAATTAACCTTTATTTAATTTGTACAGTGAAGATCATTTGCAGTGTTATTTTACATTTACTTTATTTAATTTCTGTACCTGAAAACTACTGTTAGACCTACCTGAAAAACCTGAAATGCACAGATTATTTCATTTGCATCTTTGTTCTATTGTATTTATTTGTGCTACTGCTTGAAATAAAAAACATTTTCTATTAGTTAGATAGTATAGTTTTAGCTGTGGTATCAAAATTGGAATCGAGAATTGTTGAATTTCACTGGTATCTAAAATGTTGGTGTCATAATCTTATTTATTACAATACAAGGATACATTGGTCAAAAAAAAAAAAAAAAAAAAAACACTATTTTATTCATTTATTACTTTTTTTGTGGTGGGGCCTCTGAAAATGTTACCATTTAATTGAAAATCGAATCAAAATCGAATTGGGATATCTGTATCAATACTCAGTACTAATAATTACTTAAAACAATCAACTTTTTCCTGAGAAGTGACATGAACCTTGCAAACAATGTTAAATCTATAGTACTTCCGCTGAAAATTTAATTTGATCGAATTTGGATATATATGGTTTATATAAAGTACGGCAATTTTTCTCAGGGGAAAAAGAATGGCTCACAACTAATGCTGTAAATTATACGGGAACCCTGTAAAAACCTATTAAAGGTTGAAATGATTTGTGTACAAACATTTTAATTGCAGGCAGCTTTTATAATAAATTAAAGGTATTTTTTTATAACAAAGCTCCTCTCTAGAGTTATTTTACTTGTTTGACTAACAATTTATGGTTATTGAATAGCTTTTATGAGGTAAATACAATGTTATGTAATATTGTTTACAAGCTGTTTTACAGACGTCTTTCCGCGGTTGAAAAGCTGTGAGATTACATGAGACATGATACAGGATACAGTAAAGAGGAAGAGCCAGGTAATCAGGTTGGGACTGATGATTTCAATCAGCTCTTACCATTTTTCTGTACAACATGCATCTGTCCTTACCCTTCATGATCTGCTGCAGTTCCATCTGAAGGGTCTGGATGGCGCGGGCCGGATGGTCTCCAGCGGTGCGCTTGATCCGATGAATGGACAGACGGCCGTCACTCACTGCCGCAATATCATCATCCTCGAGGAAGATGACCTGATTGGTGTGCTCGATGACAGCACTGCAGTGACAAAAGGACAGACAGGATATAGTTCTGTCATGAAACTCCAGATGGCGCAGGCTGATGGGTCCTTAATGCAACCCACTTATCTACAAGACAGAAGCTGATTGGTTCCTGTTGCATCTGTAGCCGATGAGCTTGCTGCTCAACATTAAAAAAAGTAGGTCAATGCTGCTGTAGCAGTTTACAGCACACTTTCAGAGTCCCACCACCTTCCCTAGCTCCACTTGTATAGATCTGACATTTTCTAAAGAGACGTGATCGCTTTATATGATGAACAGATTTAATTTAGGCTTTTATTCACATAAACATTCATCAACTCAAACAACAGTTGTGGTAAACGGAAGCTCAAGCATGTTCGCTTGACGTACGAGAACCAATGAAGTTAATTCTCGTGTAATGCAGCACGTTTGAGCTTCAGCAAGAACCATTGAGGTTCATTCTTGTGTCACACAGCACGTTTGAGCTTCAACAAGAACCAATGAGGTTCATTCTTGTGTTACGCAGCACGTTTCAGCTTCAACAGGAACCAATGAGGTTCATTCTTGTGTTACGCAGCACGTTTGAGCTTCAGCAAGAACCAATGAGGTTCATTCTTGTGTTACGCAGCACGTTTGAGCTTCAATAAGAACCAATGAGGTTCATTCTTGTGTTACACAGCATGTTTGAGCTTCAACAAGAACCAATGAGGTTCATTCTTGTGTTACACAGCATGTTTGAGCTTCAACAAGAACCAATGAGGTTCATTCTCGTGTTACGCAGCATGTTTGAGCTTCAGCAAGAACCAATGAGGTTCATTCTCGTGTTACGCAGCACGTTTGAGCTTCAACAAGAACCAATGAGGTTCATTCTCGTGTTACACAGCACGTTTGAGCTTCAACAAGAACCAATGAGGTTCATTCTCATGTTACGCAGCACGTTTGAGCTTCAGCAAGAACCAATGAGGTTCATTCTTGTGTTACGCAGCACGTTCGAGCTTCAGCAAGAACCAATGAGGTTCATTCTTGTGTTACGCAGCACGTTTGAGCTTCAACAAGAACCAATGAGGTTCATTCTTGTTACGCAGCACGTTTGAGCTTCAGCAAGAACCAATGAGGTTCATTCTTGTGTTACGCAGCACGTTTGAGCTTCAGCAAGAACCAATGAGGTTCATTCTTGTGTTACGCAGCACGTTTGAGCTTCAACAAGAACCAATGAGGTTCATTCTTGTTACGCAGCACGTTTGAGCTTCAGCAAGAACCAATGAGGTTCATTCTTGTGTTACGCAGCACGTTTGAGCTTCAGCAAGAACCAATGAGATTCATTCTTGTGTTACGCAGCACGTTTGAGCTTCAACAAGAACCAATGAGGTTCATTCTTGTGTTACGCAGCACGTTTGAGCTTCAGCAAGAACCAATGAGGTTCATTCTTGTGTTACGCAGTACGTTTGAGCTTCAGCAAGAACCAATGAGGTTCATTCTTGTGTTACGCAGCACGTTTGAGCTTCAACAAGAACCAATGAGGTTCATTCTTGTTACGCAGCACGTTTGAGCTTCAGCAAGAACCAATGAGGTTTGTTCTCACACGTCAAGCAGGTTCGGTTGAGCTTCTGTTTATGTTCACCTATCAATGTTAATATGTGAATAAAAGCTTAAATTTAATCTGTTCATCATATAAAAGCGATTGTGTCTCTTCAGAAAATGTTGGGTATGGATTAGTTTTACAATCTCTTTATGAAGTTTTTGAAGTGTCAAAGTGGTAGTTGTGTATCTGTCAATGGAGGGACAGAAAGTTAATCAAAAAGATCTTCATTTGTGTTCTGAAGATGAGCAAAAGTCTTACGGGTTGGAAACGACATGAGAGTGAGTAATTAATCTTAGAATTTTCATTTTTGGGTGAACTATCCCTTTAGCAGTGTCAATATCCATTACCATGCTAAACTCTTCTGAGAGTTGTCATGATAGAAATGCATTTAAACACCTATTCTGTTTAAAATCCACTCGATTCTTCTTGGGTTTTGCCCCATGTGCTTGATAAACAGCAGTGTAAACAAATACATTCTCTCTGAAAATGCAGAATATATGGATAAAACCAACAAAGAAAGTGAATGGATGAGACAAAACAAAGGAACGGACCTGGCATCAGATGCAAAGTAGTATTCCACAGCTTTCTCATCCACAGGAAATAGACACGTGTCCTGGTCCATCCTGGGCAGAGTGCTGCAGCTCTTTTTATCTTTACCAGCTACATAAAAGATACAAATAACATTTTCATTCATTATAGAACATAACATGGGAATTTAACAGAAACTTGCAGCATTTTTGTTTAAACTTTATTTTGGGTAACTCTAAAGAAAATATATTCAGAAATAATATTTATGATGTAAAAGTTGCATTAAAGCAGGATACTGCATGTAACGGAGTTATGCATGACAACATACTATTGTGCATGTCATTTTTTGCCACTATGTGAATGCTTATTAGTCTGCTATCAAATTTTACTTCGTTTTTGGACTTCTGAACTTGACAGAAATATTTGAAAGGACATTACTTCCAATGGACAGAGATGGGCCAATGGAATCAGAGCATGTTGCAGGGTAGACTTGCTCAATGATTTTACAGCATATGTGTCAGTCATTTGCAAATATAAATTGTGCTGAATGCAGTGTGAGGTCAGTGTGCCTTATAAAGGCAGTGTGTGCAAACTCACAGGAGCGATACAGGATGGGGATGTGATCCGTTGACAGCTTGTGGTCACTTCTTACTCCAATCAGTAATGGACCTCCTCTCCTGGAGGGATGCACAGAAACATCAGTTTGAGAAGTTAAAATAAGACTTGTTTAAAAATCTGTTTGGCTGATTTGCTTTTAGTTATCGTTGACGGCTGACAATCGATTCGTAATTATTTTTTTTGTTAACGCATTCAACCACATCAGTTCAAATTAGTTTAAAAATAAAAGTCTGTTTAAAAAGTTTAATTGTGTTTGAACTTACGGTTATGTCCAAAAAAGTGTGAGCAAAGATAATTTGCTGCTGGGCTCTGCATTAGCCCTCAACAGGTGTTGACATTGCATTTCTATAAAAGGCATTACACTTGTTGTGCTTTGATAATTACATTTTGATAACACTTTACAATAGGGTCCCATTAGTTAAAGTATTAACTTAAATTAATTAACAATGAGCAATCAATTTGTTACAGTATTTATTCATTTTTGTTAATAAAAATTAATTGTTAGTTCATCTTAGCTCAAATCTATTAAATAATGTTAAATTTGTGTTCAAAATTAACAATTTCAATAATGAGCCAATACATAATCAATCTTTCTACCATTCACTATGGTAAGGCTATTAAGTGTTTATATTTTAGACCTGTCCAGATGGTATTCGTGGGGAATTGCGTACTTACGTTATTCGCCCATGCTTATCTCGTAATATCCGGAAATAGAGAAAAGTTGCTCCGGCTACTTTAGGACATGTATGGTGTGGGAGTGGCATAGGTTAGTTGTCACAACAACGAGTGAGAACGGTTGACATGGATCAGTGAAATCTTGAAATCACCCGTTTAAAAAAAAAAAAAAATTACGCGGAAGAGAGGAGAGTCTGCTGGCAAAAAGGGAATGCGACAGAGCTCGTAATAAAACTAGAATCAACATTGGCTTGGCTTTCCGGAGATGGCGAGAACTGAGGGTTTTGAACAGAGATTGCATTTTTCTTACTCAATAGGTGGGTATTTTATTGAACAGATTAGCTGCCATGTGTAGCTCTCTAACTGAGTTCATTGTAAAGTATTATCTATTGTGAAGGCTCATTTCATTATGGCTGTTGTAGCGCTGTGCTGGATTTTATTTTCAAGGAAGTACCGTGTCTATTAATGGGTAAACAGCAACGTCTCCAGCTAGTCAGCTTGAGATTCTTTCCATCTAAACTGGTTATATCTCTTAAGCCTAGTAGTGAATGTTTAATGAGCAGTAGAATAATCTCGCTCTCTTTTTAGTTATGAGAAAGAACCATATTCATCCACACATTCAGTCAGAGCCGAAGCACAATCAAAACAATGTTCTTCCGCAAAATGCATGCAGCTTTGTTTTTAACCGCTAGAGGGCCAAAAGACACATGATGTACCTTTAACAAATACAACTAGTTTTGTTTTTTTTAGTAAATGTTGAAACATAAATAACATCAACTAAGATTAATAAATGTTTTAGAATTATTTTTCACTGTTAGGTTATGTGAACTAATGTTAACAAACTTTATTGTAAAGTGTTACCTACATTTTTACCATACAAAGACTGTAAATGACTTTTGTTAAATGTCCCATCTGGTTTAATTTAGAATTGTCTACTTTCACCTTCTTTTCACTGATAACGGGAGCTCTGCTAGGGACTGTGTCTGTGTGTGTGTGTGTGTGTGTGTGTGTTCATGTTTTTCTATTACGGTAGGGACTTCAACCTGAATGCACACTGACTCATGGGGACTCGTGTCACTGTGGGGGCCTAAACTGAGGTCCCCATGAGGAAACAAGCTTATAAATCATATAGAATTTTTTTTTTTTTGGAAAATAGGTTTAGGTTTTTTGGGTAGGTTTAGGGCAGGGGTGTCCAATCCTGCTCCTGGAGGGCCACTGTCCTTCAGAGTTTAGCTCCAATCCCAATTAAACACACCTGAACCAGCTAATCAAGGTCTTACCAGGCATACTAGAGACCTCCAGCAGGTGTGCTGAGGCAAGCTGGAGCTAAACTCTGCAGGACAGCGGCCCTCCAGGACCGAGTTTGGACACCCCTGACTTAGGGGTAGGATTAGTGTAAGGGGAGAAAATATAGTTTGTACAAACAAAGATAGTGAACCAGATGTGTGTGTGTGTAAGTGTGTGTTAAGCACATACAGTATGTTGGCTTAAAAGGGATAGTTCACCCGAAAATGAGAATTCTGTCATCATTTACTCAAGTTGTTCCAAACCTGTATGAATTTCTTTCTTCTGCTGAACACAAAGGAAGAGAGTATTTGGTATTTGGAAGAATGTTTGTAACCAAGTAGTTGGAAAAATATACTATGGTAGTCAATGGCTGCTGTGATCTGCTTGGTTACAAACATTCTTCCAAATATCTTCCTTTGTGTTCAGCAGAACAAAGAGATTTATACAGGTTTGGAACAACTTGAGCATGACAATGTTTTGGGTGATTTTTTTGGGTGAACTATCCCTTTAACTATACCAAGTTGATATTACCTGCTGCCCACTGCCTCTCCTGGATAGTGCACACTTTTGAAGACAAGGGCAAAAGCTCCTTCCTAAATAGAGAAGGCATTTTATTACCACATCATTCTCATTACTCATGACCTTTAGATGCTCTCTTGTCAAGGTGACAGAACAGGTGTTTACTAGTTGCTGTGTGACTTGTTCCACGAGGGTGGCGAAGGTGATGTCGCTCTCCCGGTTGTCATACATGTACTTCATCAGCTTAGCGATGGTCTCTGTATCTGTCTCAGACTCAAACTCATAACCTTTACTCTCCTGTACACATAAAAACAGAAGTGGTCAAAATATAGACATATGTTGGTTGGATAAATGGATGGATATATGAGGCCAAAATGTTTTACTTGCCAGAAACTTCTTCAGGTCTTTGTAGTTGGTGATGATTCCATTATGGATGACAATAAACTCTGCAAGCAAAAAAAAAAATCAGTTATAAAATGATCCAAAATATTCTTTCACAGATTTGTTAAACTAAATATTTATTATGAAAAGCAGGCTATTGGTAACAGACCGTTGTTCTTGTCTGATCTTTGCGGGTGGCTGTTGACAGGGCTGGGGACGCCATGAGTGGCCCATCGAGTGTGAGCGATTCCCAGGTGCACGTCGAACTCCACGTCAAGATCAACATCCTGCTGGACTGCAGAACAGATGTTCAAATACAAACTGCTAATATCACATTTCAAATAAATAGTGACATTATCACACTAGAAAATAGAAATATTCTTTACACAAGTATACATGCAATTGGCCAATGCACTGCAGTGTGTGACCCATTGTATGATAAAGATAAGGACATTTTCACAAAACGTTTATATACTTTTTCAAAAAACCTAATTAATCACCCCCCCTTTTTGAGCATAGATTTGAACTTAAATGGTTGTAACTCATAAATGCTTCACAATACAGACCTAGGGTCTCTTTTTAAAGAGTGAAAGAAAAAAAAAATGATTTGGACTCTAAAATACTAGAAACTTAAAAGCAATATATCTAACTAAGTTGTGTTCCAAATTTGAAGTTCACAAAAATTGAGCCCGCTAAAAGGTTTTAAAGTACCAATCCATGATAACATAATGTCCACCCTAGTGAAAATGTACACCAAAATATACCAAGGTATACCAAGAGTACTTCTTTATTGCACAATGCACATTTCTTAATATTAAGCCTAAAACGTGTTTTAATATCACTATTAGTAAGGATAGTAGGATTAGTTGGACCTCAGCACTATTTCAGGATAACTAAAGTGCATCAAGTACAAAATTAGTTGGTCCAATTTAGCAGACTTTAAGTATATCAATTTAGTACTGTATATGTTTATTATGATTATATGTTTATTATACAAGCCTTTAAAGGTGCACTATGTAAAAAAATTTCAGTAAAATATCCAAAAAACCACTAGGCCAGTGTTATATATTTTGTTCAGTTGAGTACTTACAATATCCCAAATGTTTCCAACTATTTGTAAATCGTAAGAAAATTGCTATTTTAACCAAGGAACTGGGACGTGTGAGGGACTCGCCTGTCAATTGCGTCATATCTGCGTTACCCTCGGTTTCCGGTTTTATTTAGCAGAAACGCTTTACTCTTACTGCAGTGTGCAACAAGTGTCATAGCAGCCGCCGAGCGAGCGCACAGAGTAACGTCATAACATAATTTTCAACACACTCAAATGTATCTAATATGATAAACAGAGCTGCGTTACCTCATACTTATCACCGGAAAAGCGGAAATGGCGCCGGCGACTGTGGCATAATAAAAGTCCCGCTGCTCACGAGACGCGTGTTGCATTCATCTCATTAACAATCGCTCCAGCGGCCTTGCTCAGCTCCCACACCACTCGGGTCTGCTCTGCTTCATACTACAGTAACGTTAATAATCACATCCATGAACATGATTTCTGCCCGAGTCCTATCCCGATTCTTTTCTACTGGCTGTGAGGTGAAGACCACATGTCCCAAGATTCTGCGTTCAAACTTGGCGTCATCAAACTACGCCTTTGTTTTGAATAGGCGACCTCAAGCGGATGGAAACGTTACATAGTGCACCTTTAAAATGGCTTAGGTCTTTGCTTAGGTCTATTTTTATTACCCCAGAAAAGTCCAATTACTCGATTTATCGATTAATAAAATAATCATTAGTGACAGCTCTAACAGCAATGTTGAGAATGCGACACTTGTGTTGTGTTTTGCGCTGACACACATTTCAAAGCACATTAACTTGTGAAGTCGAGCTTCTAGAAGCGTTCTCATACAGGCATAGAGTGTGTTCTGGGCCTGAACCTGGAAAATGAGCACCATTACTTACTATGGATTTTGTCATCCAAGGCTTTTACTTTCCCAGTTTGTTTGATCAGGTGGATGCTCTTGGAGTTGGTTTCCCATTCCTTACTGTTTCCCCCATCAATGCCCACGCCTGCAGAAAGAAAATGCTATTTCAAGATCAGTGGGTCCTGTTCCAGAAGAGCTAATTGTGTTTGTGTGCGTGTTTGTAATCAGTTTTATGAGACGTTTGTTCCTGACCTGCGGAGTCATAGCCACGGTACTCCAGGCGATGCAGACCTTTGATGAGGACCTCAAGGATCTCACGGCGAGTGCGAGGCACGTGATAATTCAGATAAGCGAAGATTCCTTCAGAGAGAAAAAGTTTTTCATTATGGACAGTGCAAGTGAAACTCTTGTTTGTTTGTAAATTCAGCAATTAAATCAAAGACTATAGCTAAACTAGAAATACTATACAAAACATGATTTCAGATGTAAATGCTGTTTCATCAAGTTTTAAATAGATTAACCTAACAGACCTTAAAGTGGAAATGAAGGAGTCAGTCAAGTTTACATTCTTAAGTGGTTTCCACTTTAATAAAAAAATGATATAACAAACACGAATAATGTAACCATTTTAAAGAAAAAAGGATGTTTTGTTATAGCTTTTGGAGCAAGGGTGCCGCCATCTTGCAATACCACAGCGTGTGACGTCACAGAGGTGGTTTGCTCCGTTAGCCAGTGAAGTAATTTAAGCATTTCTTTACTTTTTTAACACAAGCTTGTTTTGAAATGGAAGAAGAATCACCCGTTTAAAAAAAATTAAAAACACAGAACATAAAAGATAAATAAAACCAGAATCAACATTGGCTTGACTTATTGAAGACGGTGAGAACTGAGGGATTTAAGATTTTGTTTTTATTTTATTCAGTGTAAAGCATTATCTATTGTGAAGGGTCATATTCATCCACACACGCAGAGCCAAAGCACAACCAAAACAATGTTCTCCCGCAAAATGCATGCAGTTTTGTTTTTTAAAAAGTCATAGTGTAGCTTTAAATTGAAATATTTTTTAAATATAAAAAAATTTGTGGAACATAGTTAAAACATTAATAGTATATTTATATTTATAAATTAACATGGGCAGACAGACACTTTATATTAGGGTTCAATTCTCAATATTAACTCATTAACTACGACTTTTGCCTCAAACTCCTAATTACTGTTTATTAATATTTAGTAAGGTAGTTGTTAGGTTTAGGTATTGGGTAGGATTAGGGATGTAGAATATGTTCATGCAGAATAAGGCATTAATATGTGCTTTATAAGTACTAATAAACAGCCAATATCCTAGTAGAATGCTAATAAGAAACTAGTTCATAGTGAGAATTTGACCATTGGATTAATGGTAACACTAAAGAAAAACTAGAGCTTTTATTAAATTCCCATAAAACTTTTAATCTCAGTTAAAAATATGTTGGTGTTTAAGTCTTCATCATGGTTAGAACACAAACTAAAAACATCAACTGCCTTTGCTGTTCCTTGGGAAACTGCAGTGTCTCTAAAAACAGCACAGCAAACAATCAGTAAAGAAAGCGAAAGACTCGCCCTGACGGAGCGACAGCTAGAGAAAATAGAGTGAGTGATGTCAAATCTGATAAGAAAGTGTTAAAAAGGACAAAACCGGTTTGACACCTTTTAAAATCTCCTCTGCTTTAATACCAGTTACAGCGCAAAATAAACATGAATGAACGTCTAAAGGTATGTTAAAAGATACATTTAAACTTTCCAAAATCCGTATCATTTCTCATGTAATCGCTCAATCAGTGTTTCAACTGCGGAAAGATGTCAATAAAACAGCTTGTACATAACGTCACATTTACCTCCGAAAAACCATTCAGTGACCATAAACTCGTTAGTCAGCTAGAAAAATGAGATGAGCATTTTGATAAATATATGCACCACATTACATATTCATTATAATTTTTAATGTTCTTCAATATTAATGCATGTTTGAATAAATCTGTCAAGTTTTTATGACTGACACCATTTAAATGTTTATATTTCAAAAACAAATTGGAGTAGAAATATGATGATGTAATTGTAAAGTTGGTATTATAACTATAATAAAAAAAAGTGTAATTTGTTTATATTTAAATCAGTTCATTTTAACATTCAGTATTACAGTAATGTAGTACCAACTGACACCCATGTATAGTTTACAACATTAGTTAAGAGATTTTCTTTTCCTTAAGAAAATTTGCCATGTACTGTATCTGATATATATACACAATAATCGATTTTGAATCGAAATCTGAATCGAATCAAAAGCTTGTGAATGGAAATCGAATCGAATCGTGAAATTTGTGTCAATACCCAGCCCTAAAAGTGATACTATGGAGTATGCCATTAAGAAATACCTAATGGTAAGAAACATCCATCTCTGTGGATACACACAGTCAGGACAAAATCAGTGTAAGGAAGGAATCAGCTCATCAAAATCTGGTGTGAACAGCGAGGTAAGGAAAGTGAAAATAAGGAAAATTACTGGTATAAATGTTCATATCGTCATAGGGGAGAAATGTGTACGCCAAGCACTATGAAAGGACAGAAACGTCACAGAAGCACCATTCAGTGGTCTGCACTCGTGTCTCTCTCTCTCTGTGTGTGTGTGTGTGTGGGGGGGGGTAGTCAAACAAGGCTCTGCTTTATTAAGATAGACGACTTGCTAAAATGAATAAAGCATGGATTGTTAATATAGTTTCATCTCTTCAAAAAAAAAAAAAAAAATTAAAACTGAGCCTAAATCAATCAAAAAGATGTTCTTTAAACATACATGAACACTACCGTTGAAAAGTTTGGGTCTGTACATTTTTTTCTACTTCTCACCAAGTTTATCTGACAGCAGTAAAAACTGTGATATTGTGAAATATTATTCAACCCTCTACAATGCGAGTAAATCACTCGCATATACGACTAATTCTTCACTCTAACACGCGACTAAATAATGTCTATTAGCCATTGGCTAATAAATTGTTCGATTTTACTCGCCAGTGTGTGTGTTAGAGGATAGTATAAGTTTAGCATAGATATATTTTCACTCGCTGAACACTCTTGAGGGTTTCACTCTCCATCAAGCGATCTGTACTATTTCAGAGAGTCTTACATACCACGCAGAATCGATGTGCTACATGTAAACGATACTCTTTCTAAAATAATTTTCTTTAATTATTTTGTTCTAATTAATGTATTTTTAAATAAACTGGAGCAATTAAAATTGTCAGAACCTCTAGTAAATATACGTGTTATTTTGTTTAGTTGTCTAATGTTTTTTTTTCTTCAGAATCGTGGGAGAATCGCAATCTCAATTTTAAACCAAAAAATTGTGATTCTCAATTTATCCAGAATCGTGCAGCTCTAGTATGTTGATAGAAATGGCTCATTCTTAGGTAATAAAAACATAACGGTTCATTATGTAAGGTCTTTATACACCACTAAAAACATAGTTATGTATATTATATTGCATTTCTGTCAATAGATAGTGTACATAAATAGCACACACTGCACCTTTAAGCATTACCACCAAGTGACAAATATGCATTCATACATGGTTACCAAGTTTTAGCTCTAATTACTAAAGTTCTATAATTAAATAGTGCTTGATTATCATAATATAATGTTTGATTGACTGATGTTAAAATTGTACGTTCATATATATATATATACACACACACACACACATACACACATGCATGCATACCTATAAATATAATAGTAAAATAGCATATCACTCTGCAGAGTAAACTAAAAATGTACTAGCCAATGGCCAATAGCCAACTGTTTTCTATTTTTAATATACATTTTAAATGTGTATTGTAAATGTATTTTACTCCTGATGGCAAAGCTGAATTTTCAGCATCAGTGTCGCATCATCCTTCAGAAATCATTCTAATATGATGATTTTTAATGTGACATTTACTTCAGGATTCTTTGATAAACATCTCAAAGTTGAAAAAAAAAAAAAACACCATTTATTTGAAACAGAAATCATTATAATTGTCTTTACTGTCACTTTTCATCAATTTAATGTGTCCTTGCATAAAAGTAATAATTCCTCTCAAAAAAAATGTTTTACTCATCCTAAACTTTTAAATAGTATTGTAAACTTATATATAAATATTCTTATAAGAACATGAACTTCCGATTTGATTAAAAGTTACATTTTCAATTTAGTAACTATACAAGTTAATGTTTCTAGCAGCAAAAATGTATTATTTAGATTTACTTAGACTGTCGTTCGTCAAGGTTTTGTCTGCCAACCCCTGAATGTCTTGTCTATCTTAAGGAGAGGTCATACAGATATAGCTTATCAGAAAAAACCTCTGGGAAAAGAACATCCAGCTGGTCAGTCTACCTCTTTATCACTTCCTTTCCTCTACCAATGACAAAGGATATTCAAGCCCTTCTCCTCAGAGTTTTTAAAAGCACAGAGTATCTATACGTAACTTAATCTTTAGTGTGTTTCTCTTTGGCTTTGACGTAAGCAGTCAGTCTGTGACATTTGCCACCTAAACAAACCTAATTTAGAGGTGTGGTCCCTTGAATTGAAGATGTGTGACCTGTTCCACTGGAAAGAGTGGTCTGATCATCTTTAAAAAGTGGGATGTTTTATGTTGAATGGATAAACACTATACTACGCAATATGTATCTTATCCAACAAGATTACACAGTGCATTAAAATTAAAATTATTATTATAGATCGTTTAAACAGAGAGTAAAAGCAATGTACAACAATCTCAATAAACAGAACTCTAAATATAAATAAATTAAGGACATGTCTATCTAGAAAACGTTTTGCCATCATAACCGCGTTCATAGATTCGATGTGATGCCCAAAAATGCTGTAACTGTTATAGCTAGGCTCACTACTGTAGATTTTCAGACACAGCCTCTGTCAGATGCTAAATGCTAGTAGATTTTCCCTCCAACGGCTTTTCTATCTCACTACTGCAGTCCAAACGTGTGTAATCCATGGCGCGTTTAATTTAAATACATGTCAGTGTAAATATAACATAAAAAATGTAGTTTTCGTTGCCCTACTCACCACACATGTCTCCGTTTCTGCTGCCAAAAGCTGTTTAGTTCCTCGTTCTGAATCGCTGTCACTGAAAGCCCGCCCACAACGTATGTTATTGGGTGAGAAAGTAGGCTGCGCCTTGAGCTTAGGCACGTTGATTGGC
Organism: Rhinogobio ventralis; assembly: GCA_039654625.1. Taxonomy (NCBI): domain Eukaryota; kingdom Metazoa; phylum Chordata; class Actinopteri; order Cypriniformes; family Gobionidae; genus Rhinogobio; species Rhinogobio ventralis. The sequence continues at coordinate 5,821,120 of CM077211.1, forward strand.
TGATTCGGCTGTCCGTCATTTAGTTACCTGCCAACAGAGTACGTTTAGACGTGGCAGCAGGATACGAGTCCGCTGTGTCGCCTACAGTCAATGTGTGTCGCGGCCAGTGATGTCAATTGCATAATTTTTAATAGATTAGTACACTTTTTTAACGAAACATTTTCTTATCTGGCAAATATGTTAACGTTGTGTATTTCAACGGGAATTGTATGTGTGTGTGTATATATAACGTTATATATAGCCTTCTTGTACAATTTTTGTGAGGACCATTTTGACTTTTAGTCCCTCGAAGCGTGGACAAAGATCCACACTTCCGGCCCACACTCCCTGAGACCCCTTTAATTGCCTGTTAGTGGGTTAAGGCTTGGTATAGGGATAATTATAATTAGGCTAAGGTACTTAGCTGTGATGGGTAGGGTAAGGAGCGAGAGATTGCAATAATGAGTGTCCTCACAAAGATGTATAAGAATGTGTGTGTGTGTGTGTGTGTGTGTAAATATGTATTTATTTACTGGCAGGGCTCTAAAGGAGAAGACTGCTTGTTCAATAGTGTATGAAAACAGTGCTAAGGGAGAATTCATGGCTGGATGTGAAATATATGTTTTTAACCCATATGAAGCACTGTATCACATTTGATAGGCTACATTAATTTCGAAGGCCTCTAAATTATCAACATGATCAAAAATATGCTGGAAAAACCTTTTGTACACAATATACCACACTCCTAGGCAAAAAAAAAAGGGCCATGGCAAAAGATTTAGTAGTCATATGATTGTTTTAACTATTTTAATCACAAATCACTGGTCAGGAAATTAGCACAAATAAGAATTGTGCAAATAAAGTCACTCAGCACAGAATAGCCTTCCCCAACTTGCAGACAGCTTTTTACAGAAGAGTCAGTGTTCCACTCAATGTTGATGGCTTCAAACAGTTCATGAGTAGTTGAAAAATGTCTCCCAGTTAATTTAAGTTTAATGTTAGACCAAATATCCACTATAGGGTTCAAATCTGGATTCTGACCAGGCCAAAACATGAGCCTGATGAGCCTTCTTGGTTGTCTTTGCAGTTTGGGCAGGAGCATTGTCTTGTTGAAAATTAACATATCAATCCTCTTCAGATAACAACTTTTTATTTGTGGAAGCCATTCTGCAATATTGTCCTGTACTCCAAAGCATTAAATGACTTCTCACACACAATAACTTTTCACAGTGAAGTAGCTCACCAATACCAGTAACTAAAGAGGCTCCTCACACAATGACACTCTTCCTCCATGCTTCACTTATTATTATATATTTCTCGGCAGATTTTTGAAGACAGTGAGACTTAAGCTAGTCCCAGACTAAAATGCATGTTTGAGCTGTTTAACTGAAAGCAACTTGAACTGACATACAACTGATGCACACCAGTAATGTGTTTTTCTAGTGTACGTTTATAAAAGCTACTTAAATGCCCTGATTGAACTAAGGCCTAATCTTGGTTTAGGCTAAACCCTATCTGTGAAACCGGGCCTTAATGATTTTTATAAAGTAAATGTAAGAATCACCTTTATATTGTTATAATATTTCAATGTGAGCAAAGGACTGAAGCGCTGAAGATACTTCCTCATGCAGACCCTCAGATCTGCTGACTGCGGCCCTGGAAATGGAAGCCATCAGAAGTCGGTGCACTCTTTGTGTCAGGTTTAAAGTAAACGGCTATCCATCTTTCATACTGTACATTCAAATATCTCATGAAGACAGTACTGTGGTTTCTTCACAGACAGCCGGAGAGTAGATCTCTATCAGCGCCAGTGATTCGTCCTCATCTGCATAAAGCAGATCCTCGGATCTGGAGACCAGCGGAAGTTGCACCTCTACTAGCGCTGTGGCTGATTTACTAAAAACACGCAGTGAAACGTTAGCGCTGAAAAGGCGTGGACAGAGTTGTTTTTTCGACTGACCTTATAGAGTGGTGCAGGTATGACATCACTTTGTAGGCCAACCAGCAGTTTGCATCACACTGGTTCCCTCGAGAAAATTCCAATAGGATTTTTCTATACGCTTTTGGATTATCACTAAAAACAAGCTCTGTGATCAATACAATTTTTACTGGCCCCACCACAAAAAAAGTATTAAATAATATATTTTTTGTTGTTTTTGATCCATTTAACCTTAATAAATAAGGTTGACTCCAAAAAGCCTAACTCATATAAATTTTAAATATTGTTAAAGACAGTCTGTAATGAAATAAGAACAAATAATAGAATTACGAGCAACAGCACAAATAAAACAACAGAACAAACATACAAATGAAAAACAGTTCTTTTCAGGTTTTTCATGTAGGTCTAAACAGATTTTTAGGTACAGAAATAGTAATCAAATGTAAAATATCACTTCACAGTCTTATAAATATAGATTAACCCTTATTAAAGTTATTCAGTCAAGAGCAGAGAGTGATTTTCTGTCTTTTGTTATCTCGTATTTTATAGACTGTATAAAAGGAGAAAATACTTCCCTGACGATATTTTCTGGATTTCCCTGTTTTCCTGTTATACGGTAGGGGGCGCCATAGATATATACGGCTGTCACGTGACAAAAGAACGAACGACTCGAACCCAAAGACTCGATAAATTAACTAATCATTTCTGTTTCCGGTACAGACTGCATAGCCTTGCCTATGGGGCTGGGACTTGATGAACGAATGACTTGAACCCGAAGACTCGAGAGATGAACTAATCAATTCTGTTTCCTGTACAGAACATATGGCATGTTGCGCATGCACGGTCAACACAAAATTAACGAATCGCTCTCTGAGACACTCGTTGTTCTTGAGTCATATTAAAGATTTGTTCAAAATGACACATCACTAATATATACGTATAATGGGGGCGCTATGACAACTCCTGAACGAGTACAAAACTCAGGCGAAGAAGAAGCAGAAACAAGCGATCTCATAAGCAGATGCATATGAAAAATAGTGCGATCATAAGCATTAAACAGCATATAAATCAGAACGGCCTAATATTACTGAATGAAATGTCGACCCAGGACGAGGACTCGATCGACTCCATCTGTGTTTGATCATCGTTCAGAATCTGATCTGGATGTAGTCTTTGACAAAAACGTGATTTTTCTCAACTTTTTTCTCAAAATGTTGCTTTCTTCACGAAACGTACCCACAAGTGTTGATACAAAAAATAATGCATGAAGCAAGAATAAAGCAGAGGATCTGTTTTTTCTTTTGATATATTCATACAAGATATTCTGTGGGTCATGAAACTTGCGAAAATGACAAAAACGCAGTCGGTGACTGGCATATTTCATGTTTATGTTTATTTAAAAGACACAACCGACCATGTTTACGATGATACTCGACAAGACAGGCATTTTGACAATTTCGTGTGAATGTTGAATGAGAATGAGAATGCACTGTGAGACGCGTGGGCGCGCTTAAGCTAGTGTTGCTGTGCCGCGCGAGAACCAAACTGAGAGACACAGCCACTTTCTCGTCTATGTGCGCTTGAATATTTAAATAGGCAAGGCTTATGTTGTGTATGTGTCAGGAGATGGCGCTATAGTCCATGTTGTTACCTATAAAAGGTGTAGAGTAAGAATGGAATGTGTTGCACCTGCTGTCAATCATGTAAACACCTGGCATTGTTGGCTTGCTTGTCCTGCTTGTGGATTGAATAAATCATTGAGAAAGGGAACTTTCTTGTCCTCATGCTTACCTGAATTTAAACATAACAAATTGGCGACGAGGATTTTTCTGTCCTACATGAAAGATGTCTGCTGTTGCTTCTTTTCCTACGCCATTCTTACCATGTCCGGGTGAGCCGTCTATACCTTTTGACGGCTGGTTAAAGATGTTTGAGAACTATTTACTCGTCGTAAATGCATCAGGAGATGATTGGCCAGTTGCAAGAAAGCGAGCTTTGTTTCTTCATTGCTTAGGGACAGAAGGTCAGAGACTATTCTATACTTTACCAATTCAAGGAGAGACAATGGAGGATGCTATTGAGACTTTGAAACTGCACTTTATTCCTCGACGTAATGTTGTTGCTGAGCGTCATGCATTCAGAAAACGAATTCAAGCATGAGGGGAAACAATTCTGCAGTATGTCGCCTCTCTTTGGGACTTCGCAACCACATGTGAGTTTGCGTCTAATAATGATGAAATGTTGCGAGATCAATTAGTGGAGAATCTAAACAGTCATCGTATTAGAGAACATCTGCTATTAGAGACTGATTTGACTCTTAACAAGGCTATTACTATTGCTACGCAAATGGAGGCTGCTGGTGAACAAGCTAAACTTTTTTTTTTTTCAAATTAGAATTCAGTACCTGTTCAAGTAATACAAGCAACTGGTGTGCCTGCTGTTGATCGTTACAAAAGACAATCACCTGTGAAACCTCTGTCTGTGCCTTCAAAGTCGTCTGCTACTTCCTTGACTCGTGCATGTTATCGCTGTGGATCTACCAGGCATCTTGCAAATGATTTCAGATGTCCTGCAGTTTCTGTAAAGTGCAATAATTGTCAAAAGGTGGGACATTTTTCAAGAGTGTGTCGTTCACAGCAAACACGTTCTGTACATGATTGAATTGCCTGAGCTTCAGATTCTTTACATGCATGATTCAGTTTCTAATAAGATAAAGTGCATTGCTACTATCATGACTGCATCAGCCTCTGTACCTGTTGAGTTGATTGTGGATTCTGGATCTTCCGTTTCTATTCTGCCAAAATCTGTGTATGAAAAACACTTTAAACAAGACTCCTTGCTGCTTCCTTCTGTTAAATTGGTGACATATTCACGAGATCCAATACCAGTGCTTAGCTGTCTACCTGTTACTGTTACCAGAAATGGTATGAACTGTAATACGTCAATCTTTATAGTTGAATGCGGCACAGCTCTTCTTGGAATGGATTTGATAATTGGATTGCATCTCAAGTTGAAGGTTCTTCTATTCTTCCAGGACCTGTTCAGTCTTCAGTCCCTGTAATGCGACTTTCTGCTTCTGTGCCTGCTAGTAAGCTAGGATGTGCAAAAGGCTTTGTGCATAAGGTAAAAATTTCTCCAGTTGTGAAACCTGTTTGTCAGAAACTCAGAAGGTTACCATTGTCTGTTCGAAATGCTGTCAGTGATGAACTTCAACGCCTTCTTGACTTGGGTGTTATTGAATGAGTGGATGCATCGCAGTGGATTTCTCCAATTGTAGTTGTTCAGAAGAAGACTGGTGGCATTCGCATGTGTGTAGACCTGCGAGAACCAAACAAAGCTGTTGTTGCGGACTGTTATCCGTTGCCCCATATTGAGGAGATGTATATGCTGTGTGGAGCAACTGTCTTTTCTACAATTGATTTAGAGAATGCTTACTTCCAGCTTTTGTTACATGAAGAAAGTCGTGATCTGACTGCATTTATTACCCATGAAGGGCTATTTAGATTCTGTCGAGTACCTTCTCAGTGCAACGCTTCATGCTCCTGTCCCTAATGATGCACATCAGCTCCGTTCCCTTCTTGGATTGTTGTCATGGTAAAATAAATTCATTCCAAATTTTGCCACAGTAGTAGAACCGTTGCGTGCTTGCATCAGACAAGGTTCTGAGTTCAGTTGGTCAGATGAAGCTCAGAAGAGTTTCAGTACTGTAAAGGAGTTGTTACTTCAAAGCCCTGCTTTAGCATTGTTTGACCCTAACTTGCCCACTGTCGTTTCAACGGATGCATCAGATTATGGACTAGGTGCTGTACTCTCTCAAATTCATGAAAACAACACAGAGTGTATTGTTGCATTTGCTTCAAGAACATTATCTACTTCTGAACGAAAATATTCAACGATTGAAAAGGAAGCTTTAGCATGTGTCTGGGCTGTTGAAAAATGGAGTACTTGCCTCTGTGGTCGAAAATTTCTTCTACGTACAGATCATCAGGCCTTGACAGTGCTCCTCTCCTCTAAAGGTACAGACCGCGCTGGAATGAGGGTAGCACGTTGGGCAGAGCGACTCTTGTGTTTTAACTATGAGGTGAATTATTATCCTGGATCTCAAAACCAGGTTGCTGATTATCTTTCTCGTCTATCCTTGCCTGCTTCTGATGAGGATCTTTCTGATACTGAACCTGAGTTTGTTGCATTTCTATCTTCTGAAATGTCTGCTGTGTCCAACTGAATTTGCGTCTGCTTCTGCATCATGCTCAGAAATGACTGCACTATGTGCTCAGATTGTTCGTGGGTGGCCTTCTTCATCAGCTGCTGTTGATGCTGTTCTACGTCCATATTTTCAAGTACGTGATGAACTTGCTGTGCAAAAGGACTGTGTTTAGAGGGTCACGTCTTGTTGTTCCTGTTTCATTACGACATGTCTTGGTGAGTCTGGCTCACAAGGGTCATCAAGGAATAGTGCGTAGGAAACCGCGCATCTGTGAACTTTATTGGTGGCCTGGTATTGACTGTTTGGTTAAGGAGCAGATTAAGAATTGTGAAGTTTGCCTGTCTTCTGATAAGACTACAACTGTCCGTGCTGCACCATTACAACCTGTACCTTTTCCATCTGTGCCATGGGAAAAAGTGGCTGTTGACATTGTTGGCCCATTTGAAACCGCTACTTGGGATTGTCGGTACATTATGACATTGATTGACTATCATAGTAAGTGGCCAGAAGTAGCATTCACTTCTTCAATCACAAGTAAAAATGTGATCAACTTCTTGACATCAGTCTTCAGCAGATTTGGAAATCCTCATTACACTGTATCTGACAATGGATGTCAATTCAAGTCCGTGGAGTTTGCAGCATTTCTGAAAGGGAGAGATATTCAACACCTACATACGTCAGTGTATCATCCAGCTGCAAATGGAGCTATTGAAAGATTCCATAGAGTACTGAATAGTTCTATTCAATCGGATATTCTGTCTGGAAAGCCCTGGAAATCAACAGTAACAGCGTTTCTTCAAACTTACCGTGCTACTCCCCATTCTGTTACTGGATGGTCTCCTTCTGAGTTGCTCTGTGGCAGGCAAATGCGCACTCGTCTTAATGTTCTTCCTCTTCCTATCACTTGTAAGAATGCTGATGTGAGTCAGAGAGTGGCATTGTCCCAAAAGATGAAAACATACACAGACCTCAAACAAAGAGCTTGTACTCCTGAGTTCAAACCTGAAGATTGGGTGCGTATACAAATTCCAGTTCATGTTCCTAAAGGACATCCTAGATTCTCAAAGCCTTTGAAAATTGCATGTCAACTTGGTCCATGCACTTACCAGTTATCAGATGGGAAAACCTGGCATGCGTCTCATCTTTCTCCAGCTTGTGCACCTATGGAAAATGTCATTGAGAGTGAATTAGTGTCTTTGCCTCTCCAGTCTGTTCCTTCCTCTACTGTGTTGCTTAAAAATGAACTTGTGAACTTGCCTACTCAAATTGCCTCTTCATCTGTTCCTGAAAGATCTTCATCACGAGTAAAACGCCCTCCGCATTGGTGGCATTATTGTCACTTAGAGAAAAAAAAAAAAAGCATTGATTACCTTGTGCTAAATGAGTGAATGTAGTTCTTATAGGTATGGTTACAGAATGTAGAATGTATTGTTAAACTAATTGAATTAAACTATTGTATTGGCTTTGCCTATTGCACCAACTATGTATTTTGAAGGGAATTTACAGTTCTAAGTAATGGGGGAATGTTGTGTTTGTGTATGTGTCAGGAGATGGCGCTATAGTCCATGTTGTTACCTATAAAAGGTGTAGAGTAAGAATGGAATGTGTTGCACCTGCTGTCAATCATGTAAACGCCTGGCATTGTTGGCTTGCTTGTGGATTGAATAAATCATTGAGAATTGTGAACTTTCTTGTCCTCATGCTTACCTGGATTTAAACATAACAGCTTACAAATGAAAAAATTATCAACTTTAGTGAAGATGCAGCACTGGCCCGAGCGGGCAAGTAACCGGTCCGTCAGCTGGCCCGAGAGTCTTTCACACTGGCCCCGGGCCATCGGGCAGTCCTATTGTCGAGCCCTGAAAAGTTTATGATACTTGCATGTTTTGCCAGAAGTAAAAAGCTAAAGGTAGGCTATAAACGGATTATGGTCACTTGACTTCAATGTCACCATAATAGCTTCCGACAACTCTTTCAGTTTTTATATAAAAACATTTTTGCAGAACATTTCAGTTAGTATATTTTATAAGAGCACAATTATGAGCAGACTGAGTTTACTTGTTCGGCGTAATGTTTAATCTCCCCGACAGCCTGGGTGAGACTGTCCTTCTTTTGAAATAATACGCCGGAGTATGTTTGTGTGTAGTAGGCCTATGCATTTCCAATCTGAGGATGTTTGCATCTCATATCTTTAGCCTGCTGAAATGTTCCCTTACAATAGTGCACTCTGAATAATAAATATATTTCTAACCTGCTGCAGTCCAGTGCCTGTCTCCTCATTAACAGTGTTTCGCTTACTGATCGTATTTCATACCTGTTGAATTTACATTACGAAAATTAACCACGGTTTTATATTTTTACACGTTTTTTTTTCGTGGATTGAATACCATTTGTATTAGTTTTACTACAAATACCATGGTTAAACTACAATAACCATGTTTTATTTGTAGTAAAACCATGGTTAATTTTCGTGAGAGCAGTATTAAAATAGATGAATGCGCGGTAACTGCCTTAAAGAAATTTAACGATGTTAAACATTTAATTAATCTTAAACAGTAATGCTTAACAGCGCGACAGGCATAAATGTGTGAATTACATATAGAGTGAAATGATTGTCAATGAAAAATGAATAAATATGTTCATAATTATGAGTTTATCTCTTTTCCTGTCTCTGAAAATGTCCGGATTTTGAAATCATCCTCCGGATGCTTATTTTAAGTGACGTTTGTTCAGCTAGGTGTTAACAGCACATTGAAAATATGCATAACCGGAAGAATCGCCACACTGCTTCGACGCGCACTTCCGGTATTCAATTCCTCTGTGATAAAGGCCTATAGCTCCCACTTAGCACAGGCCTCATTGAGATTGTTTTTACATAGTGGAAAAATATTTTTTTGAGCACTCATTGTTTAGTGATGAAGATATTTTGCCATTTGTGCAACAGTATACAGTGTTAAATTTATTATTACACATTTATTGTCCCCCTGTATTTTTCAGGATTACTCGCCTTTGGCGTGACATCTGGATAGCAGTCACAAACATCTAAATTCATGTTTCTTTATTCTCTTTTATACTTTGTATTAATGCAATCTATTCAATACACATGTACTTTCATGTTCTGTGCTGTATTGTCATCTCAAGGATTTTAATGTCACAGGACAATGTTGTGAAGCATTTTACTTTGCCTGGCAAAAAAGCACATGAATAATTCTATATGAAGTAAACATAAGAATCCATCAATACTTAAAACAAATGTTTATTTTCACACAGCAGTAATAAACTATCGCTTCAACTGATCTCTAACTTCTTAGTTTCAGTAAACACAGAAATGAACCGATCTCTATAACCGATTCCGATGTTTAGAGGTCAGGGTCAGCCGATGGCCGATACGTACTGCCGATTTTTAGGGTTGATATCTTGAAGTTTTCCCCTTCATTTGCATGCTAAAATGTCACACTAATAATAAGTGGATGCACAACATTTCTAAACTTCATTTATTGAACACTGATTTGAACCATCTCTCGAATCTTAATTTTGTGCACTGCATGGTATTCAAATAAAATATTTATCTAAAGTTAACCAAACAAATCAATAAACTGACCAAGTGTTGGGGATTGCCCCACTGAATGCTAGTGAATATGTTATTGACCGCTACAGAACTCTAGTCAGGGAGTCGGAGTCATCAGATTGAATTTGGCCGTTTATTGTACAAGATGTGACCATACATATTAGTGTAGTTGAGGTAGTTTTTCATCACAAACTTTCTCTTGCACATAAACGCTGCAGCTGAGTGAGAGCGTCCAATCTGACTGCTCCACTGGAGTAACAGTGAATAGGCAGATACGCTAAGACCGTACAAAACACTGCACTACGTTACTTACGAAAGTCATAACTTAAAACGTCACCCACATAACCAACTTTAAACTTTAAAGGAAGAGAATTCACAACAGCCGCCCCCACATTTGAGCCGCAAATGGGTAATCAAGGGAATTCTCTAAAAGTCTTTAGTGTTGCCTTCTAATTTTGGCAACTTTATTAGCCGGGCAACTGCAACTTCAAGTTTTACCATCGATGTCAACTTCAGCAGTCCGCACACATTCGTCACTACTAGGCAATGTCTTTCGAACTCTGCCTATGGGCCACAGAGCTCTTGGGAGTTGGGGGTCTACGATCAATACAACGGAGTCTGCTTCCAGATTTTCTGATGATTTTTGCCACACCGAGTCTGGAGAGTAGGCAGTTAGTTTCTCGTGAACTGTATCCACAATTGGTCCACCATATTCTGGCAGTGACGCCATCTTCGTATGCCACCTGAGGGAGTGATGCATCCCGCCGCCCCATAAGGAGAAGATTTGGAGTGATAGGATCAATGTCAGCGACGTCTGTTGAAACATATCCAAATGGTTTTGAATTAAGAATCCCCTCTGCCTCCACTAGGACGGTGGACAAAACATCCTCTGTGACGGCTTGGGTTCCGACAGCTACCTGGAGAGCATTCTTTATGGAACGGACTTCACGTTCCCATATTCCACCAAAGTGTGGAGCACTGGGGGGGAATAAACTTTAAGCTGGTAGTTTGAAAGCTGAGTCTTGAGCTCTGGCTCCATCATTGAGAAAGCTTCCCGTAACTCTTTGTCAGCTCCGCGGAAGTTGGTGCCACAATCAGAACGAATCTTGTGTGGTTTACCTCTTCTGGCTCTGAACCGGCGGAGTGCAAGAAGGAAAGCATCTGTATCCATCAAATTGAGGAGCTCAGTGTGAACTGCCCTAGTTGTGAGACATTTGAAGATCAGGCCCCAGCGTTTCTCATTCCGCCTTCCTATTTTGACCAGGAATGGGCCAAAGCAGTCAACGCCGGTAGAGTAGAAAGGTGGACCGAGCAGTCGGAGGCGTTCTGGTGGCAAATCTGCCATTTGGGGGATCTTTGGCTGTGCTCTCCAAAGCTGACAGGACAGACAAAGAAGTTAATAGTGCTTTATAGCCTGGCGTCCTCTGAGAATCCAGTACTGTCTTCGTATCTCAGCATAGACTCTCTCTGCACCTGGGTGTAGCAGTCGCTCAAACTCTTTGATAAGGAGCTTTGTTACAGCGTGTCTTGGGCCTAGCACAATGGGGTGGATTTGCTCTGGGTCTAAGTTTTCCAGTCTCCTTAAACGTCCCCCAACTCCATGTTCCATCATGTTAGTCAGTGGATCCCATTCCGGAGCAAGAGTGACTAACCGGCTGTGTGTCGGAACTTGTATCTGTGCCTTGAGGGCAGCAACTTCTTTGGGAAAACTCTGAAGTTGACATGCTCTAAGCAGAACAGCTTCAGCTTCTCTACTGGTCACAGGCTCACTGTTTGTGGAGTTTAATGTGGACACGCCTTGACTGGTTTGTTGAGTTGTCTCCACTAGTTCATGCCATGTGTTGAATTGGGTGGCGTCAGGGAGGTTAGAAGCAGTTTCCAGTGCCATTAAGCAGTAGCAGGGGAAGCCTTTCTGTTCGGAGACTTCCTCTGACTGTGCAACTTCAGGTTTCTTAGGCCAGTGCTCTGGGCTCTGTTTCAAAAATGGAGGCCCTCGACTCCATCGACAAGGCTCAGCCAAACTTTGGAGAGATGTACCTCTTGTTATGTCATCAGCTGGGTTTTCCTGTGTATTTACATACCTCCATGATCTGTGGTCTGTTAATTCCTGTATCTCGGAGATTCATGTTCCAACGAACACTTTATATCGACAGGAATCTGACTGAATCCACTCCAGCAGTCATGGAGTCTGTCCACAGAATTGTCCGACCGATGGGGAGAGTCATCTCCTCCCTCACCAGTTTGGCCAGCTGAGCTCCAGCTAAGGCAGCGCAAAGCTCCAGGTGAGGTATAGACTGCTGCCTCTTAGGAGTGACCCTCGATCTGGCCATTACGAAGGAAACATGCACGTCACTTCCCGTTTGAACTGCCAAATATGCCACTGCCCCATATGCTCTCTCAGAGGCATTGCAGAACACATGGAGGGAACTGTGCTGTTCTGTTGCAGTTGTGGAAGCTGGTGCGTAACAGCGAGGAATGGATACCGCACAGAGATGTATAAGCTCGCTTTCCCAGTTAATCCAGGCGGCCTGAAGGTTTGTGGGTAGATCTGAGTCATCCCAGTCTCTTTTTTTAGTCCACAACTGTTGGAGGATCACCTTAGCCCTGGTGGTAAACGGTAGTATGAACCCCAATGGATCATATTGAGATGCCAACCCCTGGTAGGCTGTTCTCATAGTCAGTGCTGCATGCTCGATGGGCCAGTAATGATAGCCAAGAGTATCAGTTGCACAGTTCCACCTGAGGCCCAATGTGGGCTCCAATGGGTCGACATGGTTTTGAACTAACCACTGCTCTGTGGCAGAGGAGTGGGCTTTAGCAGGAAGATGAGTGACCACAACTGGGTAATTACTAGCCCACTGTCTGAGATCATACGGCGTAGTTGGCCCACTGTTTGTTTGGCTGCCACCACAGTAGGAAAACTTGTTAGGCAGTTGTCCACGTAGAAGCTCTGATGTACCATTTCTTGCAACCCTGGATATTTGGCTTCCAAATTGTGAGCATGATGCTGCAGAGCGAAGATGGCACAGCATGGACTGCTTGTTGTACCGAAGGGTAGAACCTGCCATTCATATACATCTGGAGGGTTCTCACTCTGTAGGTCTCTCCAAATGAAACGGAGAAAGGGTTTGTCTTTTGACAGGAGACGGACCTGATGGAACATGCCCTTGATATCTGCACTTACAGCCACCTGATGCTGCCTGAATCTTAGCATGATGGTCCAAGGGCAGGACCTGGCAGGAGTTGATCATTAAGAGATAGACCATGGTGTGTGAACGAACAGTTGAAAACCAATCTTGATTTGTTGTTATGGCTCACCAGATGGTAGGGCAGGTACCATGACTCCTCTGGCTGGGCTGCTTCTTTTTGGTTGAGCTTGGCTACGTATCCTGCCTCGATAAGCTTGGCAATCTCTCCTTAGTAGATTGAGGCCCTTTCAGAGTCTTTCTGGAGTCTCCTTTCAGTACTCCTCAGATTTGCAAGAACACATTGCATGGAGCCTTTGAGTATAAGTGCACCTGGTTTCCACAAAAGATGGGTGGCGTAACGTTGTACACCCTTTACACTGACTTGTTGCGTTTGGGACTCAAGCAGATGTATATCCTCTTTGTCTTGTCTAGATCGGACAACCAGTTTTTCGCTGTGAAAGGGTAGCATGTCTAGTTGCCATAGCCTTTCTACATTTCTGCACAGAAGATCGTCTGGGTGAGCAGTGGAGAGAAAGAAACATTGCTGCAATGGTGCATGGTCTGTGGTGCACATTACTGCGCCTTGGAGAGCCCACCCGAGAGCTGTATGGACTGCTACTGGACCCCCTTTGGTGCCTTGGTGAATAGGCTCTTCGGCGGTAATGAGGTGAACTTGGTCTGAACCTATAAGCACCAGCGGACGTACCTTGTGAAATGGCTGTAGGGGAATTCCCCTTAGATGTGCATACCGTCTCTGAAGAGTCTGAACAGGGTATGACTGTTCCACCAGATCTAGACCAGATGCTGTGAATGCCCCAAACACTTGATAGCGTTTCTCTGGGTTACCTCTTGGGGAGATTTCAAAGGTGACCCTGGAGCCACTGAGATGCGTAGTGTCAGGTCGGACTGTACGAAGGGCTAGAGTCTCAGGTTCACCTTTCATCTGGAGCTGCTGGATGGCATTTGGTAGGATCATGGTGCGCTGTGCTTCGTCATCTAATATAGCATATGTCTCCAATGTCTTTGATTTGTGGTGTAGCAGAACTGGTACCACTTTCAGGAGGACTCTGCCTGATGTAATGGAGGGTAGGAGGTAGATACGACTCTCAGAGGTATCTGATAATGTGTCGGTTGCATGTCTTCGGGCCACACCATGAAGCACTTGAAGGTGGATACCATCACAGTCACTGCAGGGTTTTTTTAAGCTGCATACTTCAGGTGCATGGGAACGAGCACATTTCCAGCAGCGCTTTCCCTCTGAGATCCACTTGCAAAGTTCATCAACTGACCAATCCTTGGTACTGTTGCATCGAGTGATGTAGTGGTCTTTGCTGCTACAGAAGAGACAGTTGACTTTGGGTGGCGTTCTCTTCTGAGACGCCTTAGGATTGAGGCAGGCTTTAGCCTCTGTAGGTGCTGCACCATGATACGAGGCTGTACTTTGGCTTCTAGGTTTAACCACAGTCTTCTCCTTTGTACTGCTTGGAGATTTATTGTATTGGTAGTGCTGCACTAACCTACTGGACAGTCTCTGAGCCTTGACTTGGAGCCATCCAGCAAAGTCTTGTAGGTTGTACTGGTTAATATTTGGGGAGTTGAGCTTCCCTTGGAGCTGGAGAAACTCTATGAAGCCATCTCTTAAATACTTGGGCAGCTTACTATGCAAGCGATCTACATGCGAGTAGCAGTTTTAACTCCATCCCTCTGGGCCCCTCCAAAGACAACAGCATGCTTACTAGGAGATGGACGCGGAGAGCAAAACTCTGGAAACTGCGAGCGTCATTTGATTTTACCTCTGGTGCTGTAAGGAGCCCACATTTATTTGGGCCGGTAAGCGACCTAAAGTTTACAATTGCCCACTGATACAGTTGGATGGTCACTTCCAAACTTTAAATACTATGTATGGGCAATACAGGCTGGATTCTCCTAGATTGGATACATAAACCTGAATATGCTCTATGGGTAGACATAGAACAAGAGTTTTGTAATCCAGTTTCTCTGATTAATTTATTAGACCAGAAAACCCAAAAACAAGGTAAAAGAAAACCCACTCATTATTAGAGTTGTCAAAACATGGTCACAGATTAGAAGGTCTCTCAAGTATAATCAGAGTTTGCCTATCCTATCTACACTGACTGGTAACTGTAATTTTCACCATACTAATATGGGCTCTCAATTTGGTAGCTGGATTCATGCGGGAATATACAGGATATATGATTTATTCCATAAGGGTGTTTTTAAGTAAATTGATGAGTTACATTTAAAACTTAATATCCCCAAAAATGATTTATTTAAGTATTTGCAGATACTAGTCATACTAGTCTTACCCTGAATAACTCTGATTTCTTTTTAGACAGATTTTTTCTTAAGGAGGCTGAAGTCAAACACTTCATATCTAAATTTTACTTTGTCTGCTTTGTGATGACATATCATAATCTGATTTTGCTGCAGAGGGCAAGGAGTAAGTGAAAATATCTGGGAAGATATTATCAGGCTACCCTTGAATGTCTCTGTCTGCAGCAAATTTAAGGAAATGCAATTTAATATTGTACATAGAGCTGATATTTCTCCAAACAAGTATAGCAAAATAAATACTAGTGCATCTCCCCAATGTCCTAAATGTAACAACAGTATCGGAATATTTTTTCATTGTCTCTGGGAATGCCCTTTGGTTGCTGATTTTTGGAATGGAGTTTGTGATAAACTATCTATCATATGTAAACAGAAGGTTACAGCCTCCCCACTCATGTGCTTGCTGGGTGTATTGCCATCCCCCCCTTTTTGAATACTCATATCTTTAAAACCTTACTGATGCTTAGGAGAAAATTAATTATGAATAAATGGGTTGGTACTGAACTTTTCTGGGGGGGGGGGTTTCTTCACTTTTTATTCTTAATTTCATTTTTGTGGTTCTTTTTTACAGATTGTATATTGTCAATGCTTAATTTTCTTATTACTGTTTATGTTGATTACTTTGAAGAACTCAACAACAACAAAAACTGCATTTGACTTCCTTTGTTTATGGTGGGAAATTTGTGTGGGAAAAGTTGTGAGAAGTAAGTTCATGAACTTAATGTTTGTAACCAAAAACTAAGGTCAATGAAAGAAAGTGTTAAAACCACAAGCAATGAAGGCTACAGTGAAGGAAGGGAGAATCTGTAGAAGACGACAACAGCGACAGCAGAGAGGAGGTGATGGATGAAATGGAACTGGATTGAAGCACCCCTCAGATGCTGCCTGCATTAAGCGTGAAGGACACCTGACACCCTATCGAGGGGAGCTTAACAGCATCTCCAATATTGCTGGTTAGAGTTTGACTATAGAGCTTTTAATTTAGCTGATTTTAAGTTTTATTTTATTTTGCATTAACTGCTTTGTATTGTAACCAATAAAATACGTGTTTTGATTGTTACTATAAAACAATAGCCTTCTGTGAGACTGATAACTACAAACTGAGCCTCAAAAAAGAACAAGTCTTCTATTTCATACCTGAAGAACTTCAACCTGTTGGCAGGTGAGTGCTTTATGGATTAGGCTAGATTTGACTAACCTTACCCTACCTGAATAATCATAGGGTTAAAGGTGTAAGATAAAAAAGACACACAATGCTGTCTGCTGTGCCATTAGAAAAATGTTCTTGTCCCTTAAGAAACTGTATGAATGCTGTCACATATCGAATCTGATTCACAGGTAAAATTAAATTAATTGCTAATTACAACATTGAAATACAAATGTAAAGCCTGTACAAATACTAGAAATAATAAATTAATGGAAATAATTGAGAATCATGTAACAGTATATTTAATTAATCTTTTATGTTGTTTTGTTTCCCAAAAATTCAAGTTTTTCGTCAGGTGTGTCATGTTCTTTTTTAATATGATGTCATTACGTTGATGTCTTGCCACCAGCCAATTACTGCACTGCTGATCATGTTTTTGAGACCTGCATGAAGTTGGTCCCCCACCCAACGCAAAACATCAGCAAAATAGTCTCAATCGCTTGTGCTCCGTTTGTGCTGGTTTGTGCCGTAAAAAAATTCATTCTCTTTCATCATCTCGTATTTGAGATCCACCTATGGGAAGGGCATCCGTACCTGACCTCTGCAGAAGCATCCAATTGCACCAAGTCTGGCTAGACAGACAGAAGCGCGCAACCAATGCCCGGTAAGGCCCCACCCCCCTACCTGAGGGCATACAAGTCCTTCAAGCGTTGCTGTTCTCCAGTTGACTTTCGCTTCTTGACATTCGCTTCTCTGCACGGACACAGTTTGGTTGGATTTACACTGCTCACTTTGTGTGTCTTCAGGAGGATATATCTTCAGATCAGCCTCCATCAGACATCAGCCTGATTAGCTGTGTTTTGCATCCGGAGCCGCCTACACTCTTGCTTTTTCTCACCTGCTCGACGCTGTCTTAAAGTCGCCGCGACACAGTGCGTCGAGCTCAGCCTTTCTGACTCGGATGGGGGACACGGTGCCGACGACGCGATACCGGGGACCTCCCAGGACGCAACTTCACTCATCTGGGCTGACCAGCCCAATCCTGTGTTCCCCGAAGAGGACATCTTCGTGGGCAACCTTCCGCTCGCTGATGAGCAGGCCAGCTCCGGCGATAATAATGATGCCGGCCTTTTCGGGGTCTCAGAGGAACGCCCCCGCGGCCTTACCCCAGTCCATCCTCCTGGAGGTGTGTGAGCGAGCGGCCGCTCATCTCAACATTGAGTGGCCACCACCACAGAGCGCCACCGACCAGGAAAGGGATATTTACGACGGGAAACTGCTGGGATCCCCTCCTGGTCAGAGGAAACAAATCTTCCCCGTCCTTCCAGCGTGCGCAAAGAACATGAGGCACAATTGGGGCGACCCACTCGATCTCAAACACGGTCTTGCGGGCCTTGAGGTGAAGGATATGGCGAAGGATAACAATTATTATTATTTTGCAGTATTTCTGTGTGTCTCACTTCAAGGGCTGCATCAGGTCGCACTGCGCAGGCGCATGCAACGTCACTTCCTCAAGCCCCACTTGCGGCATTATTTAGAAGATGCAGCTACGTTGAGTTAAGTCTGACACAGAGAAAGGGACAGATGGCCAACCAGCCGGGGTTCGTCTTTGGGAGAAAAAGAAGAAATGACATTTGAAAAAACGGAATGTGTTGTGGAAAAATATGGGGAGAAATGCGGCCACAAAATCACAGGAAAAAAAAGAACACGAACCTTAAGAGAAATACAGACATGTTTGGTTGGTAAAATAAATATGTTGTAAATTCAAATCAGAGCGTCTTCCGTGTCTGGAATGGATGAATTCTTGAGTCTATAAGGTAACAATAATATGATAAGATAACCTATTGTTTGAAATAAGTTTGGCTAAAAGAAAATTTTGGTTTTGTCTACACTACTAAGTACTTACACTATATTGACTGGGTTAACCCTTAAATGCATGACTGTTTCGGCTCATCTGGCTCATATTCGCCATCTCAAACATATTCTCAAAACTATAATTTTCAGCGTCTTCAAAATCAATATTTTAATTGCTGACAGCTTCTTCACCAGATCCATCATCAAGTGACAGTGACACTAATATTTGATTGCGTTCAGTACTTGCTCTGCAGTAAATCGCTGAGCCATTTCAAGTTTAGCAGATTATAATTATTATTGTTTCGTTTTCTGTCTGAGGTAACTATGAGTGAAACGTCTCCGGTTACTGTCGGTTACATGTCAAGAACGATTTCTCAACATGATGTCAGAAGCTGACGCTTGGGGACTGTATAGAACAATGCCGTGCGAACAGCGCAGAAGCTCAGCCACAGCGGAGCTATGAACAGTATAACATACACATAGAATAAACCCCAACCGACATGTATGACTTACTATATGTGGTTATGACATAGTTACTAACAAATGTATTGTATGAGTGTAACATAATGGGGAATGTCTCAATCGCCTCAACCACCCAATGCGACAGTCATTGCTTAGAGACAGGCTGTCTTTTAGCGCTGCGCCCAAAACACACAAACAACTGATCAGATTGCCGGAACTGAGCTGTGCGGTCGACATAAACTCGTAAGGCCCGCACTGGGCAGAGAATGTGATGAGAAGTGGTATCTGTTGACTCCGGGGGGAACGCCAGGAGTGTTATCACTTGTGCTCTGAACGATGTTGAAAGTCTCGGTGTGAGAGTGACGCTACAATCACCTGGTCCAAAATGCATACAGTCAGCATCCACAGAGAGTGCTTGTAAATCCCCACGCGCTTAACTGAAGCAAGGGCGAGCAGCAGGGCGGTTTTAAACGAAAGCTTCCTCAAACCTACAGACACAAGTGGCTCGAAGGGGGAAAGCACCAGAGCCCCGAGAGTTAAGGCTAAATCCCACAACGGTACCGTGGGAGGGCGAGAGGGTCTCAGTCGTCTCGCGCCTCTCTAAAATTTTACGATTAGGTCGTTTCTGCCCAGTGAGCGTCCGCCGATAGAAACGTGAAAGGCTGAGATAGCAGCGACATAAACTTTAAGAGTGAAAGGCATGCTGCGCCGTCCATCCGCTGCTGTAGAAAATGTAGAACGTCCAACACGGAACAGTTCTCCAGGTCGCAACCACTCGATTCACACCACTTCACAAATACAGCCCATTTAGAAGCTTACAGGCATCTTGTAGAGGGGGCTCGCGCCTCTGTAATCCAAGTAATCCATGTCCATAACACGGCGAGATAAAGAACCCTGTCTTACCGGTTCCTGCACACCGTCCACACATGGAGTTTCCACCATTTGGGGTTGGAGTGCCATATCGAGCCGCCTGACTGCGACAGGAGGTCCCGTGGGGGAAAAGCATACAGATGAGTGTATCCCGTCCCTCGATAACATATCAGATAGCCCGGAACATGCGCCGCTCAGATGGAGAGCAGATGGTGATCGGCCCACAGTAAGAGATGAGCCGCCTGCTCGTACAGGGCTCTCGAGTGTACACCGAATCAAATGCGCTCGAATGCGCTCTTGATCGAGACACGCTTTCATCGCGACCGAGTTCAGCTCCACCCCTACATACGAGATTGACTGACTGGGGAATAACACGCTCTTCTTTGTATTCATGCAGAGACCAAAACTCTCCAAATGATGTAGCAGAACGTGTTTGTGGCTGTTAAGCACATCCTCCGAATGGGTCAAAACTATCCAATCGTCTAAATAATTGAGTATACGCATCCTGTGAATGTGAAAATAGGCGTCCTTCAGGTCCACTGAAATAAACCAGTCCCGAATCTGCGCAAGGATCTGTTTCAGTGTTGTCATTTTGAATACAGACTTGCTGAATACTGGTAAGCGCGACCCTTCAGCTGAGTGTGTGATTGACGCAGACGCGTGTATGTGAGGGGCGTCACAAGTGATCCGCTGCCGCGGAGGTTTCACACTCAAAACTAGGGCGCGAGCATCGCCCCTTACACGTATGAGTATGAGACGCTGCTGTTGCTGGAGGAGGAGAAAAAAGCTCTTTTTGTGACAACAGAAACATTCTTGTGGTCGCCTGCAACCTCGTGGGAACATTTCAGACGCTTCGCGGCAGGTTTGCTGTCCAGCATTCTCCTCCTCTAAACCCTCTCGGCAGGAACGAGGCTTCTGCGACGGAGCACCTCCGGAATGGCCACCCTTCCTGAAGTTGTGCCACGACTTCGGTGCTCTTTGCCAGTGAGTTTTAATACGGGCAGAAGGTTCTGGGTCTGGCGCCGATGAAGCGGAAGCATAGGGGGCCCGCTTTGGTGGCCAGTTGGAAGCGGATGACGATCTGCTGCGTGCTGGGGGCGTGAGAGGAAGTGACTTATCACTTTGGATGAAATTTTCAGAGAAGCATTCTACTATCGCCTCCACGGCATCTCCAAAGAGGCCGGAGGTCGATAAAGGGGCGTTAAGCAACGCCCTTTTGTCCGCGTCCTTCAGCTTGGTGAGAGTCAGCCACAGATGACTGTGGAGCACCACCATGTAGCCCATACTCCGTCCGATAGATTGGGCTGTTTTCTTTGTGGCCTTTAGTGCGTAATCCATCGCAGCGCGTAGATCCTTGAACGCGTCAGGATCCGCTTGCCCCTCATCCAGGGATTTCAGGAGCTGAGCCTGAAAGACTTGGAGCACCGCCATCGCATGGAGCGCCGAGACCGCCTCCCCCTAGGCGGCGTAAGCCTTGTCTGCGATGTGAGCAGTCAGACGACAGGGCCTCGACGGCAGGGAAACACCCGCCTTCAGCAAGACTGATGGAGGACAGAGATGTGCTGCTATGGATTCCTCAACGGGCGGAATGCGCGTGTATCCCCGACCTTATTGAAATTTTCCAACCCGCCAGCATGGCGGCCTCGTCATGCAAGTCAGGAAAGAAAGGGGCTCATTTCCTCCTATATTGAATAAAGACGCAGCAGCATAGGTTTACATTAAAACATTAACACATTAACACATTTATTCACTGATGAACTGCCCCGCTATCTTGTTAGGAAGGCTCTCTACTGCCCCCTATTGCCCAGGCATGTACCATTATTATAGATCACACCACATCTCCCTTTCTGAAAAGCAATAAACTGTGACCTACATCTTTTACCACCATGTTACATCAAACTCTTAATCTCACATTTATAACACTGTGAAATATCAGGTCTACTATAACACATTTCTTTACAGAGCCTATTTAACACTTTCCTTTCCAGAGAACTCGCATAGAAACCAGATTACAATTCAAGAATATGAACTCTTTTAGTATCTAACTATTTTAGGCTGAAAATGACCACACAGTAGCCTCCAACATTTAACACCCAACAGAACTTAACCAAACCACCCTGCATCACACTTTTGGTAGACTTGTACACTTTGCCATAATGTCCTCTCTTACCACAATTGTGGCAGTCTGCATTCTTTGCTGGGCACTGGAATTTAGCATGTGACTTACCACATTTAGGGCATGACTTATGCTCTGTTCCTGATTGTGTTTCGTGTTTGTCTTTGTGCTGTTTCACTGGCTGTCTTTTATTTTTCCAAGCTAGTCGTTTTAGTAGCATGTGCAGCATCTCCTCTCAGATCAGTTTGTTGCCGTTTAATGTCCTCAGCTTGTCTGACCATATTAATGGCTTTTGCCAGATCCAGCCTGCTCTCCATCTGCATTTTCTGTGAAAGCACAGTGTCTCTAATGCCAACTACGATCCTGTCTTTCAACAGTTCATCGCGCAGTGCCCCATATTCACAATCTTCCGCCAGTGCATATAAAGCAGTTATGAACGAGTCTGCAGATCCGGACGGCCCCTGAGCTCGCTGGTTAAATTTAGCTCTTTGGTAGGTCATGAAAAAGTTTGTGAAGCTGTCTCTGATGGAGCTGTATATCAGTTTCTGTTCAGCAGTTAATGTTAGCCCTTTTAACACATCATCTTCCTCGTCCCCCATGCAATAAATGAGTGTGTTCACCTGATTAGCGTCTGATGACTTATCCAGATCGCTAGCCACTCTGAAGCGCTCAAACCGTCTTATCCACTTTTCCCAGTCTTGTGGCTTCGAAAAGTTGAACGATTCCGGTGGATTTATTGAGAACGTTGCAGATGCTTTAGCAGGAAGCTGTGGAGGGTCGTTCTGTTCAGCTTGCTGTCCTCGATGTGCGTGCAACATGCTTGCTAACTTTTCTTGAGCTTCTTTTTTTTTTTAACTTTCTCCCCCTTCTCATATAATGTCTGCTATCCTTTCGCTCTGTGTAGCACCACTTCTGACACCATGTTGTGTTGGGTTCTTAATATATTGAATAAAGACGCAGCAGCATAGGTTTACATGGCTTAACACTCATTTATTCACTGACGAACTGACCCGCTATCTTGTTAGGAAGGCTCTCTACTGCGCCCTAGCGCCCAGGCATGTACCATTATTATAGACCACACCACAAGGAGGAGGGTAGTGAATGACGTGCCGGGGTCGCTAAAGACCCGAGGTATGCATTTAAGTTAAATAGAATTGCATTACTAAAAAGAGACTAAAATACAATTTTCATTGACTAAAACTAGACTAAATGTCATCAGTTTTGGTCAACTAAAACTAGACGAAAATAGTAATGGATAATTCTGACTAAAATAAGACTAAAATGCTCAGACTTTTAGTCGACTGAAACTTGACCAGACTAAAAAGAGTATGAACGTGACTAAAACTAATAAAAACTAAAATGACAGCTTGACACAAAGACTAGACTAAAACCAAAAAAACACTACTTGTAGGGCCTAGTTTTTTCTGATTTAATGAATTGAAGTAATGACAAGGATTGAGATGCTGCACAACTTTTGTTTCTGACACACACATTTCATTAAGAAGGAGGAGGAAATTGAAGGAGGAAATTGACTGAATTTGAATTAACATACTGCTCTTTGTTACATGTCTGTCTGTTTAGTTGATCTTTCAGTTGTTTTTATCCTGTCACATTTCTTTGTCTTAGTTTCCCGCCACTTGTCTGTTTCCTTGGTTACCCTCATTAGTTAAGTTCTGTTCAGCTGTGTTTGGTTAATTATCTCCTTTCTGTCTCCAGTTTAGTTCCTCTTCTTCACTCAGTCTTTGTCTAAAAAACTCTCCAAATGATGTAGCAGAACGTGTTTGTGGCTGTTAAGCACATCCTCCGAATGGGTCAAAACTATCCAATCGTCTAAATAATTGAGTATACGCATCCTGTGAATGTGAAAATAGGCGTCCTTCAGGTCCACTGAAATAAACCAGTCCCGAATCTGCGCAAGGATCTGTTTCAGTGTTGTCATTTTGAATACAGACTTGCTGAATACTGGTAAGCGCGACCCTTCAGCTGAGTGTGTGATTGACGCAGACGCGTGTATGTGAGGGGCGTCACAAGTGATCCGCTGCCGCGGAGGTTTCACACTCAAAACTAGGGCGCGAGCATCGCCCCTTACACGTATGAGTATGAGACGCTGCTGTTGCTGGAGGAGGAGAAAAATGGACAGGTTTGCTGTCCAGCATTCTCCTCCTCTAAACCCTCTCGGCAGGAACGAGGCTTCTGCGACGGAGCACCTCCGGAATGGCCACCCTTCCTGAAGTTGTGCCACGACTTCGGTGCTCTTTGCCAGTGAGTTTTAATACGGGCAGAAGGTTCTGGGTCTGGCGCCGATGAAGCGGAAGCATAGGGGGCCCGCTTTGGTGGCCAGTTGGAAGCGGATGACGATCTGCTGCGTGCTGGGGGCGTGAGAGGAAGTGACTTATCACTTTGGATGAAATTTTCAGAGAAGCATTCTACTATCGCCTCCACGGCATCTCCAAAGAGGCCGGAGGTCGATAAAGGGGCGTTAAGCAACGCCCTTTTGTCCGCGTCCTTCAGCTTGGTGAGAGTCAGCCACAGATGACTGTGGAGCACCACCATGTAGCCCATACTCCGTCCGATAGATTGGGCTGTTTTCTTTGTGGCCTTTAGTGCGTAATCCATCGCAGCGCGTAGATCCTTGAACGCGTCAGGATCCGCTTGCCCCTCATCCAGGGATTTCAGGAGCTGAGCCTGAAAGACTTGGAGCACCGCCATCGCATGGAGCGCCGAGACCGCCTCCCCCTAGGCGGCGTAAGCCTTGTCTGCGATGTGAGCAGTCAGACGACAGGGCCTCGACGGCAGGGAAACACCCGCCTTCAGCAAGACTGATGGAGGACAGAGATGTGCTGCTATGGATTCCTCAACGGGCGGAATGCGCGTGTATCCCCGACCTTATTGAAATTTTCCAACCCGCCAGCATGGCGGCCTCGTCATGCAAGTCAGGAAAGAAAAGGGCTCATTTCCTCCTATATTGAATAAAGACGCAGCAGCATAGGTTTACATTAAAACATTAACACATTAACACATTTATTCACTGATGAACTGCCCCGCTATCTTGTTAGGAAGGCTCTCTACTGCCCCCTATTGCCCAGGCATGTACCATTATTATAGATCACACCACATCTCCCTTTCTGAAAAGCAATAAACTGTGACCTACATCTTTTACCACCATGTTACATCAAACTCTTAATCTCACATTTATAACACTGTGAAATATCAGGTCTACTATAACACATTTCTTTACAGAGCCTATTTAACACTTTCCTTTCCAGAGAACTCGCATAGAAACCAGATTACAATTCAAGAATATGAACTCTTTTAGTATCTAACTATTTTAGGCTGAAAATGACCACACAGTAGCCTCCAACATTTAACACCCAACAGAACTTAACCAAACCACCCTGCATCACACTTTTGGTAGACTTGTACACTTTGCCATAATGTCCTCTCTTACCACAATTGTGGCAGTCTGCATTCTTTGCTGGGCACTGGAATTTAGCATGTGACTTACCACATTTAGGGCATGACTTATGCTCTGTTCCTGATTGTGTTTCGTGTTTGTCTTTGTGCTGTTTCACTGGCTGTCTTTTATTTTTCCAAGCTAGTCGTTTTAGTAGCATGTGCAGCATCTCCTCTCAGATCAGTTTGTTGCCGTTTAATGTCCTCAGCTTGTCTGACCATATTAATGGCTTTTGCCAGATCCAGCCTGCTCTCCATCTGCATTTTCTGTGAAAGCACAGTGTCTCTAATGCCAACTACGATCCTGTCTTTCAACAGTTCATCGCGCAGTGCCCCATATTCACAATCTTCCGCCAGTGCATATAAAGCAGTTATGAACGAGTCTGCAGATCCGGACGGCCCCTGAGCTCGCTGGTTAAATTTAGCTCTTTGGTAGGTCATGAAAAAGTTTGTGAAGCTGTCTCTGATGGAGCTGTATATCAGTTTCTGTTCAGCAGTTAATGTTAGCCCTTTTAACACATCATCTTCCTCGTCCCCCATGCAATAAATGAGTGTGTTCACCTGATTAGCGTCTGATGACTTATCCAGATCGCTAGCCACTCTGAAGCGCTCAAACCGTCTTATCCACTTTTCCCAGTCTTGTGGCTTCGAAAAGTTGAACGATTCCGGTGGATTTATTGAGAACGTTGCAGATGCTTTAGCAGGAAGCTGTGGAGGGTCGTTCTGTTCAGCTTGCTGTCCTCGATGTGCGTGCAACATGCTTGCTAACTTTTCTTGAGCTTCTTTTTTTTTTTAACTTTCTCCCCCTTCTCATATAATGTCTGCTATCCTTTCGCTCTGTGTAGCACCACTTCTGACACCATGTTGTGTTGGGTTCTTAATATATTGAATAAAGACGCAGCAGCATAGGTTTACATGGCTTAACACTCATTTATTCACTGACGAACTGACCCGCTATCTTGTTAGGAAGGCTCTCTACTGCGCCCTAGCGCCCAGGCATGTACCATTATTATAGACCACACCACAAGGAGGAGGGTAGTGAATGACGTGCCGGGGTCGCTAAAGACCCGAGGTATGCATTTAAGTTAAATAGAATTGCATTACTAAAAAGAGACTAAAATACAATTTTCATTGACTAAAACTAGACTAAATGTCATCAGTTTTGGTCAACTAAAACTAGACGAAAATAGTAATGGATAATTCTGACTAAAATAAGACTAAAATGCTCAGACTTTTAGTCGACTGAAACTTGACCAGACTAAAAAGAGTATGAACGTGACTAAAACTAATAAAAACTAAAATGACAGCTTGACACAAAGACTAGACTAAAACCAAAAAAACACTACTTGTAGGGCCTAGTTTTTTCTGATTTAATGAATTGAAGTAATGACAAGGATTGAGATGCTGCACAACTTTTGTTTCTGACACACACATTTCATTAAGAAGGAGGAGGAAATTGAAGGAGGAAATTGACTGAATTTGAATTAACATACTGCTCTTTGTTACATGTCTGTCTGTTTAGTTGATCTTTCAGTTGTTTTTATCCTGTCACATTTCTTTGTCTTAGTTTCCCGCCACTTGTCTGTTTCCTTGGTTACCCTCATTAGTTAAGTTCTGTTCAGCTGTGTTTGGTTAATTATCTCCTTTCTGTCTCCAGTTTAGTTCCTCTTCTTCACTCAGTCTTTGTCTAGTCACTGTTATTTTAGGTCATGTTCCTGAGAAGTTTAGATTAAAGTTTATGTTTGATTATTATTTCCTTCATCCTGTACCTCCAACCGTTACACTCTTACTATTTTGGCTAAATGTTTAGGCTCAAACCAGCACAAACGAAGCACAAACAAACAAGACCATTTTAAATGAATATGGAGCATGTGGGGGGCTAAGTGACCTCAGAATTACCTATAAATTAATATCTAAAAAACGGAAGCAGCACAAGCAAAAAATTTTACGGCACAAACCGAGCACAAACGATTGAGACTATTTTGCGTTGGGTGGGGGGCCAACTTTCCAATGAACACAATAATGCACAGTGATCTCAGACAACTGAATCCAGATATTTTAATCAGATCCGCCAAATTTGTTTAAAGAAACCAAATAAGCCAGAGATCAGCTATCATTAGAAGATCTGGCATCTTTCAAATCATCTCAGATGTATTAAACAAAGTACGAAGAACCAGTGGTGTAGCCAGAATTTTATTTTTTGGGGAGCCCATCTTAAAAAGAGAGGGCCTCTATATATATATTGCATCCCTAATATATATATATACACTCACCTAAAGGATTATTAGGAACACCATACTAATACTGTGTTCGACCCCCTTTCGCCTTCAGAACTGCCTTAATTCTACGTGGCATTGATTCAACAAGGTGCTGAAAGCATTCTTTAGAAATGTTGGCCCATATTGATAGGATAGCATCTTGCAGTTGATGGAGATTTGTGGGATGCACATCCAGGGCACGAAGCTCCCGTTCCACCACATCCCAAAGATGCTCTATTGGGTTAAGAACTGGTGACTGTGGGGGCCATTTTAGTACAGTGAACTCATTGTCATGTTCAAGAAACCAATTTGAAATGATTCGAGCTTTGTGATATGGTGCATTATCCTGCTGGAAGTAGCCATCAGAGGATGGGTACATGGTGGTCATAAAGGGATGGACATGGTCAGAAACAATGCTCAGGTAGGCCGTGGCATTTAAACGATGCCCAATTGGCACTAAGGGGCCTAAAGTGTGCCAAGAAAACATCCCCCACACCATTACACCACCACCACCAGCCTGCACAGTGGTAACAAGGCATGATGGATCCATGTTCTCATTCTGTTTACGCCAAATTCTGACTCTACCATCTGAATGTCTCAACAGAAATCGAGACTCATCAGACCAGGCAACATTTTTCCAGTCTTCAACTGTCCAATTTTGGTGAGCTCGTGCAAATTGTAGCCTCTTTTTCCTATTTGTAGTGGAGATGAGTGGTACCCGGTGGGGTCTTCTGCTGTTGTAGCCCATCCGCCTCAAGGTTGTGCGTGTTGTGGCTTCACAAATGCTTTGCTGCATACCTCGGTTGTAACGAGTGGTTATTTCAGTCAAAGTTGCTCTTCTATCAGCTTGAATCAGTCGGCCCATTCTCCTCTGACCTCTAGCATCAACAAGGCATTTTCGCCCACAGGACTGCCGCATACTGGATGTTTTTCCCTTTTCACACCATTCTTTGTAAACTCTAGAAATGCTTGTGCGTGAAAATCCCAGTAACTGAGCAGATTGTGAAATACTCAGACCGGCCCGTCTGGCACCAACAACCATGCCACGCTCAAAATTGCTTAAATCACCTTTCTTTCCCATTCTGACATTCAGTTTGGAGTTCAGGAGATTGTCTTGACCAGGACCACACCCCTAAATGCATTGAAGCAACTGCCATGTGATTGGTTGATTAGATAATTGCATTAATGAGAAATTGAACAGGTGTTCCTAATAATCCTTTAGGTGAGTGTATATATATATATATATATATATATATATATATATATATATATATATATATATATATATATGTATATATATATATATATATATATACACTTACTGATACCGAATACCATTACTTGTATTTTTACCATTTTTAATTTTTAAAAATGTTGGGCAGAGAAAAGGAAATATGAATCAAAAGAATATGAATCAAATGAGTTGGCTTAGCAAATAGATATTTCTTTCAGTTATTTTCATGCTTAATGTATTGTAGGAGCTACCGTTACTTTCACTGTTTATATTCCCCGCTAGAAATTTTACATTCCTAAAATGTTCTCAGAACATCCCCTCTGGTGTCAAGGACGTCACCTAGTAACGTTCCGAGACAGTCATGATGTTCTTTAAAGGGTTCGGGACGTTATTTGGCGGACCTTCATGGAACATTCAGTTCAGCAAAGAAAATAGATTATATTATTAGAATATGGACATTGAACATGCAATAGATATGGATATTGACACAGATGTTAAATCAATAAACATAAGGAATTGTTAGGCTACTGCCTAAAGTATGTGAAGGAAGCTGCGAAGGCCGTGAAGAACTGCCATGATAGGCAGGGGTACGAGAAAGCCGAGTGGCTGTAAAGATTGGCCAGGGTATGAAAAGCCACATAGGCTGTATGGACTGCCACGTTAGGCCGGGGTATGAAAAGCCGTGTTGGCTGAGAATGAGGCTCTGATAAGCCAGTGTGCGGGGAAGGCCGCATAGGTCGAGTAAAGGCCACAATAGCCCATAGTGAGGAGAAGACAGCGTGGGTGCATAAGTTGGCCTCGATAGACCAAATGGAAAAGCCGTATAAATCTATAAAATAATAGATATAGGAGCTACCACCATGACCAGAAGTTTGTGTAGATAGTATACTTACCACATAAGATTTAAGTATTAGGAGTTAAATGATATGCTGTAAACTTACCTGATGCTTGTTAAGACACATAGATAATCTTAGTATTACCTTTGGAATTACGAGTGAGTTTGCTGAGCATGCCTGATAGTTTGAGCATCACATTTTATATAGGATTTGAATGCTGAAGAAGACCATCTTGACCATCATGGAATCCCACGTTCAGCTGCCGTTGTAGCAGCACATGATCCTGAATGAATGTCCGGTATACCGATGAGATGGTCTGCAGCTCTGTAGAACTGTTGCTAGATGAGTTTTAAACCACCTTCTTGATATGAGAGACCCGTTGCGGAGTATGAAAAGTGCAGAATGATTAGGGGTGCAGGGATGTGCTTTGAGATATATTCTTTTACATAGAGACGAAGGCCACGCAGACAAAGCCACAGTAGGCCACATAGAGATGAAGGCTACGATAGGCCACCTGAACAGAGACCATATTAGGCCACAGACAAATTCTTGAAAGGCTATAGAGACTAATGAAAACAAGATCGATGAGTAGCAATGAATGAGAAAAACATACCACCACCAATATTTGCATGAAAATTACTACTTGAAAGTTGCTGAGCGTTTCAGTTATTTTGAGTCAGATCTTGCTTGTAACTAGAATGCTGAGGATGTACACAGCACCTTGATAGAGGATGCCGACTCCACACATTCAGCTGCGTTCGTAGCAGCACCAATCCAAAAGAATGTCCTATGCATAGATGAATTGGAGAACCGCAGTTCTTTGCATCTGCGGTTAGGAGAATTCTAAACCATTGGGCGTGACTCCCGCTCACAGCTTGATAGAACTCCATCTAACCGTCAGAACCCCCAAAAGAAAATAAACCAGAACAGCATGACATAAGTAGAAGAAATAATCAAAATACATAGAACAAAGACAATTAAGAAACCTCAGCCAATGCCCTTGCAGAAGGATCAATTTAAAAAAAAATAATAATAATGCTTTACTAGCTAACCATAGCTAGCTATTGAACCCTGCAAAGCTACCAACCTTTGAAAAAATAATCAATGTGAGTGTCATCATTTGATACCTTAAGCCAGGTTCATACTGGGTGATTTTGGCCATGATTTGGCAGTCTGAGACAAATAATTGCAATCCTAAAAGATTCCTTTGACCCTAGGCTTAAAATCTGATGTCTTTGATAGTTAGTTTGACATGCTCACCACAGCTAATTAATGACCGTTGTGATACAATTTTAACCTAAAATAAATTCACTGAATGTGAATGGGTTGATTTAAAACTACAGACAAGGTCTTGTGTGTGTCCGGATGTTTTGTTTTGTTTTTTGGAATGAACGTTGTCATGTTCATGTTCATACTGTCAGATCAGGACACGGACTCAGTCTGCAGGCACCAAAAAACAGTTTATTGAAAACGCAAAATGCAACCCAAAAAGGCTGTCAATAGTCCAGACAGGAACAGAGGTGAAAAAGAGTAACAAAAAAACATCAATGATAGAGCTTTCTGACAATGATCACAGCGATTGACGAGCCCGAACCAGGCGGAGAAGAGCAGCGGGAGGTGCTGTTGAGGCGGGAGCTGGCGGTGCTCAGGCGGCACGTGAAGCAGGGCAGAGAAGGCGAGAGCAAGACCAGGGCTGAATGCAGTGGGAAACTGCTTGGAGAAAACAGGAGGGGATAAAGAGAAACTAAAAGATGAAAACAAGTAGGCAAATAGTCCAACACGACACAGCCAACCTGAAGACAGAGGCAGAAATCCAACACGACAGGCCGCAACACAACAAGGCAAGAGTGCTGGCTTGCACAGTGAACAAACAACTAACTGGCACAAGACAGCACACAAGAAGGGATTAAATAGGAGGGTAAGGATCTAAATTGATACAGAACAGGTGGAAGGAGTGAAACAATAACGAGTTAATGAATGGAATAACAAGGGGGCGGGACAAGACGCCACAAAGACAGTGAAGCACATGGTGAACTGTCAAATTGAACCCATGTGCTCCCAAAACACAAACACACGACAGAGACAGGAAAAGAACAGACAGATCAGTCCAGGGTCATGACACATACAGTCTGAAAAGCAACAATAACAATGACTATTATAAAGCCGCACAATGTGCCAGCTTTAGTGAAGAGAAAACGTTCACTGCGAGAGGGCCCTTGTCATTTGTGGTGTGGCCCGGAAATCAATAAGCACGTGCAGACTGCGTGTGAATAGTCAATGCTATTTTCGGTACCAGCTGATAAGCAGCTGTTTTAAAATACTCCCCTGCATATTTCTGTTAGTCTCTAAAGACTGTTGAGGGTTGGCATTTATAACGTGTTTTGCAGTGTTGAGCATAGCCAATCACAGACATGTCTGTTGAGCGCTTGAATGCAATGTCCAATTGGAGAAGTTTACATAACACAGAAGCGTATTTATAGCGCAATATGCAAAGGTAAAACATGGTACTTGCTGTAAATTAAGAAAACGAAATTTAAAACAAAAAGACTAACTTTTTGGGGCTATATAACAATGATCAGTTTTCTGTCAATGAATGTATCCAAACAGCTGCTCACGTAATAAAACACATAATATATTAAAGCGTCTTTGGTGTTTTCATGGTTTCTACAAAATAAACTGGAAATCGAGGGTAACGCAGGTATGATATCATTAATAGGGCACGCACGGACGCGGTCCGTATCCTGTTTGAAATCGCTTATTTCTCTGGATTTAAACATTCTTGGAAACATTTGGGATAATGTAAGTACACAAGTCACCAAAATATATAACATTGTTCTAGTGGTTTTGGATATTTTAATCCCAAAAATTACATGTTGTGCCTTTAATGCGAACAGATCAATGCACTGATGTCGGTGCATATTAGCATATTTAAAACTGCAGTCTGTAACTTTTTGCGCTCTAGCGGTTAATAAACAGAACTGTATGCATCTTGCGGAAGAACACTGCAGCCGGAGCTACTTCTCTGTTTATGTCTATGGCGAGTCACACAGGGACTGTGCTTCTCCGCAGCGGTTCCTACCAGACCGTTCTGATATAGTCCCAATAAACACTTATTATAAGTGTACCATAATGATTCAGGGCAAGACAAAAACATGGTTTGGAAAATGGATTCATGTTGTACATTCTCGTTATATAATTTTTGTAAATCTTGAACACAAAAAAAAGTTACGGACAGCAGCTTTAATTGAAATTTAGCGATCTCAACACTAAACCAATTCGCGATTCCAGCTTGACTTCAGTTAATCGTGAAGCTCCGATTAATTATGTATTGGTCTAGGTGCATTAAACGTGATGGAAGGACCTAAATATGGCAAAAAAAAAAACATTCTAGGTTGGTCCTGCAAACGTTATGGGAATGTAGTGTAAAGACCACTGCACTGAACAAGAAGTGCAGTCCCGAATGAAACGACACCATCTGACTAAAAGAACCGTATGCAAACGTTTACTGTCCCAAATTTTCCAAAAAACTCTTTGTAATGTTGGTATGTGTCCATAAAATAACCAAAATGGAACGTCTGTCTGTGTGCTGAGTAAACGATCAGCAATCAAGAGCATGCAACAGAGGTGTGCTTTCTCTCTCTCTCTCTCTACCGTCAGTTAACGTTAGTAGTATGCTCCTCATTTTACTTTCTTTGCTATTGCCATATCCGACCGAACTACAAACTTTCCAGTGATGTCTGTTCAAGTTTTTAGTCAGGAGTGTTATGTTCGCACGCTCAATCCATTTTTTTTATTTGAAGCAATCAGAAATCTGACATGTAATTGAGGGGGCCTAGCCCCCCAAAACGACTGGTATCTCAAGGCGGCCCATGCAGGTTCTAAACATCCCATGAGGAGGTTACCAGATCGTGGACCGAACCTTTTTCTGTCCGAAACCGGTCATGGTGCCTCCTCCCTCACTACCCTTGATGGCAGGGTGGCCAAGGGGTACATGGAGATCCCCCCGGAGCGTGTGGTTGCAATGCGATTGCCCAAAGAGCGCTGCCTCCTGGGTAATCCACATTTCCCATCCAAGACCTGTAAGTTCTTGTCCGTTCTCACGGCCAAGGCTTACAGAGACGCTGGACAGGCTGCCTCTGCCCTGCATGCCATGGCTCTCCTGCAAGTGTATCAGACAATGTCCACGTTAGTGGTCCAGGAACACCATCTCTGGCTGAACCTGGCAAATAGGAGGGAGACGAATACCGGATTTCTCAACTCCATGATCTCCCAGGCCGGCCTCTTCGGCGAAGAACTGATGCGACAGCCCCTCCCTGGCACATTCCTCTGAGGAAGGACCTGCTTTCTCAGAGATGGGGCACCCTATGGCACTGTAAACCCGCCCAATCGTCCCAATGGAGGCGTACGATTGGTGGTTGAAGGTTTCTTGCGCGTTCGGTCTTTTCAGCGGGGCAAAGGGATTTAATTCTAATTTATCTTTATCTGACTCCATTTTAATTATGACCTCGAATTTAGGTTAGAATGCCAATTGGTTATTTGGTCATTTATATTTAATAGTTTACACATTTAATTATTCAGTTTAACCCATTGTTGAAATTATACCCGTTTATAATCTACTACTAGAGATAGTCAGAATAAATCAGTGTAACAATTTATTATTAGTCAGGTAAATGTATCATGCCAATTACATAATCAATTCAAAGATAATCCATACATAACATCAAATGCTCTGAAGTATAGAATAAAATGGATACCTGACTTCTGAGAATTACATAACGCTGAGCATCTAAGAGACACTCAGCGTTACGGGCTGACCGATGTAAAGGATCGAGCCCCGACCTCTTTGCAACATCTCCTTAAATACCAGACCAAGACAGAAACCTCTTTCAAATGGAAACGTGTTAACAATGGGAATTTACATTTAATCACTGTCCCATAGACCTGTATTGACAAAAGACCAAATGGCTAAAGCCACACCCAACGTAATAAGCAAAGTATCTCTAAACTCTCAAAACCTTTATTACTTTTTGGTTTACTTCTGTAAACCTTTGTACCAGTCGCACTGAGACATTTCAAATAATATCAAACATGTATAATTCTGTATAGTATTTGTTCACTTTAGACCATATAGATTTTGGGTGAATTCTGGAGGGGAGATGGGGGTAGATGCAGGTGAAAGGAGAGACATGTAAATTTAAAGTCATTCGTAGACGATGGGGATGCTAAATGCATGAGTGGGTTCAGATGTTAATGTCCTTTATTTTCTCAGAGACATTCTGGCATATGCAAGCTTTTTCCATTCTTACAGCACCCACGTCCAGACCTCTGGAATCTCCACATCTGGTCTCTAGATAGGACTTAGGTGATTTACCCCAGGTGGTGGTAGACACTGTAGGGATTGCCCATGAACAAGCATCGAGCCAACACAAACATCACATTCCAGAGATCCGGAGACCCACCCTCTCCCACCATTAGTTGTAACTTACAGGCTCAAAAACCTGCCTGCGGATGCAAATATGTCGTAACATATACAACTCGTGCCATATATTTCTCTGAAGGTATACTGTAGGGTTTGGTGAGAAACAAACCGAAATGGCAAGTTATTACAATTAATCTTGTGTTGCACTCCTGTGTGCGAGTGTGCAGGAGCACCCTTTTGAGATATCAATTATAATCAATTTTAATAAAACAAGGTAGGCTATGACAGCCGTCATATATCCTGCCAGCTGATGCAAAGTGGTGAATTTATAGCTACACTGAAGAAAGCCTTGTTATAAGTCAGAAATGACAAGGTGGCAGCCTCACGCAATACAAAGTCAATGGAGACAGTTGGTGACGTCCTTTTAGTTGCCATTAAAGTGAAATTTCTGAACCCATAGGAGCCATATAAAAATGTTCATTTTAAAAGAAAAATATCAGACAGGTTTTGCATCTGAAGTATTCTTAGGTCTTCCACTCGTACTACACTGTACTGTAGTCATGCTGTATTGTGCAAAATGTAGCCACTTTTTTTCACCTATGGTACATATAGATACCTATGGAACCGCATAGAAAAATAGCCCACACGTGACCAAATCTTCTTTCTTCGTGCCAGCATGGTTGTTGTCCTGACACGAGTCTCAAGCTGATACTCATAGCTGTCAGTCAGCGTCTTTTCCGTAGCGTCCACTGCTGTGCTGCAGGATGGATATAAAATATTTTTGGTTGATTTCACTTACAACACTGTTCATACAGTTGTGGTCAGAATTATTGGCACCCCTGGTAAATATGATCAAAGACGGCTGTAAAAATAAATCTGTAATGTTTATCCTTTTGCTCTTTTATTTAAAAATGTGCAAAAATCTAATCTTTCATTGAAGTAAAAGAATGGAAAGTATGGGGTAAATCACATTATGAAATAATGCTTTTCTCCAAAACACGTTGGCCACAATTATTGGCACCCTTTTATTAAATACTTTTTGCAACCCCTTTTGCCAAGATAACAGCTCTGAGTCTTCTCCTATAATGCCTGATGAGTTTGGAGAACAACTGACAAGAGATCAGAGACCATTCCTCCATACAGAATCACTCCAGATCCTTCAGATTCCCAGATCCATGTTGGTGCTTCTTCTCTTCAGTTCACCCCACTCATTATCTATAGGGTTCAGGTCAGGGGACTGGGATGGTCATGGCAGAAGCTTCATTTTGTGTTCAGTGACACATTTGTATGTTGATTGTTTTGGATAGTTGTCCTGATGGAAGATCCAACCACGGCCCATTATAAGATTTCTAGCAGAGGCCATCAGGTTTTGATTTTTTATCTGTTGGTATTTGCTAGTAAGATGTCCAGGACCTCCAGCAAAAAATAGGCCCACAACATTAAAGATCCAGCAGTATTTTTAACCGTGGGCTTGGGGTACTTTTTATCCCCGTTTGCACCAAACACTTCTGGTGGGTTTTCTGCCAAAAAGCTCTTTTCATAGTTTCATCTGACCACAGAACCAGGTCCGTTTTGAAGTTCCACTGAATATGCTGGAGTTTGTTTTTGGATGAGTGAGGAAGATTTCTTGAATCCCTCCCAAACAACATGTGGTGATATAGGGGTTGCTTGATTTTTTTAAAAGGCTTTCTGACCCCAAGACTCAACTAATCTCTGCGATTCTCCATCTGTGATCCTTGGAGAGTCTTTGTCCACTCAGACTTTCCTCCTCACCGTGCATTAGGACGATATAGACACACGTCCTCTTCCAGGCAGATTCGTAACATCAACAGTTGATTGGAACTTCTTAATTATTGCTCTGATGGTGGAAATGCAGATTTTCAATGCTTTAGTTATTTTCTTACAGCCACTTTCTATTTTGTGAAGCTCAACAATCTTTTGCTGCACATCAGAACTATATTCTTTGGCTTTACTCATTCTGTTGGATGATTAAAGGAATTTGGCCTTTCTGTTTCCTCATATTTATACTCCTGTCATAGCTGGACAATTTCCTGCTCATAGTCACCCTGGTGTGCAAAAATTTTTTTTTATATTAATGGGAATATACTTGAGAGATATTTTACTCCTAAAAATGTTAGGGGTGCCAATAATTATGGCCAACATGTTTTGGAGAAAAGCATTTATTTCATAATGTGATTTACCCCATACTTTCAATTTTTAAATAAAAGATCAAAAGGATAAACATTACAGATTTATTTTTATAGCCATCTTTGATCATATTTACCAGGGGTGCCAATAATTCTGACCATAACTGTATGTGAACTACCACAATTAAAATACAAAAACATGAATTGAGCTACTTTAACACTGTTGCTGTGGGCTGTTTTTTTATGTCTGTGGGTTGAAGCGACCCCAATAATGTGATATTTAGCCATGGGAATGCGAATTTTAGCAAAAAATACAGATTTACCACCCAGAGCGCGATTTTTACCGGGGGACCCCACCGAAATACAATTGAGCTAGTTTTGGGGTCGTTTGAGTAGCAATTGGGCGGGTTTTGTTGTGAAAACCTGGCAACCCTGATTCACAAGCGGGATGGAGGAGAAGCGTTTTCTGGAAGAAAAGTTCATCAGACAAGTGGTTGGCCTCATCCAGTTTAGCAGTGACTCAGCTCAACTTAATGTTTTTGTTCTTCTAAGGATTCTTAATAGCAACCTGTGTGTAGCTTTAAGACAGCGGCCATACATCTATGTTGGATTCGTGCTGTTTAGATGAAGTCCAGATGTAGTAAGGATGATACAACTATTTGAAAAAATGGAATCTGAGGGTGCAAAAAAATCTAAATACTGAGAAAATCGAAAAAGTCCTTAGCAAGGCATATGACTAATAATAATAAATTTTTTATACACTCACCTAAAGGATTATTAGGAACACCTGTTCAATTTCTCATTAATGCAATTATCTAATCAACCAATCACATGGCAGTTGCTTCAATGCATTTAGGGGTGTGGTCCTGGTCAAGA
This sequence comes from Rhinogobio ventralis, assembly GCA_039654625.1. NCBI lineage: Eukaryota > Metazoa > Chordata > Actinopteri > Cypriniformes > Gobionidae > Rhinogobio > Rhinogobio ventralis. Next base: position 5,859,025 of record CM077211.1, read on the forward strand.
CAATCTCCTGAACTCCAAACTGAATGTCAGAATGGGAAAGAAAGGTGATTTAAGCAATTTTGAGCGTGGCATGGTTGTTGGTGCCAGACGGGCCGGTCTGAGTATTTCACAATCTGCTCAGTTACTGGGATTTTCACGCACAACCATTTCTAGAGTTTACAAAGAATGGTGTGAAAAGGGAAAAACATCCAGTATGCGGCAGTCCTGTGGGCGAAAATGCCTTGTTGATGCTAGAGGTCAGAGGAGAATGGGCCGACTGATTCTGATAGAAGAGCAACTTTGACTGAAATAACCACTCGTTACAACCGAGGTATGCAGCAAAGCATTTGTGGAGCCACAACACGCACAACCTTGAGGTGGATGGGCTACAACAGCAGAAGACCCCACCGGGTACCACTCATCTCCACTACAAATAGGAAAAAGAGGCTACAATTTGCACGAGCTCACCAAAATTGGACAGTTGAAGACTGGAAAAATGTTGCCTGGTCTGATGAGTCTCGATTTCTGTTGAGACATTCAGATGGCAGAGTCAGAATTTGGCGTAAACAGAATGAGAACATGGATGAATCATGCCTTGTTACCACTGTGCAGGCTGGTGGTGGTGGTGTAATGGTGTGGGGGATGTTTTCTTGGCACACTTTAGGCCCCTTAGTGCCAATTGGGCATTGTTTAAATGCCACGGCCTACCTGAGCATTGTTTCTGACCATGTACCCATCCTCTGATGGCTACTTCCAGCAGGATAATGCACCATGTCACAAAGCTTGAATCATTTCAAATTGGTTTCTTGAACATGACAATGAGTTCACTGTACTAAAATGGCCCCCACAGTCACCAGATCTCAACCCAATAGAGCATCTTTGGGATGTGGTGGAACGGGAGCTTCGTGCCCTGGATGTGCATCCCACAAATCTCCATCAACTGCAAGATGCTATCCTATCAATATGGGCCAACATTTCTAAAGAATGCTTTCAGCACCTTGTTGAATCAATGCCACGTAGAATTAAGGCAGTTCTGAAGGCGAATAGGGGGTCAAACACAGTATTAGTATGGTGTTCCTAATAATCCTTTAGGTGAGTGTATATTAGCATAGGAAATTTACAAAATATCTTCATAGAACATGATCTTTACTTAATATCCTAATGATTTTTGGCATAAAAGAAAAATCAATAATTTTGACCCATACAATATAATGTTGGCTATTATACCCGTGCGACTTATGACTAGTTTTGTGGTCCAGGGTCACAAACGAGGCATCAGTTTACTGTCGGGGATTTGTCATGGCGTGCCGCGCCATTCAGTGTAGACAACATCACTGATTACAATGGGTTATATTGTCTTTTGTCGCATTGCGCCGCTCGCGTCCGTTTTAGACATGGTGTGATAATTTTTTTTTTTTATTATCACTTCATCTCCAGCCTCCTCTGTAAACCTACAGTTTTGGGTACCAGACAAAATATAGTTTAGGCTTTCAGATAAGACTTTATGGATACCAGACAAAACAAATGTCTTCTGAGGGGATCTGGTAAAGAGATACAATATTCCTGGTGTGGAGATTCAAACATTTTTGGACAGCAGGATAGACACGATCTAACACTGAATAAACTTTGTACGCACCTTGCCAAACCTGGACCTGATGAGTGAAGTGATGGTTAATTCTGAAACCACTAAAAACAAAATATGCCAGAAAGTTTTTTTCTCTCAAATTTAATACAATATTATCAACCAAACAAAAAAACATGATTCGAGAACTGTTCAAACTAAACCACTGTGAGTCCATGTGTATTAACTGTACCATTACAGTTATGAATATTAACTGATTCTGCATCTGTGATGACAGTTCATGTAAACGAGACAAGCTCCTGGAAACATGGTTGATCTCAGATGATCTTGACTATGGGGAAGTATTTGTGCGCCGAGAAGTCAAATTCAGGAAGGGCCTACAAAGAAGAAACACAAGGATGCAATGAATTTCACATTTCATCTATGCAAATGCAAAATGTTTTTTTTTTTTTGGAAGGAATACAAGTTAGGCTCTATAAACAGCATCTGTGACATGCTGTCTGTTACCAAAAGACATCATTTTGTCTATGGCTCAAAACATTCTGAGATTCAAAGCAAAAAATGTTCAGCACATATTTTAAAGCTGCAATCCGTAAGTTTTGCCTCTTTGTCACCATCTCTGTTTGAAACCTGCAATTGCAGTTATTTGTTGAATTATCATCTTTCCGTGGGCTGTGCATCGTCACGGCTCCTCAGCGCGGATGAATCTAATGTTTTGAGGAGTTTTTGTGGCTGTCATTCACTCACCGCACCGGTGTGGATACTGAATCACAGATTGTACGTCTTGGAAATATGTTCAAAATAAGAACTTTCACCAGAATATGTAATCTGAACAAGTAAGTAACATGCCTGCCACTTTTGTTCTGACCAACTGAGAAAAAAAGCATTACAATAAATCGCACTACCAACAGTGATTGAATCTAACGATCGCTTAGCTCATATCACATCAAACTGTGCAAATGATTATTATTGTTATACTTTGTTCTCAAATTGTTAATGTTAACAACATCAGCATTGCGTGACTATGTGTATTAAGTGTGGTTTAGTGTTACCTGTAGATTTTAATTTCTGTACAGTCTAATCTTTTGCTTTTGACTACGGGTGAATCTCCAGTTGCCACCGATGATTGTCCTTTGGACCTTTCTGGATTACAATCCGCCATCAAAATGATAAGTTTAATTATTCCAGCTGCTGTGAGAAAAAGCTATAAATGATCTGCCACCTGCAGCATCCACACATGTGATGGCCTACTAGCCGGACTCCTTCTTTATGTATACAGACGTGACGTAATGACGCAAAGACGAACGGCGGCATGCTCAAATTTCCAGCGGAAATCCACCAGTACCACTCAAATTATAACACATTATTACAAGCTTACCGTTGTAAATCGGGCTAAGGTAAGGAGATCGTTTTGAACACTGGCTGGTTATGTTCTTATGTTCTCAAAAATTGATTTTGGATCATTTTAACCAAAAGGTACAAACTGCAGCTTTAAGCTAATTTACTCACTTTTTAAACTTATGGGAGCATTTACTGCGTTTCCACACATCTCGTTTAGAGCGCTTTTTTCAGAACCTGTCACGTTTTATCCCTTAGTTCAGTTTGTTTAGGACCAATGAACCAGGCGTTATCACAGTGTTTGATGGGCAATTGCATACGTTGCGTAAAAAACAGCAAGTGGTTTTACTAATATCTCTCAAAATGAATTATGGATTAAGCTGGAGCAAAGCTGAATTGCGCCTTTATAATCCCAATTCTTGATTCCTGCTCAAAATGATAAAAAAAATAACATGGCGACAGCAACAAAGAAAGTCACAATAAGTTTCTGTCTATCCATTCCCAAACATGACCACTATAGTTTTGTTCAGACTGTCAGTCCAAATCCGATTTTTGTGCATATCTGATTGGAAGTGTAAATGGCAACAAAAATTCACATGAAATCAGATTTTTTCAGAGTTTTATTCTGATCGCTCTGATTGGATTTTGTGTAGCTTTTCTCCCTTTATGTCACTTTCTCACGCTACGTAAAACACATCAGGCATTGCTGTAGAAACAAGGCTGCATTGTGTTGTTGTCGATGTGCAGGTCGAGGTGGCTGGAGACATCTCTGTGTTCCAGTGATGAGGTGTCATCACTTCTTTCACTGTGCGGCAGAGACGCAGAGACGGCAGCACGGAATAAAGCCACTCATGCCAGCCTCTGTTTCTGTCGCTACTTCATTAGTAGTCCAGCACTGCAGCTACACATTGTCATTGTAAGACAACATTGCAAACTTAGTGAACTTGTGTTGACTACTATTTTGATAAGTGTTGTGTAATGACGTAATGTGTGAGAAAATGTAATCAGTAATCATTTAGATCAGATTACAATCAGATACACAAATAATCAGATTTAGACTGACAGTGTGAACGTAGTTTATGAGTGGAATCCCGGAACAGGTGCACTCTGACCAATGAATGGACAAAATGTAACAAATTTTGGTCCATTTAGAAACGTTGCCTTGTGAAAGTGATCCAAACAAAGAAGAAATTTGCAACATTGTAACAATTGTAATCCCTTTTATTGGAAAAAGCAAATGATCTACAGGTCTGAAAAAAATCATTTTATTCATAAAATAAGTGTTCTATTTGAATTGTAAAATAATAATTGTCGGTAACGCTTTAGATTACAGGCCGGAAAGTACTGCGTAAGTAAAGCGTATTTACTGTGTAACTTTAGGTAATTATAGTGTAACTATAAAGTATGTATGTGTAGGTATAAGAGAACAATATGTAATATTTGGGGAATAAAGGGTAACTATCAGGAAAATTAACAAATCATTTACACTGCAAGTTTTTTTTAATTAAGGGGTAATTATCCATGTAGTTACAGGGTAAGTATGAATCTATGGGCTGTAAATCAAAGTGGTGCTTGTTCCAGGGAGCAAGTGAAACATGATTATGCATTTCTGCTCAGCTAGTGGCAAATGCTATAATACCTTTTCGTATACTGTTTACTTTCATTCTTTAACAGTTCATAAACTGATCGTAAACTAATCAAGATAGAGAATAGGAGCGGCATGTGCTCAGGCTCTGGTGTTCGCAGCGCTGGCAAAATAAAACAATCAAAGCAGCAGGACGTAAATGACAGATTACATCATTTCCGGGTACCTACTGGCGGTGCGAATGCAAACAAATGGCCCGAGGGGGAAATTTAGTTCTTGGCGGACCACCCTGGGGGCTAAATCCTATAACAGAGTTCCTATCACTACCTGAAAGCAACTAATGGCTCTAGGCAGATGGACTTCTGATTATAAGATACATGATATCAAGGCAGGAGTTGAAATATTGGACATAACTTTCAATGTTTAGTGTAAGATTTATTCTGTTGCAGACTCTCTCCCAATAAATGTCTCTTTTAAGTGCATTACTAAAAACACAATATTATTTTTACAAACTGAGAGGCGAGTTAAAATGTTTTGTCCCTGTTAACAGAGATGGTTCATAAAGCTTAAGTTGTACTGGATCCAGAATATTCATATAAACATTTCGTACCTTGGTCTCCTTCTTGTGTCCTCCAGCCAGCAGTTTCATTACAACAATATTGGGTTTGGCCACTTTAAGGATGCGGTTAACCTACAAGAAGCAGCAGCATATCAGTCACTTCTTTACACAATATATAACTAACAATGTAAGCACTATATGACTTCAAAATTTGAAGTCTTGTAATCATTTGTTAAGAATAATCTAATATATGTTTCCATCTATCCATCCATCAAAAAAAAAAAGATGTCAATATATTATTTTAAAATAGTCAATACTGCCAAGTTATGTAGGCTGAATTTCCTCCAAAAATACTAAAAATATTGTTATGTATACACTACCTTTATATTTTTTTTGAAAGAAATAAAAACTTTTATTCAGCAAGGATCCCTTAAACTGATCATAAATTACAGTAAAGACTTTTACATTGTTGTTTAATATAAATGCTGTTCTTTTAAACTTTCTAATCATTAAACAATCCTTAAAAAAAGCATCACGGTTCACACAAAAAGCAGCCCAACTGTTTTCAACATTGATAATAATAATAAGATAATGTTTCTTGAGCAGCAAATCATCATATTAGAATGATTTCTGAAGGATCATGTGACACTGAAGACTGGAGTAATGATGCTGAAAATTCAGTTTTGATCACAGGAATAAATTACATTTTAAATTAAAGCTGCAGGCAGCGATGAAAGGGCCCTCGCACCCGTGCCACCACCACCCGGTGGCACTATGACTATAACTAATTTCTGGCATGTAAATGTCTTCAGATTCTTATTAGAGCTGCACGATTCTAGATAAATTGAGAATCACGATTTTTTTGTTAAAAATGGAGATTGCGATTCTCCCACGATTCTGAAGAAAAAAACATTAGAAGTCTAAAATCCAGATTGACATGAATGTGCAGCATATACACAAATAGACACGTAGTTGTGAATACAAAACTTCGATTTTGTATTAATGTAAGTCAGAATTTGTGCGTGCAACAAGTAAGATATGCATTTGTGGATCCGGTGACACGCATGCATTCATTGACTCGTTTGTGAGTCGATCCTATTTGATTCATTTGGATTTTGAGACTTTCATTTCGCCGGTTTAGCCTTGCACGATCCACACACACAGCTGTCTAAGAAAACTTGCTCAGACAGATCGGACATTGTATGCCTGAGTTACAACAACTTCCTGTTTTGTGGCGAAACATCGAACTTTGTCAGGCCGCCACAGGCACGCCCTTCAGCGAAAACTCTAGATCTTTGCAATTTAACAACGCTAAGGCCTTAAGATTAGACTGACAAAGTATGATGTTGATCTGGTTAAATCTCTATGAGGAGTTAATCACAGTGTAAAACATGACATTTCCTGTTGCCCGCAGGTGGCGCTATGACTGAAACTGAATATTGGCATGTAGATGTCTTCAGGTCAGGACTCTAATAAAACATGTGAAGTTTGGGGTAGATCGGACATTGTATGCCCGAGTTACAACAACTTCCTGTTTCATGGCGAAACATCGAACTTTGTCAGGCCGCCACGGGCACGGCCTTCAGGGAAAACTCAAGATCTTTACAATTTAACATCGCCAAGGCCTTTAGATTAGACTGACCTTAGATTAGAGTTTGATAAAGTACAATGTCTGGAAATGGCAAAAACTTGCAAAATCTTGCAGAGAAAATTCAAAATATCTCACTTCCTGTTGTGTTTTTTAAGATTTTGCTCCCAGGGACTTTTTTGTAGGTACTGGGCTGTTACATGTTTCTACCGAATTTCATATGTGAAAAGTAGCACGAATGATGCTTAATTGAAATTTTGTAGGTGGCACAATCGAGCCATTTTGCCATATCTAATTTTCACCACTTCTGACACGTGTGCAAAGTTTCATGAGTTTTCGAGCATGTTTAGGCCCTCAAAAATGTGATTCATTTCAGAGAAGAATAATACACTGAGCAATTACGATAGGGTCTTCACACCATTGGTGCTCAGGCCCTAAATATATTCAAATTGAAAACCAAATACCAATTCCTACAGGGTATATTTCTGTTAATAAGATTGGACTGGCTCACAGAGCATTATAAGGATTGTTTGAAATGTACCTCTGCATCAGGGCTGGTGACGTTTTCAAGTATGAGTTTGGCCTGCTGGAAATGTTTACTGGCTGCCATATAGAGATCCGCTGAGCGAGGAGGAGGATTGTACTTCTTCAGATCTGACATTTCCTACATTTACACACACACACACACACACACACACACACACACACACACACACACACACACACACAACTGTAATCTTTGCACAGGATAGTAAACATCATCTTGATGTGAGTAAAAGCAGAGCTACCTTAAACTGGATGTAGTGTACTGGCGGTGGTGTGACGACACTGTTGAAAGGGGCAAACCGATGCTCGTAGCGAACCTGCTCGCTGTCCAGCTCAAACTGAGGTTTGCGCACCTTTCTGTCCATATCCAACGCTATCATGGTCTGCAGAAATAAAGATAGGCAGTACCAGGGTTAAAGGCAAGATAAAATTTGTCCGGATCTTTTCGTTTATTCAAAAATACATTCAAAGTGCAATTCACACACATACAATGACTTGAATCCACCCCTTCTATGATGAATATGTTTTTAATTTCAACATTAAAATTAATTTTCATTTGGAACAAAGTCAAAATTGTGATTTAAATAATTTAAGGCTAGGGTAGGTGAGGAAAGCAGGGCAGGGCCGAGAGCCGTGGGAAAAGAGCGACCTGTGCACCACACCGGCCGGAGGTGTGGAGGAGCTCCAGGAGGATAAAAGGAGGAGTGACGACAGTGAAAGCGAGAGAGGACCAGGCCTGGACTTTACGTCACATTTTATGTTTGTTATGTTTTGTTTCTATCCACCAGGTGGCAAAGGAGTCAGAGGGCCGTCCACCGAGGGCTATCCACCACCATAAATTGCGGAGGAGCTCACCAAGCTGGAGGAGGACTGGATGGCAGTGCATTTTGAAACCCGGACCAAGATTTTTTTCCTCTCTCCCCTTTCTCATCTCTGTCTCTCCCTATCCTTCAGTCTCCTTTTCTCTCGCCTCGTCTTGAGAGTCCCCGGCCTGTGAGGGGCAATGGGGCTATGTGGCAAGCACTGTTGAGGAGTAACTAGTCACATGTAACTAGATTACGTAATTGAATTACAAAATAAAATGTAACTGTAATCAGTTACAGTTACTGAGAAAAAATGTGTAGTTAAATTACAGTTACTTATGAAAATGTCAATGATTACAAAGGGGCTTACATCTGAATATTTTCTCTAAAAAGCTAGGATATGTTGAATAATATTAATTTGTTGCTTTGTCTGTTTTTGATGTGCATGCCATTTAAAGGCCGTTTAGTAAAGCGATTATATTCTGATGCCTTTGATTAGCTCTCTTCAGCACACCACGTCTGCCAATTACATCAATCCACATTGCCGCTGAAAGCTTTAGGCTACAACCTGTCTGAGAATTGCCACCATGACGAATGATAAAAAGGCGTTTCCGTGCAGGAAGTTAGAAAAGTAATCAAATGTAATCAGTTACATTACTTTAACAAAGTAATTGAAATAGTAACACTACCGATTACATTTTAAATAGGGTAACTTATCATTTGTAACCTATTACATTTCCAAAAATAACCTTCCCAACACTGGTGGCAAGCTGCGTGCGGCTGAGAGCCGTGGGAACGGAGCGAGTGAATGCTAATGAGTGTTACCTGTGCACCACACCGGCCTCGAGTTTCTCAGAGGAGTGACGACAGTGAAGGACGAGAGAGGAGCAGGTCTGGACTATTTATGTTGTGTTTTAGGTTTTATTATGTTTATATATGCGGCAGTCTTCCTTGAGTCATCCTTACTTTAGTTTTGTTGTTTGTTTATTTTGATATTAAAGTGTTTTGATTGTTTGCCGGTTCCCACCTCCTCCTTCCCTGAACTTTAAACCTCGTTACAGTAGGCAATTTCACAGAGGCTAGTGATAGCAAGCTAGCTTTGAAAGCACAAGATCCCACCCTCCCTTCAGAGTGCCTTCTCTCTTTCTCCAAGCCACGCCTCCTCCAAAACACACAAACACGCACAGCCAGAGCAGAGTCTGCAAAGCATCACGAGAGGCGAGTTAAATTGCCTCATGTCTCAAAGCACATTACATTACAATAATAATAAACGTAAACGTTGCCACCTCTTAATTATGGTAGTTATGATATGCCGTGAAACGCAGCATAAGCTCATAGCATTTTCAGCAATCTCCTTAGTTGTTTTCTTTGCTTGATGCAGGCCAATAATTTGACCCTTCCGAAACAGACTAACATCTTTTCCGCAGCCATAGGATGAATTTAAGACATTTTAAGACTTAAGGCATATATTTTTTTAAGGAAAACCTTATTTAAGACTTTTTAAGGACCCGTGGACACCCTGTGACCTGTAAAAAATATATGTACAGGCACATGTATTCAAGGTGTAAGTAAATTGTAGTCAATAAGTCTTTTCATCAACTTTTCATTAAAATGGTATAAGAGTTTCTCACTGAGTACAAAGAGTGCATTTTTAGGAACTTGGCACGTTTCAAACTAGAATTTTCCTTCTTTATTGTGCACTCTTATTTGTCTCCGATCCACCAATCAAATCCTCATGATCATGATTTATTTATATTATCTCTATATTCTGTCACTCTGAAATATGTTACACTACAAAAGTTGCAAATGCCTTGTTGACAGCTTTGTGTGCTCCAGTGTGTGTGTATCAGGAGGCATTACCTTGTACATGCCAGCACACATGTTCTGGTAAGCTTGGCTCATGGTGATCTCTTTACTCAGAGGACGAGCTGAGGAGACAATGGAAACACAATGAGCGAGTCAGACTCAAACATCACAATCCTACATAGCAACTGCAATTATTGAATGAACGTCGGCTTGTGAGAACCTTTCTTCTTCTTCTTGCTCTTCTTGCTGCTTCGTACTTTCAGCTGCTCCTCCAGGATTCTCTCCTCTGCCATCTGAGAGCTGTCCGCTCGACTCAACGTGGACATGAGCCACGCATAAAGGAACTCCGACAGATACCTGAACATACATGGAGAGAAAGATATATCATGAATTTTTTAACCTTTACCTGACTCAGAATTTAACAGGGTGTTTTGCTTATGTCCCATTAAGACTATATGCAAATGACCTCTGTTATGATTGGAACACTTTTTCTTCACATGTGTAATACCCCATAATCCCACATTAACATAGCATTAGTACTTTGGACTTAATTTAGGGAATCTTTCAGGGATGCACCAATATTAAATCTGTGGCTGATACCAATACTCCGATAATTATATTAACATATTTACATATATAAAATATATAATCATAATATTAACATATTATATATTCAAACATATCTTTAATACATTATATTATAATTATTAAACATATTTTATTAAGTGCTATTACGCCATTTCAAAGGTTCCTAATTTTGTTTTGGAGTTCTCCTACAATAGGTTTAATGCATCCAAAGTCAAAACACACTTTAATTTTCTCATAATATACATTGCAGCATCACCTCTTTTCTCACGGTGTCTGAAATGGTTTGATAAAGGATTTAGTCTCTCTAAACCCCTCCTCTCAGAGAGCCTGCTCTACTCTGATTGGTTAGATGAGCCAGTCTGTTGTGATTGGTCGACCGCTTAAAGTGTGTGTTGGAAACCAAATGCCCATTTCTGAATTTCAGCTCTGGAGGCTTCCTCAGCGCTTGATATACGAACAGTAACAATGGCGTCGATTTTGCCATATAAATTTGAGGCTGAATCCTTATCTTTTGGAAGTTCAGGGAAAAAAAGATTAGCTTTGGCAGCGCAGAAAACAGCATCTTCTCAACATGAACAACACGAACCAAACTCTTCCAGGCCTCAGCAACAACTACAGTGTTTGAGGGCGGGTCAAAGTAAACGTTGTTCATCATGGGCAGCCAATAAAAAACACAAATTGGAATTATGCAAATTTGTTACAAACCTTCTTAAGTTTGTGCAGGAAGTAAGACTGGCATTACTGACGACTCGAATCGATTCTTTCTTTTAGGAGAAAATAACTTCATATAATACAGGGCTGTTGAATGCTTGATCTGATTGGTTGACAAACGTTCTAAGGTGTGCAATTATTTTCAGGGAAACGCACGGCTAAAGTAATTCCAGGTAGAGACCCGCACCAGAGTGCAGCACAGGAAAAGATTTGATGGCCGAGTGCGGGAGAATAAAACGATTTACAGGACAAAATAGAAATATATAAAAATAAAACGTCTAAAAACAAATGAATTGTTATTCATCTATTGCACAAAAGCAACAAGAACAACAAAAATAAAATATAAATGATTTACAGGTGCAATAGGTAGAGTTTCTATTTATAACATGTTTTTACAGCGTTGTGCAATGTAGCCAATCACAGCTGATGTGTTGATTTCTTGAACGCAATGACCAATCAGATGCATTTAAGATAGAATCCACTCACTGTTCAAAACGCTGGAGTTTTTGTTCAGTGCTGAATTCTGCATGCTGGTGAATCCTCTGATTATAACAAAGTGTAGACATTATGAAAGATTCACTGGGCAGTCAGCTTCACTGATTATAACGGGGCTTTGTGAGATTGCGATAAACTGAGGTGTCAGCTTGTTAGGGATTATTAAGGGAGTGCACTTTGCACGCATTCTGCCACGCCAAACCATGCACGCAGTAGCCTATGCTTGCATTTATGTTAAAGTAACCGTGGTTTGTGCATGTTGATGCTTTACTAACAAATCATTTATCGGGAGAGTTTATGCTAGGATGTGTAGGTTGTGGCTAGGCGACACGTAACTTGAAACAATTTCATGGAAATTTCATGGTCATACAGATAAAAATGTATTTATCTATTTATACTTTTATGTGGCTTTTGCATGCAGGAGCGGGGCTGCATCCGTCCCGCGCAGGTCTCTAGTTCCAGGCAGGTATTGACCGCATTACAGTTCCATATCACTTTGCCAAATGATTTCAGTTATTTCAAAGGTCCTTACCACCTACAACAGCAAAAGAACCAAAACCCACAATGACACTGACCAAGCAAATAAATATAGTAAACAATAGGATAAAACCAACTAATTATTTCCATGCTTTTTGCCACAAAAAACAACTTAACAACTTAAAAGCTACATGCCATTTCTCACTAGCGAGGTAATAACGGCACTGTTCTTGAAGAAAATAAACGTAGTTTCACTATTAATAGAGACGCTGCTGCCGAACACTGTTGAGAGTTGCACAGACACAGGGAATTCTTTCTATCGCTCTCTCTCTCTAATAACTGCATTAGTCTGCTATTAATGGCTCAAGCCTCCGTTACTAGCTCTAAAATGACATTTTGTCGTCACTTATTCGTTGTTCCTTATTTATTGTGCACTTTGACCTTTGAAACTTTGCAGACCTTTTACATTCACAAACAGCTATATAACACACTAAATGAAAGGTAATATCCGAAAAAGCATAATAGGGGCACTTTTTAATATGCTATTAAATCTTCAGCATAATTGGTCATTGGTCGCTATCCCTTTAAATTAGGGCTAGATGATGATCTAAATTTGAAAATAGATAGAAATAATTAAACATCAAATATTTGCTGATGGACATCTGATAAGTAAGGAATAATTGATGACAGACCGCTGAATTATTAGAAAAATCATGCACACACGAGGTGGTAATGTGGTCACAACGAGAAGCGGAGTTATACCTCGGGTGTGCATTGTTTTTCAATAATTCAATGCCCCGGAGTCAATTATTCCGCTTACACTACGGTTACCACACCTCAAAACATAGTTCAGATGATTTATTTCAAGACATTTGTCAGGTTTTGTCCTTATTGCTTGTGTGCAGGACTAATTTCTTACGCACCTAAACCCAAGCCTCCGTTGCTAATTCCAAAACATAATTTTAGTAATGGAGTCTTGAGCCACTGATAGCAGACTAATGCAGTTTTTAATGCAGTGAGTTATTAGAGAAAGAGAGAGAGCGAGAGAAAGTGTATGTGAATTACTTGTCTGTCTCTCAACATTGTTCGGCAGCAGCCCCTACTAATATGAAACTGTAAGTGCCGTTATTAGATTGCTAGTGAAAAATATCATGTTTTAGTTCTTAAGTTGCTAAACTATTTTACTGATAAAATCATCAGAGCAGCGCTCACAACACGGTTCTGTGCAAGTGTGTGTGTGTGCGCATTTGAGTGGTAGAGAGAGCGGGAGAAATTGAGCATGTGCTATCCGTACATAATAAAACATAATTTTGTGGCAAAAAACATGGAAATAATTTGTTGTTTTTATCCTATTGTTCACTATATTTCTTTGCTTGGTCAGTGTCGCTGTGGGTTTTGGTTCTTTTGCTGTTTTCGGCTGTAAAGACATTTGAAATTTGACATTTGGCGAAGTGATACGGAACTGTAATGTGGTCAAGACCTGCCTGGAACTACTTTAGACATGCGTTTCCCTGAAAATAATTGCACACCTTAGAAGGTTCGTCAGCCAATCAGATTCAAGCTTTCAACAGCCCCGTAGTATAACAGTTGATATTTTTTTTTTTTTAAAAACCTAATAACCATTCGAATTTTCTGTTTTGTGCCTGTGCATTCTGATCCATCTATAGCATTTAAAATGCATGTTTGTTTAGCTGTCATACCAGTAGATGTAATAATACTCATGCATGCTGTAGAGCTCCAGCTCAAAGCCGCTGAGCAGGTACTGGATCATGATGCGCAGGTTGTGGTAGAGAATCCAGGTGCCCAGACAGGCTAAATGCTGCCTTTGAGGCTCCAGCTTCATCAGAAGCCCGTGAAGAGCAGCGTCCACCTTCTCAGCCTAAAAAACAACACATTCAATGCTTTACAGCTCACATGATGGCATTTTGGTTGAGTGTACTTTCAATGGATGGACAAAAAAAAGATTTAAAATATCTTGATTTGTGTTTTGAAGATGGGTTTGAAACAACATAGTGAGTAAATGATGACAGATCTTTCATTTTTGGGTGAACTATCCCTTACATTTAGATTTATGCATTTAGCAGATGCTTACAAAAGAGGAACAAAAGAGGAATTTGTTAAACACTTTAAGTTCTTTGTAATAACAAACACTCATGAATCATGAGGAATAAAATCAGAGACACTTTTTAAAGAGAGGGTTCACCCAAAAATGAAAATTCATCAATCATTGTCTCACCCCAAGTTGTTTCAAACCTGTATTAATTTATTTCTCCTGCTGAACACAAAAGACGATATTATGAAGAATACGGGTAACCAAACAGTTGATGGGCCCCATTGACTTCCATAGTAGGAAAAAAATACTATTGAATTCAATGGGGTCCATCAACTGTTTTCCTCAAAGTATCTTCTTTCGTTTTCAGCAGAAGACAGAAATTCATACAGGTTTGAAACAACTTGAGGGTGAGTAATTAATGACAGAATTTAATTTTTTCGGTGAACCATCCCTTTAAGAATATATTAGGGTAAATTTTTAATTCATGTTGACTTTAATCAAACAAAAAACATCTACACACCTCGTCCTGAAGGGTGGCAAACTCCTCCAGTATGTGACCCAGTTTGTCTCGCTGGCGTGCTCTGTTGTGTCCGTGAATCTGGATAAGGCTGCAGAACGGCTGTGACACAAATGAACACTCTTATTTCATCATATCTAATCATCATATCTTTCACAGGTTACAATAACATGTCAAACAAAATCAATCACAAACCCGTGCGCAGTGTGTGACAAAGGAGTCAATGTAATCTTTAGCCTGGTGGTTATTGTTCAAACTGCATCTGTGAAAAAACAAAACAGTGTTAAAACAGTGTGGGAATAGAGTGGTGCAGGTATGGCATCACTTAGTAGACCAAAACGCTGAAGCGAGTTAGCATTTTAGCACTTCCGGCTCCATCGTCCCGAAGTCAATGGGTTTTTTGAATAGGTGTTACGCCCTCTAGGCGTATGTGTTTTTTTTCTCTGTGTGTTTTGTTGCAGGAGCCTGCTCCCCCATTGGTTTATCCATTTGCACTTGTTTCAGCCAATCACACACAGAGACCTGAGATCACCCAGGGCTATAAAAACTCAAGATGGCTGTTACACAGGAGAGACCTTTTTTGTACTGCTTGTGGTTTTGTGGTAAAGCTTTTCAGCTTGTTTTCTTTTACCCTTTTGACTTTGTAAGGTCCTTGGACCTTTCTTGATGTTTGTTTTATTTTTGAATTGGGAACAGGTTAGGGGTGCTGCACATTTTACAACATGTAGATGTAAGGAGTGTTTGCCACCTGTTGTAAATTTTGTTTCAGTTAGAGTAGGTAGATTTATTTTGTTTTTAGTAAGCTTTTTTCTACCTTTAGTTAGTTGGCCTTTTTGGTTTTCCTTGTTTCTTTTTGTTGACAACACTCTTGCTCCCTTTTCACCCTTTTGTGTTTTTTTTTTCCTTTTGTTGGACTGTAAATATGTAAATACGTTTAATTATTTTCAGTAAAGCTTTACTTATTACGCTTCAAGCTTTGTTGGTGGTCTGTTAAAGTCTTCTTCTGTTCTCTGCGTACAAGGTTATAATAATAATAATAATAATTTGTTACATTTATATAGCGCTTTTCTAGGCACTCAAAGCGCTTTACATGGAAGGGGGAATCTCCTCAACCACCACAACTGTGCAGCATCCACCTGGATGATGCGACGGCAGCCATACTGCGCCAGAACGCCCACCACACACCAGCCTATTGGTGGAGAGGAGACAGAGTGATGAAGCCAATCATATATATGGGGATTATTAGGAGGCCATGATGGACAGAGGCCAATGGGCAAATTTGGCCACGATGCCGGAGTTACACCCCTACTCTTTATTGAAGGGCATCCTGGGATTTTTTTTAATGACCACAGAGAGTCAGGTCCTCGGTTTAACGTCTCATCCGAAGGACGGTGCTTGTTACAGTATAGTGTCCCCATCACTATACTGGGGTGTTAGGACCCATACAAACCACAGGGTGAGCACCCCCTGCTGGCCTCACTAACATCCCTCAACCAGCAGCAACCTAGTTTTCCCAGGAGGTCTCCCATCCAGGTACTGACCAGGCTCAGCCCTGCTTAGCTTCAGTGGGAAACCAGTCTTAGGCTACAGGGTGATATGGCAGCTGGTTCGATTCTAGTTTATTATGATGTCCCTTCGATAGCCCTAGACTAATAGGGACGTAACAATGTGATTTTGGTTAATTGGCTGAAATAAAGGTCTGTGGTGAACACAATCTCAAGACACTTTCACATTTTATTCTACAACATAAAATACATCAGTATTACCCCACTCAGGATTTTTTTGAAGCTGTTACGTGTCTTGAAAAAGGCGGTTGCTAACAAGTGGGACTACAGAGGCTGTAAACTTTTGTTGATCACAGAGCTTGTTTTTAGCGATAATGCAAAAGCCTATGGGAAAATCCTATTGGGTTTTTCTCAAGGGAACCAGTGTGACGCGAACTGCCGATTGGCCTACAAAGTGACGTCATACCTGCCATCTTAAAAGAGTCCTGAAATGTGAAGTTAGTAAGATGATAAGGACAGGCAGGAGAAATGCTAAAACAGAATCACAAGAATAAAAATAACATTTGTTAATCTCTGCTGCTGTTTTTTAATAGTAAAAAAATGTGGTAAATGTTTTCAAAAGAGTTCAACGTATAATACTTAATTCATATACAAAAACGTTACCCAATCATAGCAGTGGGCATTTACTTTGAAATATTAAAGGAGACATGCCTCTTAAAATGGAGTGTTTAAATCAGAGGGTTGAAATTATGGTAGAAAAGGGGGTAACACTTTATTTCACAGTGTCCTTGTTACACGTTACATGTAGTTACTATAGTAATAACTATAAATTATGCATTATTGAATGCGACTAACCCTAAACCAAACCCTAATCCTAACCCTATAGTAAGTACATGTAATTAATCAATATTACTCAGTACTTAAATGTATACTTAACACTGTAGCAAGGCAAACTTTAAATAAAATGTAACCAAAAATGGTCTTTTATTTCTAAATTATGACAGTTTTTGATATAAAAAAATCCTAATAAGATTATAAATGCACTTCAGGAAACATTATTAATAAAAAAAACAAATGCAGCAACTTGACCCCTTTATAAGCAACAAAGGAATTAATGAGTAAATAATACAGTGTAAAGAAATAATCACTTACTTTGTGGAGAGGACAGGTGGGCTGACAAAATAGCGCAACGCATCTTTAATCATATCCTGCATCAGATGAGTCCCAAACACCTTCCTATTGTCAATCAGAAATGTGGTCTGCATCACAGACAGACAGACAGCAGTCAGGTGAGTGTTCAGACCATCTACATGCCAAGACCAACCATCATATCATTGTGTTGCAGTGTGTAACAATTTATCCGGGACCAGGTTTATATGTGATATAGTTATGTGCTGAATGTGTTGATAATTAAAGGTGCACTATGTAACATTTCAGTAAAATATCCAAAAAACACTAGGCCAGTGTTATATATTTTGTTCAGTTGAGTACTTACAATATCCTAAACGTTTCCAACTATTTGTAAATCGTGAAAAAATTGCCTTTTTAACCAAGGAACCGGGACGTGTGAGGGAGTCGCCTGTCAATTGCGTCATATCTGCGTTACCCTCGGGTTCCGGTTTTATTTAGCAGAAACGCTTTACTCTTACTGCAGTGTGCAACAATTGTCATAGCAGCCGCAGAACGAACGCACAGAGTAACGTCATAACATCATTTTCAACACACTCAAGTGTATCTAATATGATAAACAGAGATGCGTTACCTCATACTCATGACCGGAAAAGCGGAAATGGTGCCGGCGACTGTGGCATAATAAAAGTCCTGCTGCTCGCGAGACGTGTGTTGCGCAATCGCTCCAGCGGCCTTGCTCAGCTCCCACAACACTCGGTCCTGCTCTGCTTCACACTACAGTAACGTTAATAATCGCATCCATGAACATGAATTTTGCCCGATTCCTATCCCGATTCTTTTCCACCGGCTGTGAGGTGAAGACCACATGTCCCAAGATTCTGCGCTCAAACTTGGCATCATCAAACTACGCCTTTGTTTTGAATAGGCGACCTCTAGCGGACGGAAAAGTTACATAGTGCACCTTTAAGTATGAAAAAAATACATATATTGACCAGAGAAGTTTATTAATTACTTTTAAAGCCATGGCAGCAGCAAGGCTATTTTCATATTGAGAAAAGAAAAGTGAATAAGCCATACAATTAAAAAAGGCTATATAAGACATTACGTTACAATTAATAATTGTTATTTTACATTTGATTACTGTAATTTTTTGTGGTATTTCATACCTGAATACTGTTAAACCCACCTGAAAAACTTATTCATTTTAAACTCATTTGTCTCTTTATTATATTGTGTTTATTTGTGCTATCATTTGCAATTTGTTTATTTGTTCTTATTTTGTTACTGACTGTTTACTTGTCTTTTTTGTTCTTTCTTTTTTTTGTAAATGTAGTTCAACGATTCAAATAAAGCCTTAAGCTATTGCAACAAAATACCGAAATCATCAAAAAAATTATGAGATAATAACAACTGATCTATATGGCCGTATATATGGCAGTTTTTCCCTGTGGCATTGAAAATGTTATCGAATATTGATATTTTTTGAAGTTGGAAATTCCAGTATCTTGACAACACTATGACCTAAAACCCAGCAGAAAAGGATATTGAAGTTTTTCTTGTGTAAAAGATCTCATTTAGATAAGATAATTATGGGGTGGTCAGTCTTTACAGATTCTTCAAGTTACTTCAAGGCAAGATTGAGTCTGAAGATTATGAAAAAAAATTCTCAATTTTTTGTTTATTCCAGATCGATGAGTAAAAGCACAAGCTTCAGCTGTAAGGATCTGTAGAGAGAACTTAGTCCTTCTGACCAGAGAAGAGATTTCCAATGTCAGATGAAGTTGGTCTTACCTGTAGCAGAGATCTAGACAGCACACATGGAGACTGCTCACTGAATTCACAGAAGAAATCCTGAAACCGCAAACACACTAAGCAGGATTAGTTAAATTTCTCTCTAATACTACCACAGAATGCATGTGTTAATACTGAGAGTTCTTTACCAAGATGCTGTGCAGGTTGGTTATGTTGATGACCTCACAGACATTTTTAATGCGCTCAATGAGTTTGCTGAAGTAGTTGACCATCTCTTCTCTCTTAATGATCTTGGCGTATCGCGGGAAAGTGGGCGGGAGCAGGCGCTGGTTAACCAGGGGCTCGAAACCCATCATGATTGGGTGATCTGGAAAAAAGCATGGTGTGTACATTTGTGGAATTCCAAAGGTCCACAAGGCTATTGCTCCAACAAATAAAATAAAAAAATGAAATTAAAATGACAGGGATAGTTCACCAAAAAAATGAAAATGATCCCATGATTTACTCACCCTCAAGCCACCCTAGGTGTATATGACATTCTTCTTTCAGATACATAAAATCAGAGTTATATTAAAAAATGTCCTGTCTAATCCAAGCTTTATAATGGCGGTGAATGGCAGCCCAAAATTCCAAAAAGCCCAAAAAAGTGCATCCACCCATTATAAAAAGTAATCCACACAGCTCCGGGGGGTTAATAAAGGCCTTCGGAAGTGAATCGATGGGTTTGTGTAAGAAAAAAATCCATATTTAAAACTTTATAAAGTAAAAAATCTAGCTTCTGCAAGGCCGCCTTCTGTATTCAACTTGTGAAGAAAGTGTAACACCTCTCGCAGTTAAAAATGTTTATGCTACGTCCGACGTCATCGGTGCGCCAGTTACGCTTTTTCCTTAAGTTGTATACTGAAGGCAGTCTGCCGGAAACTAGATATTATACTTTATAATGTGGTCAATTTTTCTTACACAAACCCATCGATTCGCTTCAGAAGGCCTTTATTAAGCCCCCGGAGCCGTGTGGATTACTTTTATAATGGATGGATGCGCTTTTTTGGGCTTCAAATTTTGGGCTGCCATTCACTGCCATTTATAAAGCTTGGAAGAGCCAGGACAGGACATTTTTAACACGTTTAATCCCACCGGTTACAATTGTGACTACATCTTTTTTCTTATTTCTGAAAGCTCTAAAAGTGTTGTTGTTGGCTTTGGGCAAGAAATTCAACTTAAAAAAAAAATAAATAGAAAAAATAGATTGTCTTCATTAAAATGATACCAATGTCATGTGACTAATGTGAGAGGTCACATGACCAGATCAGTTTAATGCCTGCTTGCACATCTAGACGAAGAAGCAAGTAAAACACCTTAATTAACAGATAGAACTATCATATTTTGTACATATATTCTTTAAAGGGTCTACTACTGATATATTTTGAGAATTATACTCCTGCATTATTATTTTGCTCGTAAGAGGTGTACATTTATTAACGATCACAATTGTGACCGGTAGTATAACATAGCTTCAATTGAAAACACAGGTCCCGAATGCCAATACCAGCCATCATCTGTCCACTTCCACACAGTTCAAAACTACCAGATGTGTTGGACCTCCCAGACATACATGACCCCCCCAAGTGCTGTGTGTAGCATCACCACCCTTCCTACACTTGAAAAAGAGGCAACCGAAAGTGGCCGCGACAGTGATGGCCCAGATAGGGAGCATCTGTGCGAAACAGCCCACCCGCCTGGCAGACCATGAAATGGTGATGCAGAGGTGAACCTTCCAGAGAACCAACCAGTGTGACCTACCCCCCCACCTCCCCACCTGAGGGGCACACCAACTGGCTCTCATGAACATCCACCCCAATCTCCAGACAGTTCACCTCTGCATCGCCACCCAACAGTCCACCTAGCAAAAGGGTTAAAAACATCTGAGCCATCACCAACACAGTCACCCCCAACTGCCTCCCCCTCAAGTGCAGGAACGACAGAGATGCCGCACAGAGCATGCATGTCTAGGAGGTCCAACACATCCGCAAAAATAAACTTGAAGAATTTGTATGATTTCTATGTTGTTTCCCACCAGACCGATTATAAAACCTATTGTGACCGAATATAAAACCTAATATTTCACTAACTTAACCAACATAAAATCAAAAACGGCATAAAGTTTGTGTGTTAGGGAGGTCTAAGGAGTAAAATGCATGTACTCAATTTGCAAGAAAAAATTTGGGATTAAACGGGTTAATATAACTCTGATTGTATTCGTCTGAAAGAAGAATGTCATATAGACCTAGGATGGCTTGAGGGTGAGTAAATCATGGGCTAATTTTCTTTTTTGGGTGAACTATCCCTTTAAACACCCCAGTTTCACAGACATTGTTTTGTCTCAAGATGCACACCAGTAATGTTTTTTTTTCTAATTTATAAAAGCTTCTTAAAATGTCCTAATTGAACTAAGGCCTAATCCTGGCTTAATCTAAACCCCGTCTGTGAAACTATGCCAACTTTTTTCACATATAGACTGTTACCTCCTTTGGTTGTGTCATTCTGTGACTGTATTCCATACTGTATAGTGGAGTGTATCGCGGGCAGTAAGTCAGCAGCCTGAGTCATCAGCTTCTGTGCCTCGCTTACAGCACTCATCTTAAATGTCAAATCAACCACTCAAAGATCAGACAATGAACTGATGAATCTTTTTGTGAAGCAATATGCTTGGGTGAATTTAATAATGTCATACCTCTTTTTTAGTGAAGGAGATGAGCGCGCTAAGCAGCAGGCGAGTGAATTTAACACGGCTGAACAGAGCCAAGCATTGCTGGTGCTGAAGGCAAAAGAGAAGGATGATAATCAAAATTCTCAGAATTTCTGTACAGTGCTGTTATCTGGCTGACAATACACCCCAATTTCAACCAAACCATCCACACTTCTCTTTATCTGAGTCTTACATCCAGTTCCACCTCAGGATCTCGTTGTTCACCCTGTCGACTGCGTGTACTCTGTAAAAAAGATAAGAAAAAGGGAAAAAAAAACATATTTAACAAGTCAAAAAAAAATCAGAGAAGAATTATGAAAAGTTGACCATACCTTCACTTTCCTCTGAAGTTCATCCTCAACATCTTTTAGCATTCCTACAGAAATTTTAACAACAAAATCTTACAAAAACATGTTTGAGTCTATTTTACATTTTGCATAAGGAAAATGTAGCCTAATATTTTGCACCTCTGCATTTTTTTTATGATAACATTTACCCTCAAAAATACTTTTTGTTAGTTGTACACTATCTTTCAAAAGTTTGGGATCGGTAAGAATTTTTATTGAAATATTATTACAAATTCAAATGAACTTTTCTATTTCAATATATTTTAAAATATAATTTATTAAAGCTACATTTCCATTACTCCAGTCTTCAGTGTCACATGATCCATCAGAAATCATTCTAACATGCTGATTTGTTTTGATCAATTTAAATGCATTCCTGCAAAATAATGTTGTTGTTTTTTGCATTACAGTAATCAGAATTGTTGAGAAAAGATGCTTGATTGTCACGACAATGAAAAATAAAATACTAAAATAGCTTAAATTTATTTAAGCAAAATATAAAATCACAATCAAGATCGGTCTTTACACTCACCTGTCACTCTCAGATCTGTTACGTTATTTGCCATTTTAAAGCCGTAAGTCATGGCCTGAAAATCTTCCTGTGATTGGAAAACAAACAAAAAAAACTTACTCACTGAATAAACCAACAGCAAAATTGAACTGCAGAAAATACATTACAACGGAGTACAATAAAAATAAATGGCCACACAATAACTATTTCCAATAGTCTTCCAATGGGTCTCCGTTCATTTACATATTGTTAGTAATCACATTAGTGCCCCTATTATGCTTTTTTTATATACTACCTTTCATGCAGTGTGTTATATAGCTGTTTGTGAATGTAAAAGGTCTGTTTTGGAATGGAATTAGTGTCTCCAAAAAGAAAAAATCTTTCTGAACTGCCTGAAATGAGTCGTCAATAATTCGTCTTAATTCCTCCTCGAACCTACGTAGGTTTGTAACAAATTTGCAGCCTATGCTCTTCATTGGCTGCCCGTCAACGTCTACTTTGATCAAACACTGTAGTTGCAGATGAGGCCTGAAGATTTTGGTTTGTGTTGTCAACATGTTCTCTGCTGCCAAAGCTAATCCACCTTGATGCACTTCCAAAGGCTAAATCCTTTATTGAACCATTTCAGACACTGTGAGAAAAAAAGTGAAGCTGCAATATACACTCACCTAAAGGATTATTAGGAACACCTTTTCAATTTCTCATTAATGCAATTATCTAATCAACCAATCACATGGCAGTTGCTTCAATGCATTTAGGGGTGTGGTCCTGGTCAAGACAATCTCCTGAACTCCAAACTGAATGTCAGAATGGGAAAGAAAGGTGATTTAAGCAATTTTGAGCGTGGCATGGTTGTTGGTGCCAGACGGGCCGGTCTGAGTATTTCACAATCTGCTCAGTTACTGGGATTTTCACGCACAACCATTTCTAGAGTTTACAAAGAATGGTGTGAAATGGGAAAAACATCCAGTATGCGGCAGTCCTGTGGGCGAAAATGCCTTGTTGATGCTAGAGGTCAGAGGAGAATGGGCCGACTGATTCAAGCTGATAGAAGAGCAACTTTGACTGAAATAACCACTCGTTACAACCAAGGTATGCAGCAAAGCATTTGTGAAGCCACAACACGCACAACCTTGAGGCGGATGGGCTACAACAGCAGAAGACCCCACCGGGTACCACTCATCTCCACTACAAATAGGAAAAAGAGGCTACAATTTGCACGAGCTCACCAAAATTGGACAGTTGAAGACTGGAAAAATGTTGCCTGGTCTGATGAGTCTCGATTTCTGTTGAGACATTCAGATGGTAGAGTCAGAATTTGGCGTAAACAGAATGAGAACATGGATCCATCATGCCTTGTTACCACTGTGCAGGCTGGTGGTGGTGGTGTAATGGTGTGGGGGATGTTTTCTTGGCACACTTTAGGCCCCTTAGTGCCAATTGGGCATCGTTTAAATGCCACGGCCTACCTGAGCATTGTTTCTGACCATGTCCATCCCTTTATGACCACCATGTACCCATCCTCTGATGGCTACTTCCAGCAGGATAATGCACCATGTCACAAAGCTCGAATCATTTCAAATTGGTTTCTTGAACATGACAATGAGTTCACTCTACTAAAATGGCCCCCACAGTCACCAGATCTCAACCCAATAGAGCATCTTTGGGATGTGGTGGAACGGGAGCTTCGTGCCCTGGATGTGCATCCCACAAATCTCCATCAACTGCAAGATGCTATCCTATCAATATGGGCCAACATTTCTAAAGAATGCTTTTAGCACCTTGTTGAATCAATGCCACGTAGAATTAAGGCAGTTCTGAAGGTGAAAGGGGGTCAAACACAGTATTAGTATGGTGTTCCTAATAATCCTTTAGGTGAGTGTATATTATTAGAAAATGTATGTGTTTTTTTTAATCTTAGGTGCATGCAAACCTATTGAAGGAGACTCCAAAACAAAATGACGAACCTTTAAAACAGCATATGGGGCACTTTAATAAAACAACACTATTTGGACAAGAGTCAAATAAGACAATAAATGTGTCTTGCCTCCTCAAACACAGCAGCTTTGTTGACTTTCTCGCGGGCGATGTCACAGATCTTGAGGATGCCCAGAGCGAAGGCTTTGAGAGCAGGGTCTTGAATAAGATCCGGATTATGAACATATAGACACGTAAACACAGTCTGAGCCAGAGAATGCCCCTCCAGCCATGTGATCTGAGACAGATGAAGACAACAGGGAGAGAATATTCAATACAGTCAGTAAACTCAAATGCAGCTTTTTCTGGGGGAGGGCAGTCAGCAAAACTTATATTAGAGATGAACACTCAACCAGCCACTGCTTTCTTTAGCATACACTACCTAATGTTTGGTATCTATCTTAATGTTTGGTGCGTGTAACATTTTTTAAATGCTTTTTGAAAGAAGTTTCTTCTGCTCATCAAAGCTGCATTTAATAAAAAATAATTTCTTATATGCATTTATATAAATATATATATAAAATAGTAATATTTTGAAACATTATTACAATTTAAAATAATAATTTCCTATTTTAATATATATTATTAACATTTATTTATTTAGTATTATATAGAATTTATTCCCATTGAATTTTCAGCATTATTACTACAGTTTTCAGTGTCACATGATCCTTCAGAATTCATCCTAATATGACGATTTGATTTGAAGAAACATTTCTTATTATTATCAATGTTGAAAACATTTGTGCTGCTTAATACTTTTGTGGAATAGTGTGTGAATAGAACATTCAAAAGAACAGCATTTATTTGAAATAGAAATATCTTGTAACATTAGAAATGTCTCTCATGTCACTTTCCTGTCTTTAAATGTTTCCTTCCTGAATAAAAGTATTAATTTCTTCTTTTTTTTTTTTAATTACCCCACATTTTGAACTACTGTGTCTTGTTGAATGCGTATTTTACTCTATTGTATATTATTATTATTTTTTATCGTCATTACAGACATTTTATTATTATTATTATTATTATAATAGTATTGTTTAAATTAGTTGTTTTTTTACTTTGCAATTTATACACAGCTTTATGAAACGCAATTTCTGTGTTTGGTGATATCATACTGACCAGACAGCAGAAACATGTGTCCATGATCCCGATGAGCTCAGGAATACTCAGATCCTTCACTCGTATGGCCTCATCCTTCAGAAAGAGAGAAAAACAGAAGGAATAAGAAATACGAAAAAAAATTACATGGAGAGAGACAAAAAGAGAGAGTACACTTCCAGTACAGTGTAGTTAATTATAAACCAATGAGCTAAAACATTATGTCCCGACTAATGTGCTGTTAGTCCTCGGTGTGTTGCCAAAACAGCGCCAACCTGCCGAGGCATTGACTCCACTAGACCCCTGAAGGTGTGCTGTGGTATCTGGCACCAAGACGTTAGCAGCAGATCCTTCAAATTCAATAGGTTGTGAGGTGGAGCCCCTATGGATCGAACTTGTTGGTCCAGCACATCCTACAGATGCTCGATTGGATTGAGATCTGGGGAATTTGGAGGCCAGAGCAACACCTTGAACTCTTCATCATGTTCCTCAAATCATTCCTGATCAATGTGTGCAGTGTGCTTTATCCTGCTGAAAGAGGCCACAGCCACCAGGGAACACCACTGTCATGAAGGGTTGTACCTAGTTTGCAACATTTAGGTAGTTGGCACATGTGAAATGTACGTCCATATAAATGGCCGGACCCAGGGCTTTCCAGCAGAACATTGCCCAGAGCATCACAATCCCTCCACCAGCTTGTCATCTTCCCACAGTGCATCCTGGTGCCATCACTTCCCTAGGTAAACGGCGCACACATACATGGCCGTCCACGTGATAAAAGAAGGTCCAGATCTGATGCTCAGATGCCTATAATGTAGGTGCTTTCGACGGTGGACAGGGGTCATCATAGGCACTCTGAATAGTCTGCATCAACGCAGCAGAGTGTGATGCACTGTGTGTTGTGACAAATTCCTGATGATCGTAAAAATTTCCTGTGACTTGTCAGCGCCAATAGCCTCTTGTGCAGCGTGCTGACATATAGCGCAGTTGCGCTTCGGGTTCAAGTACCGTCCCATGGACCTTTCCCGATCCCACCCCCCTCCCCCTCCAACTTTGCTTCCTGTCATACTAACTGTCCTGTCATAATAAAAGGCAAAAATCCTTTTTTTTTTTAATTCCTGTGAGTTGTGCCACGGTATACCTTCTGCTGGCTCGGACCAGACGGGATAGCCTTCATTGCCCTCGTGCATCAATGAGCCTTGGGCGCCCAACACCCTGTCGCCGGTTTGTGGTTTGTTCCTCCTCGGACACACTGTTGGTAAATTCTCACCACTGCTGACTGGGAACAACACACAGCCTTGCCGTTTCAGAAATACTCTGACCCAGTCGTCTTGCCATAACAATTTGGCCCTTGTCAAAGTCACTCAGATCTTTATTCCTGCCCATTTCCCATTACGAGAACTGATTGTTTGCTTATCTAATCCACCCAGACCTTAATATGTGGCCTTGTTAGGAGATGATCAATGATAATCGCTTTACCTGTGAGTGGTCATAATGTTTTGGCTCATCAGTGTATATATTTATACTTAAACTCACTATATTCAGGTTCATTATTAATATTACACCTCTTCACGTAATGAAATAAAATATCAGGAGTGAGAATTATGTTAAACTAGCTCTTTCGGGGTGCTACCTTAACAGCTTGTTCAAAGTTGAGGACTTTACGGTTGACTTGGTTTCCGATCATCCCAGCATCCATCTTCGGATCCATCATCTCGATGGCTGACATCGCCTCAAACAGACCAAACCTACAGGAACATGAGCATTACGTATACTGAACAAATGCACCAAATGTTGAAATCACATGTAAAAGAAACCTTATATAAATATTCTTACAGTTTGTCATGGAGCAACTCGCCAAGTTTGAGTTCTGCAAAAAGAAACACATTTAATCAGCAAATTCAGTTTCGGTACAGCATTTCACTACACGTGATCACGACTGATTGCACTACAAAAAATCAAAACAAAAAATTGCACAAAAAAACCTCCTGTTCACAATAACACAGATGTATTCAGGTGACTTATGGCGCAGTGCTTGAGCTGAAGCGTGATGTGCTCAAGCTTGCATGGGAAAGGAAGTTAATTTTAGAATTCTTAGTGACCATAAATGGCAAAACTGACAACATCAGGAAAAGATATTTCTGCAGCCATGCCTCATTGCACTTTAAGACAATGTATCCAACATGAAATCAACATTTCTCCAAAAACATTTTTGAAAAAAAAAAAAGTTAATGCAAGACGCAATATCCTTGTGAAATCACTGATCATTGATCAGAAGCTTTAGCTGTAATGAGATATAAAGTCTTCATCCTGTTTAGGAATATCACTTTTTACCTCTATAAATAACTGCCAGGATACATGGACTTTTTTTTGCTTGTTTTGTAAAAATCTGGTTTGAATATTAATGTAAATGTTACATAAACAAGACATATTTTTCTCCGTCTTTCTCAGGGCTTCGTGGAAAATGGCTATTCTGAGAAAAGACCATTGTGATCATTGACAGTGACATCTACTGCAGAGTTCATCTAATAATAACTCACAACTATGTCATGCCCATGATTCTCTTATAATAAGCCATAAAAATGAAATACATACACTCCTGGGCAAAAAAATGGCTAAACACTTATCTTTCAATTGTCTTAACCACAAATTATTGGTCAGAATATGGGAAGTTGTGTGTGGAGTGATGAATCACAATGAAACACGAATTTAAGGGTGATGCTCAGAGAGCGATGTCTCCGAAAATCTGCTGAGAAATATAATAATAAGTGAAGCATGGAGGAAGAGTGTCATTGTGTGGGGAGCCTCTTTAGCTGCTGCTATTGGTTTTTAATGCTCATTTAATGCCTTGAAATACAGGAGAATATTGCAGAATGGCTTGCTTCCCACAAACTTAAAGTTGTTGTTGTTTTTCAACAAGACGATGCTCCTGCCCAAACTGCAAAGACAACCAAGAAGTGGCTTGAGAGCAAGTCCATCAGGCTCATGTTTTGGCCTGGTCAGAGTCCAGATTTGGACCCTATAGACCCATTAAACTCAAACGAACTGGGAGACATTTTTCAACTACTCATGAGTGGAACACTGACTCTTCTGTCAAAAGCTGTCTGCAAGTTGGGTAAGGCTATTCTGTGTTACCTTACTTTATCTACAGTATTTGTACAATTCTTGCTAATTTCCTGACCAGTGATTTGTGATTAAAATGGTCAAAAGACCAATAAATATTTTGGCATTTTAGGCTTGGCCCATTTGTTTTGCCACAGAGTATACACACATAGATACACACACCTTTACAGGCTCCTTTGAATTCTTTGGTGACGTCCACCCAGTCAGCATTGTTTCTCATCTTCTCTGGGATCCCAAGACCCCAACCTCCCTCCTCCTCCTCTACCGATGACTTCATCACCATGGAGACAGCTAGAAACATAACAAATATGTGCATTAGAACAATTTTAATTAAAGGGATAGTTCACCCACCAAAAAAATTCAGTCATTAATTTCTCACCCTCATGTCATTCCAAACCAGCAAGACTTTCGTTCATCTTTGGAAAGATATTTTTGATGAAATCTAAGAGATTTCTGTCCCTCCATTGACAGCTACGCAACTACCACTTTGACCCTTCAAAAAGTTCATAAAGATCATAAAACTAATCCATATGAATTGAGAGGTTTAGTCCACACTTTCTGAAGGGACTTGATTTATATGATGAACAGATTGAACATGCTTGAGCTTCCGTTTACCACAACTGATGTGTGAGTTGATTAATGTATATATGTCAATAAATTCAATCTGTTCATCATATAAAGCGATTAAGTCTCTTCAGAAAATTTTAGACTAAACCGCTCAATTCATATGGATTAGTTTTACGATCTCTTTATGAACTTTTTGAAGTGTCGGAGTGGTAGTGTAGCTGTCAATCGAGGGACAGAAATCTCTCAGATTTCATCAAAAATATCTTTATTTGTGTTCTGAAGGTGAACGAAAGTCTTACGGGTTTGGGCGAGTAATTAATGACAGGATTTTCTTTTTTGGCTGAACTATTTCTTTAAGAGTCGCCAGGAACATCATGTACAACTTATTAATATGACATATTAGGGAATATAAGGGAAAGACAGAATATTGAATTAATAATGCACATTATAAAGTAAACCATATCAAGACTTCAGACTGAGCGTGAGGGCCACTTCAACAGTTTGCATGATTACAATTTAGTGTTTTTAAATAAATGGGTTTCAGCACAATAGATGTCTCAAAACCTTACCAAAAAAACAAAACAAGTTACCAACCTAGACACATTTTGGGGCAATATATGCATCACATAATGCTGTCTCAGTAGGCAGTTCACTAGTTTGAGCACAACTAAATTTGGTATTGCTTCAAGCTACAATCATGCATGACAGACCATAGGTACAGACACTCAAACAAACAGTATTTTGCTGTGTTAACTGTACTAATTCGGACACTTGTCATCTGGTCACTGCACTGCAACCTCCCTTTGTTGTTACTGGTCGACGACGAATCGTCTTTGAATTCAGGTGAGTGTGCGTTGTATTTAATATAATAGGATATTAATTACACGTTTGATTTGGTGAAATTATTTAAATACATAACTAGCATCGATGTGTCAAACTGCACATGAACAAATAGCCAGATGACATTAGCGAAAAGCGATATTTGCTAAGCTGTCTAACCCCTAACATATCTCATTACTGCTAAATATATACTTTACAACATTTGAAATACATATTCATTAACAAAAACACCTTCAAAGCGTAAATAAACACAATACCTTTAGATTGGCAGTCTTTCTGTGCTGTTGCAAATATTCAGCGCTGCCGCAGCGGACGCCAGTGAATGACATCACACTGTGATTTGCATTCTGGGACATGTAGTTCTGAGCTGTTAGCTGCTCCTTTTGCTCTTTGCACTTGGAACGACTTGAAAACAGTACCCCACATTTTCGGGCATTGTAGTCACGTGAAAATTTGAAAATTATTTTTCTACTAATCAAACTAGTACTAATAGAAAATCTATTAAAACTGTTCATCTGTGTTCTGTCTTCAAAATCTTTGAATGATACTTTGAATGTATGTTTAGGTGTGTGTGTGTTGTTTCCTCAACTGGCTCCAAAGTGTATGTTGTATTGTTTTGTTGTTTAAAAGCACAATATGTATTTTTTCGCAGCTAGAGGTCGCTTATTTAAAACAAAGATGTAGCTTGATGACGCCTTGATTTCGTAGAGCTTTTATTATGCCACAGTCGCAGCTTCCGCTTTCACAGAATAAAAATAAAAAGGTAATTGCGACATTTTATCTCATTATTCTGACTTTTTTTTTTTGCAAGTGCGTGATATAAAGTCGCAAGTTATATCTCATAATTCTAAGAAAGGAAGTCAGAATTGTGAGATAAAAATCGCAATTATCATTTAAAGGCACACGATGTAGTTTTTCGCCGCTAGAGGTTGCCTATTCAAAACAAAGGCGTAGCTTGATGACTCCGAGATTGAGCGCGAAATCTTGGGAGTTGTCGTCTTCACCTCACAGCAGGTGGAAAAGAATTGGGACAGGACTCGGGCAGAAATCATGTTCATGGATGAGATTACTAGCATTACTGTAGTATGAAGCAGAGCAGGGCCGAGGGTGCTGTGAGAGCTGAACGAGGCCGCTGGAGCGATTGCTAATGAGAGATGAGCGTGACACGCGGCTCGACAGCAGCCAGTGGCGGTTCTAGACCACGGTAACTGGGGAGGCCAGGCGGGGGCCACTTGTGCTTTTAGGGGGCACATGTTAACATTTATCTTAAAGGTATAGTTAAATAGGTAGTTCACCTAAAAATGAAAATTCTATCACCATTTACTCACCCCCACGTCGATCCAAATATGACTTTCTTATGTTGAACATAGAAGAAGCACTGAAATGGTTTGGTTACCGACATTCTAACTAATACAGGTTTTTGGAACAACATGAGGGTGAGTTACATTCTTAAGTGTTTTTATTTTCCTTTTGGGTGAACTAACCCTTTAACCAATTTTTTTTTTTTTTGGCCATGTACTGTATCACTCTACAATCTCTACACATGAAGTAAAATGATTTCAAGTTCATTTATTTGTTTGACAAGTAATCTTGTATTGTACTGTGATAATGAGCAGTGATGACATAACACACTTTTAATATCTAGGCACTTTTCTGCATCTGCAAACCTGACACTATATTGCACAAAACAAACTGATAACAAAAATGTAAAAAAAATCTGCTGCATAATCTTACAGATGGGCCTAACACAAATCAACTTAGGAAAATTAATGTATCTGTAATATGATCATGCATGCTCAATTTATAAAAGCAAAACTAAACATGTTTACATGTTATTTTGTAGCCTACATGTTCTCTGTTAGCGGACTCTTTGCAAAGTTTGCATAGGCTATATTCATGATGGTTTCATTTATTGTTTAAAAACGAGCATCTAATACTGTATAAGCAACAATTGGATATAATATCCAATACGTGAACATGACATGACATCTTTTCTCGGGTGTTTTCTCGGGTGTTTCTGATGATCTGCATTATAATGACTTCCTAATTAGAAATATGATCAAAGATTGCATATGTGGACGTGTTCTGAGAAATTAGCCATTGAAAAATTATATTTTAACTACCAGTATGTTTAAATTAACGAAATGACTGAACGGAATTCAAAGTCTTCAAGCCAGTAAAATTAATCTACAGTATCAATGCTGCGTATGGGTGAAGTTACACACAACACAATGTGTATAAAGAGAGCTTATTTTATCTATAATCAAGTGCGTAGCAACCATTATAGCCCGTGTTTTAGGCTACAACTATTTGAGCAAACGCAGACAGAGTGACGAGTTATTCATAAACGGACATTACTACTTGTGTGCCAGAGCGCGCAGCCTCCTCATGCCGTTTTGCTTTTCTGCATTTGGTTATTGGTTATGACACAATAAATTACTTTTTTCATCATACCACCACAGCAAAAACTGCACATAGCAACCAGTTTCAGAAAATTGTTTGGTGCGATACGATTCCAAATGTAGGGGGGGCCAGAGGGGGGGAGGCAAGCTTGTTGACATGGGGGCACTTTGTTGTTTTCATGGTTTGTACAAAATAGAACCTGATGTCATTGATAGGATGCACAGACACGGTCCGTGTCCTGGTTAAAATTGCTTATTTCTCTAGATTTAAACATTCTTGGAAACATTTGGGAAAATGTAAGTACACAAGTCAACAAAATATATAACATTGTTCGAGTGGTTTTTGGATATTTCAATCCAAAAATCCTACATATTGTGCCTTTAAATAGTTTTATTCCGTGGCGGAAACAAGCTTCCATATCAGAAAGAACTTTGCAAAACCACGCAAAAGTCATAAAATAAAAAATCCCCATATGTATAATAGAACATTTCATAGTAAAGTAATAGATTACACATATAAAGTAACATAAATAAATATATTAAATAAAAATAAAAACGGAATAAAAAAAGGTATACCTATAATTGGGGAGATTTTCAATAAAATAATATATCAAGATGTTTTTTAGAACGTGTATGCAATTTCTAGATTTTATATATATTATTTTTTGGACATGAAATATATTTTATATATAAAATATATTTTTATAATATATATAAATATATTTTATATATATATATATATATATATATATATATATATATATATATATATATATATATATATATATATATAATTTTGTAAATAAATTATTAATGGTTTTAGTTTTTTTTTTTTACCCACGTCTGTCGACGTTACGTTACGTCACGCGAACAGAAAGCTGCGCTGATCTGTACGCCATCTGTGCGTCACACTCTGATGTGACACATGATGTGCAGATCACGGATTCTGCGCCAGGTCTGCTACTGGACGCGCCCTCACTTCCGAGTGTGTTGGGGGCTAGAGTCAATAATAATAATACCATCAGGGGGCTTGTGTTGTGTCTGTGCTGCCAAGAGAACGCGCTGTGAGGAGTTCAAATGGCGCAGGTCTCGCATGCTTTGAAGGTTGGTACACGCATGTATTTTTATTTCTGCTCTGGAGAGATCAGCTGTCCTGTTAGCGGATCTGTGCTAACAGTAGAGCTTTCTCTGTAGGACAGGTGGATCTGACATGATCATGAGTGGACTTCATACAGGAGGGGTTTTATCAACTTAATATTTAATAATGACATTTAATTAATTATTCATTAGCTTGATCTGAGTCTGAATGTAATACATGGCCAACTTCCTCTGACAGCCTAATTTAAATATTTGGAGTGGACTGTACTTGCACAATTACCGGCCTTGGCTCAAAACCTAATGTGCTCCCTACATGGACAGCTTTTTTGGGAACCTATAATGCCCTAAAATGGCTGTCTAGGTAGAAAGCTCAGTAGGTTTTCATGTCCAAAAAATGCTCTCTGTGTGGGCTATGATACACAAAAATATTGTTTACATTGGCAGCTCTCAGGAGTTTGATGTCTATGTGGACAGCAAGGCCCAAAATATAATCTAGTTAGGAAGCTCAGTCGATTTTGATGCCCAAGAATGCTCTAAAATAGGCGTTGATACCCTAAATGCTAGTGTTGTAGTCAAGACCAATGTGTGTTAAGACCAAGACCAGACCAGCACCCCTTAAATTCATAAAGATCCACATTACCGCCTGAGAAATGACTTATTTTTAACCAATAAATATAATTAGATCAAGACACTATATAGAGCTATAATCAAATGAAATCATTAACAACAAAATTCATCTTTGCACTGCAGAGGTGGTACAGAAGATGCATCTGAATTGGTAAAATGCATAAATAATAATGAGAATAATGTTTAAAAATATATATATATATATAATGTTTGTATAAAAGCAATATCATGTTTGCAGTCATGCTCAAATTTGTGAAAACAGCTCTATTGCTTTATAGATTATATAAAGCACATGTTTATACCACATGTTATAATATAACAATCTCATACAAGTATTTTTTTTTTGCAACAATATCTCAAATTTTGTGGGCATTTGTATTAATTTTGGTGGCATTTTTGACACACTCCCTCATTATTTTCTGAATCGGCACAATAAATAAATCAAATTAGAAATAAGTTATTGATTGCATCTGAAGCAGTAAGTTTTGCATCCAATCACATTAATGATGTTAATAAATAAATCAGACAATGCACCGGCAATTTAGTAATATCACAGCAGTTGTGGTCTTGAAATAAAATACAGAGTCCTCGAAGTCTGAGACAAGACCAAGACCTTCAAAAAATGGTCTTCTGGTCTCCAGTACTACAACACTACTAAATGCTGTATACTGGAAGCTTTCTAGGATTTGATGCTTAAAAATAAAGTCTATAGGTAGAAATGCTGTAATGCTGTTTAGGTAGGATGCTCAGTAGGTCTTGAAGCCCAAAAATGCTGTCTATGTGGACTGATAGACTATGATGCTCAACAATGTTGCCTATTTTGTCAGCTCAGTAGGAATTGATGCACAAAAGTGTTTTCATCTAGGTAGCTTGGTAATTTGCTCACCAGGTTTTGAGACACAGCCGTTGATATTGATTCTCGCTGCTGTTTTTGTTTTCCACCCTTGAATAAGTAAGATGG
The DNA here is from genome assembly GCA_039654625.1 of Rhinogobio ventralis. Lineage (NCBI taxonomy): Eukaryota > Metazoa > Chordata > Actinopteri > Cypriniformes > Gobionidae > Rhinogobio > Rhinogobio ventralis. Next base: position 5,894,340 of record CM077211.1, read on the forward strand.
TTATGGTTGAAGACTGTATAAGACTGTGTTGCTGTATAAGCTCTGACAGGTTTTTAATGCATTAGTGTGACTTGATACTCTGTAAATTAAATTACATTTTCTGTATAAATGCATTTCTACATTTCCCCCCTCAGAAGTCAGTTTGACGTCTTATTGATTTATGTGAGAAGAAATGAATAAACCCAAAATGGCAGCAGAAAAAAGGTTAGTTAGTCTTTAATTCCAACTTATACATACAAACACACACACATTAGCAGCTCTGTAATGATGACGACATGCACTTTACATAGTTTTTTGACTGCCTGAAGCTACCTAAAGAGGTGTGAAACATCTTGTTGAGACGGTTTCCTGTATTCCCAGTGCGTCCCGGGTGCTGATGTTGCTGAGTCAGCTGGAAAGACTGAACGAGGATCCCAAAGTGTCTGATAAGGATGCCATCCGACAAATCACAGGCAAAATCTTTCACCTCATTCTGACCCAAGGTGACCTGACACACGTATACACCAAACCTATGCATTCATACAATGAGTGGGATCCGCACCTTCAAACATCCACAGTAAATTCCTGCTTGTTTTGTGGAAAATTCAGCAAATAAAAATGTTTAAAGTGCCTCTAATATGCTTTTTTTCGAATACCTTTCATGTAGTCTGTAATATAGCTGTTTGTGAATGTAAAAGGTCTTCAAAGTTTCAAAGATCAAAGTGCATGATAAATGGAGTTATTGTCTCCTAAAAGAAAGAATCGATTCTGAACTGAAATGAGTCGTCAGTAATTCCAGTCTCACTTCCGTAACATATCTACGTAAATAAATTTGCATATTTCATGTCTATGGTCTTTACTGTCTACCCGCGAACAACATCTGCTCAGTGCTTTGACCCGTAGTTGTAGCTGAGACTGCAAGAATTTGGTTTGTGTTGTCAACATGTTGAGGAGACGCAAATCCACTTTGACGCACTTCCAAAGATTAAGGACTCGTGCTTTAATTGATACGGTAAAACCGACGCCATTGTTATACTGTTCATGTCACTGTGTTTACAAATGCTGAGGAAGACCCAGAGTTGAAATTCAGATATGGTAACGACCGTTTTGCTTCCGCTGTAAGCGGTCGACCAATCACAACAGACTGGGCCATCTGACCAATCAGAGCAGAGCAGGCTCTCAGAAAGAATGGGTTTAGAGAGACTGGATCCTTTATCGCAAACGTTTCAAACACTGTGAGAAAAGATGTGATTCTGTAATATTAGAAAATTAAAGTGTTTTTTTACCTTAAATGAGGAACCTTTAAATATAGCATAATAGGGGCACTTTAACAATTTATTATCAAAATGTAATAACTTCCTATGCCTTCGAAACTTCTGCCGTCAACTTCTGTTCTATGTGGGCTATTACTAAGCCAAATATTTAGACATTGTTTTATTGTTCTACTGTTGTATGGAGTTCATATAAACTTTTGGCAACAACATAGTAATCTACTGCCTGTTAAGATGAATGTACTAAAATAATAGCAAATAACTAGATTTGTCAGGTATATCCTGTTCTCCTCAAAAGTTGGTAAAAGGAGTGTAATATGAAACACTCACTTTTTAGCATAAATTCCTGGTGGATAAGTCCAAGTCCCTGGTCTTGCACAATTCAGAAATATGTCGCTTTAATATGTTTTCTATATGTGTGTGTATGTATGGATATACTGTATGCATTTATGTACTGTATGCATGTATGTATATTCTGTATGTGTGTACTGTATGTATGTATGTATGTATGTGCTATATGTATGTATGTACACACAGAGAAAAAGGGTGTCAAAATTGTACCTTTAGGGGTACAACAGCTTTTCACTGGGGCAGTACCCTTAAAAGGACATCTTTTTACCTTTTTTTTTTTTTTTTTTTACCACAAAAAGGTACATAGTAGTACCTTAAGGTGCGTATTTGTACTCTAGGGTACTAATATGCACATTTTAGGAGTAAAAAAGGTACAAAGATGGCCTTTTAAGTGTACTGCCCCAGTGACAACAGCTTGTTGTACCTCTAAAGGTACAATTTTGACCCCCTTTTCATCTGTGTGTATGTACTATATGTATGTATATACTGGTATGTATGCATGTATGTGTGTGTGTGTGTACTGTATGTATGTATATACTGTATGTATGTGTACTGTATGTGTGTGTGTGTTACATGTAAGCTTTTAATTGGCTCCATTTTGAAGAATTTGGACCATTATGAGAAACAAAGTGTTCATGGTCCATAAAATGCAATTTTAATGTATTAAAATATATGGTTGCGCTTTATTTTACAGTACGTGTTGTGCACTTACAGTGTACTTACCTAAGAAAGTACTGGTACTATAAGGTAAATACATGGTAACTACATGGTAACTACGGTTAGGTTTAGGGGTAGATTCAGGGTTAGTACCCAGTTATTACACTGTAAAAAAAATCCCCGTTAAAAAAAACGGCAGCTGTAGTTGCCAGAACTTTACCGTAAAAAATACGGTAGCAACATTTTAGGTTTTACGGGACAGCACTTAGTTTACTGTCTCTTTTACAGTTTAAAACCGTATAATTTAAAGGTTTATATTGTAATAATTTATGGTAAAAAAACATATTTCATTAACTGAAATAATGTTAAATTACCAACCTATTGAAATACTAATATCTGTTATGTACCTTTGATGTATACTGACAACCACCAAACACAGTGGTAATGAGAGTCACATGATGAATTAAAGCTCATCACAAGCAGCTTTTAGGAGGACAATACTAATATATGGAAGGTGTCATTCACACAAACACTAAACACCATCATGGTAACACACATGAAATTTACAACATTAGATGTAACATAAAATCCTAATGTACATAACTGATTAGAAAAAAATAAGAAGAAACAGTTATTTCAATGAAAATACATCAAATGTGAAGTGTCACGCAGGGAATTCTGGCAATGTCAGTTGACATTTTTTCACTGTAAATTACACAATGGTAAAAACTGTATTTTACTGTAAAATTAAATTAAATGTAAGGTTAGCTCTATTACAGTTATTCAGCGCATATAGTACAGAAACTTTCTGTTAACCAATAAACTGTTTTTCACTGTAGCATTTTTACAGTCTTTTAACGTTAATCGTTTTAACGTAAATCACGATAATTTTTTACAGTGTACTATAACAAGTACAGTATGTACATGGGGAACAGGACTGTAAATTGAAGTGCTACCAAATATATTTGTACATTTATACATTTCTATTAAACATTTATTATTAAATTTCCTCTAATTTTTCCTTGTGTGTATGATAACGAGCTGTGTGCCAGTGAAAGCTGAAGTGAAAATGAACAATATTTTGACTTTCTATAATCATTTTTGTACTGCCTATAAAATGATTTACCCATCTGCCACAATTATGTAAATTCTTATTATATTTGGATGCTTTTCTCAGCCAGTACTAATATATGTGATTACTTCTGATTAATTTGATTAATCATTGTGCATCATGTAAATAATTATAGTAAAAAAAAAATCAGATTACTGAAAACGCATCTTAAAGGTTTAACTCATCCAAAAATGAAATATCCAGCACTCGTTCGCTCTTTCCCCCTGACCCCCGCTGACCGTAACCATACACCGCATATGTGTAATATCTCTACTGTCTGCACAGTAACCCCCACACGAGAGAAAATATAGAAATGTTCCCACATCCACGAATGGCCCCCCCTTGTGCCCTCCCTCTCTCTCTCTCTCTCTCTCTCTCTCAGTTCCCCTTCACATTCTCGGCCATATCCTCACATGCTCGTGACCGTCATTCATCTGTTGTGGGCTTTGCAGGCGTGTGTGTTTTGACTGACAGCACCTGAGCAGTGGGAGGCATCTGCGTCTATGTGAAATATGATTACACCAGTGTAGAATTTCCCCAGTATCAGTGTTATGGATGAAGCGCTGGAGTGCGTTCAGCTTATGAGAAGAGGCATTAGAGTGGGTTTGATAATTGTTAGGAATAAAGATGGACTATAGAAGCCATGCCAGAAGGAAGACAAGCGGTTTGTGCCGGCCCCCATGCAGCCCTGGTAAGATCAGATCTTCTGACAGCTTCTAAACTTTCCAAACAATACTTATGGTATGTGATGATCAGTTAGTGGAAAAGTTTCACACAGGGATAGTTCACCAAAAAATGAACATTTTGTCATCACTTACTCGCCTGTAAGTTGTTCCAAACCTGTATGAGTTTCTTTCTTCTGTTGAACACAAAAGAAGATATTTTGAAGAATGTTGGTAACCAGACAGTTGACAGCCATTGATTTCTATAGTATGAAAAAAAATGCTGTGGATGTCAATGGCTACATCAACTGTATGGTTACCAACATTCTTTAAAATATCATCTTTTGTGTTCAACAGAAGAAAGAACCAACTCCTGCAAGAATTTCAGATGACGCCAACTCTGAATCAACATGCACCACTGGCAAATTTTCTATATATTGTAATCATTATGTTCACAACTTCATTATTTGTATTATCTTAGAACTGTACATTTCTGACATATGGACATTACTTTGACACAATTGAATTGAAATGAAATGGAATTAAATAGAATTTTAACTGAACTGAACTGAACTGGAATGGGATGAAATGAAGTGAAGTGAAATGAAATGGGAATTTAATGGGAACTGAATTGAATTGGAACTAATACAGGTTAGGAACAACATGAGGGTGACATGAGTAAATGGTGACAAAAATACATTTTTTGAGTGAATAACCCTTTAACTAATTATTATAGTGTAGCAGCCCCTATAATAATAATAACTTTTATCTCTTTTATAATTTCATACATTTTAATACTATATAGCAAATCTCAAGTGCTCTAATCTGCTAAATGTGGACAATTAGCCCAATACAAATAAAATGTACTTGACTTTTATTTAATTTTATAGTGCAAGTTATTATTTTTTATTTATTCACTATTTTCCAGTAAAGTTATTAACTTAATATAAACACTTTATTGATAATTTTTCATTTGTATTATCAAATCTTTCACACTCAACTAGTGTGCCAACACTAAACAAATCTGTAGTTATCTCTATAATAGAAAGATTTATTTGAATTTCAAATTAATAATTTAAAGTTTTATTTTGTAATCTTAATGTAAAATTCACTAAAGCAGATTAACTGCAAACAAATTACATTCTACTAAATAAAGATATAACCCTTGAATAAATACAATTATTTAATGCATTGTCTTATTGAATGTCATAGTAAAAGTAGCTTTTTCATATTATTATTATTATTATTATTAATATTATTTTTAGGAGTAGTAGTAGTTAATAGTAATTTTTATAAAGCAGATGAAGAAAGCTAAGTGTGCTTTAGGTTGAATAATTGTCAAAATGTAATTAATTTATGAACTTGTGGCAATTATATGAATTAAAGTTCAAAAAATTTCAGTTTGAAATGTCTTAGCATGTTCTTACTATTTATTTGGGTGCATGGGGAGGGGGGTGATCTTGTTACTCTGTACTTGGATCCATTTTGAAATGCATTTTTCTCTGATCTTTGCTCGTGTCTCTTCTGTTACTCCATGTCCATCGGAGAGTTCAGAGTGATTGAAACCATGCGCCGCCTCAGCCTGACATGTGTACTCTCCAGCCTTCTGCCATGTCATCAGTTTCTGATTTGTGCAGCACTTTTTATTTATGTGTGTGTGGATATGTAACAAGTTCATTTGCCGTTAATAGTAGATGGAGTGGCTGTCTCGTGTGGGTGTCAGGGATCAAGCACGCTGATATATTTAACACTGGCCAAACGTCTTGTTCTTCTCGAGGCGTCGACTTCAGAAGTTCCACTGCCTGCTCGACTGCTTCATTTTTTTTTTCTCAAGTTGTTTTTAACAGGACTCTGCGGTCTTTAGACTGTCACTAAGGATGTGTTGAGTTGATAGATGCTTCTTTTGTACTTTGTGCTCTAATAATAGAACCTGTCAACATGCATCATTATTTTGCCAAAGGTTTAGTGTCATGTGTAGTGTGCCATTCTAAAGATTATAAATTAAAGATGATTATTGTGAGGAGGGAGGGGAAATTATTATTATTAAATACTTTCTTTTTTTCCAACTAAGTCAATATTCAATATCTAAGGAAGCTTGTTTTCGCCACTGAATAAAAAATAAAAAAGGTAATTGCAACTTTTTTTTTTCGCAATTGCATGATATAGAATGCTACTGCTTAGAATTGCGTATAAAGTTGCAATTGCTTGTTATAAAAGTCAGAATTGCGTGATATAGTCACAATTCTGAGAAAAAAGTCAGTTGCAAGAAAAAAAAGAAAAAATTGCGAGATAAAAAGTCGAAGTTATCTTTTTAATTGTTCTTCCGTTTAAGTTTCTGTTTAAGCATTTATACACTACTGTTCAAAAGTTTACACCAAAGATTGGATTTATTTGATAAAAATAAGTAATATTGTGAAGTATTCTATTTGAATATATTGTAAAATGTCATTTATTTTCAGCATCATTACTCCAGTCTTCAGTGTCACATGATTCTTCAGAAATCATTCTAATATGATGATTTGCTGCTCAAGAAACCTTTAATATTGATATCAGTGTTGAAAACAGTTGTGCTGCTTAATATTTTTGTTACTTTTTGTTACTTTTTTTTTAAGATATGTCTATGATAAATGTCTCACTTTTGGTCAATTTAATGAATCCTAAAAATCCCCAAAAAAATATTTTCATACTGACCTCAAACTTTTGAATGGTAATGTATAATAAATATATGCATGCATACATACATACATACATAAATTCCATGACTAGCATAGATTAAGGCAAACAATAAGCATGAAATCTAGTTTAGTGTGGCTAAACTCCATGTAATCTGAATTACTACTATTCAAAGAAAATAATGCAAAACTATGATTCAGCTGTTACCGAGGCAGATCCTCTCTCTCTCTCTCACACACACACACACACACACCTCTCTTTTGGCCGAATGCCATACCAAAACATCTCTGCCATTCAAGGCCTGTGTCATAATATAGGCCCTTTATCGCTTCTGTTCCCAGGCCTCTGCCAAGAAGACATTTCTTGAGTAATACAATTAGATTTTAAATGTGTAAAATGCTATGATGTGACAGTGTTTCAGCATCATATTTTCAGACGAAAAGGAAAAATAGCAATTCAGAACAGTCATAACGGCATAAACTGCAAGACATTTTTCCTTTAAGACTGTTCGTAACTGTTTTAAGCCACATAAAACCGTAGATTGGTTACTAATTTGATACTAAAAAGTAAGACTTATTGCCCCTTAACTAACCGCTAGTTGGTCATACTCTTACTTTAAAGACAGTCTTAACATAATAGCTATGTTTATGGTTCAAACCAAGCCTGCCGCACTCGTGTTAAAAACTGAAGCCTACGCGCCTCGATTGTCCCCAGGTGGTTGGTCCCAGTATATCTCATAACCCCCGCCCCTCCGTGTATTCTGATGGACGTGAGACAAAATAAACAATCAAATTACACTTCATAAAATGTTTTCCCAAAGTTGGTTTCTGTCATTTTAGGCATTTTTTATCACGATGATTTAATTTCAAGTGTTCGTTTCAATAAGTTTGGTTTTAGTTAGTTATTTGATGCTATGAAAACGGGGGTGTGACGTCATGATTGACAGCTGAGATTGACGGCTTCTCTGAGTGAAGTTGTCACTGAGGCACCAACAGACTTTTTTCAGGATTTTCGGGAGGAGATTGGAGCTTTAGCTTTAATTTCTACATTTCCATAACTGTTTATTTCACACCGACATAATGAATTGTTCTGCATCTGCGAGAGTGTGGGCGGGCTTTTGATATCGCGCGCTTCTACTTCCTGCTCTCTACTGCGCAGACTCGGTCCCAAATCTGCGCAAGATGTCAGTGCCATATTCGGACCTCCGGCAGCTTCACTTTTCTTCAGCGGCATATTTTTTTACAGTCTTTGGTTCAAACCAATAGACTAGTCTGTCCTTGAGCGGGGAACTTGTTTAGTTAATAATACAGTTAAAAACCACAGACATGTTGTGACCAGCCCACATCGAGTTTGGGTCACAAAAATCTTTTGCATATGTCTATTTCTATTTCTATAATGAGTTTACATTGAACAGTTGAGCTGCATTTTCTAAATTGCGGGTGGCAGTTGAGAGAGTAGAGTTACCATGACTACTGCAGTGCATCCTCAAACAACAGGACCGCTTGAGTAACCACTAACTCTTGTCTTTCTCCCTCATTTATTGTTAAGGTTAGTTAAACTTATTAAATTTCATATCAAACTGTTATTTACATGCTTTAATGTCCAACTCATTTGTTTCAATTGATGATTATTGATTTTTTTTTAGTCATATTAAAGGGTTAGTTCACCCAAAAATGAAAATTCTGTCATTTACTCAGCTTCATGTCGTTCCAAACACGCAAGACATTCGTTCATTTTTGAAACACAAATGATCTTTTTGATGAAATCTGAGAGATTTCTGTCCATCCATTGACTGCCACTTTCAAGGCCCAGAAAGGCATCATAAAAGTAATCCATGTGACTCCAGTGGTTTAGCCTCAACTCAGGTGCTTTGTTTGCGCAAAAAAACATAATTTATTTACAAAATATCAATTGTCGAGGCACGTTCACACAACAATTACTCCTCTAGCATCAACATAACTACGTGGTGCTCTCATTCTTCTCGTTGGAGAATAGGTTAATTAGGTAAATTAGGTTTTGGTGGGGGGTTTTTTTGCGAAAAAAAAGCACCCGCGTCGTTTCATAAAATAGAGGTTAAACCACTGGAGTCACATGGATTACTTTAATGATGTCTTTACTACCTTTCTGGGGTCTTCGACATCAGAAGCCTTTTTCCATACCATAATTCTATCTAACTTATACTGATGGGTCAAAGATTGACAATCATGTATCTGCAGCTGCAGTAATTGGCCACCAACAGTATGGCATTCGTATCCCAGACCAAAGTTCCATTTTTTTCCAGCAGAAGCTCATGCTCTATTACTTGCCTTGGAACATATTGAAAATGCAAGAGAATGGAATTTCATTGTGTTTACTGATTCAAAATCCTGTTTACAAGCTTTTGAGTCTTTGAAGACAAACCATCCAATAATCATTGTACAACACACTCAAGTACAACATTGTTTTCTGCTGGATTCCAGGACATTATTGGAAATGAGCAAGCAGACATGATTGCAAAACAAGTTCTTGCATAAAGAATCAGTGAATGCCAAATCCCACCCTCGGACATAAATCCCTTAATCAACCAATATATATTAGAGCAATGGCAAGCAGAATGGATAGAATGTCCAAATAACAAATTATTTGAAATAAATTCTGTGTTTGGGTTAAAGATGTATCTACCCTTTTAAATCAAGACACGACCAAGTGGTAATTACAAGGTGTCGAATAATCAAGTCAAGTCAAGTCACCTTTATTTATATAGCGCTTTTTACAATGCTGATTGTTTCAAAGCAACAGAATTTGATTCAGCCGCTCTGGTTAAAACAGTGATGTCTTCCAGCTAATTTCAATTATCATATAGTGTCAATGCGGGCAGATCAGTAATATAATTGAAATTTTAGTGTCCCCAACTGAGCAAGCCAAAAGACAAAGGCGACGGTGGCAAGGAACCAAAACTCCTACAGTGGCCAGAATGGAGAAAAAAACATTGGGAGAAACCAGGATCAGTCGGGGTACCAGTTCTCCTATGAATAGGTCATACTAGACTGACTCATGGACATTTACTGAAGGGTGAAGAAGCACCAAAATGTCAATACTGTAGTACCAACTTGACTGTAAAACATATGCTTTTGGACTGCCCAATTTTTTATGTTATGAGATGGCGCTTTTTATCAGGACAAACTTTTAAGGATTTATTTATGGATCCAGAAAATCTTTTACAATTTTTAGCACAAGTACATTTAAAGAATCTTTCATAAAATTTTACTCATTTTGTACATGTACTTATTTGTTTTTAAATGTTTTTTTTTTTAAATAATTATATTGTAATTATGAAATGATGTTGTTAAATGTTTAATATGTATCTGCCATGTAATAGCCAGTGATGCTGATATGGCAATAAACTTAAATATTACTACTATTACTACCTTTCTGGGGCTTGAAAGTTGTAGTTGCTGTCAATGGAGGGACAGGGATCTGTCAGATTTCATTAAAAAATCCTTCATTTGTGTTCCAAAGATACTTACCTGAGTTACTTAGAGAGACTTACCTGATTTGTTTACCTGAGATACTTACTTGAGTCCATTTAAGACAAATCATTTCACTCGGCGGCCATCTTTGAAACACCTCTCGGGCATGCAAGTGCAGCTCCTATCTCTTTAAATGGGGAAACATCAAATTCTTCAAAAATGTTCGCCAAGCTTACGATCAACTTTCATATTTGAAATTACCAATGAAATCTGACAACTGTCTCATAAATTTTCTTTCTAAACGCTCAAATCATGACAAAAAACTAATTTTTTTTTAGGCTTCAGGCTTTTTACCAGTCAATGCGCATGCGCAGTCCTAAGCGCGCGTCTCAGAGCACTGACTGTTTCTATGGGAACCAGAGCTTCTAATAGCAGCTGCAGTGACGCGATGACTTTACCAATCTGCGATTGGCTCTTTTCTTTAGAAGGCGGGACTTATTCTGCCATATTGCCCGTTGGACTTTCTTTCATTCATAGTAATAGTGCACCATCTTTCTTTTATATAATGTCTTTGCCTGAGTTCAGCAAGTTGTTTTTACACAAACTGAAGATTTGTGTACATATTTCAATTTTAATAAGTCATTAAAATTTTAATGTGCCTATAAATGATGGTTTTGATGGGGAAGGAGTAGCATTTGTGTACATATTGTTAGGTTTTCTTTTCGTTTGTTTTATTTGATTATTTTTAATTTAATTTAGTTTTATTTAATTAAATTAACTTTTTTTATTTATTTTTAATTTAGTTTTATTATTGTATTTTATTATTTTTTATTTTTTATTTTATTTATTTTTATTTATTTTAATATTTAATTTTAATTTTATTTTGAAGCGTTTTTATTTCGCAGTTCTGAGAAAAAAAGTCAGAATTGCGAGATGTAAATCGCAATTGCGAGAAAAAAAAGCCTACAATTGTAAGAGAAAGTCACAGTTACCTTTTTTATTCGGTGGCGGAAACAAGCTTCCTATTACTTATATTTATTTTTAAGAACAACTGTTAAATCATGGGTTGTATGTTAACATAATGTTTTGTCATGTTTTAGAGAAGACCCGTAAGGAGGTGGTGTCTAAAGGCTCTGGTGGGATGGAGGTCATTCTATCATCTCTTGAGGTATCATCGTTCAGAACTGACTGAACTTTATGCATGAAATCACATCCGTTTTATCTTAGCTAAAGTTGAAGTGCTTTTCAGCTGCTAATCCTCTTGATTCTGTACAGAGTACGCGGGATTTGCAGACCACTCTGAACATCCTCGGTATTTTGAACGAACTGTTGACTGTTGGTGAGTTTCAGTGTTGTTATTGTTAACTAAAACTATTAAAAAATGTTAAATAAAATGTAATTTTTTTTAAATTAATAAAATGTTAATTGATTTCTTTATTGCTCGTTTTAAAGTGCCCCTATTATGCTTTTTCAGATATTACCTTTTGTGTAGTGTGTTATCTAGCTGTCTGTGAATGTAAAAGGTCTGCAAACTTTTAAAGTGCGCGATAAATGGAGTTATTGTCTTCCAAAAGAAAGAACCAATTCTGAACTGCCTGAAGTCATCAGTTCCAGTCTGTCTTCCTCCTTGAACATGCATAAGTTTGTAACAAATTTGCATAATGCCAGGTCTTCATTGGCTGCTCGCGTACAATGTCTACTTTTACCCGCCCTCAAACACTGTAGATGGCTTTTCACACTTGAAATGGTTAACCCTGAGTCATTCTAAACCCCGGGTAAATGGAATTGTGGGTTATCTTGCTTCACGTTTTACACTGCTCATATTTGCAGTGTCAGTGTCATGGATTGGACGAACGCAGCACGCAACATGTTTACATAAAAGCTCTAGCATTGTGCATCCTCATTTTGCCGACTGTACTATCGACTTTATACTGAATGGACATTTTGGACTATAAAGATAAGAATAAAACGGTTTCTTCTTCACTCAAATTGTCGCTGTTTCTGACAGCATTTCACATTTTTCCTCTCAAACGCTGAATTTACTGTTTATATACAATGCACATTGTTTCTGTGACTGTCCAAAGCACGCAAATATTAGTATAATTAGTCGCTGCTCAGAGAATGATAGGTTAGAGATCTGTTTAGGTTCACCCCATCCTCCGATGCCGTCAAATAAAACATAAAAAAAAGCTCACAACCCTTGCCCCGTCTCCGGGGTCTTCTGATTGATCCACTGTTTTGGAACTGACATTGATGAGCGGCTGTACGAGATGCTGCAAAAGACGCAAGTTCCTCTGGCACATACATAGAAAAACAATGGAAAAGTAGTGCATTGGAATGGAAAAAAATCTGTTCTGTGTGGAACGGCCCCTTAGGGCGTTCACACTTGACGTCTTTTTTGTAGCTGCCAGCGTCTGTTTTACATTATAATCCTATGCAGTAAACTGTGTTTTCAAAAAAGTTGTGAGCGCTTTTTTAAACGCCAACGCCGACGTCTTTTTCTGCAGCTCAGAGCGTCTTTTCAAGTTGAAATGCTTTTTTGACAGCTGACCAATGACAAGCGAGTAGCAAGACCTGACTCGTTTCCATAACAACAAGAAAAATGGATGCTGGTAGATCGACTAATTGTGCTAGTGTCGGAGCAAACCGCGCATCATCCAACCGGAGCTCCTGGACTAAATTATTGTAAGCACCATACTGTTTTCTTCTCCGTATAATGTCGTGTACCTACAAACATCGTTGTGAACTGACATTTTCCTCCCCGTTAACTTCAAAAGCCAACGCAAGAGCCAACTTTCTCTTTCTCGTCATTTTGTATCTCTGCACCACACAGCACTCTTGTTGCAGCTGTTGTTATAGCAACAAAAGACGCCCTCGGCTGCTATTTGGAACCAAACGCTGCCAGCTTTTTTTTTACTCTTGTCAAAAAAGATGTCAAGTGTGAACACAGCCTTAGACTTCCATAAAAAGCCCTTTGTGCACAACACTAGAATCAGCTCAGAGAAGCTGTAATCAGAAGACTTCAGTCAAAACAGTGTTTCTGAAGGACAGAATGGCTATGTCAGGTCTAGCATGTTTTTTTGACGCTTAACTGCTGTACTTGTTGTGGTAGGTGGAGGCCGTAGGACTGGGGTGTTTGTGTCTAAGGGAGGAACAGCGATCCTGCTGCAACTGCTAGTGAGCTCCAGCAAAGAACCTCCTGCCAATGAGGAACTAATGCTTCTCATTCATTCTCTACTGGTCAAAGTTGGCCCGAAAGGTACACACGACACCAAATCTTCACTTGTTTTTGCTTTGCTGACCCTGTAAACTAAAATCAGAATACACAATATTTTGGTACAATCCAAACATCTTCTTGTAAGTCTACGTTTATTATTTATCTATTTGAATCTGTTGAAGTTTGATTAAGTTGTCAGAAATTGCTCTGGACAAATGAACAATTCCAGTGTCATCACTTCCTCTTCAGACAAGAAGTTTGGTGTTAAAGCGCGTCTAAATGGGGCTCTGAATGTGACTGTGAATCTAGTGAAACATAATCTGCACAACCACAAGCTGTTGTTGCCATGCCTGCAGGTGCTTCGGGTCTACTCAAGCAACTGTAAGTTCACTTGCATTACATTTTGTGCTCTGTAGTAAATTTACAATAAGAAATACCATTGCAATGTGCTGATATAAAAAAAATTATTTGGTCACTGATACTTTCTGGATCACTACAGTAGGGCATTAGTGAACTTCAAGATTTTCTGTCTTTTTTGTAGTGGTAAATGCAGTGTCGCTGGGAAGGAGTGGCGCTTTGGAGATCATGTTCGATATTATTGGACCCTTTAGCAAAAAGAGCACCACTCTGCTAAAGTATGTATTGTGTATTCTTGTTTACCGAATCTGAGAAAGATGGAATACACATTCACTATCTGACGGTCTCTTTGACGTTGTGTCAAAATACAGACATTAGGGGTTGCTCTTGGGACCTCTGACGTATTCAGAAAAGGCCAATTGAATTGGCAAATGAAATTTGCATGTCCAGCCACTCCCCAGACATCCGGGTATGAAAGAGGGCTGGCCTGCTTTGTTCTTCTGAGTAAATCAGCGATCTCTCTCTCTCTCTCTCTCTCTCTCTCTTTCTCTTTCTTTGCACAGATAAGTGCAGAGAGTTTCCCTGAGCGCATCATTCAAACGTGCCTTTTTGTCAGATTTATGTTAGATTTATGTTAGATTTATGTCTCCCTTGGATGGCCACGATCATGATCTTCAGTGTATGGGCTTTGCTCATGTTGAGACAGCTTGATGGTTTGTGTCCTCACTGTGAGAACATGGCCATGGGCACGCTGCGCTTGTGACTCTCATTCTTTTTCAAGAGACCAAGAGTCACCTCAGATGCTTCCCGTCCTGTTCCTTCTACCTCTGTGTACGAATCCTCTGCGATGTGCCCTTAGGGTGAGCATGGGATTGAAATGGGAGTGTTTCCATTGGGTGAATCCCTGTGGGCCTCCCATTCCTCTGCATACTCGTGTCCTCAGGTTGAGTTTCTGGATGGGTTCGGCGGCTCACCCCAGAGTGAGCTTAATTTCTCATTCGGGTCTCACGAGGAAGATTAATTATTGATCGCAGCATTAGAGGGCAGGCTTGCGTCTTCAGAAGCTGAAGACTTGCCTGAGCCTCCACCCTCGGGTGTGACGGCTTAGTCTGAGGCAGATGCTAAGTTTGCGGCCGTGCTTTCCCGGGCAGCAGCGAGCATTGGGCTGGAGTGGACTCCTCCACCCTGTGCCGAATGCTTGCGACTGGACGATTGGTTCTTGGAGTCTGAGTGTGAACCGCCCCAGTTCCTTTCTTCCTGGAAGTGCACGAGGAGCTGACGAAATTGTGGTAGGCACCTTTTTTTTGCTAGAACATGGTACACCAGCTCCTCTGTCCTCATCACTCTTAAGTTTACCTCGTCTCTCGATGGCTTAAAACGGCACTGGCCAGGCCCCCTCTGCCCTGCACGCTATGGCGATCCTGCATGTCTACCAAGCCAAAGTGTTGAGGGATCTGCACGAATGTGGTTCGGATCCAGAGATGATGCAGGAACTGCATTCGGTGACAGACTATGCCTTACGGGCTAGTCCAGGTGGTCCAGGAGTGGCACCTATGGTTTAACCTGACGGAAAGGAGAGATGTAGAGAAAGTTCGCTTTCTCGATGCCCCCGTCTCCCAAGGAGGACTTTGCACAGCAGTTCTCGGTGGTCAAGAAACAGACAGAGGCGATACAACATATCTTGCCTCGGCATGGATCGACCTCGGCAGACTGCTCCCTCATGGTCTGCAAAAAATTTGTTTCCTCCTTCCCCTGGGTCACACACGGTATTCATGGCTCTCGTTATCACGACGGCCAGGCATCGAACATTTGCACCAGAACCTTAATGGACTCCCTAACTGTGGTCCCATATGTATTCTTCCACTGTTTGGTTTCCCTGATGGTGAACCCTGTGTCTTACCCTGGACAAAGATTTGCTCGTCGCCAGTCACTGTGGTGGAAGAGACTTCTTCCCTATGCAGTACTTCCCATCGGGTAAATCCATAGCTTGTATTTTCCACATACTAACCTCCCTTTTTAGTAGGATGTGCTCTCCGTAGTGTTCCTTTCTTAGTAAAGAATGTAACAACCAGGTGTGCTCCGCTGCAAAAATAACTAATTAATAGAAAAGGCATCCGCAGCTGAAGTGACCTATTCCCATTGTAATGGAAAGTCCCCTAGGGGCAAAGGGAGACTAGAGGTCACGCTCCCTGGGCATTGGACGGTTGTGAGTGAGTTGATTGCACTTGTTAATTGGCATCTGCACTACCGAGGTTCATGACATTAGTTAGTTAGTTGTGGCGTTTAGTATAGGGACCCCTAGTGTCGGTATTTAAACACGTCGAAGAGCCCGACAGATAGGGAACGTCTTAGTTACTATTGTAACCCCTGTTCCCTGATGGAGGGAATTAAGACATAGTGTCCCTCTTGCCACAACTCTAAACAGCTGCTGAAATGGTCGAAATGCCATCTTGACTCCTCAGCACAAACCTAAATGAGTGAAGCGCGCCAGCCCTCTTTTATACCCGGATGTCCGGGGAGTGACTGGACAATTCCATTAACCATTTCTGAATATGTCTGAGGTGTTTGGGGCTCCCAATAACAACCCCTAGTCTGTATTCCCTCCACTAGGAAACGGAGGTTACAATAGTAACCAAGACTATCTAAATATTACAAAAATTATATTGATCATTGATTTTATTTTATTTTTTTCAATTCAGGGTGGCCTTGGACACACTGGCAGCATTACTCAAGTCCGGTAAGATGCCTCCTTGGATGATTCTCACAAAAAAGAATGTCAGCATTATACACCAAAAAAGAGAAAAATATATATATTTTGCATGAAGAAAATGAAGCCCTTATGACATGATTTGTGTATGACTTTATTCCCATAATAGTTTTGCACATTTTTATCACAGTGAATAAAAATAAAAATTTTCATTAATGTAAAAAAAAAATTATATAACGGAATTTATAAAATTATATAATTTAAATTTAGTATTTAAATTATATAAAACGTATTTATAAATTGTAGTAGTTTGTACCACCTTGAAGTTATGTATTACAGTAACGAGAATAATAGGAATAACGTAAAAATATTCCAGATTTATCTCCTGATTTGAACGAATTATTCTTTTTGTACTATAGTTCTATAATATATTATAATATAATATAATAATACTGTTTTATATGTGTATATATACACTATATTTATTTATTTATTTATATATATATATATATTTATACCATTGTCTGTCTGAATACTTGATTCTGATTGGCTGGAAGGTGTGCAATAAAACCGTTTAAAGGAGCACGCCGACTTTTTGGGACTTTAGCTTATTCACTGTATCCCCCAGAGTTAGATAAGTCCATGCATACCATTTTTATCTCCGTGCGTGCCATAACTCTGTCTGACGCACCCACCGCTAGCCTAGCTAAGCACAAAGACTGGAGGTAAACGGCTCCATCTAGCCTACTGCTCAATAAATGACTAAATAACATTTTCCTATTTACATGTTGTGATGTGTATAGTTACATCGTGTACTAAGACCGACGGAAAATGAAAAGTTGCAATTTTCTAGACCGATATGGCTAGGGACTATACTCTCATTCCTGCGTAATAATCCAGGAACTTTGTTGCCGTACCATGGGTGCAGCGGCGCAATGATATTACACAGCGCCTGAAAATAGTCCCCAGCACGCTCTCTGTGCAAGCAGGTTGTCACGTTGTTTATGTTGATGGAAGTTAGCCGTTAGTATTTTCAGGCGCTGCGTAATATCATTGCTCCTGGATTATTACGCAAGAATGAGAGTATAGCCACATAGCCATATCGGTCTAGAAAATTGCAACTTTTAATTTTCCGTCGGTCTTAGTACACGATGTAACTATACACATCACAACATATATATAGGAAAATGTTGCTGTTATTTTGTCACTTATTGAGCAGTAGGCTAGATGGAGCCGTTTACCTCCAGTCTTTGTGCTAAGCTAGGCTAGCGGTCAGACAGAGTTATGGCACCCACAGAGATAAAAATGGCATGTATGGACTTATCTAACTCTGGGGGATACGGTGAATAAGCTAAAGTCCCAAAAAGTCGGCGTGTTCCTTTAATGCACAGGTCAGTTTAATCACCGTTCCATATTAAAGCACTGTTTTCATTGAAGCTCACACAAGCATACGTCATTCGCACACAGAGATCGGAGATCGCGCTGTGCACACAGAACGCTGCCCAGCAACTTTTATTAATAAAATAGATCCACTACTGAATCACTATTTCTCCGCAATGAGGAAGTAACATTGTTGGTTTTGAAGTAATTAAACTCGCCGCTTCGTTGTTAATAGAGAAAGACGCTGAACAGATGCAGGTAATTCACACACGCATCTCTCATCTCTCTCTCTCTCTCTCTCTCTCTCTCTCTCTCTCTCTCTCTCTCGATAATTAATTAATTAATTAATTAATTAATTAATTAATTAATTAAAATAAATGCTATAATGCATTAATTGAAATATAAATATTGTGCTGCAAACATCAATAACAGCTTTAAGTTGTCAATGCTGACAAATGACCATGGTATAAGCGGGATAATCTACAGCTAGCTGTGCATTAAATGAATTGAATGCACTTCTCTGCGTTTCGGACGGTTCTTTGCCTCTGTGTTGTGCATTAAAATCTTTTATTCCTTACATTATAAGGGATTATCCCTTACATATAGTAATGTTGTGAAATACTTTTACAATTTAAAATGGATGTTTTTTGTTTATCTATATTCTAAAATGTTTAATATCTATTCCTGTGATGCAAAGCTGAATTTTCAGCATCATTACTCCAAAAAGCTGTTGTGCTTCTTAATATTCCTGTGGAAAAAATTCACAATTCTTTGATGAATAGGAAGTTGAAAACAGCATTTATTTGAAAAAATAAATAAATAATTGTAACATTTATAAATGTCTTTACTGTAACTTTTGACCAATTTAATGCATCATTGCTGAAAAAAGCATTCATTATACACACACACACATCCACTACTTTACACATTGTTGCAGAGCTGTTAATGATGATGTCCATAACAGGTCTCTCGTGTGTGTGCTCTTTAGGAATGAATGCCCGTCGGGCGGTGGACAGAGGATATCTTCCCACACTACTTGCCATCTACCAAGATTGGCACCGCAATGACACACGTCACCGCCACGTGATCATCCGCAAGAGCATCCTGGGATGCATCAAAAACCTCACTAACATTAAGCTTGGCAGGAAGGCCTTCATAGACGCCAGTGGGATGAGGATCCTTTACAATGCATCCACTGTATGAAAGTTTTAGATAAAGTTTTATTTTATTTTTAATATTATTGGAATGTGCCAAACAGCTTCACCACAGTATAAAAATATACTACTATGATGTGTTCAGGAGTGCCTGCCTGTCCGGACACTAGATCCACTGGTCAATACCTCCAGCCTAATTATGAGGAAATGCTTTCCAAAGAACCGCCTACCACTGCCTACCATTAAAAGTGTCTTTCTCCACCCGCTGCCACACATACCAGCTGGTGGACCAGTGGCGCAGCTGTACAACCAGCCGCCAGGAGGTAAAACACAATCGCAGGTGCCAGAAGGGTGCATGGCAATTCTCATAAGTCAAAATGCACCATATTTACTGTCTTTCCTGTTGTTATTGTGGATGACTTAGAAAAACTAATTCTAAATATGTCAGCTTACAGAAGTAAAACTGGTTGTGCATGCTTTTTCTTGCCCTCCACTCACTTCTTTGAACATTTAATATCAGCTTATAGCACATACAGTGTCAGTGTTGTTTGATGTGAATAGCGCCAGTGGTAAGAGATCCCTGTGTCTTCTGTGTTAGTGGATGATGTAGTTGATGAGAGCGATGAGAATGAAGCTACGGAGGTCGACACAGAAAATGACACGGAAAATGAGGAGGATGAAACTGGTCACAAAACACAGGTAACCAAACGTTAAAACTTCACTAAGATTCTAGTGATCAACTGATGTGGGTCTTTTAATTGCTGATACCAATATTAAGAGAACAGGGGGACTGATTGTGAATCTCAAAAAAAATGTCATGTTAGCCCTAGATATATATTGCATTTTTCACCCCAATTCTCATGATTGTAACAATTAAATAATATAATTTTCTTTTAAGAACTATTAAAATATAAGATTTTTTTTGTCTTTCTAATTTTGAGGTGAAAATGACAGTTTTTGTGTGGTTCACAGATACAGTACAAATACAGTTTAACAGTATCAAATGAGATACAATCAGTGTTGTTTTAGTATTATTTATATACTATCATAGTATTGATTAATATTTGAATTGGCTTTTATTTTTATATTTTTTAAGTTTCATGTTCATTTCTATTGAGATTTACCCTAATCAAATCACATTATAAATGTATTTATTTATTTATGAATTAAATGTATTAAATAATTTATAATAAAAAAAATACATTTTGGTATCATTTAATTTTAAGTTTTTGTAATTTTGTTACATGCTTTTTTTGAGTTTATAAGTATATAATTTCAGTTTTAGCTTTAGGTATTTTAGTACTTTTTTTCAGTTAGTTGCAAAGGCAACATTTCATCAACATTTCTACGCAATCATATTCAATGAATACTTGTTTCTACTCGATGGCCTAAATGGGGGTCCAGAATATTTGTATAAAGGACCAATCAAAGTTCTGGAAAACTGATGTTCATCAGGTTTGTTATGCACTACAGAATGATGACATAGAGACAGATATCAACAAACTGCGGCCCAGGCAGATCAACATGCGTCCGTTTGATGAGCTCAGAGTCTACGAGCATTTCTGTCGGGAATACACAGAGAATTTTGAGGTGAGGGCAATTTCTGATTAACTGATAAAAGGTCAATAAAAATGCATGTAAATTAAAAATGACTTTGATTACAAAATAGCAGACACAAAAACACCTAAATGGTTTTAACCTACTGCAAAGCTACCTGAAAAGCTGTTTTAAACGCAAAAGATGGTCACACCAAATATTGATTTGATTTAGTTAATAGAAGTTAATTGATCAATAAAATGTATTTATGACATTATTTTTGAAAGCATCCTCCTTTACAGCATTTTTACACAAGTGCCTAAACCTTTTCACAGTACTGTAGCTTTCCAGGCAGGTTTCTTCAAGTGTCCTGGAGACATTGCCATAGTTCTTCTGAATTTAGTCTGTGTCAGTTTTTTCTGTTTCTTCATGTAATCCCACATGGACTTGATGATGGTGAGATCAGATCTCCGTGTGGATTAAACCGGCTGACTCCTTGTGCATGCAAAAATCTCACTGGATTATTACAATTAATGGCAAAAGTATGGAAGCTTGTTTCTGCCACAGAATAAATTAAAAACAAAAGGTAATTGCGACTTCTTATCTAAATTCTGAAAATTGTATCTCAAATTTTTTTTCTTAAAATTGCGTGATATAAACTTTTCTAAACAAGTCTTTTTTTTCTTTTTTTTTATTGGACTTTATAACTCGCAATTGTGAGTTTATATCTCATAATTCTGAGAAAAAGTTTATCTTTTATCTTTTAAATTGTTTTATTCTGTGGCGGAAACCAGCTTCCATACAAAAGTAATGTTTGGAAATGTAAACTGATATTTCCTACTGACACACGACAGCAAATACAAATACTAACTAGTGTGTGAAAATACTCACATGCCTAAGACTTTTGCACAGTACTGTATATAAAATGTATAATGCAGTTAGAGCGTGAAACAAGAATCACTCCCAGAATCAGACACTGCTGCTTTTTATATAACAAATTTCCTGTGAATTATGATACTGCTTGGTTTGTTTGTCCGTTGGGTCGGATTGCTTTCTCACTTCAACCGAACCACTTTCGTTTAGTTTTCAATCAGGCCGAGACCACCTCGTTCAGGCGTTCTCTGATCGATTGTTTTGGTGCGGATCCGAGCGCAATTGCCATGTTCATATTGTATATGCCTAAACGAACCGAACTAAGGGAGAAAACGCGCCAGTTTCCAAAACAAATGCTCCAAGCGAGCCAGGTGTGAAAACGTCCCTAAGAAGGGTGATCACTGTTTCTGTTTTGTTCTCAGGATGATGACTTTGAAAGCCCCAGATCTTTCTTTCCTCTATCAAGCGGCAACGCAGAGCTTCATCGTCCCATCATCATTCCCACCACTCCGACATCCTTGGGGCCTCAAAACAGATGTTCCCCGCAGGGGGACATTCTGCCGCCCGATGGATCACCTCTGGAGCTGGAAAGCATCTCTATATCTAAAAGGCCAGACGGCAAATCGGACTGCGATCTGGTCTATAGTTTAGGTCGCCTGGTTCTAGATGGTGGCGTGAATGGAGGCTCTGTGGATGGGCCTCAGGACGAGGGTGGGGAACAAGCCGATCTTGAAGTGCCAGACACAGCGGCACTGCTGCCACTTCATGACCCTGACATCTACTTAGAGATGGTGAAGAGTACACGCTCAGTGCCTGCCTACACAGAGGTGGCATACCCAGATTACTTTGGGCATGTGGCTCTCAACCTCCGCGAGCCCATTCTAGAGAGGGTTTATGGTGTGCAGAGGTACTTAACAAATGTTTTACTGTTTTATTTTTGCTGTGAAATATAATACTTGATAGGCTAAACAAAACTCCAAAGTCTTATTTAATTTAGTGACGATATTCCAAACCTGTTGCTTTTTTCTTCTTCTGTGGAGCACAAAAGGAGATGTTCAGTTGAATGTTCTGCTCTTTTACATACATCAAAAGCCAGGGACTGTCAAGCTCCAAAAACATCATAAAAGCACAATTAAAGTGTCTTGTGAACTATATTCCAAATCCTCTGAAGGTCAAACTGAAAATGTAAGTTAATCAACTTGATAACTCACTGAATGTTTTGTGTGGAAGAGAACGTTCTTCAGAACATCTTATTTTGTGCTGTATGGTAGAACGAAAGTTACAATGAAGAGTAAATGATGACAGAATTGTAATTTTTGAATGAACCATTCAGCTAAGACATTCTTTTTTTTTTTTTTAACAGAATGAAGATCTTCCAGGACATTGAGAGGCTCATTCACCCCAGTGACATCATTGATAAAGTAGTATATGACTTAGACAATCAGAGGTCAGTGTGCAATTTTTTATTAAAGTAAACTTGCTATGATGAGCTAAACAAATTCAAGTGTTAAATATAAAATTTTGATCAGCAACAATAAACATTACATTACCTTTTTTTTATAAGGAATACTAATACAATTAAATAATAAAAAAATTAATGAAAGGTCCTTTTAACTAAAATAAAGATAGGATAAAATGTTTTTAATGTAAGAATTTTTTATTTTTATAGTTATGTAAAACAAATGTAAGAAAAAATATATTATTAGGGGCCAAGCACCTAATAATAATGTTTTTGTTAGTGTTATTATTATTATCCTTCCCCATTATTCTTCCGCTCTTGAGTCTATGGCAGCCCATTGAACTGCTTGTGGGAAAGTGATGAAATCTGGAACACAGATTTCTGAGTCTCTATCTCAATCCCTCTAGCACCACTAACTGTCCAAATTTTCACTTGTGTTTATGCTAAAAACTTTTGAACCATAAGGTTAGAAATCTTTTCCTTGTCTGAAGACATTTCGAACTCGTCCTAGACAATTCATACAATTTTTACAAAAAATGGCTTGCATCATCTTCAGACCATGCTGGCAAAAAGTTATTAAAAGCTTTTTGATGAACCCAACCGTTCTCGGACAACGCGCAAATTAATTCGATGAAGAGCATGCCAAATTGGATGTGAGACTATAGGTGCGTTCCATTCGACCGTAAGTGGACTTCATAGTGTATTCTGCCATCTTAAGTGAGATTCCAATCCGAAGGGAGCGAACATGTTCAGTTCGAAGGGCACTGCGAACGGCATAGGGAAGAAGGGAACATCGATACATCACTTCACAGGAAGTGGACAGTGAAAATCACCCAACTGTCATTGCGCGTGGCATCACCAGTCTGAACTAACGATGGAGCAGAGTTTTTAAACGGCTCTGCGATGGAGGAATTTACGTATGCATTCATAGTTATTATTATACAAACTAGGGTATTTATAAATGGTTATGGCAATGACTGATGTATTGCATATTCTATTGTATGAATATGTAAACAAATAAAAAGTGTTGAAAAGCAGCTGAGGTGCTGTCATTTTTTTATATTTTACTTTACTTTATAGGCCTACCTCAGGAATGTTTACTATTCTGCGCGTGGGAAAGAAAGCTCACGAGATGAGAACGCTACAATTATTAAGACCTTAAAAACACATTAATACATTATTTTCATATTGAGCTGTTTATATTCAAAGTCATATTGATTTTCATATTCAGCATCAAATCTGTTAATAGTCAATTAAATATACAAGTATACGTAAACTAATAAAAATAATAGACTAATAAAATGTTTTGATTATATTTGTTTAGATACATACTGTGTGGTTTTAAATTTGAAAGTAAAGTAAATTGCAATATCTGCGCGACCCCGTCATTGCCTTTCTTTGATGACGTTGCAGGGCGTTCCAAATGAGCGATTATTGTCAGCGAAGTCCACTTCACCTGATATACCGTGCTCAGGGAGTAGGGAGCAGTGAACACTGCATAGGGACCCTGTCGAATGGAACGCACCTTATATCTCCGCAATGCTTTCGGCTATTGAGAATCTTTGTACATGTCATCACATGACCTGAAGCTACATGCAGCATTTCGGCACATCGCCACCTACTGGTCTGGAGATATAAAACATTTTTTTTGCTGGACTTCTGAATTGTTTGCCCCAAAATCGTGGTCTAGTTAGATTCGGTACTGCAGTCCGTGTCGAATGGTATGCAGTTTTCCCATGTCGGCCATTTTGAATTTGAAAGTAAAATGCCATTTACATGTTTTTTTATTGCTTTTTAAACGTTTACAAACGCATAAGCTTATCGTTACGAAACTCTGTATGGTTCATTGGGACTCATAAAGTTTTGAGACAGCGTCACCTTCTGGTCAAAACTTATAATGATATTTCTAAATGTTAATAGCTATTGATTAATGAAGCTGGTCTTAATAGACTCAACGGAGTCATACAGGGAACAGGAATACCAATTATGCCATATTCGGTCAAACTTGCTGTGCGCCATTTTGAATTTCTTTAAAAACCTCTTTTTCGAGCTCCTCCTAGACCGTTTGTCTAATTTTCACCAAATTTAGCTCAGATAATTTTCAGACCATGCAGGCAAAGAGTTATTAAAAGCTTTTTGAGTAACCAAACTGTTCTTGAATAACACATCAAGAAATTTGATGGCAATGTGCCAGGCTGAGGCTTTATCTCTGCAACACTTTGGCACATTGACACCAAACTTTGTATGTGACATTGTCTCCAACGTCAATTTGGTAACAGTGCTACCTATTGGTCAATCACCATAAGCAATTAAATCATATTACATGTGATTCAATTTATGTATGTACATATATTTTCAGCCATTTTGACTAAAATCATATAAAAATGTTATTAATTACTCATTGTTGCAGTTGGTCTGATGCTCCCAGCCATGCTTGCATAACTCATCATGCCTTTTTTGTGCTTGGCTCTGTTAATTGCTGCTACATATAATAATAATAATAATAATAATAATAATAATGATAATAATAATAATAATAATTATTATTATTATTATTATTATTAATGTTTACTTGTTTTAAATTTTAAAGGTTTTTGTCTTTTTTGTGTGTGTGTGTGTCTAGAATGAACACCTATTCTCTATTAGGCACCTGCATTTTGCACAATTGTGAAATAACACTGATTTATTTTATCATCTGGTATATATCGGCCAACACTATCTGCTGACAATAATTCCACTTTTCTGCTTCTTGGTACAAATAGAATGGTTGAAGTTTGTAAAAAAAAAAACTGTATTTATAAACAAACACTTTTTAATATCTCTGTTAGATCCCTTTTTTTAACTAACTACTCAGTTTTATGGGATATCACAGATATGACAGACACATCTGTACTGCATTCCACTCACACCCAGGCTGCCTTCGTTTCTCTGAGCTATTCAAAATATGTCAATCATCAATGTAAATTCATTTGTCTTTTCAAAACTGTTTCAGTTGTCCAGTTATTGACAACGGGGAATCTCTCAAGTTCAACTCTAAATTTGAGTCTGGAAACCTACGGAAAGCAATACAAGTCAGAAAGTATGTGCAGAATAAGCTTTTTGTTGTATAAATGTGCTTTTCATAAAATGAAGTAGCTGTTTCATATTTTTCTGTTCTGTGTATTGCCTGTTTCTATCGGCAGGTTTGAGTATGACTTGATCTTGAACTCAGATATCAATAGTAATCACTATCACCAGTGGTTCTATTTCGAGGTGGGCAATATGCGTCCTGGAGTTCGTTATCGATTCAATATAATCAACTGTGAGAAGTCTAACAGCCAGTTCAATTATGGTGGGTCATTTCAAGCATTAGTCCACAAACATACTCTACTCAAGTATACAAACACAGATGTGAATGGCAAATTACATTCAAATGTCTGTGCCATTAATCTGTATTATTAAGTGTAACAAAGTTCGTAGAAATAAGGAGGAAGAAGGCAGGGTCAGCGTGACTGGTTTATTCAAATCTCTCGTGGTACAAAAATAAAGTCGATCAAATTACACACTTTGATCTCAACAACTCAGTTTCCTATAAATTGTTCACAACAATCTTTCTCCAACTCTGTCTGCAGTCCACGAGTCCTCAGTCTGTCTCTCTCTCCCGTATGTCTGTTCTCCTCTGGCTTTTATACCGTCTCTCCGCGCCAATCACTGCAATCAGACACAGGTGTTTATCATTTGCACTTGACCTACTTACTCACCGCCACTCTCCCGACTCCCTCTCTTCATGCAGAGTTCGCTAAACCATGCCCCCTCTGCCACATAAAGTAACCTAGTACTAAAGTATTGTGTAATGAATTGTGCTAGAGCTAGAAGTTATTGTGGTCGCGTACGTGCGTAGAGTATGTTTGGATGTTGTACAATATTCAGCTACTTAAATGCGGTCAACGCATCTCGAGCCATCTGTGTTTGTCAGGTTTTTGTCTGATTTTTGCCTGCTGGTCTTTCCTATGATGTGACAGGTATGCAGGTGCTCATGTACTCGGTACATGATGCCATCAACGGCAGGCCCCAATGGGTTAGAACAGGATCAGACATCTGCTACTACAAGTACGTACAATCCTTTTATGTTGTATATCATTGTATTATAGCTTGTAAAAGTACATTGATTTGTGGGTTGTCACGCATTGACCTCTATTCTTATCATCTAGGAATCATTTCTCACGAAGCTCCATTGCAGCCGGAGGGCAAAAGGGCAAATCATACTTCACCATGACCTTCACTGTGACCTTTCAGCATAAAGATGATGTTTGCTACTTTGCATATCATTATCCATACACCTACTCGATGCTGAAGGTACTCCTTAAATTGATGCAACATCTGATGTACAGTAATACCTGAATGTGTCTTACAAGCCTGCAGCACTCGTGTAAAAAACTGAAGCCTACGCGCCTCGATCGCCCCCAGGTGGTTGGTCCCAGTATAGTTCATATCCCCCGCCTCTCCGTGTATTCTAATGGATGCGAGACAAACTAAACAATCAAATTACACTTCATATAATTTTTTCCCAAAGTTGGTTTCTGTCACGCTGATTTCATTTCAGGTGTTAGTTTTTTAAATAAGTTTGGTTTTAGTTAGTTATTTGATGCTATAAAACAGGGGGTGTGACGTCATGATTGACAGCTGAGATTGACGGCTTCTCTGAGTAAAGTCACTGAGACACCAATGGACTATTTTCAGGATTTTCGGGAGGAGATTGGAGCTTTAGCTTTAATTTCTTACATTTCCATAGCTTGTACTTTTGACTATGTAGTATGCCAGTTTGGGTGCAAAAAGTTGTCTTATATAACAGGCTACATATTATATACAGTGATGTGCTGTAACAATATTTACGTTAACATTCAGCATTACACTTGCTGCTGTGGACTAGTGGTTTAATGCACATGCCCCAACTCTTTTAATATGCCAATATTAGCCCAGTAAGCAATGCATACTTCAGAAATTCACCGAAAATGGATACCATCAGGGGACATATGGCGTGAAATTTTCAATATACCTTGATTTTACTGGCATCATCCTAATCGTGCATGCTAAGTAGGATTTGTTTGATTTTTTTTTTTTTTTTTTTCCCTCATTTGTTTAGATGCATCTGCAGAAGTTGAGTGCTTTGAGTACTGATAAGATATACTACAGACAGGAGGATCTGTGTGAAACGCTGGGAGGAAACAGCTGTCCCCTGCTCACCATCACAGCCATGCCAGAATCCTCCAGCAATGACCATATCAGTCAGTTCAGTATGTATGCACACAGGAACATCACTGATAAGAATACAGCCATAGCAATCAGTTTAGTGCAGGGGTGCAAAACTCAGTTCCTGGAGGGCCACAGCCCTGCAGAGTTTAGTTCAACTCTAATTAAATGCACCTGATCCAGCTAATCAAGTTCTGGGCTGTGGCCCACAAGGAACTGAGTTTTGCACCCCTGGTTTAGTGGGTAAGAAACAGCATGCACTCCTAAATGCATGTCCTTATGCACATGCACACTCTCTGATGAATGCTATCACCCACATGCTTGAATACTCTATCCTTTCTAATATACACTCTCATATGCACTCTCGCATACATAATCCACACACACTCTCACAAACACTGTCATGCACTTTTGCATGCCTGCACGGTCACATGCACACACTCATGCCTGGTACACATAGTATGATTTTGGGCTGTCCTAGACAAAAGATAAACAATTGTGCCGATTTCTATGGTCTAGCTCCTAAATGGTACAGTCAGAGAGGTTCAAAGACGGCCGGTCTTACGACCAAAGATAGCCTGTGATAATTTTCTTACAGTGTCAGAAATTTAGCATGATCATCTCACAATGTATTTGCTGCTACAACCTGCGTCTACTGACTAGCCAATAAAAATGCAACATGAAATGGCGTATTGATCAACGCGACATGCTGCTACACCTTTAAAACTACCTAAATCAAGCTCCATTTGCAAAATTGGCATGCCAAGTTGGCCTCTTTTCCCTAGCCATGACCGCATCCATATTCTCCTCTTTTGCTTCCTCCTCTTTTTTTCAGAGCATATAAAAACCACAATTGCCAAAGTGCGATTCATCTTGCTCTATTTGTTTACCACTAGCGCATGCTGATGATGTTTTATTCTTCTATACTAACTTAGCCTTCCGTAGCCTACGATTCAATAGGTGTCATCATCGTACAGTCTACATACATGTCGTACCCAAGTTTATTAGATCCATGTTGTACAGTGTGATTTGTAATGATCTTATAGGATTGCCAAAATCGCACCGTCTGTAGCAGGCATTAAGCATGCTACCAAGCACTCTCAAATGCACTCATGAACACTTGCATTCACCTTTTTTTGCTCTGTTACATTGCTCTATTTTTCATGCTCTTTCATATGCTCTCTCATTCATGTGGATCCCAGTTGCATGCACTCTTCCACACGTTCTGTCCCATAATTTGATTGTCATTTCAGCCTCAGTGAATGAGTGTGGCTTTCTCAGCTATGCTGTAATGTGTGTGTTTGTAGGAAGCCGCCCAGTGGTGTTTCTGTCTGCGCGGGTGCATCCTGGAGAGACGAACTCTAGCTGGGTGATGAAGGGCACTCTGGAGTTTCTCATGAGCTGCAGTCCTCAAGCCCAAAGTCTACGAGAGAGCTACATCTTCAAAATCATCCCCATGCTCAACCCTGACGGGGTCATCAACGGAAAGTATGTCAACAAACAACAAAATCACCTCTGCAAATGAACAGAAGCTTTTGATACTGTAGATGACACTGTTTAAATAAAAAAATAAAAAAAAGTATTCACCCCTTTGCGTCATCATTACAGTGCAACACAAACCAAGGATTTTTAACTGTTTTATACATATAGGATATGAGCAGGAAAATATACTACACATTAAAAATTATGCAGATATTATGATATTGTTTGTTAACACTCTTAATGAAAGTTGTCACGCAGTGCTACCGGTATATAGAAAGGGCAATACTTCTACATGAATTTTATCTGTAAGCTAATCACATATTTCCAATCTTCTTTATGCTCACAATGCAGTCATCGTTGTTCTCTGAGTGGGGAGGATCTGAACAGACAGTGGCAAAACCCCAACGCCGAGCTGCACCCCACCATCTACCACGCCAAGAGTCTCCTGCAGTACCTCAGAGCTACAGGAAAAACTCCACTGGTGAGAGAGCATCATGCTGTATGTGAGAGAACTCAGTTTAAACTGTTTAATGACACCAGCAGTGTGTTTGTCTGTTAACTGTGTGTGTGTAGGTGTTCTGCGATTATCACGGCCATTCACGGAAGAAGAATGTTTTCATGTACGGCTGTAGTATTAAGGAGACGGTGTGGCAGACCAACGTCAACACCAGCTCCTGTGACCTACACGAGGACCTTGGATACAGGGTAACACATCTGCACACTTTATATACTAATCTTTTATTGGCATCTTTTTGGCAAGTTTGATGTATTATTTATATATAATCTGACATTCACAACACAGAGCTCCTTCCCAATCCATTCAGACCACCTAACCTGCAGACTTGGGTTATTCACATGTAATGCCGACATTAACAAAATAACTGCCCACAATTACATATTAAAGGAATCGGTCACCCAAAAATGGAAAATCAGAAATGCTTGTGCACAACACAAAAGAAGATATTTGATAAATGTTTCAGATGTTTTTGTTTGGATTAAATTCATGCTATCTTTGACATTTTTGGAGCTTAGAAGTTTTGGGCCCCATTAACATTCATAATATGGACAAAAACAACTGCACAATCACATGAAGGCGAGTAATTGACAGAATTGTTATTATTCTTTCAAAGAAGACCTAATATGCCCTTTTACAAAGTCTTGGTTTTGTTTTTGGGGTCTACTAGAATAGTTCTTCATGCTTGAACGTTCAAAAAACACCTTATTTTTCACATATTCTCCATTGTTGCAGCTCCTCTCTTCCCAGTCTGTCAGTAACACTGTTTAGTTCCTGTCTCCTTCCGAAAAGCGCAATGTGCTCTGATTGGCCGGCTGGACCAGTGTGTTGTGATTGGTCAACCGCTTTGACCATGGTATATGGAAATGTCACATCCCTTAGCATTACCGCATTAGATTCAGGGTGGAAAAAACAGTGACTGTGCCCGAAATCGCCCCCAATACCCTTAAAAAGGGCACTATTTGAGAGGACAGCCATTTGTAGTGGTGTCTAAAACCATAGTGGATGTTATCGAGTGCACTCATTCAGTCCCACAATGCACCACGATAACAAGTGTACAACTGATGTATGCTCAACGGCTAGATAATGCACTGTGACGGTTGAAATGAATGAATTTCCGCATCTGACCAGAAGATGGCGCCCACAGCTGAATCATCCATTTTAATTGATTATTAAATGAAGGTTTTTACATGGTAGTTTTCATTATAGAGGTAAATCTTTTCATTACTACTGGTACTGCCAGTTTGCTAAGCACAAACTATGCAAAAGCGGCAGCCCTTCCGGCGCACCCAGTGTCCGAATTCACTCACTCGTTTTCATTCACTCCTTCAAGTGGACTATATTAGTGGAGTAATGTAGGGAATAGTGAATGAGGGTATAGGGGGCTATTTCGAACACGGCCAATGTCTCTTGGACGTGGACATGGCGACAATACACTATTAACACAACTCAACCAGACCTTGCCCCCTTTATTTTGCTTATGCCTTGGACGGGAATTATTTAAATGAGGAATATTGCGACGTGTTCGGTCCCGGAACAAAACTCAAGACCACTATCAATGCGTTTCAGGGAGTTCAGAAACCGTGCACACTGATATAGAGCAGTGTTTCCCAACCCTGTTCCTGGAGGCACACCCACAGTGCACATATTGGATGTCTCCCTTATCCGACCCATATATTTTTTGGTCTTGGAGTCTCTACTAATGAGCTGATTAGTTGAATTCGGTGTGTTTTATTAGGAAGAGTTCAAAAATGTGTAGTGTTGGTGTGCCTCCAGGAACAGGGTTGGGAAATACTGATATAGAGAACAACTCCTTTTGAAATGACTTTGTGCTTTGGAGCTTTAAAGACCCTTTTCATGCTCAAACAGCAACATTAAATAAAGTTGAAAACGTAAAAACGCATAATAGTACCTCTTTAAAGGCAGCATAAACAGTAGTTTTATTCTAAGAGAGAGTGGAAAATAATAATGTATCAGCGTTGATCTTGTCATGTAAATAAGTTGAAGAATGTAAAAGCCACTTCTCATGTGCTCCGTGTGTTTTAGACTCTGCCTAAGTTGCTCTCTCAGATGGCCCCAGCGTTCAGCCTGTCCAGCTGCAGTTTTGTAGTTGAACGCTCCAAAGAGGCCACGGCGCGTGTGGTGGTCTGGAGAGAGATCGGAGTGCAGCGCAGTTACACCATGGAGAGCACCCTGTGTGGCTGTGACCAGGGCAAATACAAGGTGAGCGGGGGATATTTTTACACACAAACTTTAACCTTAATATAACCGCATATTTTTAAAACCTCTAAATATCATTATGCTGAAAATGACCAAGAATATCAGATCAAACAACACCTGATAAAGAACAAAAGTAAACATAGGATATAAATTACGGTTCTTGTTATCCAATTATTTCATGATCAGAGAAGGGGCAGGAAACAATTGACCATAACAAACAGGGTTCTTACATCATGCGTGCCATGAGAAAACAGTCCAGGGATCAATGATTGCCTAGGCTCAGTGTCAGAGTTTCTGTCCCGTTTATTGAATTAAAATGTATTGATAATTTGAATGTATTTTTGCAAACTTAAAAATGTGGTTTAGTTATAGTTTAGTTATGTCGTTATAGTTAAATGATCTAGTTGGCCAATAGAAGTTTAGTTGAAATTTTGAGAATAAATTGGAGGCGTAAATTTTTTTTTGAGTTGAAAAATTATAAACAAATAACAGAATGTTGTCAGTTTTTTATTTTTTTCATAATGAAAATTTGTTTAATGAAACAAGAATATATGATTGTATAAAACACTACAAAAAATTTACAAAATTCCATTATTATTAGTTTTTTAAACCTCTTACCTTACCCCGATTATAATATAATATAATATAATATAAAAATGGCCTTTAAAATATAGGTACGTCAAGTACAAATCCAACCTTGGCAGAAGAAATGATCTTTCTTAGGCCAGAAATATACTTATACAAAATGTGTAACCAACCTCAAAATGCTGTGATTTGTGCACTTGTGTAAAGTATGTTTCTGGCCTTGCTCTTATTGTTCTTGCTGTTATCTAGTAATTGTCATGGAAATTAATTTCTCACAGGGTGTGGGAATTCTAAACAAAGTGACAAGAAACATTCAAAATATAACACACTGTAACCCCATGTGAATGCTGTGGAAACAGGAAAAAAAAACATGACAAAGAAAATATAAATTACTAACTCAGGATCAGTTTTAACAGTAATGTGGTCCGTATGTGGGGTGCAAATAAATGTTGGTCAGTCTGACATCAAGGTTCTTGGCTTTCTGTGTGGGTGAGATTAAACTATCTAATGATATGACAAGGTCTTGGCAGGGCGGTTCTCAGCTGGAATGAACAACAGCTTCGTTTGTGATCAAATTCAGCCTTCTGAGATGCCACGCTTTAACCTGTGCTAGCAATTCTCACTGTATTCATTTGGCACTGTAATTCAGAGTTGCTGGGCCTCATAACCCAAGGTTAACATTTTTTTGTTTTGTTTTGTTTTTTTAAGTGTTTATAGCTGTGCATTTACTCTTCCTTTGAAAAGAATGATATGAGGAACCTTTTCACCAGTTGTTTTGTTCTAGAAGAATGCTGTAAGCCTTTCTGCAATCCTGCAAGTCAAAACATCTTTAATGTTTTCACTTCATGAACTGGACTTGATTATACTCATAGCCTGTCCAAAATCAACTTGGTGTCAAGAATGACGAGAAATAAGTTTGACCGCATCTACTCATTCTTTTGACTGTTTTCTTCGTTTTAGAATAACAGTTCAAGTCACCAAATCTCAGTTAAATTTTCGGAAACTTTTTAGAAACATTCCAAGGGAAGTTAAGCTGGGGAATTTTGGAAATATATAAAAAAAATCCTCTGATTTCAGTGACCAGGGTCCTCATTTATAAAATGTTGCTGTGTGCATGTGATTGAGGAATGCGCATCAGGGTAGCAATTCAACTGAATTTGCATTAAATCTGGTTGTTTTAATCAAGATGATCAAGAATAATCAAGTTTTTTTTTGTAGGCTAACCTGCAATTTTACAAATTTCCAGTTTATTCCTATTAAATCCTGTTAATTCCCATATAAATTCCCTGTTAATTCCAACTTTGAAAATTCCCAGGATTGTGCAACCCTAGAAATAGCACAACTGCAATTATGGTGTTTGTCTAGATTCAGCTCTGCTTACTCGGGACTCTCAATCTGTGCTTGAAGTTGAAAAAATAAAGTGCCGGTTTTAATTTTATGATGATAATTTTTTTTAATTATATTTATATATCAGGGTAAGCAGGAACAATACATACAATAGGTTCTGCAGTACCTCTCAAGTCAATCCCTGAATATTGATTTCATTTCAAATTTTATTTAATTTTAACCAGATCATATTCATTAATATTAATGGAGAATTAAAGACTTTATACAGTCTTAAAGGGATTTCACTCAAAAATGTAAATTACCCCATGATTTGCTCACCCTCAAGTCATCCTAGGTGTATATGACATCCTTCTTCCAGATACATACAATCAGAGTTATATTAAAAAATGTCCTTGCTCTTCCACGCTTTATAATGGCAGTGAATGTTGCTCTGTTTCTGAAATCCATAAAAGTGCATCCATCCATTATAAAAATGCTCCACACGGCTCCCGGGGTTAATAAAGGCCTTCTGAAGCAAATCGATGGGTTTGTGTAAGAAAAATATGCATATTTAAAACTTTACAAACTATGATCTCTAACCTCCGCTAACTGTCGTGCATGCGTTCACAAGAGACTGGCGTTCCAGCGTATGACGTAGGACGCTCCGGTGAGAATATGCTAGTTCTCACGAGAACCAAGTTTTGTTTTGCTCTATCCTCTGCGCTTCCGCGTTCATCACCAGAACTTATGCTACGCTTGCGTCCTACCTCATACCCTGGAACGCCAGTCTCGTGAATGCGCGTACGACAGTTAGCGGAAGTTAGAGATTACAGTTTGTAAAGTTTTAAATATGGATCCTTTATAATGGATGGATGCACTTTTTTGGTCTTCAAATTTTGGGCTGCCATTCACTGCCATTATAAGGCTTAGAAGAGCCAGGACAATTTTTAATATAACTCTGATTGTATTCGTCTGGAAGAAGAACGTCATATACACCTAGGATGGCTTGAGGGTGAGTAAATCATGGGCTAATTTTCATTTTTGGGTGAACTAACCCTTTAAAGGGACTTTGTGTAGACTATAGACAAATTTTATATTACTGTAATTGTCTAGATTGGCAATATGTTTAATATGCCCTAAAATAAACCATTCCTTTTTTGTTTTCTGTTTTTTTTTAAATAACAGAACATGAATCTATCAATTTGCCACATCTATAATTCAAAGTGACATCAAAAAACACAAATCCATTTACTCTAAGGCTAAAAATTTGCAGAACGGAATAACTCCACATGATGTTTCTCTGTGTCTGCCCTTCACTCTGATAAGCAGTTTAAATTAGTGCATTGACTGAGTGAGACAATTTTCCTGATTTTTGACAACTTTTCACAAATCTGTTGCAAAATTAAAATCGCCCCTGGTATCGGCAACATGTGAGAAGTGTGCAAAAAAAAGTTGGAGTACGCAGCACGCTACAGCTTAAAATATAGAAGTGCCGCAACTGCGTACCGGTGCATACCAGCCCACTTCGAGCAATGCTCTCAATCACTTCATACACTTTTTCATCCAAACTGAAAGGACAATGCTATTTTGGTCTGTGTACTTTTGCGTTCATTAATTTTTCGATTTTTACACCAGAAATGAAATACGGAAGATGTGGTTCTTCATTAATAGTTCTAACACTGACAAATTGTATATTGTATTTTATTGAAAATAAATAATATACAACTTGTTTTTTTTATATATGTTTTTTGTTTAATTATTCGTCACTGGCCGCTTTTGGTGTAAGTGTAGTGAGCATATTTCTCTTGGATATGCGGCAGTATCGGATGCCTTGGGAGTGGGAAAGGATTGACTTTTAAAGGGAGCAAGAGAGGAACAACTGTATTTATCAAGCTTCTTAGAATTACTCACAAGAACACTGATAAGAATTGACTTAAGAGTAAAGTTAAAATCAAGCATCTCAGTCATACTTTAAGTAAAGTGTAGGACTAAATCTTAAGTGTCAGTCTTAGAGATGACACTTAGCTGTGCCACAAACAGGATTTTGGATGACAAGATGGGTATGGACCAATCACTGAATAGATTTCCTTATTTAAGAATATTCTCAGATAAATTCACATTGAATGCTGAAATTCCTAAGAGGAGTTTACATTCAACACACAAAGAATTTTCAAGAGAATACATTATGATATACACATTGGAAATGAAAGATAAACACGTTTTCTGCCATGTCTTACAAATTACAAATTTTAAACCGGTGTGCTGTTAACTGACCTGCCTATTTATAGGCTAGATTTTATGATATAATCCAAAAAACTGAATTGGTGGGAGGAAGAAGTGCTACTGCTTGCTGAATTAGTCGAACAGCAAAATTTTTCAACATTTTTTAGTTCAGCCCAACATTAACCAGCGCTGAAAAAGATGATGCCTGCTCTGTCCAAATGATACCGTTTGATTAACTGCTCATCGTCAAACATTTCAAAAACATTCTCCCTCTCCTGAAAGATTCACGCACGTCTCTGTCTCCTCAGTGCCATCACAAGCCCCTACTGGCAACTCCTAACCACTTGAGAGACCTCTCGAGCTGTCTTAAATAACTGGGAGAGTAAGAGTGATTCTTAGCTTTAAGAAATTTGATAACTTGCTTTTATACTTAAGTTTGAAAGTAGGAGTAAATTTCACAAATTCTCAGCACTTAAGACTAAAATGGCACTTTGAGAAGCTTGATAAATACGGGCCCAGATCACAATGTTGAAACAGGAGCTCTGCAATGTTCCTGCAAAATTAAGGTACCTCTCTGGTTCAGAGACATGGCCGTGGTTCAAAAGTGCTGGAGAAACATTTCTAATTTGGCCAAAGAGAACTAGTCAAATTGACTTTTTTCTTTCTTTTTTTTTTAATTAATTTGTGTATTTAAAATATTTCATAAAGGTGAGCAAAGTCATAAACAAAATTCTTAAGATTTCTCAATATTCGATGTACTATTTTAAATTCTTTTTATTCAGCTCTCTTGGCATTCTTTTTACTTTTCTCAACAAGGTTAAAAAAGGAAGAAGAATTCAAAAGTACACAGAGCAATTTGAATTTTTAGAATACTAACATTTTTGAAATTTTAGAGCACTAGCATTTTGTAACGCCACATCCTAATGAAGATGTCATCCATTAGAGATACGTGTTTGATATTTTGCATCGACACATATATACTGTCACATGAGAGCTAAACAGATGTTTTCAATTGTCAAAAGCGATGACCACTGCTTGTTTTTATAACTGTCTTGATGAATAAATGTTTAAATGTCAGTAAATATAAAATGACAGGTTTTCATGATGAATGTGAACAGTAGATGGCGCTATAGACCAGCTGTGAAAAATGCCGTAGTCTCAGGTCTCTCATAGTGACTCACAGTCTTCTGTCTGTAGGACACATAATGGCGTCTCTGTGAGTTCAGTAACATGGCTGAAGCTTCTTTCTGTCTAGCATGACCAACTGAAAATTTACAGTAACTAGATTAGTGCTAGAGTACATTCTCCTGTAGAGAAACTAAATCAGCAGCACTGTATTCTATAGTTAGTTTTCAGTTCACTATAAAAATGTATGCATACCTGTGTTGGAGCCGTCACCTAGCGGTTACATTCTCTAACACACATGTCAAACTCTCCACTGTCCTAAAGAGTTTAGCTCCGACCAGCTCCAAAACACCTGCCTGGAAGTTTCTAGTAATCCTGAAGACCTTGATTAGCTGGTTCATGTGTGTTTAATTGAGTTTGACATCTATTGGTTTACCACTAGCGCATGCTGATGACATTTTATTCTTCTATACTAACTTGCGTTGTAGCCTACGATTCAATAGGTTTCATCATCGTACTGTCTACTGTATATACATGTCTACCCAAGTTTATTAGATCCATGACGTACAGTGTGGCATTTAAAAAACATTTAAATACTGGCTTAGCAGTCTCTGTGAACATTTGTACAGAAGACAACAGAAAATTGTGTGTAAATATTGTGATCAAAATTTCTGTCCATGCAAAAGCAATTCAGTGCTATTTACTTCACAGACAAAACCCAGAAAACAAAGCTGCTTTGTGGATGTGTAGTTTACTTACTTCTGAATGTTTGTAACCAAGCAGATCTCGGCAGCCATTGACTACCATAGTATTTTTTCCCCACTATGGTAGTCAATGGCTGCCGAGATTCTTCCAAATATCTTCCTTTGTGTTCAGCAGAACAAAGAAATATATACAGGTTTGGACCAACTTGAGCGTGACTAAATGATGACGGAATTTTTATTTTTGGGCGAACTATCCCTTTAATCACAAACTTTGATTAATCCAATGATTAATTTTTCCTCAGAACCGCTCAATGTATCATCCCAGTCTGTTGTAAACACGCAACTTTGCTTTCAGGAAGACTGATAGAAACCACCTGTGTGCCCTTCCTTGAGGAAGTTGTGTACAGCCCGTCAATCAGATAAGATTTCACCAGATTGAGAAAGAACTTTTGTGCAATATGGATCAGAGATCAGACGATTAGTGCACGGACTGTTTTAGTTAGTTCCACAGACGCATCAGATTATTCCATCATGTGAACATAGCTGGTTGACTACAAAAATGATTATTTATTTTTGACTGTTTATTTTTTGTCAGGTCATATATATTGTTTATAAACTGTTTATTTAATATTGAAGCTTTTGTTTCTGCCACAGAAAAAAAAAACATAATTGCAACTTTTTACCTCACAATATTTTTGCTCTCGCAATTTTGAGTTTATATTAATTGATTCAGTTTATATATTTTTATCAGTTTATATCAGTTCTGAGAAAAAAAGTCTGAATTGTGAGATGTATACTATATTGCCAAAAGTATTGGGATACGTCCTCCAAATCATTGAATTCAGATGTTCCAATCACTTCCATGGCCACAGGTGTATAAAATCAAGCACATAGGCATGCAGACGCTTCTACAAACATTTGTGAAAGAATGGGTCGCTCTCAGGAGCTCAGTGAATTCAAGTGTGGTACCGTGATAGGTTGCCACCTGTGCAATAATTAAATATTCCACGTTTAACTGTTAGTGGTGTTATAACAAAGTGGAAGCAATTGGGGACTACAGCAACTCAGCCACGAAGTGATAGTCCACGTAAAATCACAGAGGAGGGTCAGCTAGGGTTGGGTATACACTCACCTAAAGGATTATTAGGAACACCTGTTCAATTTCTCATTAATGCAATTATCTAATCAACCAATCACATGGCAGTTGCTTCAATGCATTTAGGGGTGTGGTCCTGGTCAAGACAATCTCCTGAACTCCAAACTGAATGTCAGAATGGGAAAGAAAGGTGATTTAAGCAATTTTGAGCGTGGCATGGTTGTTGGTGCCAGACGGGCCGGTCTGAGTATTTCACAATCTGCTCAGTTACTGGGATTTTCACGCACAACCATTTCTAGAGTTTACAAAGAATGGTGTGAAAAGGGAAAAACATCCAGTATGCGGCAGTCCTGAGGGAGCGAAAATGCCTTGTTGATGCTAGAGGTCAGAGGAGAATGGGCCGACTGATTCAAGCTGATAGAAGAGCAACTTTGACTGAAATAACCACTCGTTACAACCGAGGTATGCAGCAAAGCATTTGTGAAGCCACAACACGCACAACCTTGAGGCGGATGGGCTACAACAGCAGAAGACCCCACCGGGTACCACTCATCTCCACTACAAATAGGAAAAAGAGGCTACAATTTGCACAAGCTCACCAAAATTGGACAGTTGAAGACTGGAAAAATGTTGCCTGGTCTGATGAGTCTCGATTTCTGTTGAGACATTCAGATGGTAGAGTCAGAATTTGGCGTAAACAGAATGAGAACATGGATCCATCATGCCTTGTTACCACTGTGCAGGCTGGTGGTGGTGGTGTAATGGTGTGGGGGATGTTTTCTTGGCACACTAGTGCCAATTGGGCATCGTTTAAATGCCACGGCCTACCTGAGCATTGTTTCTGACCATGTCCATCCCTTTATGACCACCATGTACCCATCCTCTGATGGCTACTTCCAGCAGGATAATGCACCATGTCACAAAGCTCGAATCATTTCAAATTGGTTTCTTGAACATGACAATGAGTTCACTGTACTAAAATGGCCCCCACAGTCACCAGATCTCAACCCAATAGAGCATCTTTGGGATGTGGTGGAACGGGAGCTTCGTGCCCTGGATGTGCATCCCACAAATCTCCATCAACTGTAAGATGCTATCCTATCAATATGGGCCAACATTTCTAAAGAATGCTTTCAGCACCTTGTTGAATCAATGCCACGTAGAATTAAGGCAGCTCTGAAGGCGAAAGGGGGTCAAACACAGTATTAGTATGGTGTTCCTAATAATCCTTTAGGTGAGTGTAGTTTGGGTTTTTTACGATACCGGTGCCAAACCAATACTTTTAAAACGGTACCTGTGCCTAAACGCTGCCTGAACCGATAGTTTAAGTTTAAAGTATACTTAAAAATATAAATATAAATAGATACAAAACAAGGTTCAGCTTTATTTTGCAGAAATATGACCATATTCTCTGGCTAAATATTTTAGAACGCATCGCCTTATTGTTTCCATGCTTCTCACGTGACACACAGCAGCCGCAATAGTGCTGTATGACAGATGTATCGGTTTCATTTCGTTTTTTCTTTTTTATTCAAAATATTCACAAACTTGTTAACTACGTCATGAACTATCTGATATTCAGATTTTCAAATATGTGTAAGTGAATGTGTGTTAGTTGATCTATAATGCGGGATGGGCGCCGCCATGTTAGTTTGTGCCGCAATTCAGAGAATCGGATCTGTCGGATTTGCATCACGTATTTATCCACGTCTCACGAAATACATGAAAGTAAGTGACCAGCGAACTGGGAAAATAATTGAGTAAACTATATAGTTACTATATACTGTGTATCTGATATAAATAAGACACGTAATCAAATTATAACTGAAAGGATTGTTATTGGTGCTTCCATAGACATCAGTGTGTATTTTTTGCTAGTACGTATGTGCATTTAAATGTCCGCAACCTAAAATAATCATGATAGTTAAAAAATTATCATGATAGATAGAAACACTGAATAGTTGTGATATGTGACGAGCGCGTCTGCCGCGGCGCCAGCCAAAGCGTGAAAGCACGTTTGAATTTAAGTGGCACCGAAATCTGCGTTCTGATATTGGTACCGGGTTTCGGTACCCAACCTTGGGGTCAGCGCATGCTGAGGCGCACAGTGCGCAGAAGTCGCCAACTTTCTGCAGAGTCAATAGCTACAGACCTCCAAACTTTGTGTGCATAGAGAGCTTTATGGAATGGGTTTCCATGGCCGAGCAACTGCATCCAAGCCTTACATCACCGAGTGCAATGCAAAGCTTCTGATGCAGTGGTGTAAAGCACGCCGCAACTGGACTCTAGAGCAGTGGAGACGTGTTCTCTGGAGTGACCAATCACGCTTCTCTGTCTGGCAATCCAATGGACGAGTCTGGGTTTGGCGGTTGCCAGGAGAACGGTACTTGCCTGACTGCATTGTGCCAAGTGTAAAGTTTGGTGGAGTGGGGATTATGGTGTGGGGTTGTTTTTCAGGGGTTGGGCTTGGCCCCTTAGTTCCAGTGAAAGGAACTCTTAATGCTTCAGCATACCAAGACATTTTGGACAATTTCATGCTCCCAACTTTGTGGGAACAGTTTGGGGATGGCCCCTTCCTGTTCCAACATGACTGCGCACCAGTGCACAAAGCAAGGTCCATAAAGACATGGATGAGCGAGTTTGGTATGGAGGAACTTGACTGGCCTGCACAGAGTCCTGACCTCAACCCGATGGAACACCTTTGGGATGAATTAGAGCGGAGACTGCGAGCCAGGCCTTCTCGTCCAACATCAGTGCCTGACCTCACGAATGCGCTTCTAGAAGAATGGTCAAAAATTCCCATAAACACACTCCTAAACCTTGTGGAAAGCCTTCCCAGAAGAGTTGAAGCTGTTATAGCTGCAAAGGGTGGGCCAACTCCATATTAAACCCTACTGATTAAGAATGGGAGTTCATGTGCAGGCGTCCCAAAACTTTTGGTATATGCAATTGCAAAAATGAAGCAGACTTGTGAAATTAAAAGTTTCAATGCCTTTTTTTTATTTTGTTATTCTGTGGCCAAAAAAAATTCTGAGGAAAAAAGATATAAACTCGCAATTGTGAGGAAAATTTTGAGATCAACAGTCACAATTCCGTTTATTTTTTCTGTGGTGGAAACAAGCTTCTTTAATTTAATCAACAGTTTTCCTTTTAGTTTTGTGCATGATAACCCTGGTGACCTAAAAGATATGAAAAAGTGATATATATTATTATTTTATTATTCAATGAAAAGTTAAGGTCTTCGTTGCGCTGTCTGGTGCACATTCATTTCTGGATTTTTTTTTTTTTCTTTTTTTTTTTTTTTTTTTATCTTCTGGGTGAAAAAAATGAAATGAAGTTGGCTTCTAGCATGCCATCTGACATTAAAATAGATCAGTAAGGTGATTCTGATCAGAACAGCCACTATAGTAACAAAGTCATAAATGATCTCACATCTTAATGGAATGTTCTGTGTTTAATACAAGTTAAGCTCAATCAACAGAAAATTCTAGCATGATGTTCCACAAAAAATCATTTCAGTATTTATAAAAAAAAAAGCTGTGGGATACGGCGAGGCACTTACAATAGAAGTGAATTGGGCCAATTCATAAATAATTGAATACTGTGTTTCAATAGTATAGGCACAGGACATAAACAATATGCTTGTTAACATGATTTTACTGTGACAAAATCCCTTGTATACCTTTTATGTGTAAATATATTTCCAATTCTACAACTTTATTGCCATGGCAACATAGCAGCTAAATCCTACAGTGTCAATAAATTATGTTGCAAATTTACAGCACAAATAATACACAAGATTTAACAGAAGAATTAATCTAAGTGATTTATAATATCGTAAACTTCACATTTCTGCATATAGCCTAAGCCTTCCAGAAATTGGCCCCCACTTCCATTGTAAGTGCCAGACTGTAATTAGCTTTTTTTTCTTTTTATTAAAGATTAAAATGATTTTTTTGAGCATGAGCAATGTAACGTAAGTTACATTGAAAGGGCGTCCCGACTTCTGAGTTATATCTAGAGTGCTGAACAAGCGGATTGGCCTCTGATGATCCTGCAGCCAATTATATTGCTTGCACAACATTTAAATATAATGTCTGCTGTAAGCTAGGCCTTCAGCACACATTTACTCTGAAACCCTCCACCTGCTTAGATCTGCTACAGGAT
Organism: Rhinogobio ventralis; assembly: GCA_039654625.1. Lineage (NCBI taxonomy): Eukaryota > Metazoa > Chordata > Actinopteri > Cypriniformes > Gobionidae > Rhinogobio > Rhinogobio ventralis. The sequence continues at coordinate 5,937,847 of CM077211.1, forward strand.
TTATGTATGTCTATTTATGCAGCAGCTGCATATCTTACATGCTCACAACAGCGTGTTTGTGTATCTATTAGCAGCAGCAGCGTAGCAGATCTAGTCCACCAAGACCAAATATATTAACATTGTCCTATATTAACATTGTCCTATTCAATAACATGCTTTGCTAATATATATATATATATATATATATATATATATATATATATATATATATATATATATATATATATATATATATATATATATCATACAAAATGCATTTTATGTTTTTTTATTTGGTACTTTCCTTAATAAGATATTTTACATGAAAGATGTTTAAATATAGTCCACAAGACAAAAAACAATTGCTGAAGAATGACCCTGTTCAAAAGTTTACATGCCCTTGATTCTCAATACTGTGTCGTTCCCTGATGATCCACGAGTGTTTTTTTGTTTTGTGATGGTTGTTCTTGAGTCCCTTGTTTGTGCTGATCAGTTAAACTGTCCAACGTTCTTCAGAAAAATCATTCAGGTCCCAAAAATTCTTCAGTTTTGCATATTTGAACCCTCTCCAGCAGTGACTGTATGATTTTGAGATCCGTCTTTTCACACTGAGGACGATTGAGGGAGGTGAAAACTTTTTGAATTTGAAGATCAAGGTAAATTGTACTTGATTTGTCTTCCAGGAAACATGTATCTTCTGTTGCTTCTGAAGGGCAGAACTAAATGGAAAAAATTGATATTTAAACAAAATAAGAAAAAATTGGACATCTTCAGCCTGTTCAAAAAGGCTCTTAATGTGTCGTGTTTCCATCCTTCCCTTAATTTTATATACATAATGCTTAATTTATATAATTCATCATGTCTCACATCCAGACAATACACACTCCTGTTTTAGTCAAATCTACAGAGAACCCAATGCTGTCTGTATCAGTACAGTAAATCACAGATGTCACCTGTTAATGCATGTAACCCAGATGTCATTTTGCAAAGTAATCCTGTACAAATAGTGCTTGTAACAGGTGATCTGTGTGTGTGTTTGCAGGGTCTCCAGATCGGTACAAATGAATTGGAGGAAATGGGCGCTCAGTTTTGTTTGGCTCTGCTCAGGCTAAGACGCTTCACGTCCCCCTTGGAGCTCCACAACCACAACTCCCATCTACTGGACATGGAGAACGACCTGATAGACACACGCAGCATCCCCAACATCACCAGGTAAACACTCGCACACACACACACACACACACCCCAGTACAATGACCAAATCCAGATCAGGGACGTCCTGTTATTGTGCTGCCGCATGAACCGGCACAAACTATAGAAGACGCAACAGCTGCCCTATCGAATTTCAATACAACATTAAGCAGCTCGGAGCCCACAATGTTCAGAACAATAATAGCCCTGATGTCCATGATGTCAGAAGATTCTAGATTCTAGAAGCTTCTTGGGAATGTACTTCAGCCCCTCCCAACTTGTGTATTTCTGTAATGGATAACAACATACACACACACACACACATACGATCTTGCAGCCCTCTTCTAATGGCCGGCACCACTTGAGGAGATGTCGGTCACATGGGGCTCAGCGCACTTGAGTGAAGAGAGAAGCACTCTGCTCATTATAGTCATCTAATCACCTGATCAAAACGCTCGCTAATCCACTTTGAGTCTGCCCCCCTCCCCTCGGCCCGTCTCGCTCGGATCCAGTTTCTTCCCCCTCACACCATTAAAACCATTAAAAACCCACTAAAACCAGCCAAACCACCAGACCACACATTAAACCATTTAACTGCTTAACAAGAGGGCCATAAAACCATCATCACTCTTAGTAAGGTTATTGTGTTAAGAGAGAGAGAGATACCGAGCGAGAGGGATGCAGAGAAATTCCTCCTCTGCCGCCACATGAGGTTTTCGACCGCTACCCTACAGGAGTCGTTTGTTGGTTTTGTTGTATTGACCGGTCATTTATTATAGCTCAAACTTAGGGTTAGAGATTTGAACAACCCCCTAACCTAAAGTATTAAACTGTGGCTCATAACTCGTCCCGCACTGTTTGTGCTACAAACATGAATGATGCCTCAAATTGTGTGGCTTGTTGAGGAGAGGTGGGAAATCCCATAGACTTACATTAAAGGGGATCCCAACTCCTGAGCTATATATAGAGGGCCAAATACAATGGAGACTTGGGGGTGGACTCTGTTTTCTTGGTCCACAATGCACCAATGATCATGGAAAATTAGGAAATATCTGGTCATTTTTAAATTGTAATTTCTAAGTTTGTCATGAAAAGAAACTATACAGTTAGGTCTATACATATTTGGTGACAGGCACAATTTTTGTTATTGTAGCTGTTTACCAAAAAGGTACAGTTATATAATGAGTATGGGCTTAAAGTGCACACTCTCAGCTTTAATTTGAGGGTATTCACATCTAAATTGGAGGAAGGATTTATGAATTACAGTACTCACAGGTCTGTGCTGTGTTCGAAATCGCCCCCCTATACCCTCATTCTCTATTCCCTACATTACTCCACTAATATAGTCCACTTGAAGGAGTGAATGAAAACGAGTGAGTGAATTCGGACACTGGGTGCGCAGGAAGGGCTGCCACTTTTGCACTTTGTGCTTGCTGTTTAATAATCATTTGAAACTTAGCAAACTGGTAGCTGCAGTAGTAATGAAAAGATTTATCTTGAACTAAGTCATGGAAACTAGCATGTATAAACCTTAATTAAACAATTTAACAATCAAGTAATAAGGCATTTATACCGGTATGATATTACGCTGTAGCCACATTGGACCAGTGGTTTGGAAAATGGATGATTCAGCTGTTGACGCCATATTCTGGTCAGACGCGGGAATTCATTTGATTCAAACTTCACAGTGCATTATGGGTATTCTCTAGCCATTGAGTGTACATCAGTTGTACACTTGATATTGTGGTGCATTGTGGGATTGAATGAGTGCACTCAATAACGTCCAATGTGTTTTCGGACACCACTACAAATGGCTGTCCCTTCAAATAGTGCCCTATTTAAGGGTATAGGGGGCGATTTCGGACACTGCCCAGAGTTGATTCTAAGTGTGGCATTTGCTGTGAACCCACATCATGTGGTCAAAGGAGCTGTCCAACCAAGTGTAACAGGCTTCAATAACAAAACAAATCCATTGGAGAGATAGCAGGAACTTTAGAAGTGGCCAAATCAAAATGTTGGTACATTCTGAGAAAAAAAGAACGCACTGGAGAGCTCAGCAACATGAAAAGACCTGGACGTACAATCAAGAGAAGATTTCACAAGAGAGGGTTTACCACAAGGTGTAAACAATTCATAAGCCTCAAGAATAGAAAGCCACATTAGACTTTGCCAAAAATCATCTAAAAATGCCAGACCAGTTTTGAAAAAGCATTCTTTGGATGGATGAAACTAAGATCAACCTGTACCAAGGAGAAGGCTTGGAACAGCTCATGATCCAATATCATCTGTAAAAGTGGAGGCAGTGTGATGGCATGGGCATGAATGGCTTCCAGTGGCACTGGTGTTAATCGATGATGGGACAGAAGCAGCCGGATTAATTCTGAAGTGTATAGGAATATAATGTCTGCCCAGATGCAGCTTGCAAGTTGATTGGACAGCGCTTCACAGTACAGATGGACAATGACCCAAAACATACTGCCAAGTAAAGAAGTTGACTATTCTGCAATGGCCGAGTCAATCACCTGATCTCAACCCAATCGAGCATGCATTTCACTTGCTGAAGACAAAACTAAAGGAGGAAAGACCCTGTGAAGACAGTAAAAGCCTGGCAAAGCAACACAAAGGAGCAAACAGTCTTTTGTGATGTCCATGGGTTCCAGACTTCAGGCAGTCACAGAAAATAGGGGAATAATTACTAAACGTTTCACATTATATGTTTGTTCAACCCATTGAATTAAAGCTGAAAGTCTGCACTTTAATTTCATCTTGTTTTATTTTAATTCTATTCTGGTGGCATACAGAGCCAAAATTATGAAAATGGTGTCAATGTCCAAATATATTTGGACCTAACTGTATATATTAGGGGTGTAACGGTACACAGAAGTCACGGTTCAGTACGTACCTCGGTTTTGGAGTCATGGTTCGATACAAGTTCAGTACAACAGAAAAAAGCTACAAATCCCCAATGCTAGGTTTCTTTTAATTTATTATTAGTAGTGCAAATGACAGTTTCTTCCAGATAGCGTTTAGTCCCCCCTGAGGAAGTTGGTACAGTACAGCCTCATTTAGTGTATTAACCACTAAGCAGTAAACCGAATGCACTCTTTCATAGGTCATTTTTTTTGTAGGGCTAATAAAAAGCAACAGGTATTTGGTCACAATCAGCTACAAAACTGAAAAGCATATCTTGTGTTATAAAAGTACAAAATAAAATAAAACTTGTGCAGACAGTAGTGTTTCGCACTCCTGTAGTCTTTCTGCCTAGCTCCGGTGATTGGCACATCTGGATGATGTTGTTTGATTAAAGGGATAATTCACCCAAAGATGAAAATTATCCTGTAATTTACTCGCCCTCAAGCCATCCTAGGTGTATATGACATTCTTCTTTCAGACGAATACAATCGGAGTTATTAAAAAATGTCCTATAATGGCAGTGAATGGCAGCCCAAAATTTGAAGCCCAAAAAAGTGCATCCATCCATTATTAACCCCCCGGAGCTGTGTGGGTTACTTTTATAAAGGCCTTCTGAAGTGAATCAATGGGTTTGTGTAAGAAAAATATCAATATTGAAAACTTTATTTTTAAAGTAAAATATCTAGCTTTCGGCAGACTGCCTTCTGGGTTCAGAAAGTGTAACGCCTCTGGCAGTTAAAAACTCTTACGCTACGTCCAACGTCATCGTTGCGCCAATTTTTTCGTAAGTTGAATATGGGAGAAAGTCTGCCGGAAGCTAGATATAAAAATAAATTCTTGTGCTTTTGTAAAATAAAGAAAACAAACAGAATGCCGCTTTCTGCCATCCCGGGATCCTTTCCGTAAAGTTTGTGGAGCGTGTCACAAAAATAATGGAAACTTAGCATATAGGCTACTAGCAAGCTCTTGCGTGCCATCTGAACTCGTTTTGAGTTGGTGCATAGATCGTCTCTTCTGCTCTTTTTTTCTGATGTGGCAGTTAGCAAACAGTGTTGCATTACCATGTGTGCCCCCTTCTAGATTGAAGTGTGGATCACCTGTGACTGACTGTATTCATCGTCTGACTGTATGCACCGTACCGTGATGGTTCGGGACGAATACATGTACCATTACACCCCTAGTATATAATATTACATTATTATATTATTATTACTACTATTATAATTGTTTTTCTAGTTTTGCTCAACATCACTTCATTTTCTATAAATTCTTATTTGTGAATATTTGTAAAAAAAATCCTTGTCCAGTAATCATGAACACCTACAAAAGTCATGGCAGATCATTAGTCAAAAGATGTAAGAACCCAGGGACCAGAAATCACTCTGCAATCACCTAGAACACCTTAGTAACAGCAACACCCTAATGTCACCCAAACAGCACTTACAGAAAAGATAAAAATCTCACGTGTTTAGGTGGTGTTAATAGAATTCTCACATGTTTAGGTGGTGTTAATAGAAATCCCACATGTTTAGGTGGTGTTAATAGAAATCTCACATGTTTAGGTGGTGTTAATAGGTGGTTTAGGGTGGTGTCTCATATACTCATCTTAGCTGACATAATAAATGACAGCCATGTGTGTGTGTGTGTGTGTGTGTGTGTTTTTCTGCAGTAACACTACATATGTGTTGGATGAGGATGAGCCAGCGTTCCTGGAGGAAGTGGACTACAGTGCAGAAAGCAATGACGAGAATGACCCCGATCCCGAACCCGATCTCCAGGATAACCATGCCCTCCCAGACCCCAATTCTGACTCCGAGTTCAGCCACCAAGACTCTCTTAACTAAAATCGTACCAGGCTCACTTTAATATAAGGCTTTAGCTGAACTCACCGGTCGTTTGCCTGTGTTATATGTCACCTGTGTTCGCCTAATTGCCTACTTCATAGAACTTGTTCACAAGACTTGCCTAAATTAGTATAACCACACCAGAAGATCTGCTTTCTGACAGCAAACATAACATTATAATGCAGAAGGTCGTTTTGAGACCATGACGAATATAGATGCGTTTCAAGCTATAGCACTCTAAGTAATGTTACGTAGAAATCAATCTTGAACTCTTAAATCATCCATATATCATTCCAAACCTGTTTGACTTTCATTCTTCTGTGGAACACAAAAGGAGATGTTGTGAAGAATGTTCACACTGCTCTTTTCCATACAATGAAAGCATACTGAAACCAGGTGCTGTCAGGGTTCAAAAAAACACTATAAAAGCAGATTTGTGTGCTCTAGTCCAGATCTTCTGAAATGTAGCTTGAGTTACTTAGTATGTTCCACAGGGGGGAAAATGTCATACAGATTTGGAATGATATGAAGTTGAGTAAATGACAGAACCCTTAAATAAAACATAATCTAAAAAGTGTAAATGTAATAGGTCCCTATATGATGACATTGAATTAAATGAATTATACAAAATTGAAGTGTTATGTGCTAAACCGAAAATATAAAAGGTAATGACCATTTCATGTTTCCTAAAACACCAGATTTACATCTCTTTAAGAACAGATGGTATGGCTATAATCCTGATACTGAATGACATATGGTCATCTCAAAAACCATAATGTCACCTAACTTCACCATGAGGATAGAATCAACACCTCACAGTAAAACAATGCAATCTAATGAATGTAACATCACTCTTATTCTCACGAGAACGCTCACCTGTGTGCTTCCTGTGGCGTCCTGATAGGATCACCATGAGGTCGCAGCGCTAGATCAGTATTGTATTCGTGTGAGCGCGTGTTCACGGCACATTTTGTGGCTGTATTTGCTTTTTAAGTAAGAGAGCTTCTGTATTTTCATTTAGATGTTAATATTTCTTTGTTGCATTTGTATAATTAGTGCATGATTTTTTTTGAAAGTTGCCTTTTTAATTTATTTTATTAGTTTTATTTGTTTATTGGGAGAAAATAAGGGTTTCGACAGTGTGTTAGTGTGCTTGTGTGTATTTGTGTTTGTTTGATGTCAGCAGTTGGCCAAAGTATGTATGTATGGGGTAGAGAAAATAGTTTGGTTGTGTTTGAGTGTTTGTCAGTCTTTGATTGAAATTATGGGTAATAAACAACTAAGTTAAGCTGATCTGTCGCTTTTGCACTTAACTTGTATTTAAATGACTGAATGTTTGCCTCCCGAAGAATATTAAAAAAAAGTTTGGGGCCAAAAAGATTTTTGTTTTAATTAATACTTATATTCAGCAAGGACACATTACATTGATCAAAAGTGACAGTAAAGGCATTTATAATGTTACAAAAGATATCTGTTTCAAATAAATGCTGTTCTTTTGAACTTTTTATTCATAAAAGAAAAGGACAAAAGTATTAAGCAGCACAACTGTTTTCAACATTGATAGCAAATGTTTCTTGAGCACCAAATCAGCATATTAGAATTATTTCTGAAGGATCATGTGACACTGAATACTAATTTGTAATAATGTTCCTTTTTTATTTTATTTTTGATATGCAAATAAATGCAGCCTTAAGCATAAGAAACATATTTAAAAAAAAAAAACTCTTATAAACCTCAAACTGAACGGTATTGTAAGTACTAATAATTTGTTCAATATTTTTACTAGAGATGCACTGATAGGATTTTTTATTTTTTGGGCCAATACAATACTGATTTTAACAAACAACTATTGGCCTATTTTATTATCATTATTATTCATTATCACAAGACTCAAACATTTTACATACTAACATGAAATTGCAATAACTAATAAAATGTGTAGTTCCGGTCCTGGTTGCTCATTTCAACAATTCAGCTTTGTTATATTCCACAAAATGCAATATATTGCCAAAAGTTTTGGGACGCCTGCCTTTACATGCACATGAACTTTAATGAACTCCCATTCTTAATCTGTAGGGTTTAATATGGAGTTGGCCCACCCTTTGCAGCTATAACAGCTTCAACTCTTCTGGGAAGGCTTTCCACAAGGTTTAGGAGTGTGTTTATGGGAATTTTTGACCATTCTTCTAGAAGCGCATTTGTAAGGTCAGGCACTGATGTTGGACGAGAAGACCTGGCTCGCAGTCTCCGCTCTAATTCATCACAAAGGTGGTCTTTCGGGTTGAGGTCAGGACTCTGTGCAGGCCAGTCAAGTTCCTCCACACCAAACTCGCTCATCCATGCCTTTATGGACCTTGCTTTGTGAACTGGTGCACAGTCATGTTGGAACAGGAAGGGGCCATCCCCAAACTGTTCCCACAAAGTTGGGAGCATGAAATTGTCCAAAATGTCTTGGTATGCTGAAGCATTAAGAGTTCCTTTCACTGGAACCCCTGAAAAACAACCCCACACCATAACCCCCCCCTCCACCAAACTTTACACTTGGCAGAATGCAGTTAGGCCAGTACCGGCCCACTGAACCCAGACTCGTCCATCGGTTTGCCAGACACATCTCTACTGCTCTAGAGTCCAGTGGCGGCGTGCTTTACAGATTTTTTAAAGATTTTTTTTTTTTGGCCCGATACAATACTGATTTAAAAACTATTGGCCTATTCCAATATCAATATCATTTTTATCATTAAAATAGATAACTGTTTTGATCATGTTTTAAATTAGCAAAGTTGAAAAATGCATGCATTAAGGTATACTAGCTAGTTTATTGCTGCATCCTCGAATCATCTTCATTGAACATACATTTGACCCATTTAACATTCAACAGGCCAACATAAATACTGTACAACAGAACAGATGCATATGAAACAAACAGTGCTTTTCAGGTAGGTCTATTTGTAGTTTTCAGGTACAGAAATTGAATAAAGTACTCAAATGTAAGATAGCACTGCTGTATAAATTGAATATTGGCCTATCTTTTGTTGTTTGATTAACGTTAAAACAAACAGCAGCGCAGCAGGAATATTAGGCTGCTGTCACTTTAAGAGCTGCATGGATCTAGTATACTGATACACACGTGTTTTATTTCTCAACTACTTACATTCAGTTAAGACATAACTGACTGTGTTTACTAGGATACTTGAATAGATGGGCATTTAGATACCATTTTGTGTGAATTTGTCCATTCAAGTGTAAGAAGAATCGAAAGATTCAGTATTTGTGTGCTGCATGAGACGCAGCTTTCTGTGCGCGTGCTTTGGATGTGTGCGCACACAAAACTTCTCACGCAGAAAGTACCAAATTGAACATTTTAATTGGCAAGGCTTCAAAACACGTGCAAAGGATACACTTTTGTGGCGATTTCGAGGGTTTCATTTTGTTTTGGCAAGAACTTAATTAGTTTACCCAGAGAAAAACTTGAATTATGTAACAGATTTTATACAACTCAGTGCCTTTACAGAGTTTATAAATCACAATCATTGATAAATATCGTCAGCCGATACATCTGTGCAAGTTTTTACTTATTGACCATATGTTTGAATATTCCAGGTTCAATACAACTTACTCTATGGACAGTATCTGGACAGGATAAGCATGCCAAAAAGATTGGCCGATGACCATCCTTGCCTATTATAATTTCTAAATTCTTCCAACAGTCTTGCCAATAGAGGCCTACTGCACAATTTATTTGTTCAGATATTTTGAGGAAATCATGTGCACCAGAGAAACAAGCTGAAAGGGGTGGAGCTATTTACCATTATCAGTGAACGGCTCCTAGTGGATTGTTATATTTGTTGCATGTCATTGTTATAATTATCTCACAGCGTAGTTAATTAGGGGTCATAAGCTCATAGGTTTTCAATCTTTTAGATGCCACAGACCCCCAAATATGACCATGAGAGGGAACCCCATACTAAAATTTTAAATACAGCTATACACTGTATGTACAGTATAAAGACCCAATTTATACACTGAAAATTTATATTATAAAATATTTGGAAAGTATTAAGTTATTTTTTCTACTCATAGTTCTGTAATTTATTTATTTATTTATTTTTACACTGTTTTCCACGGACCTCTTAGTACTTCCCAGGAAAACCCCTGTCCTAGAGGACGGATGTGACAATGAACGTGCTTAGTAAACTTGAATAAAGTTTTAATTAAAAATTGTCCTTAATATATTTATTGTGTGGTAGTAGGGCTTGACATTAACTTTTATGGCCACTGTAGCTTTTCCAAAGTTACTAGCCACTCAGCATTTTCACTGGCCACAATTTTGACATTGATACCATGGGGAAAAACTGCCATATAGATATATTTAATATTATCTCATAATTTGGCAGCAGGTATATTTGTCAGGGTTGAGGTAAGGGATGAGTTTCACATTTAGGTTTTTAAACCTTCCTAAATGCCTTGGCCATCGGCTTTCTTTGTACATGCATTACTGCAAGTGCTATTTTAGCTTGTTTTTACAAACTGGGGAATGACAACATTCCACAAATGCTGGCCATAAAGCTTTCTGAACCCAGAACACTGTGGACAAGTGGATGGTCAGACAGGAAAGAGTAAAATGAGTGAATGAATAAGTGGAGCAGGAGACACATGTCTTAAGCAGCAGAAGAATGCTAATCCACAGCCGGCATGCCAAACGAAAGCTCCCATCTTTTCAGCTCCATCACTTCCTCTTTCTTTTCAGCATCCCTTTATTTTCCACAGTGCAGAAACAAAAGACTCAATCCCAGCTGGCCCTCAAAGACAGCTGTATTCTCATCAGACCCCTAATTAACCACACCAATACATTTGACATGCACATGTCAACACAATCTGATGCTCTCCTGACTATTAATTTAAAAACCATTCATTGGCTTTCATGTAACTCATTCATTGTGCAGATCTTTATCAATGTTTTTCATGAGACTGAGTTTGTAAAAGCCTTTTTCTCTACCTATCTATCTATCTATCTATCTATCTATCTATCTATCTATCTATCTATCTATCTATCTATATATATATATATATATATATATATATATATATATATAGTGTGTGTGTGTGTGTGTGTGTGTGTGTGCATGCCCTCATACAAAGAACAATCACACACATGGCTTTTACCATTTGCAAAACAGTGAATGACTTAGGTTGTTGCTCTACTACATAAAAAAACCATAGCCATAGTCTACCATGCTGATGCGTTCATTCTTAGGTCAAATGACATACAGCATTAAGTCAACATTTTCACCATTAGTCAAGTATTTTTCTAGTGTAACACTTAAAAAGGAATGCTGCACAGATTGTCTCTGCCATCGCTTTAATCTGTCACTCACAAACCAAATGAATTCTCAGAAAGTAGAGGCAATATATTCCTCTTCCTAATCAAAAACACCTTTACTCATCGGCTCATTAGTAGAGACTCCGAGATCTGAAATGAATGGGTCAAATAAAGGAGACATCTAAAATGTGTACTGTTGGTATGCCTCCAAGAACAGGGTTGGGAAACACTTGGGGCATGGTTCTCTCTTTAGGTGTGAGAGGTTGTGGGTTCAAATCCCGGACGAGTCCCCTATTTATGGTTGAGTTCTAATTGGAAGTTAGAATGCCCATGAAAGTTCCCTATGCCCTGCTTACTCTGAAGGGCAGAGCCATTGAAGTAGGAACTCTGGAGGGAGCAAGACAATTGTCAAATAATGTGGCCATTTGGAGCTCACTTGGTGAAGGGACCAATGAAAGACATTGCCTTCTTGCAGTGACCTTCAAGGGAATAAAACTTTGTTTTGAAATTGCTCTATTTTACAACCCAAATTATTTCTCTGGAGGTGCTAGAGTAGGGCTAATCACCAACGGTCCTGGAAACCCACTGTCCTGAGGAGTTCAGCTCCAACCCTAATCAACACACCTTACAAGCCAATCAAGGTCTTAAGGGTTACTTGAAAATAACAGGAAGGTATGGACAGTGGACAGTCAAGACAGTGTCCTTTAGGGCTTTCCAAGTGCACATTTGAATGCAAAAATTGTTAATTTTCTAAACTTTAGGTTTATATTTGGCCAGAGGTCTTTATGCTGCCTTCACATGCTATCGGAAATGTCATAATTCCCACTTATGAAGTTGTGATCATGAGCTTGTTGCATTCAAGTGCTTTCATGGAATCATGGAGGACACCAGGTTTATTGTTGCCCATTTTTTGGGAAAATCTTATTAAAACCAAAATTATATGTAGTGTCACATGCATTGACAACTATATAAACATTTACAATGCTATCCAGGTAGTCCGCTTTCTGCCGATTCTGTAATTTCGGTCAAATGCAGGCTATTTTTGCAGTGTATAAAGCATACAATATGCTTCAAATGAAATATGCACTACATTAATGATAAGACAAGACAATCTAGCTGTTTTGGGGGAATAACTAATAAATCATACCTGTCACAGCAGTAGTTCTCCCCACCGCCATGTTTAAAGTTTATGGCAAGCCCATCTCGGGAATTTGGGTGTCAAAATTATTTCCGAACTTTCCAGTGGTAAACACGACATCAGAGGGCGTTCACATGCAATTTTTACCTATAGGAAACTTGTATTTATGATAATTCTTATAGCATGTGAAGGCATGTGACTCTATTATGCTATTTTAAAGTGTTCTAATTTAGTTTTGGAGGTCTCCTACAACAGGTTTACATGCATAAAAGCTCAAAAAACCCTTTCATTTTCTCATTATACGCATTGCACATCACCATTTTTCAATGATTCTCAAACGACTCGATGGATGAATCAGTCTCTCTAAACCCCTCCTTTCCGTGAGCTACTGATTGGCCAGATGGCGTAGTCTGTTGTGATTGGTCTACTGCTTATAGAGCATGTCGGAAATGAACCGCCATTACCATAACTGATGGTTCGTTCAAGTCATGTCAAAAATATCGTAATTACGAGTAGAAGGGACATGAACGGCACCACAAAGTCTAAATACGAGTGGGAAGCTGTGGATTTTCTTTAAGCCCCGATCTTTACCAGTTGGTGGCATGTCAGTGAGAAACATGGCGGAAAACAACAATATTTATAGGTATTTAGCAGTGACATTGTCAAGCTTTTTTATTTACAACAAAATAAGCTAATTCCCTGCACAAAATATAATAGCATTGTAATATAACAATATAATATGTAACAATAAAGTTTACAGTGACTTCATGGTGGCCCCAAGAAGTAATTTGACACTCAAGCCACACATATCTCTTTGGATAACAAAATATCAAACCATGTGGCATATGCAAACTATGTTAGACCTTTTCTCTGAACAAACTATTTGGAGTCACTACAGATGTTTATAATGGGATACAGTGTATTCAAAGCTTCATAAACACACATATACATACATACATAGATACATAGAGCTGTCCTAACACACAAAACCTACCTCACCAATAATGCACACACACATACTCACATAAATGCAGATGTCCTCTATGGATGGGTGAATTATTTAGTTGTATATGAAAAAACGTTATTGACTGATTATCTGTGTTCTGAATTATTAATTTGTGAAGATGCTGGTCGGGGGTGGGGTGGAGGTGTAGTTTATACATGATGTGTGTGTGTGTGTGTGTGTATCTTTTGAAAATAAGGCACGCGGTGGGAAATATATGGAGGTAAAGTCGGGAAGATGGGTAGAGGTCAACCACAGGAAGTGAAACCTGGTACCAACCAAGACCTACGGAAAAATGGTGACATTGCATCCTTTACATTTAGACCAATATTGAACATGGACATCAGATAGCCTACAGGAGGGGATGTGCAGGACGATCTCAGGCTATAAGATCCCATTGTTTATTATGTGCTGTTGGTTTTCCTCAGAAAAAAAGACAGACAGGCTTTTAGTTAATCAGATGTAAGGTAGAAATAATCTCTGTAAAAGCTAGGTTTTCAATACCAAACAACACAAGGTCAAAATAAAATCAAACTAGATAACATTTTATCTCATACATATGCCTTCGGTCCCTAATTCAATGTCTATTGAACACTCATTTTATTGTCAGCTAGGCGAAAATCATGTCTGTAATAGTAAAGCACATCTCAATAAGCAGCAGGATTTGGGGTAGGAAGGGGTTTTATTTGAGCGATACTCTTAGTAAACATCACTAATTAGCTGATGACAGCTAATTCAAGGAGTTCAAGGAGCGCTAATGATTAAACTGCACAGCGTCCCACATGAAGCCATGCCAGGATAACATCTTGTCCCTGATTATGAACTCAGTTTGAATCCAGTCAACAGGAACTATATGGTTGATTCTATCATTGCAGGTACATTTGGTGTCCAAAGTCATTATTTTTTCTCCTTTTTTCAAATGGTTATTTTTTTTTATTATTTTAACAATTTGTTACTCATTTACCCCTTTTCCACCAAGGCAGTGCTGGTGCTGGTTCGGAGCCAGAGCCTAGTTTCAAACCGGTTCTATGTCTTTCCACACCCAAAGCACCAGCTCCGAACCAGGAAAAGTGGTTCTTAAGTAGCACCAAATCATTGCTGTTCTAGAAGTAAGAACCGCTTGCGTCAGCGACTGGGGGCAAGGTTACCGTGACCAACAAGACGAACAGAAACTTGTGACCACCATTTTTGAATTAGCAGCTAATCGAGCTAATAGCTGCTCGATTGTAATCTCCATCTATATAAATTACGGCGAGCTGCACAAATGCGTTGGATTCGCTGTGTTTTGATGCCGATGTACGATCGTAAAGCCATGTGAATCAATAGTAGAGAAAGATGAGACGTATACAGTGACGTAAGACCTGGCTCTGTGGTGGCTCTCTAGCCCGTGGAAAGGCAAACCGTTTCTCAGAAGGCTCGTCAGTTGAACCAACTCCGAACTGGCACTAGCACTGGCTCTGAACTAGCACCCGGTTCATTCTGGTGGAAAAGGGGTAATTGTCATGGATCACAGATGTTACAGGCCATAACTATATAATATTTTCTGTAAAAAGTCACAATCGTGTTGCATTGTGGTCTATAGATCTGTCTGAAGTGTAGCCAACATGTTGAGTAGACTCGCTCCCTCTGTCAAAATCAAGGGGTCGAGAGTCTGTCCAAATAAACGGGTTCATGTAACCAGAGGGTGGTGCTGCCAATAACACCTAAAAGCTGTCAATCAACAACAGAAGAAGAACACATTGTCTCACACGCACACTGTAGACTTGCGTGTCATATAACGGTTACGGTAACTTGGGATGATGTCAAATAAGAGTCATAGTTTCAGCACGATACAATGCGGGGGAGGGGTGCGATTTTCAAATAATAATCAAATAATTCCCAGTGATCATCAAATATTATTTTTGTTTGAAATGCCCATCCCTATGACAAAGTTGAACGCACTTCAAAATAGCAGCGGGAATTCCCCTGAGGGGAAGTGCTTAGGGAAGTTTGAGAGTGTATGTCAAAAAGTGGAGCTAAACGCAGCCTAGAAACTTCCAGGCAAGTGTGTTCGGGCAGGTTGGAGCTAAACTCTGCAGAACATTGGCCCTTCAGGAACAGGTTTGGACACCTCTGCTCTATGTTGACCATCAGCATAGGGTATTGTCAGGACAAAAATAAGGGCTGGTTCACACAGAATGCATTTGAATTGGCAGTGGAATGGGGAAAAAACGAAAGGTCTCGAGACACGTCTTTTAAAAGTTTAAGATTTTTACTTGAGCGCTGCATTTTTAAAACACTGCATCATGCGCAAGACGTTGCAAAAGGAGCGCGAGCGCAATGGTCATACACGTCCGTCTACCGCATGCTTACATTGAAAAATAATGGAAAAGTAGCGCAGTGGAATGGAAAAACGTGTTCTGTGTCAACAGCCCCTAAGCACTTCTGTTTCTTACACGGGAGCTTCTGTTTACTTCAGGGGTCCAATCCTGCTCCTGGAGGGTCAATGTGCTGCAGAGTTGAGTTCTCAGCTTAGTGTTGGAGTTTAACTCAGCTGGAAGATGGCCCTCCAGGAGGAGGATTAAACACCCCTGGCCTACTTGAATGCTTCCATGGGCTTGTTTCCATCTAGTATTAAGATTGGAGATCTGATCACAAGCACATTGCTGTTTTCACCTGGTATTCACATGCTTCTCCAATGAATCTCCTGTTACCACTTGTGATCAGATTCTGTCATACCCTGCATCAGTGGAACTAAACTCTAGTCCTGGGGACCCACCGCTCTGCAGATTTTGTAACCATTAAGGAAGTCGTTATCTTTACACTTATGTAAAGCTGTTAAGTTTCGTGTTCCCCGGTTGGATTATTATCTTGTCTTCAGGTTTGGATTATCTTTGTATTGTGTAATAAAAACGGCTTGCATAAGATCCTCACCTCTCCTCGTCCCTGCTACACCAGTGACACAAACTTCTTGCTTCTGGATATTCTGCAGTCTAACACAAACCACCAGCTTCATGGAAAGAAATTACTCCATAAAGGACAAATTATGAACAATATAAAGATCTCATTTCAAACTAATGTACACCTAATGATTATCTCACCCCTGACTGGCTAATCATTTAACTCAGGGTGGTCTATTATATCTTTTCCGTTAGCATTCAAATTCACCATCAACGGCAGTTGCTATGGTATTTAGCATAACATGTCTTCAATATGTAGGGGAACGCTTTTTGACTTTCTCAGTTTGACGTTCAGAGTATTTCTTTTTTCCCACATTAATTTCACACACGTCTAGTACAGTTATGTGGTTTTGTTTCATTAATACAGTGTATACTTTTTTTCTTGATTTACCCCAAAAAAATTTAAGTGAAATGTGACAACATGCCCCATAGGAGGAGTACATTGTAACATGACCAAATGACAGCTTAAAATGTTATCTGATATAATCAAAAAAATATCCAAGACAAACTAAAATATTTTGTCAATAAAATACAATTATTAACCTTTTCAAATAAAATAGTGGCATTTTTTAATCATTAAAAATAAACACATTTTTGAGTTTGACAACAAACACACCACAAAACACAGCTATACAGCATAGTTAAAAACATAATAATAATTAATAACATTAACTCTCAGTCTTTATTCACCTTTTTCTCATGGTTTCTCAATAGAATTGATAAAAGTATAGAATATAAAATCATAGTTCTAATAGGGGCTCATTGTAACGCAGTGTGACAACATGCCCCACCTGCACAGCTGGGATTTAACCCCGGCTCGTGTCTTCTGCTGGTTAGATCAGCATTAAAGAACGATCTCAACTGTTAAATAACAGATATAAGATGAAAATAATATCAGATTTGTCTTATTTTAAATAAACACAAAAAACAGAGATAAAAAATTTACATAGGTAAGAAATTTACTTGCTATTGTTAAATAAATGTTCAGTGATATCTTCCAAAGATTTTTAAATTTTTGGCGCAATTTTTTCTCTAAATAATGTTGATATGGCAACTAGTAAATACACTAAGTTTCGTCATGCTGGCATGTGTGGAAATTTTTTAAAACGTGTGTGTTACAACAACTAGCTCCGCGTTAGGTTGTGCCCCGCTCTCCCCTACTTCTTTATACTGTCAGTTTTGTATAACAGAATATTTTGTTTTGGATAATATCTGACACTACTGGCACAACATTCATTAAAAGAAATAAACATTTGAAATATATCAGTCTGTGTGTAATGAATGAATATAATATACAAGTTTCACTTTTTGAATGCAATTAGTGAAAAAAATCTACTTTTTGATGATATTCTAATTTTATGACAAGCACCTGTATGTGAGCATAGCCTGCTCTAACAAGAACTACCATAATACTATAGTTTTTGGACATGCTACTATGGTATTTTTTAAAGCACCTTGGAGTGTAACCGCATTATGAAAATTCTGGTGAATCATTTACTCACCCTCATATTATTTAAAAACTGCATTTCTTCTGTGACAGAATTCTCATTTTTGCGTCAAATATCCCTTTATGGATCTACACGCCAATTTTGAAAACAAAATCTACAGTATACAAGGTAAAACATTCTCTGTAGGCTTTGATAGTTAAAAACAGTATTATACCACAACACAGATTTACTGTGGTAACACATTGACCCAGAGTACCCAAAGCCTGCTGTCAGCCACTGTTTTCTCGCTACACACTGACACTAAGCAGCTGCTAATGTGGTCAATCTGATGAATAGACAGCACATGCTAATATCCCAAATGATCTTCCCTGCTTTTCCAGAAAAAAATGCCCTGATACTCCCAGTTACGAGCTCTGACCTCACATAGCCCGCGAAACAACAATGGCAGCCCCTACGGATGCGGTGTTTATGAAAGTCGTACATTAAAAACCAAATCATTTATTAAATAAGGTATTGCTCTAACGTTATTTATCCGCAAATGCTATACATTATCAGCAGCTTTTCTAGCGTTAGCTAGTTTTCAGTCCATTGAGTGCAAGAATAAATAATACCAAATACATTTCCAAATATACAAATAACGTAAAATAAAAGGTATAACAGCTTCTCTTGCCTTATGCGCTGTTTTTTCTCCTCCGTTTCCCTCAAATAAGCAAGGAGTAAGCACCTTTGGCGATATAAATGATTGTAAATGAGCATAAGCACCGTACGGTCCGCCATGCTTTGTTGTTACATCTAGCTATCGCTCAGGCAGTTTGGCGTGACTTTGCCTGGAACGCTACAAAGTCGTGAGTCGTGGTTTGAAGTCGTAACTTACGGGCTCAAAAACCTGCCTGGAACGCAGCATTAATCAATGTATTGTAGGCCAAAATATTAGTCTGATCACTTAGTGACTCATGCCACGTTCCAGGCAACCCGTAACCCGTGTTTTTCCAACCTTCTACCCGTGAAAGTGCACTGGAACGGCAGTCAAACGCGTGACTTCGTACTAGATCGATGTACTCCCAGTTATGCGCTCTGACGTCACATAGCCTGCGAAACAACATTGCAGCCCCTTACGGATGCAGTGTTTATGAAAGTCGTACACGGTGAGAAATAGACTAAATAATACACACATGATTATGTATTACAATGTTATGTGTGTGAAACGATGTCGTGAAAATATATCGCCACATGGAAATGTTGGGCATATAGCTAACGTTAGGTAAACCTGAACTTGACCATGCAAACGATCATGCTTATAAAAAAATAATGTAATGTACAATTTCTCAGCATAGCGAAATTAGACATACAATGTTTAGCTAGCCAGCTCACAGTGTGCCTGATCTCATGCTTTTATCATCATCAGAAATTATTGTAAATGAGCATAAGCCCCGTACGGTCCGCCATGCTTTGTTTACATCTAGCTTCCACAATTCCTTGCGCTCAGGCAGTTTGGCGTGACTTTGCCTGGAACGCTACAAAGTTGTGAGTCGTGGTTTGAAGTCATAACTTACAGGCTCAAAAACCTGCCTGGAACGCAACATCAATTGACCTATCGGTAAGCCCCGCCCCTCGAACACAGATGAGCCAATGGCAGTTGAGTATCAGTTGCACAGGGACCAGAACTCGGACATCTTTAGGTTTCAGCGCCATAGAGAAACATTGGAAGATCCGAAGCTCTCATCGGTTTGATGGTGTTTATGCTACAAAAATAGTAAAACGATGTGCCTGGGGTACTTGTATCACTGATTCAAGATATCCTGGTTGTCATAACTCTCATTAAGTTACTAAAGTTAGTGAATCCATGCTAACGTACAAAACTAAATAGCTAACTGTTCTCACAACATGTACACGAAGGTCTACATTTCAGTGCCTCTCCATATTAAGCTGGTTAAATGTAAATACATTTAATCTGCGGTACATGAACAGTGTTGATCCTGGATGTTATCATCTGCGATCGTGACGACCGTAACATGAGGCTTCTCCCGCTTGCATTTGTAAATCCTCGCTTCCAAATTAATCTTGTTACCCACCATATTTCTTTTAAAATCTTTTATATATCCCTCCATGGCATATTTAAGTCCTACACTGCAAAAAATGCTTTCCTTATTTAGTATTTTTGCCTTGTTTCCAGTCTAAATATCTAAAAAATTCTTAAATTAAGATGCAATTACTAGATAAGTAAAATTACATGAGATCATTTTTCTTGTTTTCTGGAAAATAAAATAAAAATGAAGTGAGTTTTGCTTAAAACAAGCAAAATGATCTGCCAATGGGGTAAAAAAAAAAATCACCCCGGAAAAACAAGAAAACGTATTTTATATAATTTTACTTATCTAGTAAAAGCATCCTGATTTAAGAATTTTTAGATATTTTGACTGGAAACGAGACAAAAATACTAAGTAAGAAAAGCATTTTTTTGCAGTGTACTTGAATGCTCCTCGACAAGAGGTGGTCCTTCTGTGTCCAAAATTGATCAGAAACATCTTGGGACAAGGTTTTCACACTGACAGCTGTCATTGTAAGACAGTTAGCAACTCTGTTTGTTTGTCCGAGTTAGCAACAGTAACTAAGGGGGGGGGGGGGGGGGGGGGCTTACCAATATGTCAATTACGATTTTTTTCCTCCCACGTGGCACAGATCGAATGTGACCCACAAACATGTAAGCAGGAAAAAAGCATATGGATTCTGATATTCTCAGATCAGTTTTATACGGAGCCCCGCACATGACATGCAAGAAAAAAAAGTTAATTGTGTGCACAATTTACTATTCCATTCCTTCGATTTACTATTTCATTCCCTAAATTTACTATTTAGTTCCCTAGATTTACTATTTCGATCCCTTGATTTATAAATCGTGCGCACAATTTACTATTCCATTCCCTCGATTTACAATTTCATTCCCTATATTTACTATTTCGATTTAGCAAATCGAGGGAAAGAATTAGTAAATCATGTGCACTTATAAATTGAGGGAACAAATTAGTTAATTGGACGCATGATTTAGCCTACTATTTTTTTCCTGCATGTCAAGTGCGGGGCTCCGTAGTTTCAGGCCTCATTCATATGTGGAAATAAATCTGATATTAATCAAATACGTGCATTTGCGTTTGCCATGTAGTCGGACAGATCAGATATTACCGTCAATGTGAGTCGCACGCCATTGGAAAAGCGACAGTGGCGAATGACGTCCACTTAGGTGGACACCAACTGCGGTCACGTGACTCTTTTCAATGGCGCAATGGAGGACGAAAGCTTAACCCAATGTTTTGTTGACCTTTAAAGATGGTATGGAAAGCAAAAGCTTCATTATCATTTAATCTGTGTCCATTGCAAATCACGCCATTTTGACTTCCTTTTCAGTATAAGCTTTTCCGGGTCACTACGTCTACCTTTGGTTGTTTCGCCAAGTGTATAATGTAAATGTAGATATCGGATATGAGTCACTTTAAAAGAAGATGTAAGCTGGTCGTCAACAAAAACAACAAGCCACACTTTTTGAGGTCTCATTCACGTTTGTAGCACAAACATTGCAGCGCGGTTGACATGCTATAGCTTAAAACTGTAATAAGTATAAAACGTATGTATGTAAAACTGCAAGATTTGGTTTGCAATGATAACATCAGAAGAGATCTTTGTTTGTTTAGAGCTGCAGTTGTTGCACACTCACACACACTCGGCCCTTCGAGAATTCTGCTGCATGCTGTGAAAAATCCTGATTGCATTGAGCATCATGGATGTGTTTTTAAAAGCATTTAGCCCTTTGGCAATTAGTTAGGTCTTAATGTACAATGTCAAAACAAGCCATCGATCCACTGATTGATCAGTCTTCCCTTTCTTTTTCCCCTCTGCACACGTCGGTGAAATGGGAATTGGAACAATTTCTTGTCTTATTCTACTTTTGAAGCTTCAGATCTACTACAGCAACGTTAATGCTACATAAACTTTATGGATTGTGCCGTATCATCATAAATTGTTTTCAACTTGCTCTGGTCTCCATCATGTTTCTGTATGAGATAAATTTTCAGGCTGGCAGCCAATAAGACATAAAAAACATGGCTGTCAATAAAGCATTTTAGTGGCTGTAGGTCAATACGTTCAGCCCATGTTGTCAAAGCACTCTGTATGAACCTCTATTGACCAACCTATAAACATGGACCTATGCATAACTCACTGTCACAATAACACACTCCACACGCACACGTGTTGAGGTAAGACATTACACTTTTATTAAATACAATGGTGGACAACTTGACTGGTCCATATACCTCAGAGAAATCATACAGATAAAGACGTTTGATTGTACTTTTGTAGCTGAGTGTTTAACTGTATAACACACTTGATACTTTGCAGAAATCTTTTTTTCCAGGTGTCAGTAGACATGTATCATTAAAAAGTATCAAGAAAAGTATACTAGGTGGGAAGTGTCTTAAGAATGTTGGATTCCAAGTCAACTTGAAACAGCCGTTTTCCTTCTGAAAATTGGTGACTGGTGAAAAGGAAAGTTGTTTCAGGCTAGGAAAGTGCAAGAAAGTAAGGTAGATCAATTTCGCTGTCATGTTGACTTTAACACTTTAATTGTGGACAGTAGTTTAGCTTATAGACATTCTGAAACATCAGAAGAAGTTCTGTACATGTAGAAGACAGTATTTGATATGCAGTCACAGTTTATTGTTCTGTCGCAGACTAATCTAAACCGCTGAAACTTCCCATACATATTGATATCTTTGAACGACCTCATGAAAACCTCATGAAAATAAGAATGAAAGTTGCAAAAGTAGACATTTCAATACTGATACTTCATGATAGTTTGTTGTACTGTTTTTAAAAAAAGCTAATTTAAAAACATTTAAAACATTGTTCTTCAGTAAAAAATGGCTTCATTACAGAAACTCAACAGAAAAAAAATACATTGTTAATGAGAATTTGAGAACATGTACTTAATGAACATAAAAAAAGTCACAATCCAAAATTAGGCTTCATTGTTTTTGTAGTCAACATAACTTGAGTTATCTCAAAGTTCACCCCAAAATAAATAATCTTCCTATATTTTTTTCATCAATACATCCCATTCCACAACCCTTGAACCCAGAAACCACCTCTACATTCACTCTCAACCAAATATGAACAAAAATATAATAATTATTTTTAAATAAATAAAATCATTTACAGGCAAACACAAAAGTGCTTCACATTAAGTACAAAATAAATTAAATATAAAATTAAAAGTGACATCTCTTCAAGAATATTCCAAAAAAGTAAAGAACTCCAAACTTGTGTAAACTATTTTGGGGATTTTACGCTCAAAAAAGGTATTTTTTGGAAGATATTTGTTTGACGGCATTGAGTACAGTGTGTAAAGTCTTGACAGTGCAATAATCAACGCAAACAAAAAGGATGCTTTGATATCTCTATAGTGATAAATAGATATAATCATTTATGTATGATAAAAGGAATTAGAAACGTGGGTTTTAGTGAGGTGATTCATGTTTATCTCTCTTTAACATTATTTTCCTCCCCTCGTCTCATTCTCTCCATCCTGTCCCCTCCCGTCTCTCCTCTTCTCCCCACTGATAGCGTATATGAGTCTAGAGGGATTTGCTGCTAATAGGAGACATTTGTCCTGTAATGAAATATATATTACACTATAGCAGTTGTACGACCCAAAGCTTGAGTACTACATTAGTGCTTCAACTCAGTAGTAAAACATGGCGAATGAGAAAGAGAGAAAGAAAGGTCGTAATTTAGCCCGCACCATCATAATCAGCCACTCTGCATAATTAAGCTCCTGTAAGAAATGCAAGCTGATGGTATTGAAGCATGGCCTCGTCTCAAATGACTCCATTCAGCCCTCCATGGTGTACGTCGTGTACAGACCTGAAGACCATGGCCGTTGATTTGATGGAGGGCACAGAGGCGGAAAACAGACACGCTGGTTGTGAGGCTTAGCTTATGAATATTTAAGGTTATGCACAAATAATTTAACATGATCTTATAAATATGAAGCATCTGGAAATCAGGTCAGTAGTAGAGTAGAGTAGTAGAGTTCAACTCCAAGTCAGAACTGAAATGTGAAAAATGACACTGATTAAAGATGTCCAAAAATCATACATCATAACTAATTCTACAAACAGATCGCTACTCATACTAACAAAATATAAACTCCTGCTCGACAACTGGAGATGCATTCACTGCACTGGACATAACCCTGCTGCAAACTATTTCATAAAGTGGTGGGACAAAATTGACAATGGCAAAAGTAGAGGGGACATGTCCCACTATAAATAACGCCTATGTTCTTGACACGTTTTAATGGATTACTTTGCATTTCAGATTAGCTCGGCAGCAACAACATCCTGTCAGTGTCCAGAAGCATTTAATTTGAGTTGCTCAACTGTAAAACTACGTCGGTAACGTCCAGTTCTATAAACACACATGTATACTTATAGATATAGTTGCAGTTTGTCACCGTTGATCACCATGCTAGTTTCACGTTCTGTGCTTTGTATCGGATGTATGACATAAAAGATGGGAGCTGACAGGACCAAATCTGTCCAGTGGGCAGAAAAGTTGTTTACTTCTCCTCTCATTTGTGTTTGGTCATTATTCGGAGATGCTATTTCCTCTTCCTCAAGTCCCGAAAGCATTTATTCACTGAACTGGAATTTTCAGGTGTGAACTTGGTCCAGAAGTTGAGGATGGTCAACCGTTGGGGATTTTGTTCTCTGTAAGCAAATCTATAGTCACTTGAGCACGGCTCTTTCCATTTAATCCATTTTTGTTCATAAATACATAATTCATAGTCATTGGACACAATCCTGTTGCCAATGTATCTAGAAGTTTACATTGAGAAGAGGAGCAGTCGATGAGGAGGAGGGAGGAGGTGTTAAAGCTGTAGAAGAAAGAGATTTGGGGTGGGATAGAGGATGGGGCAATTTCAGGAATCCACTCGCAGTCCCACACGCGGCACATGCTCTCTTATCCCAGGATGTCCAGATACACCGGTGATGCCTTGGCCAGGTTGAGGAGCAGGTTATTGATCTCTTTAATGTTGAGTCGGGTGTGCGGCTCTCTCTGCCAGCATCCCAGCATCAAGTCATACACCTCCTTTGGACAGGTCCGGGGTCGCTGCAGTACACGACCTTGGGTGATACATTCAATCACCTACAAAAGAGCAAAAGTGAAAGGACAAACAAAATAAATGTCCAGAAATGTGGGAGGCAAACTGCTATAAATGTAGAAAATAATTGTTTATTAAGATACACCACCATGCAAGAAGCAATAGAGTTTGAATATACAGCAGTTTGAAGTTTATATAGTGTAGCCTTGTGTTTTTGAATATTTCAAATCTGAGATTTGAAGGTTTTGAAGGGATGCAGGCCTTGCTCGGTTTGTTGCTAGAGTCTTCACGTTAGTTGCTAATTTGCTCTAGGTAGTTGATAGGGTGTTCTGGGTGGTTCCAAGGGCAGGGGTGTCCAATCCTTCTTCTGGAGGGCCAATGTCCTAAAGATTTTAGCTCCAACTTGTCCCAACACATCTAGTAATCCTGAAGACCTTGATTAGCTGGTTTAGGTGTACTTAAATGAGGTTGGAGCTAAACTCTGCAGGATAGTGGCCCCCCAGAAGCATGATTGGACACCACTGTCCTAGGATGTACTGGGTGGTCTCTAAGGCACAGCTTTCCAACCCTGTTCCTGGAGGCACATTTATATGATAACATTGTAATTTATATGAGCTACATGGGAACTCAAGACATCTAGCAGATGATGGGTTAAGAAAGTCTGTCTGCTTTTTGACCTGGGGACCAGATAGTCAAGCACTAACACTACAAAGAAGCAGGTCAGGTTTACTCTAAAAACTCTGCCAATTATATATAAATCCTATGTTATTCTGTGGACACCAGGGGTTTTCAAACCTGTCCCGTAGGATCCCAAGCACTGCACATTTTGTATTTCTCTCTCATTAACACGCCTGATCTCATCAGCTCATTAGTAGAGACTGCAAGACCTGAAGTGGGTGTGTCAGATAAGGGAGTCATGTGCAGTTCTGGGGATCCTCCAGGACAGATTAAAAAAAACCTTGATTTAGACAACAAGCCATTAGGAAGAGTTCTTTTGGTGTGCCTTCAGGAACAGGGTAGGGAAACACTGCCTCAGGGTCTTCTAGTTGGTTGTGTGTTCTAGATGCTTTTTATGGTGTGCTGTGTGTTTGATAATGTGTTCAAGGAGGCTGGTAGGGTGTTCTATGTGATCTCTAGGGCAGGGGTAGGCAACCTTTCTCCAGTAGCAGGGTTGGGTACCCCTCGCTCTAGGGTCTTCTGGTTGGTGACTAATGTGTTCTAGGTAGCTGCTATGGGTGTGCTTGGTGGTCTTTGAGGTCTTCTGTGTGGATACTAATGTGTTCTAAGTGATTTCTATAGTATTCTGGGTGGTTTCTGGGGCATTGGTTACTCGTCAGAACAGCCTAAAGAACTGTATAAAAAGTCCAAAATGCACAGAGCAGTAATACCACATTAATCAAGTAGATTAGTTGGATCAAATTTGTTGGCTCATTTACTTCACTGCATGGAGATAACATGGGTGTGTATGTTATGCATCAGTACCTCATTATTTGACAGTTGGTACCAGGGCTGTTTCCCATAGGTAAAGATCTCCCACAGCACCACTCCCAGACTCCAGACATCACTCTCCGTGGTGAACTTCCTGTACATGATACTTTCTGGTGGCATCCAACGGATTGGCAGCATGGTGTGACCTCCAACCTACACATGTGAAACAGCAAGTGCACAATGATTCATCTGGCATATTAAGTCACGGTGCTGATGTAGACGTGACGTGAGTTCAAATCGGTCGAATCAATAAAAGTGGTACTGGACAAACAATGTCATTGATTACAAAAATAGAATGCCACTGAAATTCAAAATATATGGTGGAATTGCGGTTTGACATTAAGATGACCAGGTGTGCTCAAATCGATAAAAACAAGATACATAAAATCAAGCTACTCTAACAAAACTCCCTGCATCTGACAGGCGCTAATGGATAAGATCCATACAGACTTTTAGAGCAAGAGTAGAGAGTGGATACTAGTTTGTTGCAATTGGAGCATTGTTCAATCCAAAAAGCTCTCAGGCAAATGCTGACAGTATTTCCAGTTCAGGACCTCAGATGGTGCCGTAAGTTGCGCCTCTCAGGATTTGGATGCTGTAAGCTTGGGGAGTTGGTCTAGCCTGGAGCTCAACCCCAAAACCAATCATTTCATTTATTAGCTTTCTCCATAATGCGCTGCCTCTGAAATATTAATTATGAGATTGTGGTCCAGTATGTGGATTAGTCTCAGATTAATTGGTTTAACATACTGGACTCATCAAATATTAAGGTCAAAAGCTTTTAGGCTTTTCACTGGTCCCATAGTGGAGCTACAGACTGGAAGGGTCACTTAAAAAGAGGTCTACTGCACAAGCACTATTACAAGCCTTTTCCCCCTGCAATCAAACACACACACTCATCCACACAACAACATCCTGCTAAAAAGCTTAGACCAGTTTGCACCAGTTTAAAATCCAAGGTTCTTTCAATTGGTTTTAGGTGGGCAATTACTGGCAAAGCTGGTTATTGTTGCAGGTCATACCATGTTTTTGCTCACACTGTCAAATAGTCTGTTAAAGTATGCACAAAATATATTGTCCACTATCTTTTGTACATTGTATTATTTGGTACATGGTATATTTTGGACATTTTTGGAATTTTTGTTCAATAAATAACCTACTTTCTTCCTAAAAAGGAGCATTGTTTAGGTTACATTAATAATAGTAATGGAAATGACCGACTATTGAGATATTACACTTTACTAAAATGACATGAAAGCTATTCACACACTATTTTACTTTCATAATTGGGGAAATATTGATATTCAGGTAGAGCAACATCATCTTTAGTTAATAAAAACTGTGTTTCGAAGAGGGACTGGTGACATGCAGAGGCAGAGCAAGTTATAATATGTGGATGAAAGATTAAAAAGATGTTTTTTTTGGTATATTGTGTAGTGATGAATGGTGCGCAATATTACCAAGGATGTGTATTAAGAAAGTAAAGAGTGGATTTTTTATTTAAAACAATTGACTCTCTATTAAAGAATTAAATGCAGACAAAGGCTTTTTTATTTAATGACTTTATGAGGATTCTCAACTAAAGTTTCTGAATATAGGTTATAATGCACAAATGTGGCTTCATAAGAAGTTCTATGGTTATACAACATGCTTTCACAACTTAACTCCACCCATCAGCCTCTGCCTGAACAGCTGTTTCTATGGAAACTGATGTTCTATAGGTCTAATCAATGGTGTACACAATGCGCACACACACACAAATCTACTGACCTGCATTTGAATCTCAATGGAGGCTCATATAATGGAGATGTGTCATGATATTCATCAGTATACAGAGATAAATGAACTTGGCACACTTGTCGATGAAGAGAGTTATCTAATAGCACATCTCTGCATGTATAAACATCATTCACTGGATAGATGATTCACACTGAATACATGAATGGAACACAATAGAAGAACATCATGTTATCAAAGAAAACATTAAGTTGTCTGTCTCTCTTCAAATGCTTTATGTCCTAAATATGTCCCCCCCCCCCCCCAACTTAGGCCCCTCTCCTTCTCGGTAGGCCCTCATGCTGAATTTGGGGGTGAATACTAATGAGAGATCTTTAATGACTTTTTCAGCTTCTGTCTGATGGCGCAAGCGTTCTATTCTTTTTCTTTGCTGTTGCCATAGTAACCCCTCTTTCCTGTTCCCACGCCACCTTCCTCCCTGACTCCTAATCTGGGAGAGACTTACTGACGGTAGTGAATCAACACACACATACACACTGAAATTCTGCTGACATCATACAGGAAGAGAGCCAGTAGGGTCAAGGTGTTCGAATAGCTAGTATTCAGTGATCTGTGTAGCAAAAAACATGAGAAGCATATTGATTTATACATGTACTGGGAAAGGATTTGAATGCCGACTTTAAGTGTCCTTGTAAAGTCAGCATTAATTTCTAACTAATAAAATCTGAAACAGAATTTAAGGTAATGCATCTTGATCTCAGTTTAAATATGAATCTGAATACTGATATAATCTGGCCTAATATACATGCTGTATATTTAACTTTAAGCTACTCAACCACCTTTGCTGGAGCTGTTGTTTTTCAGCAGGGTACTTTTTTCTTTTTATACTACATTTGCATTTTATTAACATAAAAAATGTGTGCTGGCGGAGACTTTACAGAGTGCTTGACTCTTGCATTGTCAATACAAGATCTTGACCAAAAATGTATGCACCTCTTGATAGAAATAAATGTTGCAATGCACCTCTTGATGGTTATTTCTATCAAGTGGTGCATCAATTTTTGGTCAAGATCTAGTGTTGACAATGCAAGAGTCCAGCACTCTGTAAAGTCTCCTCCAGCACATCCCAAAGACTTTCAATGAATTTACGGTCTGGACTCAGAGGTGCCAAATCATGTGTGAAAATGATTCTTCATCCTCCCTCACAACCATTCTTTCACAATCTGAGCCTGATGAATCTTGACATTGTCATCCTGGAATATGGCCATGATGTGTTTTCCTACATGGTTGTTTAAGAAATGAAAAGCTACACACTCCATCAATAGGGTTAGAAGAACTGTTGCCAAACATATAACATGCTAGAAACATAATAATCACTGCAATAATGATCCAATCATAGACTCTTAAGCATTTGCCTATTTAAATCCAAACAGCGACTTTTTTATGGCTGGGCAGTGAGACATTTGGATGCCTAAACATGTATCTATGTCATTGCATTACATAACAAAACAGCAATACAAACTTTTATGCGTAATTTAAAAATCCAAATGTATTTTGGGGACAAAAGCACAGACAAACTATAAAGCAAATCTTACCCGATAGTAATCCGTACTGTAGACATCTCGGGACATCCCAAAGTCTCCAATCTTCACCAGGAGATTCTCCCCGACTAGGCAGTTTCGTGTGGCCAGGTCTCTGTGGACAAAGTGCTGGGAAGCCAGATACACCATGCCTGCGGCGATCTGCTGCGCAATATGCAGCATCTGAGACTGAGTGAGCTCTGCCTGCTGCTGCACCTGTCCGTCAGCCATCAGAACTGCATCAGGACCATGAGCCCTGCGGGTGGATAGAGAAAGTAACAACCTCAATCAGACCACAATTCACAAACATTCATTTTAAAGTCAGAGAGCTGTCAAAGGTGATGATACACAGGGCAACTTTTTGAGCAATGTTGCCGTCAATGGGCAACCGGGTGAGACACAGGGCCCACAACTGATCTAAAGTATCCAGATAGAAATTTGTTGCCCATTCTCGATGGGAAAGTGCCCAAGCAACATCGCTCGGCAACATTGCTCAAAAAAGTTGCCCCGTGTATCATCACCTTAAAGGGATAGTTCACCCAAAAATGAAAATTACCCCATGATTTACTCACCCTCAAGCCATCCTAGGTGTATATGACATTCTTCTTTTTGATGAATACAATCGGAGTGATATTAAAAAATGTCCTGGCTAATCCATGCTTTATAATGGCAGAAAATGGCAAGCCCAAAAAAGTGCATCCATCCATTATAAAAGTAATCCACACGGCTCCAGGACGTTAATAAAGGCCTTCTGAAGCAAATTGATGGGTTTGTGAAAGAAAAATATCCATATTTAACACGTTATAAAGTAAAATATCTAGCTTCTGGCGGACCACCTTCCATATTCAACTTACGAAAAAAGCATAAATGGCGTGACGTATGACGCCGGACATAGCGTAAGTGTTTTGAACTGCGAGAGGCGTTACACTTCCTTCGTAAATTGAATACGGAAGGCGGTCCGCCGGAAGCTAGATATTTTACTTTATAAAGTTTTAAATATGGATATCTTTCATCCACAAACCCATCTATTCACTTCAGAAGGCCTTTATTAACCCCCGGAGCCGTGTGGATTACTTTTATAATGGATGGATATATTTTTTTTGGCTTCAAATTTTGGGCTGCCATTCACTGCCATTATAAGGCTTAGAAGAGCCAGGACATTTTTTTAATATAACTCAGATTGTATTCGTCTGAAAGAAGAATGTCATATACACCTAGGATGGTTTGAGGGTGAGTAAATTATGGGATAATTTTCATTTTTGGGTGAACTAACCCTTTAAAACATTATATAATTGGCCATCAACACCCTGGTAGATAATTTGGATTTCAGGGAGAGTAGTTTACCAACTACAAAGCAGCAATGAAAGTCCTATGATTTACTTTGTATTAGTGACAGATTTTCAATAGCTACATGAAAAATTATGTGGAATTATTGGCTTACAAGGACAAAGCAATCAAAGAAAAAATGTGTCTAAGCACTATTGGATTCCAATACGAACACACGTTCAGGAAGTTGTACCTGAGGAACTTGTTGAGGTCGCCATGCTTCATGTACTCAAACACCATAATAAGCGGATCGCTCTCCACACATACTCCATAGAATGTGACGATGTGCTCGTGCTGCAGATTGGTCAACAACTCAGCCTCACGATGGAAATCCTTCCTGGCATTCTCGCTGGCCTCTTTCAATGTCTACAAACACAGAACATGTACAAATACACTGAGTATACCGACTACCTTTATTCAACACAAAGTTTAGTATGCTAACATCAACGCTAAATTTAACAGCCAACCTTGACAGCCACTAAGATCTTCTCCTGTTCTGCAGACAGGTTGTAGCATTCGGCCAGGAACACTTTCCCAAACGCTCCTTCTCCAAGTTCCCTCTTCAGTACAATGTTGTGCCTCTTAATGTGCTGAACAACTGTCGAAAGAACAAAACAATCACACATTTATGTTACATTTTGACTTTTTGCACTGCCCTTATACTCTGTAACCTTCAATAACAAAATAGTATAATGGGATTGGAGCCAAACATGGTGGACATGGGTTGTGACCTTGGGGATCAAGATCTGTGAGATTGTGGCTCACAGGATGAAGACTCGGAAGCTGATGACTCCTGAAGACTGGAGACTCAAGGGGGAGTTGAAATCAGGGAACTTGAAACCAACTTGAAATCATGAAACCAAGTGATAGTCTCAGTAACAGCAGAATCAGGAACATTCTCTCAAACAGGAAACATTAACAAGGTCTTCAGGTACAGGTAATTCTGGGATGGACGATGCAGGAACTTTAGATGCAGTGGCCATGGCTGGAACCTCACGGAGCAGAGCATCCTCCATGACATGACTCAAAAAAGGAAACGATCAGGCCTCAAGCGATGGACTCCTCTGGCAGAGATGTGCTGTGTGCTTCTGGTGAAAGGGCATTAACAAACTCTCCAGAGTGATGTTGGATGTATTCCCTCAATGTGAGTTTTCCCATTTCTGGTAAATCCACAATAAAAAAAAATATTTTACGTGAATCCAGATGGATTTAAAGGTAGGGTATAGGCAATTTGTTTTCATAAACGTTATACTGGTTGAAACTTTCTTCACATCCTGATAGCAATCAATAATGCCTGGTTCTCTCTCATCTATCACTGTTGTCGTCACTCCTCCTTTTATCCTCCGCAAACTCCTCCTCTCGGACTCGAGGCAGGTTCCCACAGCTCTCGGCCCCGCCCTGCTTGCCACATACCCCCATCACCCCTCGCAGGCCGGAGGGTACCTGACTGAGCTCTACCTCCCTCCCCCAGTTGGAAATCTGCGGTGTCGTCCAACTGATGCTCGAGGTGGTGGGGACAGACTAGCTCGCTGCCCGTCCGCCTGGGTTCTGGAGGGGCGGCTGCCATCCAAGAGGGAGCGGAGCAGGGAACAGGAGACTTGTTGCTGACTGCCTGAACACAGAGGAGCCGTCGCCGTCAACCAGGCAGCGGAGAAGCTAGAGCACCGTCCACCTAGACATATCCAGCCCCACCGCCAGGCATCACGGAGGAGTTCACTCAGCTGGTAGATCACCCGATGGCTTTGAGTTTTGGGAACCGGACCAAGAATTTTATTTTTTTTCCCTCTCTCCCCTCTCTCGATTCTGTTTCTCATCATCCTTCCATCTCCTTTTCTCTCGCCTCATCTGTCCTTACCCCCGTAACTGCCCGTAACTGTAGAACTCAGTCAGGTACCCCCCGGCCTGCGAGGGGTGATGGGGGTATGTGGAAGGCAGTGCGGGGCCGAGAGCTGTGGGAACCTGCCTCGAGTCCGAGAGGAGGAGTTTGCGGAGGATAAAAGGAGGAGTGACGACAACAGTGATAGATGAGAGAGAACCAGGCATTATTGATTGCTATCAGGATGTGAAGAAAGTTTGCAATTGCTAGCCTCTCTGAAATTATACCTTTAAGACAGTTCAGAGGACTGGATATTTCATAAAAACAGGAAGAGCAATCCGCCAAAACCCGCCTGGCAGAGTTCAGAAAAAAATAGCTGTTCGATCCATATCTTGATGGTCAGATGTTCTGTAATGTAAGTCTTAGAAAACGAGAGTTGAAGAATCTAACCCTTACGAAAATGAACCATGGTTTTACTACAAATAAAACCAAAAAACCATGGTTATTGTAGTTAAACCATGGTAACCACAAATTAACCATGGTTTTGCTACTCTAACCATAGTTTAACCATGGTATTTGTGGTAAAACTGTAGTTATATAAATGGTAATCAATTAGCCAAAAAAAACATGGTTACTACACTTTTACTATAATAAAACCATGGTTATTTTTCGTAAGGGAAGTGCTACTTTATTCACAAAAGTACACAAAGATTTAAGGTTTGAGAACAAGTAACTCAAGAAACACAATAAATCAGACCTTTTCAAACATAACATGCAAACAAAGATACTTTTTTAAAAGAGATATGACATAAATCCCAAAATTGGGTGGAAATTATCTGTTAAGTATAGACACCCTAACCAATGTTAGTGCTTCAGTCACGGAAAGTTGAGCAATTTCAGATGGGTGACAAGCCTGATAGGTAGGGACTGAGTAGGTTGTTCTTGTGAGAACCTGGAGAAAAACTATATTGTTTAGAGTTTGCTATTTAAAGCATGGGAGACATACAGTAAATTACTCACCTACTTAAACTCGTCTTGTTGGAGATTCCACAAATAATAAAAAAAATGAAAATACTGTCATCATTCACTTGAAATTTACATGGTTATTCACTCTCTGATCATCTGAACTCATGTAAACAGAGCTCAAATTAAAAAAAATTTATTGACATATCATCATATTTAATTTACACAAAGTGATTGTAATGCTTATGAAGACTTGGATTAAACCGCTGGAGTATGTCCTTTTTTGTGCTTGAAACTTTTGGAGCCCACTGACTTTCATTGTACAGACAAAAACAGCTGAAACATTCTTCAAAATATATTTTTTTTGTGTGTGTGTTCTATAGACATTTCACTGGCTAAGTTTTATTATTATTATTATTATTATTATTATTGAATAATGGGTATCCAAGAGCTTCAATTATAAAAATGAGACATGCAATTCCGGACATTGGACATAATTTAATAAAAGGTGTACTAGAGATTATTTCAGATTTGGTGGAAAAGGACGTTTCTTGTCCCAGGCGTCCCTTAAGAGAGTGAGGACAGTGCAGAGATAAGACAAGATTAATCAGCCGTTTAGTGTGCTGGAGGAGAGAGAGAGAGAGAGAGAGAGAGAGAGAGAGAGAGAAGATTCTGAACAGACACTGCACTCTTAGAGATTTATCCTTAATGTGATTAAGAAATGCTTTTGAAGAAAAACTAGCCAGTCAGCCGATTACATTAGCGAGAGCTAGATGATGAGGCTGCATCGATCTACAGTAACTCACTGTACACCATAACCCTATATTAAAAGTAACCAGAGTGGGAAGGGAAGGACACAGAGAACGTAAAAAATTAGAGGCAAATCATGAGGGTTATAAAATAAATATTTAAGATGCTGTGGAATTGTGTATGCAGATGCGCAGTCATATAAGCCTGTCAAATAAATGTTTGAGTATGTTCCCCCTAGTTCAAAATAAATAAATTAGAAATTATATTTATCTGAAGAAAACGATGCCTACTGTAGGGCCATTAAGACAATTAAGTAGTTCCACCCAAATTCTCATTACCAGAATGTGAAAAAATTAAAGGGTTAGTTCACCCAAAAATGAAAATTCTGTCATTAATTACTCACCCTCATGTCGTTCCAAACACACAATTACTTTATATGATGAACAGATTGAATTCAGGCTTTTATGCACATATAAACATTCATCAACTCACTCATCAGTTGTGATAAACGGAAGCTCAAGCATGGGAACCAATGAGGTTCATTCTCATGTTACTCAAAACGTTTGAGCTTCAGCAGGAACCAATGAGGTTCATTCTCGTGTTACGCAGCACATTTGAGTTTCAACAAGAACCAATAAGATTAATTCTCGTGTAACACAGCACGTTTGAGCTTCAGCAAGAACCAATGAGATTCATTCTCGTGTTACGCAGCACGTTTGAGCTTCCACAAGAACCAATGAGATTCATTCTCGTGTTACGCAGCACGTTTGAGCTTCAGCAGGAACCAATGAGGTTCATTCTCGTGTTACACAGCACGTTTGAGCTTCCACAAGAACCAATGAGGTTCATTCTTGTGTTACGCAGCACGTTTGAGCTTCCACAAGAACCAATGAGGTTCATTCTTGTGTTACGCAGCACGTTTGAGCTTCCACAAGAACCAATGAGATTCATTCTCGTGTTACGCAGTACGTTTTAGCTTCAGCAAGAACCAATGAGGTTCATTCTCGTGTTACACAGCACATTTGAGCTTCCACAAGAACCAATGAGATTCATTCTCGTGTTACGCAGTACGTTTTAGCTTCAGCAAGAACCAATGAGGTTCATTCTCGTGTATCGCAACACGTTTGAGCTTCAGCAAGAACCAATGAGGTTCATTCTTGTGTTACGCAGCACGTTTGAGTTTCCTCAAGAACCAATGAGGTTCATTCTCGTGTTACGCAGCACGTTTGAGCTTCCACAAGAACCAATGAGGTTCATTCTTGTGTTATGCAGCACGTTTGAGCTTCCACAAGAACCAATGAGATTCATTCTCGTGTTACGCAGTACGTTTTAGCTTCAGCAAGAACCAATGAGGTTCATTCTCATGTTACGCAGCACGTTTGAGCTTCCACAAGAACCAATGAGATTCATTCTCGTGTTACGCAGTACGTTTTAGCTTTAGCAAGAACCAATGAGGTTCATTCTCGTGTAACGCAACACGTTTGAGCTTCAGCAAGAACCAATGAGGTTCATTCTTGTGTTACGCAGCACGTTAGAGTTTCCTCAAGAACCAATGAGGTTCATTCTCGTGTTCCGCTGCACGTTTGAGCTTCTGCAAGAACCAATGAGATTCATTCTCGTGTTACGCAGTACGTTTTAGCTTTAGCAAGAACCAATGAGGTTCATTCTCGTGTAACGCAACACGTTTGAGCTTCAGCAAGAACCAATGAGGTTCATTCTTGTGTTACGCAGCACGTTTGAGTTTCCTCAAGAACCAATGAGGTTCATTCTCGTGTTCCGCTGCACGTTTGAGCTTCTGCAAGAACCAATGAGATTCATTCTCGTGTTACGCAGTACGTTTTAGCTTTAGCAAGAACCAATGAGGTTCATTCTCGTGTAACGCAACACGTTTGAGCTTCAGCAAGAACCAATGAGGTTCATTCTCGTGTTACGCAGCACGTTTGAGTTTCCTCAAGAACCAATGAGGTTCATTCTCGTGTTCCGCTGCACGTTTGAGCTTCTGCAAGAACCAATGAAGTTTGTTCTCGCACGTCAAGCAGGTTCAGTTAAGGTTCAGTTAAGCTTCTGTTTATGTTTGCTGATCAATGTTTATATGTGAATAAAAGCCTAAATTCAATCATATAAAATATTAGTGTCTCTTCAGAAAATAAAGTATAACCCAATATAGTAATATTGGGGGGGAATGTACTTATTTGAAATGGTCTCAGTGCAAAACAATCCTGATAGAATATTCATATTGTTAATCTTTTTGTATTCATTGGGATAACATTGTTTCATAGGTTGGCAAGACACAAATGAAGAAACAAAGACAGACAGACAGACAGACAGACAGATCAACTCACAGGTATCAGATTTGAGCAGACTGCTGGTGCTGCGGAAGTACTGCGGGTTCTCTATGACGGGAATCTTGGTCATGCCAATGATGACGGCGTCCGCGTTCATGTCAGAGGACGAGGGTGTGTTAGAGCCATTAGACACATGATGAAGAGGGCTGGCAGAGTCATCGTCGTTACTGATGACTGAGGACGGACCTGTGTCAGAGACAAAGATTTGCACTCAGAACCATGATACTTAAAGGCTTATAAAACATTACCTTCTTGTCAAGAGTAAACTGCTATTAAAATGTCGTTTTTATTGGCATCAGGATTTTGCCACCATACTTTTATATTGATAAATTGTTTAATATTCAGTGCCACAATAAACAACCCTTGATCCAATGTTCCAACAAAATTAAACAACTAAAATTATCAATAAAAACATCAGAAATGTTTAACTAAAATATCAGAGGAAGGTCCCTCAGGGAAAGCAAGCCCATTTGAAAAGATTGATACAGTTCCAGTTTAAAGTCAAACGTTTTGGCAGAATCAGAAAGGAAAAATGTAATACATGGAGAGGGGGGAAAAAAAACAGTGGGGGGCTTCCTGTCTGACAGGATATTTGTATGGACCCAAAACTCTGAGACTACAATAAAAATGTGGGACTTGTTTTTTCATTACAAGCTGGAAATAAACAGAAAGGTAGGGTTCTGAACGATCATTTAAAACAAGTAGACTTCATGATATAAAATGATATTCTGCACTATGTTTTGGTCACTAATTAAATAAGTACATTTAAGACACTGACATCTTGTGACTCTTTGTACAGTTGGTCAGATGTTCTTGATTTAACTGAAGCACAAGATGCTCTTTAAATCATTCTCAAATCATGCTGGAGAACAAGATCATCAGGTTTTATCCAAACTTGTGGAGTTCATGCAGCTCAAATGCTGCTGTCATTAAAGCAAACGGCGAACATACAGTAACTAATTCTAAGACTAATAAATACTACAGACACAAAACCCCAATCACAGTGTTCAGCCAGTAATGATACTCAATCAGTGTCTCAAATCAGTTTTCTGTTGTAATTGGAATAAAACACAAGGAACCAACTAAAAGAAATGAATAGTGCACATGTAAACATCTTCAAGCGCCAAGAAAACCAAAAAGTTTCAACAGAATTGTCATCAAGGGTGTAGTTGTTTCATTTCCATGCAATACATCTATTGTGAACCATTCTCAAGAAAAGATACTTTGCAAAAAAGCTGATGCCCCTTTACAAAGTCTTGATTTTGTTTTTGGGCTCTACTAGAATAGGTTTTCATGCTTTATTCATATTAGACATTGTTGCAGCACCTCTCTTCCCAGTCTGTCAGTAACGCTCTGGGCGGTGTTTCTCAAAAGCATTGTGAGCTAAGTTGATCGCATAGACCATTGGTGGCAATGGATCTGCAATCTACTTATAGGCTTATGATGCTTTTGGGAAATGCAGCCCTGATTAGCTACTGTCTCTATGAAGCCCCTCCTTCCAAAAAGAGCAATGTGCTCTGATTGGTAGGCTGGACCAGTGTGTTGTGATTGGTCAACTGCTTTGAGCGTGTACGGAAATGTCACACCCCTTACCATAACCGCAGGTTTCAACACACTGGCTGCATCCAAAATCTCATACTTCCCTACTATATAGTAGGCGAAAAAACAGTATGTGACAAAAGAAGTATGTCCGAATTCACAGCACTCATAAAGGAGCAGGCAAAAAGTACCCGGATGACCTACTACTTCCGGTGTGATTCTGAAGTGTGCATACGATGGACACTTTACTATCCCATGAGGCCACAGGGGAGGATTTATGAATGGCAGTGAAGCAACATAACTGACGCTGTAGGTCACATGATAATGACAACATGGCAAATGTAGTATGTTCGGATTACATTCATATACACATTCATACTATATAGAACATACTTTATTAGCAGTCGTGAAGTAATTACTTATTCAAAATAAGTACCTACTCAAGAGAGTATGCCATTTCGGACGCAGCAACTACTAATGAACTCAATCAGGCTCTGCCCATTTTTTGCGTATGCAACTTTGCAAAAAGCACAAGAACCCCTTTAAATAAATAAATTTTTAAGTTTTAGATGGGTTTTTTTTGAGACTATAGGTGTGTTCCATTCGACCGTAAGTGGACTGCGAAGTGGACTTCACAGGGTATTCCGCCATCTTAAGTGAGATTCCAATCCGAAGGGAGCGAACATGTTCAGTTCGAAGGGTACTGCGAACGGCATAGGGAAGAAGGGAACATCGATACATCACTTCACAGGAAGTGGAGAGCGAAAATTACCCAGCTGTCATTGCGTGTCGCATCACCAGTCTGAACTAACGATGGAGCAGAGCCGTTGGAAGAGTTTTTAAACGCCTCTGCGATGGAGGAGTTTACGTATGCATTTGAATATTCATAGTTATTATACAAAACTAGAGTATGAATGGTTATGGCAATGACTGTTGTATTCGCATATTCTATTGTATGAATATGTAAACAAATTAAAAGTGTTGAGAAACAGCTGAGGCCTGTCATTTTATACTTTATTTACCTCGTTTACTATGCAGCTGCGCGTGGGAAAGAAAGCGCACAAGATGAGACCGCTACAATTATTAAGACCATTGATTAAGAACACATTAATACATAGTTATCCAAATCAAATTCAGCATCAAATCTGTTTATAGTCAATTAAATATACAAGTAGGCCTATATGTAAACTAATAAAACAAATTGACTAATACAATGTTTTGATTATATTTTTTAGGTACATACTGTTTTGTAAATGTATATTTCTTTAAAATTTTAAAGTAAATTACAATATTAATTTATGTTGCATCATAATCTGCGCGACCCTGTTGTTGCCTTTCTTTGATGACGTTGCAAGGCGTTCCAAATGAGCGATAATTGTCAGCAAAGTCCACTTCAACTGATATAATGTGCTCAGGGAGTAGGGAGCAGTGAACACTGCGCAGGGACCCTGTCGAATGGAACGCACCTTATAACTCTTTTTCTTCTGTGCTTTTATTTATTGTCAAACTTGTGTATTATATTAAACTACTATACAGTGCAATAGTGTTAAGCATAAAACCATTTTTTTATTCATTGATTCACTGCAATATGTCCCACATATCTTCAGAGTTCCTGTACTTCATGTTTATATTTGCAGCTAGTGTAACATCATCACTAATGAGCAGGACATTCCAGTGACCTAAAAGTCACCATTAAATCAAAATGTACAATTCTTTTTTTAATGGAATATTGCAGTGATTATGTCACCATTCTGTTTAGTTTTGTTCATGGACTTTCAGTTTGTTTTCATTTGTCATGTTTCTTTGTTCAGTTTCCCGCCACTCGTCTGTCTCCATGGTTACCGTCATTATGAGTTCATCTGTGTCAGCTGTGTGTATTCATCCCGTTTGTGTTCCCTATTTAAGTTCTCCTGTTTCCTTCAGTCTCTGTCCGGTCTCGTCTATGTATAGAGTGTTGTTAACCTGCCTGTATTGACCTGAGATTCCTTGGTCATTAAACTTCGTTTGAAAATTGTATCAGCCCATCTTCGTCTTCCTGCCTACACACACCCGTGACAGAAGACCGAAATGGATTATGCAGCAAGATTTGCTGTTGTGGCTCAGGAGAGCCATGATTTTTTGAGTTTTTCATCACATTTTTCCTGTCTTGCCATCACTAGCCACTACTACGACGAAAACCTGAAGTCAATGTTCTGGTTTGGGGCAAATTACCATCTCCCAGTTGATCTTCCAAAAACCACCAGTCTGAACTGGAAGGAAGCCCTCATCCAGTGTCTGGAGAGCGTCCGGTCCCGATCCAGGACACAGCCGGACCCAGAGCCTGAATCACCCGCTGCACTCTGGCCCTCCACCCCTACAGCTGCAGCGGGTTCCTCCTTCCCCTCTGCGTCGCCTCTGTCCTCTGTCACACCGGCTTCACCTCAGCCCTCGGGTACTCTGGCTCCATCTTCGGCGTTCGTCGCCACGGCATCGTCGAGATCTCCAGAGCCAGAGATGTCGCTAGAGTCCATCGGCTCTCCGTCTGCTCCTATGGATCCATCTGCCGAGTCTCCGTCGGTTGTCCCCCCAGATGCCGTTAGTCACCGCTACACCATCTCGGCTCCTCCCATCCTCGACTCCACCGTGGGTACTGGGGAGCTCTGGGTCTGTGCCATCGGCCAACCATCATCGCCGCCAGGGGATCGTCGTCCTATCATCACCAGCCCTGTGTCACATCATCATGTCTCCACCACACCTGTATCCAGTCGTCCTGCCATTCCTTCGCCACATCCTGTCACCATCCCTTCTCTTCTGCCTCCCTGCATTGTTTCGCCATCTCCCCGTCCCCCTCCAGAACCCCCTCCGTCCCTCCCCATGTGTCACCATGTTACGGCGCGAGGCTTAGGTCTTTTAACTACCTGTTCGTAATCACATCATCATCTTAGGGCACAGCTGATTGGTTCCTGCTGTATCAGTAGCCAATGAGCTTGCATGCTCAACCGTCAAATACTAGCAAAAGGTAGCATTCCCTTAGCAGTGCAGCAAGCTTTCAGAAACCCTTCCCCAGCTCCACCTGTATAGATTTGCTACGGGTAATTCATGTACGCTCTATTGTACAGCAGCAGCATGTCTTACTTGCTCACATCGTGTCGTGTATGTATTGGCAGTAGCAAGTCCCGTACTCGCTCTGCAGCAGCAGCAATTAAAACACCAAGAACAAACATAACAACATTGTCATATCCATTACCATGCCAAACACTTCGAGAGTTGACAGAACTGTTTTTATCACTCCATAAATAGTCAGTCAACAGCTAGAAAAAAATACCTTTATATCAATGAATTCAAATATTTTTTGCCTGTAGTTTTAGGATCAGTGGTTTGGCTGTCTTTGTACAAAAACAGGACATCTAACCTTAATCCCATCTATAAAATCAGTGCACATAAAGGATTGATAGGAATGTTGTTCTAGGAACAACAGGATGTTGATTTTGGAACATCTACTTCTGTAAATGTTGCACAACAGTAACAGTGCACATCAGGACGAATAGAAGACAGAAATCATGCTGGAACAAATTTCCGATCATGCAAGCATATCTTAAACCTACAGTATATACCTCAGGTTTCAGATGCCATATTTAATTTGAAGGAAATGAAAATGAGACTGAGGAACAGACATGCAGCCCTTTCAAATGTTTGTATTGTCCTAGAGCGATAGCTCATCAAAAAATGTCAATTCTGTCATAATTTATTCACCCTAATTTTGTTGACTTCCTTTCTTCTGTGAAACATGAAAGAAGATGTCTTAGAGGTTTTTCTTTCTTTCCCATATACAGTGAAAGTCAGTGGGGCTTAATGTTGTTTTGGACCTCACAGACTGTACAGACAAATAACAGTTTAAAATGAAATATTTGCTGACATTTAAAAAAAGATTGATGAATGGGCAGCTATTCCAAAAGTAAAAAAACATGAAGTAGATGCACCCTTATCCCTGCCTGATATTGTAAAATTATCGTTGAAGCCAATAATTCCAGTCAAAGCCCAAGCCGGTTGTACCATGACCAACTAAGTGATCCAGGAACTTGTCTTACCTCGATTAAATCACATTAACCTTGACATCATCTTCCTTATTTACTCTTAGATTGCCAACTGCACTTCTACAACACAGTTAGTCATCAGCAAGGAAAAGATGGAGACTCTCAAGACAGAATATTTGGCTGAAACAGCCAGTGGCATGTTGAATGAGCGGAGGTAGAGGTTCATTAGCCCAACTGATATCTGAGAAAATAAAACAGGAAACTGGAGATCGGCCATGTTGCGATGACCTCTCTGATGGCACATGACAGCTTAAAGTGTTTACTAGAACACCCAAGCGTCTTGTTACCAGCAACAATTTTACAGAACGTCAACACCGTTTTACAGCCATTATGACATCATCTAGAGCTGGAGAGACACTGATAGCTGTAGTAATGGGGTGACTGATTGCCACGGTGGCAAGTTGTGGTCCTTGAATTTGATTGACTGAGTGGCATCCCAACAGTGCTGATATACAATCCAATAGCACTGAGACATTTCACTGTTTTTATCATTTCGCTTTCTGTGTTTGCAGAGTACTACCGATCAAAAATTTGGGGTCTGTACGATTTTTTTAATGAAATAATAATTTAAAAAAGTCTCTTTAGCTCATCAAAAATACAGTAAAATATGAAAAAAATACAGTAAAAACTGTAAAATTGTGACATATTATTGCAGTTTAAAATAACTGTTATCTATTTGAACACTTCTATTTGATTCCTGTGATGGCAGTTTAATTTTCAGGCTTCAGTGTCACATGATCCTTCAGAAATCAAAAATTCTGATTTGCTCATCAAGAAACATTTCAGTTGCACTTTGTTTTACAGTACGTGTACTTAGTACTGGGTGATATAAGGCAACTACGTGGGTTATGGTTAGGTTTAAGGGTAGGTTCAGGGTTAGAGCCTAGTCATTACATAGTTATTGTAATAAAAACATAGTATGTACATGTGGAACAGGACTGTCAAATAAAGTGCTACCAACATTTCCTATTATTATCAATGTTGTGCGGAGTAATATTTTTGTGGAAACTGTTTTCATGAACCTTTGCTGAAAAGAAAGTTTAAAAGAACAGCATTTAATATATATATATATATATATTGTTTGTAACAATGTAAAAATCTTTACTGTTCAATTTAATACTAATCAATTGAATGCACACTTGCTGAATATTATTTTAATATTTATATATTTTTATCAACACACAAAGGCTTTACATGCGTTCGATTGATTGCCCTTTGGTTTAAGTACTTGTTTCACTGCTAAAATCATTTCAAATGGAGTTAAGCGACAGGGGTCAGACTGCAGTCTGGTGAGGGTGAAGA
The DNA here is from genome assembly GCA_039654625.1 of Rhinogobio ventralis. Classification (NCBI taxonomy): domain Eukaryota; kingdom Metazoa; phylum Chordata; class Actinopteri; order Cypriniformes; family Gobionidae; genus Rhinogobio; species Rhinogobio ventralis. The sequence goes on from CM077211.1 coordinate 5,981,700, forward strand.
GGGCAAAATAATGAGAGAGAGACAGCAGACGAAAGAGGAGACAATCAAGAGTGACCAAGTGACCAGGGGTCCTGACATTACAGCGCATGAGCCTGAGGCCGGACAAAACTCAAGCCATTGTATTGATTCTCTCTGCTGTTCAACGGGTAATTGAATGTTGAAGGTCTCTTGAGTTACATGACACTGTGATTTACATGATGCTGTCTTTGAATCAAAACTCACAATGGTCCTATTCAAACATGATAATATGTCTAATACAATTACACTGAGTTGAAGCTATCAGCTTTGTAACACTGCTTTGGTTTGTGCATGGACTGAAATATTCACTCACATTATTAAAGCTCACATGAAATGGCTTGACAAACACAGTTTGCTAGTCGATCATCTAATTTAAACTTTGATATTTTATCTTCATATGTTAAAGGCAGGGTAGGTGACTTGTTCCAGGAAAAAATGTTGTTATGCTGGTTGAAAGTCTCTTCACATCCTGATAGCAATCACAAGTTAAGTGGTCTAAATGTATTTATATGTATATATCTCGTCTGTGGAAGGCATACCATAACATAACATTTTCGTCCAATCATTGCATTCGAATGCAATGATACAATGTCCTACCTGTCTGTCATCATGGGTGTTTCTCAATATCCCTCCTCGTTTCCTCGCTCCTCCTTCCACCATCCTATGACCCGGAAACCCATCAAGCTCAGCCATCTCAATTCTCTAATTGCACCGCAAGGAGGTGAGGATCGAGGAGTGAGGAGGCTTCCTGAGGAGTCATGAGCGAGGACACACAGGTGTATCCTTTGCGGAAGTGTTTTATCCACTAAACGTGACGCACGTATAAATTCTCCTCCCCCTTCACATCTTGCCACAGTTTATGAATTATTATTATTATAATCATCATTATTGTTTACATGTACAAGACACAAACGTATGTCAAACTCAAATTACAACAACTGTAGTAGGACAGCTGCAGAATTATATCAAAGCACAAGAAAATGAAAGAAAATTAAACAAACTGTAATACAACAAATAAAAATCTGGGAATAATTAATTGTTAATAATAACTGGCAATATAAAAAAAAATATGAACAAATGTGGTATTTTGTGGAGGTTGAAACTATTACAATATAAATAATTATCTCTAATTTTCAAGAATCCCAACGTGCAAGCTAAATCCAGCGGTAGAGTCATTAATTGACGCCAAAGGGAACAAAGATATTTCATTTCACTTGATTCAATTTCTCCGTCCTCGCGTCTTTTCCTTGTCTCCTTCCCTCGCATCCTGCAGGGGTGGAGCTAAGATGCGAGGAAAGGAAGTGAGGTAAGGAAACGAGGATACACAAATAAGAATTGAGAAGCACCCTATATGTATTTTCATGCCTCCGCACACCTGTTCGCACAAACATCATGTCATCAGCGCGTTTCATGCTATGCAGAGTTAGACAGACGTCAGTCACCGAGCACCGCAACCAAAACAGCAGCCGCCTTTACAGTTCCTCCTGAACCAAAACAACGAGTTTATGCTGCATTGCCACAACTACTGTATTTTGTAAGAGATGGAAACCTGTAACGTTACACTCGGAGTGGTTCGTGACTCAAATGTATGTGTTTCAATGGCAACACTATCAATGCTGAAATGAATCTGCAGCAGTCAGGTGGTACAGGTCACTGCTCTTTAAGTTGTTTTCATTTCATTATTATTTTAATGTTATGTGCTTTGAGATATGAGGTAGTTTAACGCCATCTCTCGTGATATTTTTGTTTGCTCCCTGCGTACCGCGTCATGTGTTTTGGAGGAGGCGTGGATTTGGAGATGCTCTGAAGGGAGGGTGGGATCTTATGCTTTCAAAGCTAGCTTGCTATGGCTACTGGGGACGAATATAAATGACCTACACTACCTTTAAACCGTGTGTGAAACCGTTTGTAAAAAATAATTTAGTTTTATTAGATAGTACCCTCTAGTTTGATAAGCAAATTAACTTAGTTGCCAAATCTAGATTCTTTACCAACTATAAGCTTTGGCTAAAGTGAAGTAACTTAAGGAAACAGTTTAAAACAGCGAATCATGCTTTTATTTCCTTTAGACTTGACTACATTCCTCCTGATTTCAAATGGCTCAAAATGCAGCAGCAATACTTTTAACTGGTGTTTACTAACATGAACATATTACTTCTGTTTAAGCGTCTCTGCACTGGCTACACTGGAACTTTAAAATCAATTACAGAATAATTTATAAAAGTGCTCTTGCTTTGTTTTTATATCTTTAAATGGCTTAGCACCTTCTAACATCTCTGACCTTTTCTTAGAAATTCATCCAGTGAAAACTCTTAAACCCGAGGTTACTGTTCCTGAGTGTAGGCTAAAATCTAGGGGTGATTGTGCATGTACAGTTTAACAATTCTCATTAAAACCGCACAAACAGTACATATATTTTTAAATCAAAGTAAATAAGGTCTGCATGAAACAGAAGATTTCTTCCCTATTGTTCTTCCTTATTCCCTTCTTGAACAATAAAAAATGTCGGGCAGGACTTGAGCTTGTCCATCGGGAATTGATTGGATAGTTGTGGTTTGCTATTGCTGTGATCTCATGTGAGTGACAGGTTGTCAAGATTACGAGGGTGTCCTGTCAGGAACTAAGATACAGGGAAAAAGAACAAATAAACTAAAAGTCCTTGACAAAGCAAACAAAAACAGATCAGGCTACACGTTACATTTCAGCCCCCTCCCGGTATGTGCCTCCTGGCGCCGTAAACACAAATAACACCGAAGTGGTGGGAGGGAAGGCCAGGACCCCTAGGCGGAAGACTCCAGGGAGGGACTTATGGAGGGAGAAACCATGGAGGAACCGGTAGAGGAAGGAACCACTGAGGGGCCAGCGGAGGAGGCCACGGTGGAATTGGCGGATCCACCTTCACTGAGCTCGCTGGAGGACTGAAGGTCCACGGCAAAGTCCTCCATAGTGTTGACCAAGGCGAATCCATGGGAAGTGAAGGCCAGAAACCAAGGCAAAGTTGGAGGGATGAAGGACCAGGGTGGAACCGGAAGGTTGGGGGACCGAGCTGTGGGTTTGGAGCCAGAGGGAAGAAGGAACCTCTGGAGCTGAAGGGGTGAAAGGCTGAGGTGTACCGTGAGGGATGCTACATTGGAGCCAGGGGGCTGAGGAGGACCGCGATTCATGAATAGAATGCAACAGAATCAACAGAATAGCGCATGGTTTGAAAGTGACTTTGATTTGAGTGGTGCTTCATGCATTACTATACTATTGACGGTACATTTTTACCTGTACAATTTTGCTAAAATACCTTAGACTGTATAAAACAGTGGACATAGTGTCTGTGACGTCACCCGTAGGTTTCTGACAACCTGGTCTCACAGAATTCCATGAAATGAACACGGCCCCTTAACTCAAAATCTGTGGCCGTTTCACGGAATCGCCGAAAATTCCGTGATTGGTCCATGGAAGTGATGCCTATGTAAGTCAATGACAGGCAGCATCCGTGGTCCACACACAGATTCCCTGTTCCTTTTATATTTTGGAGCAACTAACCCCACTCCTACCCTAAACCTACCCACTCTCAACAATATAAAACACGTAACAGGCAAATAAAAGTACAGTCACAGGTATTTATTGCAAAAACTGATAAAAAACAGTATAAAAGTATTAACTCATGTCGCATTCCAAGTCTTCTGAAGTCATACGATATCTTTATGTGTTAAGTTGATCTTAATGTTTTAATCGCTGAAATGATGATCCGATCTGCCGCTCCGTGAACACACACACTCCACTCAGTCATATCTCATTCAAATGATACACACAACTCTTTAGCATGACGCGATCGGTCACGAGACACACGAGAGCCAATGGCATTTTACAATCAAAGCTGACGTAATGACGCAATTGGTCACGAGACATACGACAGCCAATGCTGTCAAAGCTGACGTAACGTTTCTTCTGGCGGAAATTTTTGAAATGTGTTTATGATCTTCGGCAGATGGACTCGACGCTGCTGATGGCCCAAAAATGGGCTGAGCAATCTTGGCAGCACGTCACTCCCGGATAACCGAAAATGGGCAAAGAGGCAGGACGTGGGTGGACTAACAGACAGCAGACAAACGGCTTGTAGTGACCTGTCACTCAAGTGGCCACGCCCTTAATTATGCAGAACTTTAAGGCTTAATATAATTTAAACGGATGAGTTATACAAAAATTGACCCCCCTCACAGTTGTCATGAAGGGTAAAATTAGCTGTATAGACCAAAACAACTTTTTGTACCAGGCTGTAAACATTTTTTTTTTTTTTGCTGTAAAGTTGGGCATTTTAACATGGGGGTCTATGGGATTTTAGCGGCCAGTCGATAAATTGCAGTTTAAGTCACTTCTGTGTTGGATTCAAGAGAAATAATGTGAAATGAATAATGTGTTAATATAAACTATTCAATAATAAATATACAATATACACTCACCTAAAGGATTATTAGGAACACCTGTTCAATTTCTCATTAATGCAATTATTTAATCAACCAATCACATGGCAGTTGCTTCAATGCATTTAGGGGTGTGGTCCTGGTCAAGACAATCTCCTGAACTCCAAACTGAATGTCAGAATGGGAAAGAAAGGTGATTTAAGCTATTTTGAGCGTGGCATGGTTGTTGGTGCCAGACGGGCCAGTCTGAGTATTTCACAATCTGCTCAGTTACTGGGATTTTCACGCACAACCATTTCTAGAGTTTACAAAGAATGGTGTGAAAAGGGAAAAACATCAGTCCTGTGGGCGAAAATGCCTTGTTGATGCTAGAGGTCAGAGGAGAATGGGCCGACTGATTCAAGCTGATAGAAGAGCAGCTTTGACTGAACTAACCACTCGTTACAACCGAGGTATGCAGCAAAGCATTTGTGAAGCCACAACACGCACAACCTTGAGGCGGATGGGCTACAACAGCAGAAGACCCCACCGGGTACCACTCATCTTCACTACAAATAGGAAAAAGAGGCTACAATTTGCACGAGCTCACCAAAATTGGACAGTTGAAGACTGGAAAAATGTTGCCTGGTCTGATGAGTCTCGATTTCTGTTGAGACATTCAGATGGTAGAGTCAGAATTTGGCGTAAACAGAATGAGAACATGGATCCATCATGCCTTGTTACCACTGTGCAGGCTGGTGGTGGTGGTGTAATGGTGTGGGGGATGTTTTCTTGGCACACTTTAGGCCCCTTAGTGCCAATTGGGCATCGTTTAAATGCCACGGCCTACCTGAGCATTGTTTCTGACCATGTCCATCCCTTTATGACCAACATGTACCCATCCTCTGATGGCTACTTCCAGCAGGATAATGCACCATGTCACAAAGCTTGATTCATTTCAAAATGGTTTCTTGAACATGACAATGAGTTCACTGTACTAAAACGGCCCCCACAGTCACCAGATCTCAACCCAATAGAGCATCTTTGGGATGTGGTGGAACGGGAGCTTCGTGCCCTGGATGTGCATCCCACAAATCTCCATCAACTGTAAGATGCTATCCTATCAATATGGGCCAACATTTCTAAAGAATGCTTTCAGCACCTTGTTGAATCAATGCCACGTAGAATTAAGGCAGTTCTGAAGGCGAAAGGGGGTCAAACACAGTATTAGTATGGTGTTCCTAATAATCCTTTAGGTGAGTGTACAAATTATATACAAAACATTTTTTCCTACTTTTAGTGCACAAAAATGTAAAATACACTAAATGTTCATACACAGAAATGCAATAAGCACAAGTGAAAATCACTGGTTTGTTTTCAGCTGTTTTGAATGAGGACATTCATATACACATTTAGTGAATGGGCCAAAATACACACAAATACTCTTAGGCTGAATCGAGAGCTCTTGTGTGTGTGTGTGTGTGTGTGCGTGTGTATCCGGTAAGGAAACCCATTCAGTCTGCACACTCTTCAACTCTTGTTTTTTTCTTGCTAGCAGAGAGGAAGTGATCTATCGATCAGAGGAGTTAATGAGAAGAGATGGATAGATAGATGGATGGATGGAATGATGGATGAGGGGTGGGAAGGAAAGAGAGTCGAGAGAGGACAGCAGTGGATGGATTGTTTTCAGGATTGGATTTCGGTTACACAGCAATACTGACTGGGACCCCTGTGCCGAGCGCTCTCAGAGACACAGTCGGGCCAGAACATGCAGAGGAAAATATCATATTCCCAAAAATAACAGAGATTGATCGTTTTTCTCGCTTTTAATGCCTGCTGCTATTTTTAAAGACCAAAAATCACACTCTCACCCTCTCGTGTGACAGTAAAACTCCAGCCCCTCTTCCTTCTGAAGACCCCAAGGTCACAGGAAGTTCAAGTAACAATGGAAAACACTCTCTCTTTCTTCCTCGTGTTTCATTCACATTTTCTCGTTGGTCTGAGATGAAAATCTATCCTAAACCCCCATATAACTAAATTAAGAAAGTTAAAAATAAACTGTGCTCTCAGATCTTACTCATATTTGACACTGTGAATGGTGACCAGGGCTGTGTTCACAACCAAATACTAGTATATACAGTATGTACAGTATATACTTTATTGCATGCTTTACTCCATTATGTATTACTGATCTGCCCATATTGTCGCTATATGACAATTGAAATGAGCTAGATGACTGACCAGTTTTCTCCAGAGCGGCTGTACAGCCGAATCAAATTCTGTTGCATTATTTTCCTGTTAACACGTGAAGCTGCTTTGAAACAATCGGCATTGTAAAAAGCGCTATATAAATAAGGTTGACTTGATGTAATGATAAACGCTGTCACATGACTTTTTCACGACCACAGCAAGTATAAAAAAAATCATGGCTGTTATTATTACTTCTGGTTTACTTGTCACACTGGAAATGGAAGATCAAGTCAGGTGCATTGCATTGTGGGACTACCATTCAAAAGATTTTTAAGTGTTTTTGAAAGAAGTCTCTTATGCTCATCAAGGCTGCATTTATTTGATGAAAAATACAGTAATATTGTGAAATATAACAATATAAAATAACTTTTCTATTTATTTTAAAATGTAATTCATGTGTGTGCATTCAGTTCAGCATCATTACTCTAGTCTTCAGTGTCACATGATCCTTCAGATATTATTGTAATGTGCTGATTTGCTGCTTAGGAGACACTTTGCTGCATATTTCTGTGAAACCACCAAACCTTTTTAAGAAGAATGTAAAGCTCAAAAGAACAGCATTTATTTGAAATAAAAGTCTTTATGTAACATGTGTTAAAGGATTAGTTCACTTCAAAATGAAAATTTCCTGATCATTTACTCATGTCTTTCTTTCTTCAGTCGAAAAGCAATTAAGTTTTTTGAGGAAAACATTCCAGGATTTTTCTCCATATAATGGACTTCAATTGCAACCAGCAGTTGAAGGTCCAAATCAATGCAGTTTCAAAGGCTTCGAAGGGCTTCAGAGGCTCTGCGGTACCCCAGACGAGGAATAGGGTCTTATCTAGCGAAACCATCTGTAATTAAAAAAAAAAAAACCTAAAACATTTATATACTTTTTAACCACAAATGCTCGACTTGTGTCGTGCTTCATGGCGTATGACGTCATCACGTCGGAAAGGTCTTGCCCGTGACGTACATGGAAGTACCGACCCAGTGTTGAAACAAACGTACAAAGACTAAATAAAAAATAAAGGTCATTTTAAAGCTGGTGGAGAACATGAGATGGATTTTTCCGGCACTCGGTCGGTACTTCTACCGTGACCTTTCCGACGTGATGATGTCATACGTCGTGAGGAAGCACAACACCGAAGTTGAGCATTTGTGGTTAAAAAGTATATAAATGTTTTTTTTTTTGCAAATGTCCGATGGTTTGGCTAGATATACCCTTTTCCTCGTCTGGGATCGTGCAGAGCCTCTGAAGCCCTTCCTTTGAAACTGCATTGATTTGGACCTTCAACTGTTAGTTGCAATTGAAGTCCATTAGTTGGAGAAAAATCCTGGAATGTTTTCCTCAAAAAACTGAAGAAAGAAAGACATGAACATCTTGGATGACATGGGGGTGAGTAAATTATCATTATTTCAACTAATCCTTAAAGTCTGACACTTTCAGTCAAATTAATGGATCCTTGGTGAATAGAATTATTCCTTTCAAAACAATTCCTAATGACCCCAAACTTTTGACATGCAAAAAGTGCCCATAATATAAGAGAAATATACATATAGTACATAGTAAATAGCAAGAGACCTATGGCAGTATGCTTTTCCAAACATAGCCCAGCATTCCCCCATGAGCATTTCTCTTTGAACGAACATGTCCAATGAAAACACAGATGGTCAGAGATTCAACAGGGTAATATCTGAAAGCAAACTTTGCTAAAATCATCAACATCCTTCACTCCAAACATGAAATAACTGGAATGTTACAGCCGAATCCTTCAGCCAAGCTTTTTAAAGTGACGGTACTAATGATTTTCTTTTCTAACCACGTGTCATCACATTGGGGGTTGTTTAAACTGGAGTGCATCACTCAGCATGTTTGAAGGTAACCATAGTCCAAAGGTGAAAAGGGAGATTTTTTAAAAATATATTCTTTCACTTGTCCTCTTTTTGGTCACTGAGTTGTTGAGAGATTTTCAGGGTAAAGAAAAGAAAATATTTGCGTAAAAAGAGCATGTTCACAGGGGTCAGAGGAGGGACTGTGGAATGGAAAGAGAAATCATATCGAGAGAACAGATGTTGTGAACAGAAGGGAGGACGGCAACAATCTAAATAAAAGTGCCATGCAGGACATTGGGGAGTGGCTAATGGGCTGCCTAGCAGGTTTATACATAATACAACACATTATACGACTGAAATAGGAATACAGGAGATTAGATTAAAAGATAAGCTGTCCATAAACACACCTCAAAAATCAGCTCTGTCATGCTTTACTTCTTTCCACATCCATATTTTTCTGGTTGAAGCAGCAGGTCTAAGTCAAGTCACCTTCATTTATATAGCGCTTTTTACAATATAGATTGTTTCAAAGCAGCTTTACAGTGATAATAGGAAATTAATGGAAGAGAGATTGTTTTGGCTGTACATCAGCTCTAGAAAAAAGTTAACTGTCCAGCTAAAGTAAGTTTTGATTGATTAATTTCCGTTGTAAAAAAAACCTTAGTTATTTACTTTGGGTCCACTTACACGACACCATTTTCAACTAAAATAGAAAACTTTTAATGCGTTCTGAACGTGAACGTGAAACGTGAATTTATGAGAACGGTGACGGCAGGTACGTAAGCATTGCGTGTTTAGTCTATAGGGAAACGCGTTACAGTGATTTTCTGCCTTCACTGTAAACCCTAATGCTCAAAATAATTAATTGGTTTGAGTAGGGAAAACTTAAATTAAACCAATTAGTTCAATCAAATGAACTTTTAGGAGTATATAGCTAGAACTCTTGTTTTCTTTTGAGTTCACAAAACTGACACATTTTAAGTCATCAGAATTGTTTTATTGTTTTGAGTTGTATGAACTTGTTTCTTTTAATTTATACAAACTTACATTTAACTGAAACTGGGCTGGGATTTCTATTTCCCAGCATGCTTTATGACAAATGCTAAAATTAAGTGTTACATAATTTTTGTGCAAGATTAATGTTAAGTGGGGGGATTTAGCAGTGTTTAATGTTTTGCTATGCTAGTTTAGAAGAGTTTCTGTTATGTTGGTTTGGTTACCATCATGGTGACGAGTGGAGCATGAGCTTAGTTTGGGAACAGATATATGTTAAACAATTCTACATTGCTGTACTCTGTCCGCAATCGCTTTGCTATTCTATGGCTATCAAAGCATTGAGTTACCAATTAGCAAGTTAGCATTTACTGAATTAGCTAGTTAATGCTAGCCAAGTTTCCACAACTAAACATATTTAAATTGAGATTACATGATCATTTTAAGTTAAATGTATGAATTCTTACTCACATTTTTCAAGTTAAGAGCAATTCAAATGTATGAATACAAAATAAAATTCTGCCAGTTCTGTTTACTTAAACTTTGAATTGCTTAACTTAAAAAAATGTATGTAACTGATGTACTGATATAGTTTTCACTTATAATATATGTAGATGAACTGCCCAGAAGTACTGTATAACACTGATCTCTTTTCCCTACAACCACCAAGTAACCTGTCCCAAGGAGGAGGCAGGCTCAGTGCGAGTTAGAAAAATGGTGGGATCCCCCTCGGTTCGTTCACGTTTGCCGCGGGGCCCCCTAAAGCCCCCTTGATAAAAGACGGCCCTGGCCATGCCTTTATCAAATCGCCACTCACAATGAAGTGAAAAGGGACAAAAAGCTGGTTTCAAAAGAGCTTTTTTGTTTTTCCGAGCTGCACCCGGGGAACTTGAACATTCAAAGACACCCAAAGGTCTTTGCAGAAATTCCAGCAACTTTACCTTACAGTTTCTGTGCCTAACCCAATCACTGCTTCTGAGCTGCAATATCATACTGCATTCCGCCTCCTGTTCTTGACATCTGTGTTTGTGTGTGTGAGAGACACACACACACAGAGAAAAAGAGTAGGAGAGGGGGCAAAAGAGGAAATTCTTCCACCTCCACTTTGGGACATGAGATGGATTGTTTTTTATGCGTGTTGAAGAGCGTTTCTGTCTGGCCGACTAAAGCGATGATGACGTCCAGACACAAGAAAAGCAGTAGCATGTTATTTGAAGTAATGCATTTAATTAAATGCAGCACCATCTCTTGTTTGCTTTCATGATATGTTGATAAATCAGACACTTTAAATTTGATTTGCAATCTCTTTTTTTGCAGAAATAACAAACTCCTGATGATATTGGGGTTGTTATATCTATAATATATTGTTTTAACAAAATCAGAACTCAAGTCAATATATGCGACACAGTAAATCAAACAAAAACAAACAAAGATAAAATCATTTTAGGAATAAAACTACATCAAAGCAGCTGTGCATGTCCAGTTAAAATGAACTACATTTTACACACTGTATGTTAGTGAGTCTATGATGTCTCAAATTAAACTTTTGTTTGTACTGATAAACAACATGTACACTTTTTGCAAAATACAGTGATAAAACAATTGCGCAAATGCATTTTTAATTTATTTAAAGTCAACATGAAATGTTATTCATCCCCATTTTACTTCCACTCGAACACAAAATTTGATTGTGAAAAAGTTGCCCTATGAAATAAAAGGATTTGGTGATGATGACCCAAAAAGGACTTTCAGCGGTGGACAAATATTTTTTCTCATCTGATCAATCGTTCGCAGTAAGATTGTATTAAGAAAGTAAATCAAAGTGACTGTGATTTCATGCTGACTTTAAAGATATCCTCCTTTTCAGAACATCCTGAGTGTCAGCTGATACTGTTTTAGTAATAGTGGCCACAAATCTGCACAATTAAAAATATATTAAAGTGTTTTATCTGCATTTTTACCATACATAAATATGAAAGGATGAACAAGACACTGTGTCTCGTACATATCAGATTTTTTTGTTGTTAAAATGAGCACATCGTCTCGTTTCACACATATGTGCGTCTGTTTTCAATACGTGCAAATCTTTAAGGTTCAGCTGTCACTTTGCTATCTGGTCATTAAATGTGTGAACAGGGTGAAAAAGGCCCATCTGGCATGATTCATTTATGAGCGACTCCATTTGGGTGCGATCTGTCCTTCTCTCTTAAAGCATCAAGGGTTCATTTGCCCACTGACACAGATTCTAGCAGCTCACAGTACAAACCCAGTGATGGATTCACTTATTTATTCCACTCAGCAAAAGTACGAGACCAGGTCACACCATTCCCCCACTGCAGACTGGGTTAGTTAGAGAACCATTGTTCTGCAACAACCAATAAGAATCCACCCTGTCTATAATGAGCTATCGTATGATTGGCTAGATGGCTTGGCGAGTTGCAGGTGGGGTCAGCCATAAACCTCTCTCCCAAAATGGTCCATAAATTCTTGGTCCAGTTCAGTCTGGTGTGACCACAGTCATTCTTATCTTGCCACAACCTCGACAGGAACATTGTGAAATAAAACAAAACCTAAAAAGAAACCAAAACACAACATAACATAAAAAAACACAACACAACATTAACATAATGAACATAACACAATACAACATATAAAAAAGAAACAAGAAAATATCTAAAACATTGTAAACTGAAATATATAATAATAAATTAATTAATACAAAGAAAATGGAAAACAGTAAATAAAAATTAAATAATTTGAGACTTTTTGGAATGCATCATTATCATAATCAAACTGCTAAAATGTTATTAGCATCTAGAGGTTAAAGTCAAAAGCAGTGTGGCAGATATACAAAAGAGGGATAGTTAGTCCTTTAGTGCTTTAGTATGGAAGATTGAAGCCATGAGCCAAAATCAAAAACCATTCAAAACTTCCAATCAAGCAACATTGGAAGTGGTTCTATAATATATATGCAAAATGAATTGTGCTTATCCTCATTTTAACTTATAGTTTCACCAAAGTCCAGCCTACATTTCTCAGTGTATATGTAACAGAGGCCAGCTAGTAAGAGTTGTGCAGGTAAACCTCACTCCCTTGGCCTCAAGTGGCCTCAAGTGGTGCACTAACGGCTGATGCAAATGTCCTTGTTAGCGCGCCCGCCTCCCATGCTGGAAACACAGGTTCAAATCCCGCTGGGAGTGGGGCAAGTGGAACCGGAGGGTTACATTGGTTCCGTGAACTGGATGGGAGTGAAGTTGTGGGGGTGAATATAACGGAGGCCAGCTAGTTAGAGCTGTGAGAGTAAACCTCACTCCCTTGAACTTAAGACCCATCAACTGAGGCTGGAGGCTGCGGCCTTCAGCGTCCCTGTTAGTGCGCCTGCCTCCCATGCCGGAAACACAGGTTCGAATCCCACTGGGAGTGGGGCGAGAGGAACCAGAGGGGTTATATTGGTGACGTGACCCGGGTGGGAGTGAAGTTTAGCGGGTGAATATAACGGAGGCCAGCTAGTTAGAGCTGTGAGAGTAAACCTCACTCCCTTGGCCTCAAGAGCCAGCAACTGATGCTGGAGGCTGCGGTCTTTAGCGTCCCATGCCGATTTGAATCATGCTCGGAGTGGGGTGAGAAGAACTGGAGGGGTTACATTGATGCCGTGACCCGGATGGGAGTGAGGTTTGGAAGGGGGGGTGTAGTGTCAGCGTAGAGGCCAGCAGTGTGAGTAAACCTCACTCCCTTGAGACTCAAGAGCCCGCAACTGATTTTTGCTTTTAAATATTTCTATTTAACTTTCATTTATATTTATTTCAGTTTTAGTTTTAGTCATTTTAATACTTAAACTTATTTTATTTGAGTTTTTTATGTTTTCAGTTTACATCTAATATTTATGCTTATCTTATTTCAGCTTTATTTCATTTTCAATAGTTTTAGTTAACTTAAATCTTAAAACTGTATGTTTGGGAAGAGCAGCACATGAATATTAATTATGTTATATGACATTCATGATATTTCAGTGGCCACTAGCCAGAGTACACTTACCAAGTTGGAGGAGGTATAATTGTCCCTGGGGGGAGGCATAATGGTTAAAATTTTATGAATTAAACACTCAACATTAATAACAAAATTATCTATCTATGTGTCAGTTAAAACCAGAAAACACACTGATCTGATAGTACTGAAAGGTACATCTTTTCTTAGCCATATTTCAGTAAAAAAAATATATATATATATTTTATGCGTTATTGTATTTTTGGTTGTACTAAACCAGTTTTCAAGCCTAGTTCAGACTGTCAGTCCAAATCTGATTTTTGTGCATATCCGACCGGAATACAATTATATTTAAGTGGGAAAAAAAAATCAATTTTGAGCTACATTCATATATGGTTTGAATTCCTATTAAAATCGCATTTCTGGAAATCCGCTTAGTCTGAACGCTCTATCGGATTTCTCGTGGTTTATGTGACGTCCTCACGCCACATAAAAATATAAACATGTCAGGTGTTGTTACAGGAAACATGCCGAAAGCTGCTGCAGAAACAAAGTTGTGTTGTTGCAAAATGTCACAAACCAACACAGTGTGGACAGTCAATAAATTATATCAGATTCCAATCGGATACACAAATAATGGAATTTGGACAGTGAGAACAACCCTAGTGATCGCTAACCAGAGAGAAGACAACACAGGAACTCTCAATAATAAAGACACTCTTATGCAAACGAGGGTTAACAGTAACAAAATAAACTTACTGTTTACTGCTATTGGTACAAATACATAACAGTATTTTTTTAGGCATGCATGTTTAGGTGCATGATGTGCATGTTACGCAAGTGTGTGATCTCAGCTAGCGGTGATTCATGCACTGTGAGAATGATTCATCGATAGAACACAGTAACTATGACGCTTGCAACTATGGCAACTATGCATGTGGTGGGAAGGCAGGTCCGCCCCCAAGTTCTTAACACACACACACGCGGTTTAAGAGCCGAGCACACTCTGAATGACAGGCGGAAGTCGGAGTTCGGTAATGACAGTTTTCAGATCGCTCAATCAGGGCTTATTCTGTTCATCTTAAAGAATTCAATGAAATGAGCCCTTTAACCCTTTCCAGAGAAATATACCTAGCAACATAATCACATTCAATTTGATTTTGGAATGACTGATGAAACAGAAGAATAAAAGAGTTACTTTAAATGGCATCTCTTAACATTGCAGTGCCTATGTTACACATATTACATGCAATTAATTATTAAAATGTTTAATAACAAGCAGATCCACAAAATCTACTTTAGTTATATGTTGTAATTAACTAATTACAATGTAATCACATAGTAATATAAAAGCTAATGGATTCTTTTCAACCAAGTTGTAGCACGTAGAATTGAAGATTCTGGGTTCGATATAAGTTACGTTCAGTCAACAACATTTTTGCCATAATGTTAATTACCACAAAAATCATTATGAATCATTTCAGATTTTCTTAAAAAAAATAAAAAATAAAAATAGGTTACATTGAGGCATTTTGACTTTCTGTAATTTAAATAATGCAGAAATAAAGCAAAATGTAAACAATAGATTAAAAACAATGATAACTAACTGAAATAAGTTTAAGTTGAAGTACTAAAAAATTATAAATTATAACAATTATAAAAATGACAACAAAAAATTACTAAAACTAAAATGAAAACAATAAAAGGTCATTAAAAATACTAATAAATACTAGAATAATATAAATAATACTAAAATAACAAAATAAAAAAAAATTGTTAAAGAAAAGTTTAACTGTAAATACAATATTTCACACTAAAAACCTGTTAACATTTACAAATTTCGGTGTAAATGTCTCACTATAACCTAGACCTTTTTTACAGGAAAAAAAAGAAGTAGAATTTTTTTTTTTTTTGTAGTAATCGACATTTACCTGAATCAGGAATATTCTTTAATTAGCCAGTATTTGGCTATTGTGGAATTGGCATAGACAAATAATGGCACTCTTGATCAATTTAGGGAATTTAAGTAAATATTGTGTACAATAGGTCTTCATTTAATTTAAACAATAATGTACATCTAATTTGGCATAATTAAATTGTGTTCTTGCATGTATATATTGACATTATGACGGCCACCCTGCTCTCTAGACATCTAGTATCGGTCGGCCACTTGAACGCTTGAATGCGCTTGAATATTGAATGCTCTCTTCACAATAATGAACCATCAATGTGCTCAGAAACACTGTAATGTGACCTCGACCTATCGGCTGCACTTTTTACTGTGGTTCTGCACTTCATAAATCCAACATCCACAGCAGTCGTGCACCTCATCTAGATGCGTGACATTGGTTGTGATTTAATTGTTCTTTAATATAATGAGATCAAAAACACGAGTTAAAATTGCTTATACATTTAGAACCTAAATATGATATTTGTTTTACAGTTACCAAACGCACAGTGGTGCATTAGCCTGAGATTGATCTTGTATTTTGTGTTACTTGTGTAACTATAGCATCTCTGGCATGCTGTTAATCATCACAGAAACTAATTCCAACCAATTGTTTAAGCATTTTAGGGTGTGTTCACACTTGTAGTTCGCTTGGTTCATTTAGTCTGGACCAAAAAAAAAAGTCCTGGTTCGCTTAGCGTTCACATTGTCATTTTAACACCGAGCCTAAAGGCATAAGGATATGTTCACAACCTGATAGGTCAGCTTTTATTACGTATTTCGCTACAGACCTTACCGAACATCCAAAACAATGCTGTGTGCTGGGCTAAATGCGCTCTTTGTATGTGTGTAGCTACATATGATGGTATTTTGACCAGCTGAGAACTCGTGAAGAGCTTATAAAATGTGTAAAAGAGTCAAAACAGCGACAGGAATCCCTCCATCACACACACAAACACAAACGAAGATCTGCTGTGAGGAGACGCGTTTCTGATGCCTGTACCGAACTGTGATGAGCAACATCACGACTATGTCAAGATAAACAGGCATGCTTATGCATTCTGTCCTTTTAGGATCGCATCTTGTGACATCATGTCCTGTTTTTGGCTTGTTTACATGTATTTGGTCCGTGTTGGGTTCATATTTCAGTCGAACCGCACCAGAGTTGGTTTGGAAGCGGACCGAGACCCATCTTCTCTCTGTCCTCTTGTTTGGTACGCACAGGGTTCAGATGGCAGCGTTCAAACATGCTCAAATGAGCCGCACTAACAGAGCAATCGCACCAGGGTTTGTTTTAATCGAACCAAACATGCCAAGTGTGAACACACCCTCAATCCACTTCCAAACAAACTCTGATGCAGTTCAACTGAAATACGAACGCAACACGGACTGAAGACATCCAAACTAACCAAAAACAGGATGTGATGTCACCAGATGCAACCCTAAAAAGGACAGAATGCTAAAGCATACCATTTTTTTCTCGTCTAAGGAGCTATGTTGCTCATTATACTTCAGTACAGACATCTCCTGGCAGCAGATCTTGTGTGTGTGACGGAGGGATTCCTGTCACTGTTTTGACTTCTTTACACATTTTATAAGCTCTTCACAAGTTCTCAGCTGGTCAAAATAATAGTAGCTACACACACACACACAACGAGCGCATTTAGCCCAGCACACAGCATTGTTTTAGATGTTCCATTGCGAAATATGTTTTGTTTAGTTTTTTTGCTTTAGGTTCGGCCTTAAAAATGAACCAGGACTAAAGGCATTATTTCATTTTTTAGTCCTGACCTAAAGAACCAAGAGACCGAACTAGTTTGAAAACATCCTTACAGTAATGCTCTAACAATGGAAGTCTGTGGGGCAAGGGTACCAGACAGTTTAAAAGCAGAAATATGCAACTTGATTTTTAGGTTAAAGCACTTAAATGAATTATTCTGTGTAAAAACGTGTTTAGCTGTAAATTCATATTTTTAGTTTTGGACATGCTAATACAATCTCATGGCAATTCGTAACTATTTTACGCTTTTGTGAATTTGTGACTAATTTGTATGATCACATTCACACATTTTGTACGATCTGATTACAACCCATTGGCGGTTATGTTTAGAGGTGGACCTTCATGCTTACTTTTTCTTTTTTTCAAAAATTGTGTATTTTCGTACAGTTCACATCGTACAAATCACCACCTCGTAAAATAGTTGTACTTTTATTAACTAACGTTAAAGGGATAGTTCACCCAAAAATGAAAATTACCCCATAATTTACACACCCTAGGTGTATATGACATTCTTCTTTTAGCTGAACACAATCAGAGTTATATAAAAAAATATCCTTTCTCTTCCACGCATTATAATTGGAATGAATGGTACCTTAGATTTTGAAGCCCAAAAAAGTGCATCCATCCATTATAAAAGTAACCCATACGGCACCAGGGGGTTAATAAAGGCCTTCTAAAGCGAAGCCCTGCGTTTTTCTAAGAAAAATATCCATATTTATAACTTTATAAACTATAATCACTGACTTCCGTACTGCTGTACGTGAACTTAGAAGAGCCAGGATCATTTTTAATATAACTCTTGTGTTTGGCTGAAAGAAGAATACACACCTAGGATGGCTTGAGGGTGAGTAAATTCTTTGCTAGTTTAATGTTAGCTCATGTCCATTAAATAATATTAAATTAAACAACTTTTGATTTTAAAAATGTATTAGTAAATGTGTAAAATTGATATTAATTGAAATTATAAAATGCTTTAGAAGTATTTTTCCATGTTTAGTTTGTTGAGGTTAACTGCAGCTAACACATGGAACCTTATATATATGTAATTAAAGTGTTACCAATGTAAACAGACTCGTTCTAATATCCATGTAAAAGTTACTGTATACCAGATTTCAATGGTCATGACAGAAGTTGAAATATTGGCTATAACCTTTCACTTGTTTTAACTCTTTTCTAGAGCAGTGACTTTCCCCATAGACTTCTATTATGGTTTGTTTGAGTCCTTTTTCAAATGTTGTTTTGAAACAGGGACATTCCTATAAAAACCTTCACGTCTGACGGTGGAGAGAGGAGAGTTGTGGGATAGTGGCTAAGAGGAGGGTGAGGAGCACCTTTAGTTTTTGTTAACCAAAGGCCACAAATCCAGGACTGATGATACTTCTGACCTTGACAAGCTTTATTGATTTTTTTGATTCGTCCAAACCAGAGAAAACTGATACCTGCCCTCTGAATCATTGATAAGCACAAGGTTGCTGACTCTCTCTCTCTCTCTTTCTGTCTGTCAGGCAGATGGAGCGCTGCATCTCTGCAGACACCCACACTTCCTGAACCCGAGGGCTACAATTTCACCTAGTTCCATTCCGACTCCACTTCCTCTCCTCTCTGAATGGTGCAGGGGTCTGCTTTTCTCTATGCTGCAGTGAGACATGTTTGTGTATTTGTGTGTGTATCTACATTGGGGTCCGAAAGTTTGAGAACACACTGAAAATCTGGTATAAAAAAATCTAGAAATAAAGTTTTCACTCAAATCATTATTCTTATAAAATAATTTGTATAAAAAAAATAGAGCAAAAACACATTAACGTAGAACCAAAGAATATAGACATGAAACCTTCATATAAGTAATCATGCATTTTGTCCTTGTGGAAAACCAAGGAGGCACTTACACACACACACTCAAGACCACTGTGCGAAAATAAGCCCCTTAGGACATCTAACTCGACACTTCCTCTCAGAGAAACCACAAAAACAATCACACGCTCTCACTCAGAGAACAACTGACTATCAAGCTGTCAGGAGCAAGACAAACGCAAACACACGGTCATGTGGGGAAAAAAAACATTCAAGCATGAACCTGAAAATCTGCTTTAGAGGATCATTAGTAAATTACAGAGAAAGTGGCGAGATTATTTGCTAAACCAAGCATCACTATTACTTCTGCTCAGGGTTAGTGATTTGAACAAACCGCTAAAGGTACGGTCACATTTACTGATGTTATGCAAATTTTCTCAGGCAAAAGGCTAAAGATTTCCTCATGCAGATGCAGATTCACCACGCTGACCAAAAGAAAGCCTCTTTGTGACCTGTGCTTCATACACCGCTACACTTTTCACCAAAATTTCGCTAATGTGACTTAACACTTAGGGTCAGATTTGCAGGGCAAATTAGCGTGAGAGCGCAATCCCATAAAAGTGCTGATGGGAGTGGAAAGTTCTGCGCGTGATCTACTGACAACACGTAAATGAAAGAACACAGATACAGCCGGATCATTTCCATAATGACCAACACAATCTACCAAG
The DNA here is from genome assembly GCA_039654625.1 of Rhinogobio ventralis. Classification (NCBI taxonomy): domain Eukaryota; kingdom Metazoa; phylum Chordata; class Actinopteri; order Cypriniformes; family Gobionidae; genus Rhinogobio; species Rhinogobio ventralis. Next base: position 6,001,401 of record CM077211.1, read on the forward strand.
AGCAGCGCAAATTAGCGTCTGGTTTAAGACATGCTTTTTTGGGCGGTAAATAATGGTGCAAACACCATTAAATTGACGAGTGCAAACCTTAGTAAATCACCTTGCGTGATTCATTTAAATACTCTCCTCCCATAAATACTGCATCTAAAAGGAAATCTCCTACAAATGCATATGCAATAAGGTCAGCTGTAAAAATAACTCTGTCCACGCTTTTTCAGCACTAATTTTTCAGCGAATTCATAACAATCCTGACAGTAGTTTTTTAACGCCAAAAGAGGGTTTGCGCTGGCGCAAGCTGTTAGTATATCAGGCCCTTAAGCCGAATTTATACTTCTGCGTCGAGTGTACGCCGTAGCTACGTCGTAGGCTGTGTTGCACGTGTAGCCTACAACGCACCCTGACGTGCACCTCTCCAAAAATGTAACAAGCGCAAGCGCTGTGATTGGTCTGCCAGAACCCCTCCCTCAGGGGTACACATGCCCCCTCTGCATGTGTAACTGCATGTCAACGTGGACAAGGACGCAGAAGTATAAATGAAAATCGGCGCGTAGCCCATGGCGTAGAGACTACGGCGCAGGTCCGACGCAGAAGTATAAATCAGCCTTTAGTGTTAAACTTTGGCATGTAACTCTTTCCACCAGTTTCACAGACAAGGCTTAAGCTAGTCCCAGACTAAATGCATGTTTGAGCTGTTTTAACTGAAAACAACTTGCACTGGAATATCTTAAAATATGTCAGTGTCATTGTTTTGTCTCAAGATGCACATCAGTAATGTTGTTTTCTAAGGCAAGCTACTTAAATGTCCTAACTGAACTAAGGCCTAATCCTGGCTTAATCTAAGCCTTGCCTGTGAAACCAGGCCTTAGTGTGTTTTTTTTTACAGACAAATTGTTTTGCAATTTGTGGAGAAGAGGTGAGCAATTACTTTTAGTGATCAAACTTACCATTTCTGATGATGAAATGGGTGAAAAATCCTTTAGATTTACATTGAAGGAGGACCCAAGGCATAGCAATCAGAATATCAAGAATATCATACTAGGGCCAGTAAGTAACCAACTAGCAACCACCCAAAACACCCTAACAACCACATAACAATGAAATAGAAACTACTCAGAGCACCTTAACCAAAATATACCGTAGCAACGCACTGGCAAGCACACTAGCCTTGCAGCAGCAACATCTGCACTTTCACACTATCATAATAAAATGAAAAACAATCACCCCTCCAACACAATGCACACGTTTATTCCCTAAGAGGAGTCATGTTTAGTCGAGACACAAGACACAAACCATTGGCAGAGACAAACAACAATGCAAGAAAACACTTTAGTATCTAGTAGTCATCAAAGATTATTCAAGCAGATTTTAATATGTTAGTGTGCACTTTAAAGAGGACCTATTATGCCCTTTTAAATATTCTTGATTTTGTTGATTTTGCTCTTCTAGAAGAGAGTTTCATGCTTGAACGTTCAAAAAACACCTTATTTTTTTCACATATTAGACATTGTTGCAGCTCCTCTCTTCCCAGTCTGTCAGTAACACTCTGTTTATAATATGTTTTTACAGCGTTGTGCAATGTAGCCAATCACAGACGTGTTGATTTCTTGAACACAATAGCCAATCAGATGCATTTAATCCACTCACCGCTCAAAACGTCTGGCAAATCTTCTGATTATAACAAAGAAAGTCTAGACATTATGAAAGATTCATTGTGCAGTCAGCTTCATTGATAACGGAGCTTTGTGAGATTGTGATGAACTGAGCTTTTTAGCTTTTTAGGAATTATTAAGGGAGGGCACTTCATGTCAAATCATGTCGAATCATGCATGCGCTTGCTTTTATGTTAAATTACTTGAAACTATTTCATGTACATACAGAAAAAAAATCTATTTATACTTTAATGTGGGCTTTTGCGGGCGGGTAGCGGGATAAGGTAATGTATATTTTTGCGGGAACGGGACGGAAAAATCCATCCCGCGCTGTTCTCTAGTCCCGCCCCTTTATTAAGCGTATGCTGTGGGCGGGAATTATTTAAATGAGGGATATTGTGACGACAATATACTACAAAGACTACAATGGAGACGTTTCAGGGAGTTCAGAAACAGAGCGCACTGATATAGAGAATAACACACTTTGGAGTAACTTTCTTGTGCTTTCTAACTTTTTTATGTTCAAACAGCAACATTATACACTAAAGAAAGTTGAACATGTAAAAAAGCATGATAGGTCCTCTTTAATATTCCCCATGAGAAACAAATGTTATAATAGATTACGTGTGTATTAGTAAGTATTAGAGCTCATTAAAGAGTCGAAGCACAGCCTTCCTTTAGCATTCCTCTTTTTCAATTTTCACAAAGGAAACCCACTTATTCTGCCCAGAACAATATGTCTATCCAAAGCTACCGTCCTTAATGAAGGTTTGGCAGAGCCGCGCACAGAGCTGAGAGGTGCTTACCTTTGATTCCAAACTTTGAGTTGCGTCCAAACTTCAGAATGACAAGCATCAAGATGAAGCCTGTGAATGTGATTGCCGCAATTCCCACGACCACGTACACCTACAAACAGAATGAAGAGTCTTCAAAGAGCAGTCAGTGCATGCAAAGCTTCACTGGGTAAAAACACTTGCTCTGTGTGAGGAAGAGATTTTGACCATGTTCTCTTATACGAGTTTTACGTCTTTACTATACTAAAAACTGATTGGGCATCTAGAGGTCACAAACATACATCACAGATTTCTAAAGGGATAGTTTACCCAAAAATGAAAATTCTGTCATCGAGTCTCTGTTTATGTTCGCTGATCAATGTTTGTATGTGATTAAAAGACTAAATTAAATCTGTTCATCATATAAATCGATCAAGTCCCTACTAAACTAACCTGGACTAAACCGCTCAATTCATATGGATTAGTTTTACGATCTCTTTATGAACTTTTTGAAGGGTCAAAGTGGTAGTGTAGCTGTCAATGGAGGGACAGAAATCTCTCAGATCTCATCAAAAATATCTTCATTTGTGTTTTGAAGATGAACGAAAGTCTTACGAGTTTGGAACGACATGAGGGCGAGTAATTAATCACAGAATTAAAATTTTACTGTACTGATGTTCCAACACTGTGATAAAAGTGTATTTATTTTTTAAAAGTTTAGACTAATTTTGATTGGATGAAATGCATTTGAAGCTGTTGTAAAATGACGATAAAAATACATCATATATTAGGGGTGTAACAATATATCATGTCACAATATATTGCAATAAAAAATGCAACGATATGTATCATGGATACTGAAAATATATATTGTGTACAGTTCACCCAAAAGGAAAATTACTGTGTGAGAAAAACTTCAAGTTTATAGAGTTTTAGTGCCAGTACTAAATTAAACTACTATATATAATGTTGAATTTAATGTACAGTATACTAATGCAATGTGGGAATATTTGTGGGTCCTGATAATGCCAAATATCTTTTGTTTCCAGTAAAAAGTGGCCAATATTATTTTAAATATATCTAGTCAGTGACAGAGTGCAAGCATATTTGTCTAAAATAATTCTGTATTTTCAGCATCAGAATCATGAGTATTTTTATTCTGGTGTCAGCATTGTCCTGTGCATTGGGTTACCAACACCAAGTCCAAGCCTATTCATTTCCAGCCCCAATGTAATACCAAATGTAGCATTTTAATCAACAGTACATTTTTTGTTAACCTTTTACCATATGTCTTTGAGTATCGCAATAATATTTTATCGTGAGTTCAGTATCGTGATATGTATCGAATTGTGACATGAGGGTATTGTTACACCCCTATTATATATTAATGTGGCAAGCTGCTCCATTGCTTGTTAAGCATGAACAGCCTAATGGACTATATTACATGATGATTCCAATTATGAATAAAAGTGACCATTTATTAAAACATCAGTGTCAATTATCATATTGCTTTTGCTGCCGTTTAAAAAAAAGTCTCAGTTTAAAAGCCACTTGAGGGTGTTACAATGATTTTAACATTGTTAAGGGGTTTTAGGAACTTTGCATTGTGCATAAAATCATACTTGTGATTAAATCACTATAACGCACAGACTTTGTTTTTTTGATGCCATAAAAACTCAACAGACATGATAAAGAATAACTGAATTTTACTCACAGCAACTTTGTCCTCAGGCGGTCCAAGAGGAGTGTCATCTGTTTGGAAGAGAAGAAACACTCAGATATATGTGCATCTTAGATTACAAATCTATCATCTACAATGTGAATGTTCCTGTGTCTTCTGTTCATACCTGTAGTGGGATCTCACATACAAGAAGACAAACAGAAGAAGAAAATGTAAGAATTATTATGAATTATCACTTTTTTTAAATACAATTCTTTTGTAATAAAGACTTAATAACATTATAATTATACATATATTATGTAATAAATGACTAAAAAGCAATAGTTCACCCAAAAAGGAAACCTGTGTTTATCCAAACCTATATGACTTTCTTTGCATGGAACTCAAGGAATAAGTCATATAAGTGAAATGAACATGATAAATGAACTTGAAATGACATGAGTGTGAATAAATATGGAGCCCCTAAAAGGACATGGTGTAGGAAAAAAATATGAGATGTTTTGCATGCAAACGCAAAGTTTCTCGCAAACACATTCGCAAGAGAACGCAAAAGCATTGACTTAGTATTGAACTATAGTATTGACTTAATATTTTTCCTCCCATGCATCTCATTTTTAAGCAACTAGATTCTATTTACACAGTGAAAATAGCATATTTTCTTAGTGATAATTACTATTTACACTAAGTGCAAATAGCTGTAGATGCTATTTACTAAGTGAAATAACATACTAAGTGAAAATAGTGATATTTTCTATTTACACCATGTAAAAGTAGCAGTTTTTTGCAATATGTGTAAATAGTAATTACATGCAATTTATACTTTATTTTGACAGATACATACTATTTGCACCTCAGTATTGTTGTACATTAACAGAAAGCAATAATAACATAGAGTGTAAATTATTATATTTATTAAAATTATGAAATGGATGCAGCCTTAATGGAACAATAAAAAAGCCCTCCTTACACCTACCCCTAACCCTACCCAATAAATACTTTTATCATTATTAAACATTTCGTTAGGCACTTTATTTCCATTTTTAGAACATTTTCTTTATTTTTATTGAAAAGTAAAAGCCTTTTCAATGTGATATGTGATGAGAAAAGGGAGAAGAGCGAGCTCGGCAAAAGGCGGATTCGAACCCGGGTCGATCGCGTCAAAACCAAGATCCTTAAGCCTTATGCTATACTGACTACACCACTGAAGACGTCAAAATATGCACATCTTTTTAGTGTGAATAGCACTTGCCAACAAGGCACGCTATTTGCACCTGGTGTAAATAGACACTCCGTTTTTTTAAAACCACCATGTCCCTTTAGGGGCTCCGTAGAAAAAATTATGTCAAAATCATTTTGGGGTGAACTATGACATTAATCATACATAATATTCCATAATTTAATTATAAGTTCTTAAACGATACTCACCATAATACAGCGGATCAGTAACTGATTCTGGTGAATAAACATGAAAAAGAAAAAAGGCAACTTCTCACTCATATTCACGGAAACGGTTTTGATTTGGTTGCATGGTAATTTCAACTTACCGTTCCACGGCTCATGCATGAAATGAGCGAATACTGCCTTGCTGTCCTCTCCGTATAAATTACTGGCCAGCAGCGTGTATTTTCCGTTGTTGATGTGTGTGGGACTGTCCAGCTGTAAGCAACCGTGGTATTCACCCTCGGAATAATCGTGGATCATGGTACGGATAAAGCTGCCCTCTTCCACAGGCTTGTCGTTTAATAACCAGCTCAGTTTAGGCTCTGGGTTGCCCGACACGCTGAAGGGAATGCACCAGTGGTGGTCTGAGACCGCATCCATCAGCTTGCTGATTGCAGGTGCAACTGGCATCCCAAAGAAATGGACAAGACAAGCATAAACAAACATAAAAGACTTAAACACTTGTTGATTTATGCTAGCATCACAGGCTTGGTCTTATTAAAATGTATTATATGCTGATTAAAGAATAATGTAACAATTTATTTTACAGTGTCCTAGTTACACGTTACATTTAGTTACTAATTATGCATAATTACATGCAACTAACCCTAAACCAAAACCTAACCCTAACCCTATAGTAAGTATATGTAGTTGATTAATATTACTCAGTACTTAAAATACACCTTGAAATAAGGTGTAACTAAGAATCAAATTGAGGGTTTACACTTTATGGTTACACGTTACGGTGTCATTGTTACTGTGTAATAATATAATAAAGTACTGAGTAATATTAATAAACATGTACTTATTTTAGGGTACTTTTTATCGTAGGATTAGGGTTTGGTTGACGGTTAGTTGCATGTTATTATGCATTATTTACTGTTAATACTATGGTAAGTACATGTAACATATGTAAAAAGGACACTAAAATAAAGTGTAACCCTTTATTTTAAGGTGATGTAGTTACATTGTACTTACTCAAATAAGTACTGAGTAATATTAATGAACATGTACTTATTTTAGGGTTATCGTAGGATTAGGGTTTGGTTGACGGTTAGTTGCATGTAATTATGCAAAATTTACTGTTATTACTATAGTAAGTACATGTAGTAACATGCAACTAAGTCACCTTAAAATAAAGCGTTACCAATTGAGGAACTTCTTGTTGCTGATGAATGGATTATAAGGAATATCGCACTCGGAACGATATTAGATATTCGCTAAACAGGTCATTCAGTAACAACCAGTTCATTAACATTTGCATATCACATATTCAGCAACTTGATAAACAACATTGTGATCTATAAAGTAGCACATCTAGTAGATAAAGGTTAGCCAATCATATCAAAGATCAAGTATATACAGAAATCTTAAAGGTACAAAATTGTGAGCTAAATTCTGATATTTTGGTGAACAAATCATTGAATTAATGTGGACTTTACACTACTTCAAAAGTTAGGTTTTTTTTCTTTTACTTTTATTCAGCAAGGATGCATTAAATTGATGAAATCTATAATGTTACAAAAGTTAAAATAAATGCTTTTGAACTTTCATTTCATCAAAGAATCCTGGAAAAAAATTATTATGGTGGCACATGAAGCAGCACAATCGTTTTCAACATTAATACAAATAAGAAATGTTTCTTTAGCATCAAATCATCATATTAGAATGATTTCAGAAGGATCATGTGACACTGAAGACTGGAGTAATGATGCGGAACATTCAGCTTTGATCACAGGAATAAATTACATTTTAAAATATAATAAAAACCAGATATTTTAAATTCCCATAATATTTCACAATATTACTGTTTTTTGTATCAAATAAATGTAGCCCTCTGGGAACTCTGTTAAAAACATTAAAATTTGGAAAGTGTGTTTTAAAAAAAAAGTGTAAATGTAATATCCGGTATAAATAAGTAGTGATTATTATCCCAGACTTGTGCAATAATTCTCCTAAAACAGAGGGTCTCTGTTCGTATTACAGCTGTGTGTTTCTCTTGATAACTTACACAGTATGTCCAGATGCACAGAGGCCTCAGACTCTCCCACCATGTTATCAGATCTGCAGGTGATTTTGCATCCGTTGTCCAGGGAAGAGACATTGAAGAGCTTGAGCGCTGACATCTGACCTGAGCGTTCTTGCTGGGGGTGTGAGTTACAGCAATGTCAATGTCATTTCTATTTAAAGTCTATGCAATTGAACTCCTCCCCATCTTAGATTCCTAGCCTTATTGTGATAAATTCATTGTCGAATGTTAACCCAAAGAAAACAATATTTATCTTTAATCAAAATGTAATCACTTGCTCTTCCTCTGAAATGACTTTTCCGTTGGCGTCACTTTGGCAGACGACCAATTGGATAATGTTAACCAAGAGCTATTCAGGCATTGTTTTGTGAATATCCTGTTACGCTACATAAAAAAATTGGTTTGTGTTTTTTTCACCGTTGGGCCGAACAGTTCTAGGAATGGTAAGGAACGGTTACGGTTATATTTCAAACCGTTCTCGGCCATATTGGTAGAATACTGGATTGGTCACTTGTCTGTTGCCTGGCTGCTAGTTTCTCAGTAGCTGGCCAAGTGTGCTATTTGAGTGAAGTAAACAATAGTTAATAATACAAATATCTGATCATCGCGGCCACCTTTTACATCTCATACCTCTGTAAATTCTTGCATTACGAAGGCAATGACTGACACATTTATATATCATTCCAAAGAGCTCTGATAACAGAAAATTAAACCATATCCGTTCCGGCTGGGTCGGATCAGCAGGGAATGTAACGGATAAGCAATGAGAATGGTTTGGCCCGACGGTGGAAAAGCGGTTATTGACTTTAAGGTGTTTTTGCCCTGTTCCATAAATCAAAGCCTTAAAAGGCCCACTGAAGTGAAACGCACAGCATTATTCAGTGTGTTGACGTAATTTCCACTGAAACAGGAAGACAGGGTGGGACATATAGATCAGCTCCTCCCCTTTTTAAAAATAGCCAATAGCGTTTAGTTTATATCACAGCTCGGCCAGAGCCGTTGAGCTCAGTAAAGCCACATTTTCCTCCTAATCTCTAACCGTTTCTCCTCATAATCTCCTCCATATCGCTTTAAAATACTAGGCTGAGTAAATCCAGCCTGATCTGTCGGCGATTTGATTTCGCCCTGCAGCTCAGGCTGGAAACCTGTACAATTTTTTATCCTGCTTCTGTTACAAATTTGCGGGGACCAATCACAAACTGGCTTATTCACCTGGCGCGCTATTGGCGGGTTTAACACAATGATGGATAGAGAAGCGATGGATCGTTGGTCTGATTGGTTGAAGGACTATTCAATTGCGTACAGAGTCATTTGAACTATGCCCGTTGATCACGCCTCTTGTCCAATTTCAGCAGCAGCGTCTATTTATAATGTAGGGGGCGGGGCTTCAGATTCTAGAGAGCATTTGATTGGACAGAAAATCTGATGAGAAGCTGAAGTGCAGAGTGATGTCATCAAAATCATTGATCCATATTGGTGGAAGTGAGAGACTGTAAGTTTTGAATGCTTATATCTAAACAGTAAGGCTAACATATTCATACTAACAGCCAAAAAAATGTCATGGGGACTTTAATGTTAAAATCAACAAAATGTGTTATGTGTTAAATAATTAAGCAATCCTCTCAGCAAAAACCTAAAGCAAATGTCATAAATAAGGGATGGCTTTCACAATGCATAACTTTCATTAAGTATCATCAAAATGTCAAATGACTGAACAATACTGGTCTGCAATACAATTTTAAAATTCTGTGGCAAGACCTAACAAACTAACAAAAATCGTGTGGTTACCCATAATCCCACAGTCTGAATGTCCTCTGTGGCATCCACATGAAAAGAAACTGCAACAAACTAAACAACTTAGAGATGAAGGTCAGAATTACCTGGTACGCTGAGTTTAGTTTGCAGGTGTCCCAGTTCAGACTAGGCGTGGGCGTTCCTGAGGTGTTGCACACCAGCGTCACATTTAACCCTTTTCGCATGGTCACTTTTGTGGGTGTGAGAGTCACAGTGGGGAGAACTAGAAAGAAAACAGAGCACAAACCAGAACGTTTATACGCTAATTAACAATAAAGTTGTTAATCAGTATTGTTGTCTTGGTTTTTGACAAAAAAATATCTAAAGATCCTCAGAACATATGTGGTTTGAAATCTGATTTTTTCAGTCCGAATGGTCAGGTTGGCAGTAGTTTGTCAATCGGCACATGACACACATGTAACGACATACAGAACAATATTATTTGTATCAGTGTTTGAATCACTTCCACTCAAATTTGACACATATAGGCCTAGTTAACTATGTGACATTCACTATGTAGTGAATACTGAGTGAACTTTCCAGTTTTCCATCCTTTCTTATTGTAATATTGACAGCTATTCTCAGTTGTGTATCTCTTGGCCTCTCGCTGTCGACTGCATCATCACTACAGCAAATAATGTACATACACCAGATATTGACCACACTGTCTGAACAAACAGATCCGATTACATTTGCAAAATGACAGTGTGAACAGTTATCAGACCAGTTTGGTGTGCAGAAATCTATAAGATAACATTGAGTGATCAAATGATTGCGTGCAGAGATATGCATTTGATATTTTAGATTTTTAAATTGAATCACTTTAAATGTAATCAAAGTAAATTCGTTTTAACATGAATACAGTTTACAATTTTTTTAAAAACATTTTTCAAATTCTCAATAACAGAAACCAAATCCTTTTTGTGATCTATGTATACATATTCAGAATCTACAGTACTGGCCAAAGGTGCTGTCCGAATCTATCAATTATATTATATTATATTATATTATATTATATTATATTATCACATACAATTTAAAAAAAAAAACACATTTTTAGTGCTGGGCAAATCGATTGATTGTGATTAATCGCATCCAAAATTAAAGTTTGTGTTTACATAATATATGTGTGTGTACTGTGTGTAATTATTATGTATATATAAATACACACTCCTTCATGTATATATTTAAGGAATATTTGCATGTATATACTGTATATAAATATAATTTTTTTCTTAAATATATACATGCATGTGTGTGTATTTATATATACATAATAATTATACACAGTACACACACTTCTAACAGCGAATATCAGGGTGACACTAAAGTGTATATTTGATTTAAATGCATCTCAGATATCAGATCTTGTACTTTCCCGTCTGCATCACAGGAATACCATTCTAAATGCCCGCTAAATGCTCCCACTAAATTCAAGGCCAAAGAGTGCAGAAAGCTCTGACCGTCTCTCTCATGAATGGACGAGCCAAATCAGATCTATCTCCATCTGTTCCCAGGCTGCTGCAGGTTACATCCTTATCACGGCGTCTCTGGTATCTCTTTCTGCCGCAGGAAACTGCAGGTCTTGCAACTATCACCATTTCAAGACTCATGTACTGTTTTTTTAAATATCCATCACACAGCACACACCTTCAGCCTGTTCTGACCAGACAAACAGTTTTCCTATAGCAGCTCCTACTCTTAAAGGAACAGTTCATCCAAAAATGAAAATTCTGTCATCATTTACTCATGTCATTCCAAACCTCTGTGACTTTCTGCGGAACACAAAAGACGACATTCTGAAGAATTTTCAACTGTTTTTGTCCATACAATGAAAGTCAGTAGGGTCTAAAATATCACTGGACCCCATTGACTTTCAAACAAACCACTGAGCCCTGAGAATCTTATTTTGTGTTTGGAACGACATAGGGGCAAGTGAATAATTTTTGGGAATAAACGGCAACAAGTTTCTCTTTATTGTATAGGCAAAAAATCTCATGTACATTTGGCACTCGAGACGTTCCAAAAACTATGGTAAATTAAAGCGATTCACTGGAGCAGCTTATTTTCTTTCATGGCACAAAAAATGGAAAAGAAAGGCAGCATTTGGCCACAGGCCAGCAGACGCTCACAGCAGAGTCTAAATGTCCCAGTGTTTTTGCATTCTGGGGATCCCCCCGTCTGTCTCTATTTTTCCCTTTTCCTCCCTCTCTCTCTTGTCCTTCTCTTCCTCCCTCGAGGGCCTTCGGCTGTGGTATTGCTTAAAATAGGCCTGGCTGGAGGCTGATCTTTGGATCAATAATGATCCGTGCCTCAAGCCGCAGCCATAAAACTACAGCCTGGACAAATCACATCTTACCAAACAAACAAACCTAAACTTCAGCCTTGAATATTATATGAGTAAAATCGCAAGTTTCCTTTAAAATGCTGATTCTCAGTTATCCAGGCCATAGTGGACTGTCTTAGTTATTTCTTTCTAATCAACTGGCTTTATCACAGACACACATCTGGTTAATAATCAGTTTTAGGGAATTAAATTCTTTAAGGGATAGTTCACCTAAAAATGGAAATTTTGTCATTACTTACTCACCCTCAAGCTGTTCCAAACCTGTATGAGTTTCTTTCTTCTGTTGAACACAAAATAAGATATTTCAATGAATGTCGGTAACCAGACAGTAGACGGCACCCATTGACTTCAATAGTAGGAAAAAAAGATTATGTAAGTCAATGGGTGCCATCAAATGCCTTGTTACCGACATTCATTAAAATATCTTATTTTGTGTTCAACAGAAGAAAGAAACTCATACAGGTTTGGAACAATAAAGGGTGAGAAAATGATGACAACATTTTCTCTTTTGGGTGAAAAAACTGTTACAAATCATTATCGGTAATTGAACATACAATAGAATACAATAGAATGGAAATATTATATGAAAAGCTTAAAATATAAAAAACAAATGATATTTAGAAATGTTGTCTTGGCAACTAACGGAAATAAATTAAGTTGAAGTTATAATAAAATTCCAAAAAATTAAAATGACAAATAAAAATAAATTAAAGCTAAATAGAATAAAAAAAGTAATAAAAATGACAAAAACACATAAACATTACTAAAACTTAATATTAATAAAATACTAAGATTAATTACTAAAATAGTATGTAAATACACTGTAAAAAAAAAAAAAAAAAAAAAAAAAAAATGCTGCCTTAAATTTTTTTAAGCACAATCAACTTGGACGTTTATGTCATTTCAAATTAAATTACATTAAACTGACTTTTTTTAAAAATTAGTTGAAACTTGTATAAGTTGAAAATTGCTTAACTTATTTTGATGAGTTAACATATGTTGTCATAACTTATTTGTCATATAATTTTTTACAGTTTAATACTAAACTAACACTGACAAAGGCACATTTGAATCCTCTTATCATGCAAATTGTCAATACAGATATTATTTATTTAATTAAAATTTTCTACCTCAGGTGTACTTTTGTTCTTTTTTCAATAACAGCCCCTAGACGTGTTTTTACTTTCTTTCTTTCAAATTAAACAGCATTTTTGCTGCAGTCCTTTTTTATAACTCTATGTAAACACCCTCTCACATGTGAAATAGGATACAGCACTGCGCTTACAAGCTATGGGTGGTAGCACTTTATTTTACAGTCCTGTTTCCCATGTACATACTATGTACTTGTTATAGTAATTGCAATAACTGGGTGTAATGACTAGGTACTAACACTGAACATACCCCTAAACCTAACCGTAACCCATGTAGTTACCTTATATTACTTTCTTAGGGAAGTACACTGTAAGTGGACGTACTGTAAAATAAAGTGCAACCCTATGGGTTCATGCTGGATCCAGTTTTTAACTGTCCCATCTTTGCAGTCTATAGTACATTATGACAGGTTCACAAAACAATCTGTGGTGAAATTAACAGAGTAAACACTGTTAAAACCCTTGAGTTGATCAAGGGCCTTGTTAAAAATAAAATTCAGACACTCGTTTCAAACGTCAGGATCCTTCAGAACTATACGCAGAGCAACAGCACCAGAAAGTACAAGGTTTGACACAACTTTTGCTTATATTACTCATTTATCATTCGTTTAGGAATAACAATCTAACCAGAGTCATATTATCTCACTGTGACTGTCTTACATCAAAGTTGAAGAAGTATAGAATGTTTTTTTTTGTTTTTTGTTTCAATAAATGGCCTAAAGTTTTGAGTTCTAAAAGTTACAGTACATTTTCATAGAGCTCCTACTGTATATCTTACTCAGATTTGATTTCTCATGATATGATCCCTGTAAAAAGGAATATCCATATCTTTTCTTTATCAACTAATTCCTACCGCAGTTAGGCAGTGTGAGCGTAGACAGAGCCCTCCTCTTTCCTCCCTCCTCCACACACAGCAGCTCCTCGGCCTCCTCTCCTCTCCACTGCTTCAACCACACGTTCTCACACGAGCACTGCAAAGTATTGCCTGCCAGCAACCTGCAACATAGCAACAGTGCCCTGAGAACATGCAGTACTCACACAAGAACCCAAATAACTCTACATGTAACCTGGCTAGACTATATCAGGATCAGGAAATATCATAACATGAATATGGACAGTGTTGGGGGGGTAACAATACAAGTAACGTGAGTTACGTAATCAGATTACTTTTTGAAGTAACTAGTAAAGTAATGCATTACTTTTAAATTTACAACAAATATCTGAGTTACTTTTTCAGATAAGTAACGCAAGTTACTTTGTTTTCCCATGTATTGACTGACATCTCACCGTCCTCATGTTGAGGGAAATCAGGAGTAAGTTCAGGGGCGTTGTGTGTAAACATGATGGCTATTGTAGTTCTAGCGTGCATTTACACATCTCACTTGCACAAAAACAGATTTAGTTTTACTCAAAATGAATAAAAACAGTGACATGACTAGACCATAACTCAGAATATTACGCAAACATGCAATAATTAAGTGTTATATTACACAAATACACTTTATCTAAAGACTAATGTCTTTGCTGCTGACCTCGATGATACAATTCAACCATACCGAAAAGCAAAACTGGCAAGTCCAGTTTATCAGACAATATTTTCGAGAGTTTCGGCACTAGCTGGCCACCAGTCCTGTTTGACTGATACCAAAAATGATCAAATTTACCAACAACCTTGCAAATGGTTACTGCACTATTTTTGTTTTCAAATATTTTTGAATAAATGTTACTTTTTGAACATATTGTTATTTAAATTACATTTTTATTGTATATTGCATGCAAGCATCATCTGCTGTATGATATATTGCAATCACCAAAAACAAAACAAACCAAAAACATAAGCTCACACTGGAGATTAAGTGCACTGACTGGTAACTGTAATATATCTTCAATAAACATTGCGAGACTCACAGGTATGAAATGTTTAAATGATGAAACGTCCTCCAGGATAGATATGACAGATTGTTTTCTTTGAGATTCCTGTAAAAGGACGCAATGATCAACAAAGAAATACCCACAATATCAGATTTTGGTAACACTTTATTTTACAGTGTCCTTGTTACACGTGTTACATGTAGTTACTATAGCAATAACTATAAAAATGATGCACAATTACATGCAACTAACCCTATAGTAAGTACATGTAGTTAATTATTATTACTCAGTACTTAAATGTATAATTACTCTAACACGGACACCTTAAAATAAAGGGTTACACTTCATTTTAAGGTGTCTGTAACAGTGTAATTATTTATTTAATGTGATATTAAGTCACTACATGTACTTACTATATAGGTTAGGATTAGGAATAGGAGTTGGTTTAGGGTTAGTTGTATGTAATTATGCATAATTTATAGTTATTACTACAGTAACTACACATAACACGTGTAACAAGGACGCTGTGTTACCAAATAAAGTGTAACCCCGATGTTTTATCAATGTTTAACTATAGGTAATATTTATTTTATATATATATATATATATAATGAAACTTTGTAAACAATCAACACATGCTTAATTGAATCGTCCAAAACCAAAACACTCACAGATATTGTAGTTTCATGTTGCTCTGAAAGGCCTGCCTTGAAATATATGTGAGCCTCGTGCTCGTTACAGTTCTGAAGGATAAGACAAACACCAATGTCATAAATTTACATCTAACCGCATATAAAGAACATAAAAGTTGTTCCATATTTTAGTACTCACAAGTTTCTGAGGTTGCGGTACAAGTTGAGATCTTTTTCATTAATGGATGTGAAACTGCTTTGATTTGCAATGTATCTGTAAACAGCAACAAGAACATTCTCTCTAAAACAGTCATCCAGGGTAATACAATACTTGATCAAATATAGCATTGATGCTCTGGTGTGATTTATAACAGCAACTTAACCTAAAGTCCATCAAAATGTTTTTAATGACATATTATTTTTCCAAACATTCGTGTAAAAGACGAGAAACAGCACTGAAGCGAATATAATGACAGTAATAAAGTGGTTTGCACTTATGAAATCACTTTGGCACAGTGATTCAAGTACAATAAATCTAATTAAATAAATTATAGACACAGTTATGCAAGTTAATGACGCTGTGATTCATTGGCTGGCTGTTTTAAAGAGTTGACACGACATGCATCATCATCTTCAGTGACCCCTGGCATCTTCTGTATGACTTACATGTCTGTGATATTCTCCATCTCTGCCTCGGACTGCAGCATCGGAAAAGCCATAATACTGCTCTCCGCATCCACGCACGAGATCCGCACGCCCGTGCACGTGCAGAGATCCGGACAAGCGGCACCGGGCCTCCAGAGCGCGAGCAGCATCAGAACCCAAATGAACCCCCAGCCCGCCATGCCGAAGCCCCTCGACAGCAGGCTCATCCCCGGGTCCTCGCCTCCAGATTTAAGACCCCTGGAATCCGACAGCGCTCAAACACACGCGCCCGCGTCTGGAGCGAAACGGATCGAGTCGACCTTGTCTCGGGCGTCTATCTACGTGAAGTGCTCGTATTCCTCTCTTCCTCTCGCCTCGCACTACCTAGAATGATGCTGGGGTGAAATGACGCGTCCGGTGTGCAGAACAGGACAGGACAGAAGACGCGCACTTGAGAAACGCGAGTGGTGAAGTGAGGGAGCGCGAGCGCTGGATGATGCGCAGCGCATCTGAGGGGAGGAGACGATGAGAGGAGGAGAAGAGATCATTAAAGCACTTTATTGATTATTGACAACGTGTAACATCCTTACAAGACTTAAGAATGCAAGTTAAAGGGATAGTTCACCCAAAAATGAAAATCACCCCATGATTTACTCACCCTTTAGTCACCCTAGGTGTATATGACATTCTTCTTTCAGACGAATACAATCAGAGTTATATTAAAATATGTCCTGGCTAATTCAAGCTTTATAATGGCAGGGAATGGGAGCCCAAAATTTGAAGCCCAAAAAAGTGCATCCATCCATCATAAAAGTGCTCCACGCGGCTCCGGGGGTTAATAAAGGCCTTCTGAAGTGAAGCGATTCGTTTGTGTAAGAAAAATATCCATGTTTAAAACTTTATAAAGTAAAATGTCTAGCTTCTGCCAGACCGCATTCCGTATTCAATTTACGGATAAAGTGTAACGCCTCTCGCTGTTCAAAACGCTTACGCTACGTCCGACATCATCGTCGCACGCTGTTTCTCTAAGTTGAATACGGAAGGCGGTCCGCCGGAAGCTACATATTTTACTTTATAACGTGTTAAATATGGATAGTTTTCTTACACAAGCGCATCGATTGGCTTCAGAAGGCCCTTTATTAACCCCTAGAGCCGTGAGGAGTACGTTTATAATGGATGGATGCACTTTTTTGTGCTTCAAATTTTGAGAAGAGCCAGGACATTTATTACTAATATAACTCCGATTGTATTCGTCTGAAAGAAGAATGTCATAAACACCTAGGATGGCTTGAGGGCGAGTAAATCATGAGGTAATTTTCATTTTTGGGTGAACTATAGGCGTATGAATTATCGCATATTGAAATGTTCAGTTATATCAATACAAGTCAGGACAGTTTTATCTCCTTTCAGGAATGTTGCTCAGATTATGACAGCCACCTAATTAACACAGAACCAGATGTTTCCTTCGTGAATTAATCATTTTTTGAATTAATTTTTAAATTAACAGGTTGTTCTTGTTTCTTTTATGCACTGACTTTTTATTTTTGACTCATTCCCTGAAGTCTCTCTCTTTTGAAGCGCATTTTCTAAATGGGGTCAGGGGCCCACAAGGGAGTGCTAGGATGTCCGTAGGAAAGTCTAAAGTAACACAAAAAAATAAAATAAATAAATAGCCTATAAAAAATTTGATTAAACTAATAAATGGGACACTTTTTGCCATTGAGATGACTTGAAATAAAACACTGATTAAAAATAAATTATAGCTACATCTAGAAAATGAAGAAAATATATAGTGAGTATAAAAACATAATAATGTAACATAATAGAAACTAGATATTTTCCAAACATTATTTTATTTATATTTATAATATTCATTTTCACAGTAGGCCTATAAATTTGGACTTAGGCTACATGAAAATATATATATATATAAAATATATAGGACATAGGCCTATATGCTTTTTAAATTTTAGGATGGGGGCCCCAGGATGATCATATTTGGGGGTCTATGGCATCTAGAAGATTGAAAACCCCTGTTATAAATGGAGAAAATAGAGAGTCATTCAGATCTGCTTTTTACAAGAATTATAAATGTGTAAAAAATAACGACTGTACACAATGACAAGATCGATACTGGAAATCTTTATTTAGGCTAATAACTGTTGATGATGATGTGTTTTCGATATTTAACTTGCTATAAATATCTCTGGTGTATCGGCGTCTCGCCTCGTGGCACTTCTCTCAGTGTTTTTGATATTTCAGACAGCGAGCACCGCTTTTCCTCCAGTCTTTTTGCGATTGCCATTAACTGTCGGTGAGTGGAAAATCAGGGCTAAAATCGTGTAGTGTTGGCGGCATTAATTTATTTGTGGACAAGAAAAACTGAATAAAGCACTTTATAGGCCTTGAAACTTGCAGCATTATTCAATGTGTTGACGTAATTTCCACTGAAACAGGAAGACAGGGCGGGACATATCGATCAGCTCCTCCTCTTTTTTAAAATAGCCAATAGCGTTTTGTTTATATCACAGCTTGGCCAGAGCCATTGAGCTCAGTAAAGCCGCAGTTTCCTCCTAATCTCCTCCATATCGCTTTAAAATACAGCATTCTGTGCAGAATTCAAACAGGTCCGATATGTTTTCTGCTCTGTGGCGACTCGATCGCATGATCTGCTCTGTGCTCTCGTGTCTCTGGAGCGGAGCTGCGGCGGTTCAAGTGACACTAACATGAAACCAGACTTCATTCACCCCAATGGAAAGCACATTTACACTCTCTGAATCGACCCCTATTCCCTATATAGTGCACTATGTGGCGTTCACCATGTAGAAAATAGTAAATATGTGACCGATTTCAGGGGGCAGGGCTTCAGATTCTAGAGAGCGTTTGATTGGACAGAAAATCTGATGAGAAGCTGAAGTGCAGAGTGATGTCATCAAAATCATTGATCCATATTGGTGGAAGTGAGAGACTGTAAGTTTTGAATGCTTATATCTTCTAATTCTGTCATTGTTTTGGAGCACACTAGCTTATAACAGTAAGGCTAACATACTGAAAGCCAAAAAAAAAAAAAACTTCCATTTTGATTTCATGGGGACTTTGTTTTCGAGCACGAATGGATTGATGACTCGCTCATAACACGAAGGGTACTCACTTGTTGCCACCTGGCGAGTGAACGAATCGTTTTAATGAACCGATTCAGAACAGCAGCGCGCTCAAACCGGGGTCAAGCATCATTCTAATGACGTCAGGTTTGACGCACGACGCGGGAATATAAATCACAGGAGAATTAGATGAGCACTCGTGACGTGAAGTGGCAATTAACGTGCACTCAGTTAATGACACTCAAGTATTTTTTTAGGCCAGGTCCATAAACCATAAAGATAAAGCTGTAGAATGTATATGATTAAAGCCAGCACTACTATGCTTGAATTTAACAGATGGTATTACTTAAAACACTTCATTATGAAAGCCCTGCCTTGTTGTGGTCTTGAATTGTGCATACTTTTTTCCACTACGGAGATATCCACCTTTATGTAACCAGCCGGAATAATATAGGCTGATTCATTAAATGGTCCATTTGGGATGTGCTTGGCAAGCAAATGCAGAATTACATTCCAATGCTGCCATCTACCGGTGCCCAGTGGTACTTGTTTAAGGACATTTATGTAGTCTATGCTAAAGGCAAGCATCACTATTATTGCTTCTCATATTTAGGATGACGCAGTTGAAAACACATTGCCTTAGCTTTTCGACACATAGCCGTTTGTGCTATAGACATGAATGACAGATCGAGTACAGGTGTAGCATTTGTTGCTTTTTGCTATACTGCACAATGACTGACCAGAATAAATATGGGATTTTTTTTTTCCATTAAACGCCTTTATCTGTCTACTAACAAAATAGATGTAAAAAAATATACATATTTCCTATTGTCCACAATTTATAATTAGCCTACTACTTTTACTATCCAGGGTGCGTTTCCCGTACAACGACGTAACTCACTGCTTAACTACCATAGTACGATGCATCATTAAATAAATCCGCCAGCTATAGTTTCCCGAAACCGCAGGTGGTGGAGTAATAGATATGTATACCGGAGTAATAATAACTGCTTTTAATGAATTAGTTTAAGATCGAATTCATGTTAGATTGTTTTGCTATAAATTATGGACATGGTGAGGAGTAATTCTCATTTATTTCTGCTTTATTTCCAGACTCAATCATAAGCTCGTTCTTAGCTACGTACTAGGGCACGTACGCACATGCGCACTCTTCAAAAAAGGTGCTTTAAATCTCTTGACAAACTAAAATACATTTGTATGTATTCAAAATAAAAGATATGATCGTACTGAATGTCAGCGTGCTTATTTTGCTCAATACAGGGATTTATTAAGTTCACATGTCATGCAAACAAGAAACTATGCTTCTAACCACAGGTCGAGAGCTGTCGCTGTAACCACACAAGTTTGCGATGCTATACATATATGTATTAGTTCAGTATTTTGTGACTTATACATTGCACAGTATTCCTCCACCATCAGTACAAACGGTAATATCGCTGATCAGCTTGGAAGTTTGCTCGAAAGAGACAATGCAGTAAATCCAAAAGGCAGATTGTTTTCATGATAACCTTGCTGAAAACCAGCTTATGCCGGTTGGCTGATCTTAGCTGGTTTAAACCACTATGACCAGGCTGGAAGCTTACAGCTTAGGCTGGTTTTAGTTGTTTTTCCCCCTGCAGTGCATACAGGAATAATGCAAGAAATAAAATACATAACTTACCCACATTTGCAGGAATGTGGTCCACATGCTTCAAATTTTCCATGCAAAGATAAGATGCTAATGTGACTGTGCAGATGATGAGAGTTCTAACTTGCATGAGAAGGAAAGATTTCCAGTTAGGTAGAAAATGTAATGCCATGTCAGCAACTGGGTTTTTTTTTGTTTTTTTTTTGGAAGCTGGTTTCCGTCACGGAAAAAAACAGTTTACAAGATAATTGTGACTTTTTATCTCATAGTTCTGACTTTTTTTATCTCACAGTTACAAGATATAAACTCACAATTCAGAAAAAGCAAAATTGCCCAATATAAAGTCGCAATTGCATGATATAAAGTCAAAATTGCAAGTTATAAAGTCAGAATTGCGAGTTATAAAGTCAAAATTGCAAGTTATAAAGTCAGAATTGCGAGTTATAAAGTCAGAATTGCGAGATATAAAGTCAGAATTGCGAGATATAAAGTCAGAATTGCGCGATATAAAGTTGCAATTGCGAGTTATAAAGTCAAAATTGCGAGTTATAAAGTCAGAATTGCGAGTTATAAAGTCAAAATTGTGCGATATAAAGTCAGAATTGCGAGTTATAAAGTCAAAATTGTGAGATATAAAGTCAGAATTGTGCGAAATAAAGTCAGAATTGTGCGATATAAAGTCAGAATTGTGCGAAATAAAGTCAGAATTGTGCGATATAGTCAGAATTGCGAGTTATAAAGTCAGAATTGCGTTATAAAGTCAGAATTGCGAGTTATAAAGTCAAAATTGTGAGATATAAAGTCAGAATTGTGCGAAATAAAGTCAGAATTGTGCGATATAAAGTCAGAATTGCGAGTTATAAAGTCAGAATTGCGTTATAAAGTCAGAATTGCGCGATATAAAGTCAGAATTGTGAGATATGAAGTCAGAATTGTGAGATATGAAGTCAGAATTGTGCGAAATAAAGTCAGAATTGTGCGATATAAAGTCAGAATTGCGAGTTATAAAGTCAGAATTGCGCGATATAAAGTCAAAATTGTGAGATATAAAGTTGCAATTGCGAGTTATAAAGTCAGAATTGCGCGATATAAAGTCAGAATTGTGAGATATAAAGTCAGAATTGCGAGATATAAAGTCAGAATTGCGAGTTATAAAGTCAAAATTGTGAGATATAAAGTCAGAATTGCGAGTTATAAAGTCAAAATTGTGAGATATAAAGTCAGAATTGTGCGATATAAAGTCAGAATTGCGAGTTATAAAGTCAGAATTGTGAGATATAAAGTCAGAATTGCGCGATATAAAGTCAGAATTGTGAGATATAAAGTTGCAATTGCGAGTTATAAAGTCAGAATTGCGAGTTATAAAGTCAGAATTGTGAGATATAAAGTCAGAATTGCGAGTTATAAAGTCAGAATTGCGTTATAAAGTCAGAATTGCGCGATATAAAGTCAGAATTGCGAGTTATAAAGTCAGAATTGCGTTATAAAGTCAGAATTGCGCGATATAAAGTCAGAATTGTGAGATATAAAGTTGCAATTGCGAGTTATAAAGTCAGAATTGCAAGATATTCATCGACTTAATTGACTTAAACAGGGTCAATCCCATAGACCCCCCCCCATTGTTTTATACTTTCTATGGTTAAAACCTCTCAGAACACAGTAGAAACCACATATGCAATGCCCTGCCAACCACATACACATGCCAAACACCTTACACTTTCTGCTAAAAATTTATATATAAAAAAAAATCAAGTGATGTTGAAATCTTTATTATTTTATAAACTGATTAAATCACAGAAGACATTAAAATACAAAACAAAACTATTTACGAAAATAGAAAACAATGAATTCTGAAATTGAACAGATGTTTTTTAATAACAGCTGTTTTCTTGAGACTGAGCGAACCAAAACAAGTTATTCCACTCAAATCTCATTGAAACCACTGACTGAATCATTACAAACACTGTCAGGTTAGGTTAAAAAGAGAGTGAAGAGAATAAGTAGCTGTTAATTCCTCCTCTCTTTCACTCTTCTCTGTAGTTCAGAGCATTCTCTGTCAGAGAGCGGAGTGGCACACAACACGATTCCTCTGCCTGTCTGATCCACCTGCACACTCATCATACAGCACATATCCACCAGCTCTCTTTGACAATGCAGTATCCCACCTTCCACCTCACTGCATCTCGCCGGGTCTTTCCGCAGGACTCGGGCCTCTGTTGCCGAGAAGCCAATGAGATTGGTCAGCATGGCATCAGAAAGATCCACGTCCAAGTAACCGGTTCCATCTGATATGGTGGCCCCCAGTTTCCATGCACCGCCACTACTGCGCAATTTTCCCACCAGTGTGACAATGAAAGCTTGTAGTCGTAAAACCTGAACACTGGAGGGCGGCCAACTGCCTGCCTGTAGTGTGCAGAGGTACATGGGAGCAGGTGCGTCTCGTTCGCAACCAGAAGTTTCTATTGTGTTTGTAGAGGAACTTGCACCAAATGTATCATGAGCTTCATTTAAGGTTCTGCTTTGGTGAGTGTTGCTAAGAGGAGTTATGGGGCGTAAACTTAGAGGGTTAAGTTCTTCCGTTTTGGGCTGGGTTGGTAACTTTGAGTCAGGTTGCTTGATTTCAGAGTGTTCTCGAGTACTTGGCAAGGCGTGTGAATCTATCGGGCACATCACACTGTCCAGCTCCTCTAACGGGATGTCATCAAAGTCCTCAGGAATGTAGTCTATCATATCATCAGCGCCGTTTTGTGGAACGTCATCAAAATTGTCTGGAATACTTCTGAAGTCATCATCTGGAATTTCATCCATATTATCCCAGTCGTCTTCCCTGGAAATGGGCGTCACTTGAGGACGGGGTTGCGACTGATGGTGAGATGGTCTGAAGGAAGCTTCTGAAGTCAGGCTGTCATAGCCACTGTCAGCTACCTGATGATCTACCACAGCCTCTACGCTGGCCAGAAGTTCCCGGTCATCTGGTTCCTCGCCTTGTGGATGGTTCTCCTCAGGCAAACCGAGTGTCCCACAAAGCAATCTGCCTTGAGAGTACATCTCCAAAAGCTGTTCCACCTCCCCACCCAACACTTTCACATTCTCAGCTCTCAAGAGCAACACCCCTAGACGGACGACGATCGGCCCAACTAGCTGTAGCTTTGTGCCGGGAGGCAGGTTGGTATTTAGAGCCGGGATCGGCCTGTATTCCATACCCTCCAGACTCTGCACTCCATCCGTGAGCTGCAACATCAACATGCGCGTGGGCTTGGCCTCCCACGGCCTCTGCGTTTCCTGCGTAACAGCCGAGACTTGATCATTAGAGCAGTCTTTCCCGCGAATACGCTGTAGTTGAGTGTAGGCAGGCTGACTGATGTCTAGTAGGGAGTCCATCTGAACACAGTAACAACTGTACAGTTCTGTCTTCAGCGCCTCCGAAATCCTTTCGGGGAGAACTGGGTGGGCCAGATCTCGCAGGTCAGTCAGCAGCCATTGCTCCAAGACACGCTGATTCAGCTGCGACTGAGGCACGGATTCTCTATCCGCCTCCTCCTTTATCCAGTTCACACAAGCGTCCAGCCAGGCAGGAGGAACTTGGACGTGCCATTCAGTGCGCAGCCATGCCTGGACTTCACCCACTGACATCCTCTCACATCCCAAACACTACAGCTTCATCTTTTACACACGGAAAGAAGCAAATGTGTAGTAAAGATTAAGGATTGAAATGGATACATTTATTATAACATTTTAATTCCATTATGATTAAACAATAAACTTTATCTTAAAAATTTAATTGTATGATAAAAACAATGATACACAGTACCAAAAGTTTGGAAACATTACTATTTTTAATGTTTTTGAAAGAAGTCTCTTATGCTCATCAAGCCTGCATTTATTTGATCAAAAATCAAGAAAGAACATTTGAAGAAAAATATCCATATTTAACACGTTATAAAATAAAATATCTCGCTTCCGGCGGACCGCCTTCCGTATTCAACTTACGCAGAAAGTGTAACGCCTCTCGCAGTTCAAAACGCTTACGCTACGTCTGACGTCAGTTACGCTTTACACCTAGGATGGCTTGAGTTGACGGTGAGTAAATTATGGGATAATTTTCATTTTTGGGTGAACTACCCCTTTAAGCAGCACAACTGTTTCCAACATTGATAATAAATCAGGATATTAGAATGATTTCTGAAGAATCACATGACACTGAAGACAAGACTTGAAGAGTAATGGTTGATGAAAATTCAGCTTTGCATCACATAAATAAATGATTTTGAAAAGTATATTAATTTAGAAAATTATTTTCAATTATAATAATATTTCACAATATTACTGTGTTTTCTGTATTATTGATTAAATAAATGCAGGCTTGATGAGCATAAGAGACTTCTTTCAAAAACATTAAAAATAGTAATGCTTTCAAACTTTTGACTGGTAATGTGTGTGTGTGTGTGTGTGCTGAAAACATGTTTATTTTTATCCTTTTTTTTTTTTAAATACAAACCACATCATTTGCAACTTACTATACTCGGTATACTGTATAACGCTACACTATGCTATGTACAACATTTTTATGATTAGTTAAAGTAGATAACCTTACCAGAAAATGAGTAATCCCACCTTTATTCCTGTGCAGGCTGCATGGTGCCTCATTTGAGAGCGCCACTTCTCTCTGTGTGTTGCGAATGCGATCATAACATATACCAGTCTTTGTCTATACTACGTGACTCCCTTACAGTTATGTTTGGATATTTCATGGAGTACAAATAAACATAACAATTAGATCTAAACTGTACTTTCTGAAAGACTAACTAGTCGTGCTAATCATTAAAGCGGTCATAAAAAAATTGGCGTTTTATTTGACCAATGATTGTCCGTGACGCTGCTGGAGTTTCGGTTATGCTGCGGTTTTGGACCAATCAGAGCGCGTTTCTTTTGTGGAGGGAGGTGCTTTCATTGGTCCGCGCTTCATCGGCGTTAGATAGATTTTAGTGCGTCATTGTTGTAACGGAGGGGGAGTAAGACAGGAACAGGTCGGTAGGTACATTTCCTGAGACAAAAATCATCTTATCATTGTTTTTACACAATAAACCAGTATATTCAAGTGTTAAACAGGTTCACAGTTTTATCTTATCGATATACGTTTTCGTGCACACGGTTTATTCTCGCAATTTGCATGATTTTCGTCTTGCTAGATAACTAGCTTCCTTTAGCTAACAGAAAAGAGGCTAGCTATCCTAATCAGCTATTTCGTCTTCCGTTTGGCATTCGTTGAAGAAAGTGTTGGCGTTGTATTTATTTATTTTTTATTTTACTTTTTTACCATGAGACGTAGTGACCACGAATACTGCTAGTGGAAAAATACTTTATGGTAGTTAGCTAGCTCGTTAGCTCCCTGAAACTATCTATTGTTAATTAGCCAGTCGGGCAGCTGATTCCGTACAGGAAGATGGCGGCTAATCAATTCATTTAACAGTAATCCTGTGTCTCAACGCACTGGAAGTTGCATGCTTAGACAAAATCATTTAGGAATCATTTGGCGATTAGTTTGTGAGCATCACAGGCGCGTTCATGTGCCCTTGTAGTGCGCACAATGCTGTCTAGTTGGGCAGCCCAATACATTTTGAGACACAACCCAAGTCAGTGTAGGTTTGTTTTTGACATGGTTTTAATTGTTTCTTTCTCATTTTAGGTATATTGCAGTAAAAAAAAATTGTACAGTCCTTTTTTTGTTCTTTGCTGGATAATAGCTACCAGAACATTTACTTTCAGTTCTGCTTTCGATTTATAGTACGTTTATATAATTGTTTTCCTCTTAATACTGTGTTTTGCACTAATCGTGCTTCATGGACAAAGAGAACTGTGCATTCTGATGAGATCCGTTTAATGATTTACAAACAAGTTTGGGATTAGCATCCTATTTTGTCATATAACATTTTCTTTCATGCACTATTTGTATTTTCCCTTAGGCATCTGTTAGGAAAGAGAGAGCTGTTCATCTCCGCTTGTTGTAGATAGATAATGGAGCCAGAAAACGACCCCCAGGAAGAGGACACTTACAGCAACAAAGAGAGCAACGGTAAGATCTTTTTTTTTTTTTTTTTAAGGTTTTTTTTTTAAGGTTTTTTAAAAATCTAAATGGATCCCATATATTGAATGTTGTTATTGTGCATTCTTTTTACAAAGAAAACATTTTAGTCTTCATCTTATTTTCACCATCCACTTCCCAATGGATAAAATGCTGACCAATTCGCTGCCCTAGGCACCATTTTACCTGGTGCCCCTTTTCCACCACAGATCATTGTTCCTTTTTCTTTCTTTTTTTTTATAGGAAACATGATTCTGAATAGACAACTAAACAAAATAACATGTCATTTACTAGAGTTAGAGATGCACAAATCGACCGGCCAGGAATCGGCTAATTTTCCACATGATCCACCCGGATTGGTGACTGTCCTGTCAATCTTGTGTCTTACCGATTCAGAGCCGATTGTTTTGTTGTCAGCGGCACAGGCAATAATGTCAGCTGCACATTCTCGCTCTCTCCAACGGCCAAGTGACACACATCCGCCTCCTTTCACTCTCTCATCTCATTCGCTCCGGTCAAATAGTGCTTGTACTGCGTATAATTATACAAAGCGTGCGCACCACTGATCTATATAAGTGGAAAACACAGACAGAATCCAGTCATAAAATCAGAACTTACTGTATAACGCGGAATGTCACTTTAATCACATTGTTATATAGACTAGTGTCTGTGAAATATTAAACTGCAAGAAGACTATTTGAGCACACGTGACGTCACACTCGCGGTGTTACTATATGATGACATGAACTTCATCTCCAGAGCTGCTCTGAAAGTCACTTTATGAGCATTTTACTGTTTTATTTGAGAGAAACTGTCATCTCATATACACACAGAAACTCATCTTCAGAGCAACCCGTCAAAATAAAAGTTTGGTTTAACTTGTGACCAAAATATTACTATCGTATTGTACTATTGTACAGTATAATGTATGTCTTAATGTAACACTACTAATAATAACAACAAAACAATAATTAACTTTATTTTCAAACGAATATTCACACAATTTTCCTTACATGTTTTAATTTTAGATTTTTTTTTTCATAGGCCCCTATTATTGTAAACAAATTAATAAAGTAATTTTTTATTAATTCAATGAATTAGACATGTTTTTGATTAAATCATTAAAATGGAATCCAGAAAAATTAAAATGGAAAAAAACTGAATTTGGGGAAAGAAAAAAATAGATTTCATAAGGCCCTAAATTCTCAAACAGCTTGTGAGTCGCAAGTACCAAAATAAAAATCCCAGGCAGAATTACCTACTGTTGTTTTTGACAAGCACCAAGGTCGTGTGGGAATTCAATTGCCGTCCGAAACCACATCACTTGGTTTACAAGAGATCAATTCAAAATGTATTGTTTAAATACTTTTTGACCACTGCTGGGCACCGTATGATAACTGTTGTGCTTTGGATGCGTTTTAAAGAGCTAGCATATATTTTGATTTACTGAAATGCTGGAAGAACAATATTTCTTATCACTGCTCAAAGGAGAAAGAGATTATGGCAGCAATTATATACATTAAATGTATAAACTAAGCAGCTTTGTTTAATTTCCGCATTTTTAAAATGACTTCCATAATTTTGAGAGTACAAGACAATTTTAAGTATAGCGCATCTAGGCTATCTTCCTATTTTCAAACAGGAGATTAAATGATCAAATAATAAATAGGATATTATTTTCCTGTTATTAAAGTAAATATGAATGTATTCTTATTAATCCAAGCATATGAGATTTTATTTACAGCAAACAATCATGCGACTGACCACGTGAGCAGAACACAAGAATGATTCTGATTTTTTCAGTTAGTGTATATGGCGATTGATGGTGGGTAATAATGTACGTACTATGATACTGACACGCTTTTGAGGCTTGCAGCATCTCGAGGAGAAATCAAAACACAAAGAAAGTCAGTTGACATATTGCGGTTAATATTCCAAATGTGGAGTTTTTATATTTTTAACATGTGATGCAGTTAAGCAACCTCACACGATCAAGATTGTTGTTTTCCTGAATGCCATCACGATTGAAAACATGACATTGATTTCATACAACAGTCCAATAAGCAGTTAAAATCACTTACATTTTAGACACAATATTGACTGTTTTTGTTCTGTTTCTGCAGCGAAAATAGTTCCAAACAAAGATCACAGCAGAACAACAGTGCGTCTCACAGCAACAATTCAGCGTTTTGAACGAATCAGTTGAGTCAATGATTCAATGACCCATTCATAAACAACTGCCTCATTCTTGAATGAATCAGCTGTTTGAACGAATCGTTTGAATGAACGACTCAATGATTCACTCATTAACCTACTGGCGGTTTAGTTTCATGTTTAAAAGTATCATTCTTTCCAACGTTTCTTATTTGCATATTCAAAATATATTTAAAACAATCTCATAACTATTCAATGCCATTGTAATTTCTCAGTGTAAATGATTTAATTTGATTGGCAACAGCCCTATAGCGTTTTATTATTCTAATTGAATTTATGGATCAAATTTAAGAATTTAAAATAAGATGAAGCACACATTTAATAAGATTAGGGGGGAAATGCCCTTTATAAATGTAAAGACAATATGCAGATATAAATATGATAGGTCTTATAGAACACTGTTGAGAATATTGCTTCAGAATAAATTAGGCTATGTTTACAACACAATCTTTTTTTTCCAGACAAGCAACTCAACTTTTTATTATGACAATGAAATGACCGATTTACTTGCACATGACACACACACATTTAAACATATAATATATAAACATTTAGCACCAGTGCTACCAAGTAAAAAAAGTTAATTTTGAGGCCTGTAGCTATTTCAAATTAGCACACGTTACTAGTATCGTCTAACTACTATGCAATTAAATAAACTGTTTATTCATTACATTACATTTCCTTTGTCTTTATCTCCTTTTTCTTTGCTGGGCACCAGAGGGCTTCTGTCTTTTTGGCATTGTATGCTATCTGGCTGGCTAATTCTAATTTAGTCATGTGAATTCTGCCATCCGTCACAATCAGGTAACTGTCTGTGAGTGCGGCTGGGCTGGGAAAGATGCGTTGGTGAATCCGGTGACTAAGCAAAGTAGTCAT
Source organism: Rhinogobio ventralis (assembly GCA_039654625.1). Classification (NCBI taxonomy): domain Eukaryota; kingdom Metazoa; phylum Chordata; class Actinopteri; order Cypriniformes; family Gobionidae; genus Rhinogobio; species Rhinogobio ventralis. The sequence goes on from CM077211.1 coordinate 6,031,335, forward strand.
GTTTTTGTGGGGGTTTTTGCTTTGTAATATTTCAAATTAATAGTATTAGAAAAACTGGTCAAATATGTGGTGCAGTTGCTGATATTTATAAAAAGTAGGATGAAATTCTCATAGCTTGTTATTAGGGGTGTAACGATACATCATTAATTGATATATTGCGATATAAAATGCAACAGTATGTATCGCTGATGTAAACGATATGATAAAACTTAAAGGAATCATTTGTCTCGATCATTTTGCTATCATATAAGTTATCTCGCTCACTCGGGTGCAGCTGCACTTACCTGCAGTCGTGAATAAAATGCGTTTATTTTATCAAAAGTAAATCCATTTTGCAAGATCTTTTTCAATTTTCATCTATGTAATTCCAAACATTGCGAGGCAGACGATGACATTATGTGATCAAATACAATCAACTTAACACGCTCCACAGCCCCACCCAGTGGATTTAATTCTAACTGCACGTTTTAGAGGGATTTATCATGGATTCACTGCATTTACGGCCAGCAAAGCAACGTAGTAAAACTCAAATAGTATTTTTATTTTTTGAATATTAAAGGGATAGTTCATAGTTCATTACAGATCGAATATTCGATTATTCGTGCACACCCCTAATCAAAATCAAGATTTCACAGCAAAAAGACACGTGAACCATGACCTGAAGTGGGATGTTTTCACAATTATACTAAAAGGCCTTTAGAAAGTCTAAAGTGTCAATCATATGACAGAAGGCATGTAGTAGATAGTGTACAACAGGTCTTTGAGCATTTAGAGGCCTTAGGGCTTATTTTGATAGCAAATATCATACAGTAGGCTAAAGTCGGCGTGAAATGAAAATTCACCCTATTTTCTAAATGTATGTTATAGATCTGAAGTGTCTTAACTGAATCTTCCAGTGAAACTATGGACTCTTTGGTGACACATGCCTGCACCATATGTCTTTAACCCTGCTCCTGGAGGCCCACTGTCCTGCAGCCTAATCAAACACACCTGAACCAGCTAATCAAGCTCTTCAGGATAGCTTGAAAATCACAAGCTGAGGCAGGTTGGATATAACCTTTGCAAGGCAGTGGGCCTCCAGGAGCAGGGTTGAAGACCTCTGGCCTGCACTATTGAGTGCCACGCCCACATATCAACATCCACAACCCATGCATACCCTACATTTTTTTCTTTTTTGATAATGTTTTCCAACCCTGTTCCTGAAGGCAAACCAACACTACACATTTTCTTATTTGAACTCTTCCTACTCAAACATGCCTAATTCAACTTATCAGCTCATAAGTAGAGACTTCAAGACCAGAAATATATGGGTCAGATTAGAGACGCATCCAAAATGTGCACTGTTGGTATTCTTTCAGGAACAGGGTTGGGAAACTAATGTATATCACAATACAGAAGAAAAGATCTGTCGCTAGTTCCAACATTTATGTGATAAACGTACGTGTTGCGACTGCCATTTCAGGTAAGCGTTCTGCTGAGGATACTGATGAGGACAAGCCCCATAAGCGATCACGAAATTCTGATGACATGGTGGAGCTCAGAATTCTGCTACAGAGCAAAGTAAGTCCTTGAGTTTCCCATCACTTCTGAGTTTCGTTTCTCCTGCTGTACCTCAATGCTGATTGGCTCTTCTCTCCAGAATGCCGGAGCAGTGATAGGAAAGGGGGGGAAGAATATAAAAGCTCTGCGCACAGATGTGAGTACTCTTTTTGTTTAGTTTGCACTCTTTCCACGCATACAAACTGTGGTAGATGGAGCTCAGATGTCTGTAGAACTGGGTTATAATATGCTAATGGTAATATGTATAAACAAACAGAACCAACAGAAGGCAGTGTGTTACAAAACCAGTGCTGTGTAGTAAATACCCCACATTCTACTGTACTCTTTAGTAAATTGAAGAGTATATGAATCTTTGATACTGGCTAAAATAGTGTTTGGCCTAGTACATATTCTCATAATCTGTTCCTCTCCTGTTCTCCATTCTCCTCCAACATTATGAGAATTGAAAGTCACACTGAAAGTGTTTCCAATTAAAAAATGTATTCCTCTTCCACTCCCTCTCCCCTTTTCCTTGTTTTTTTGTTTTTGTTTTTATTTTTCTGTTCATTTTTGGCCAATTCCCATATTCCGGATCGACTCGTACCGCCCACCTGCGTTGCCGCCTGACCTCCTGACTCCCTGGTTGGCCACACCCATAATCGCGCCCTTCCTATTGGGCGGCTTACTTGATTGACATCCGTGTGCTTGATTGCTCTGGGTACTTGGCCCCGCCCCCTGCAGTACAATGCCACTGTGTCAGTCCCAGACAGCAGTGGGCCCGAGCGGTACGTGCCACTCAGATACTCCAACCTCCAAGTCATATCAGCTCTGTTACTGCCAATATCAGAACTGTTTTAACATCCTTAATGTACAAACTGCTCCCTTTCTGCCATGAAACATGAGTATGATGCTGCCATGACGAACAATATGAATTTAAAATGCTGTTGTGCTATGTTCAAATGCCTTTTCTGTCATGTAAGGAAGTCCTTTCCCACCCTGTTTCCCTCTCCGACGTCAGAAACATTCTCTGAAGTAGCTTTTTTTGTACCTTTGGGAAATGCACTTCCTCCACAGTTTTCATTTTAAAGGTTTCTTGCTAATACAAGGCTGAATTTAGTTATTTATGGTGAAGGGGCAGTGCAAAATATATTTTCTCCCTTTTGTCCGCTGTATTGTTTTACTGTGGCATTTGACTTTTGAACCTTGCTCCACTGCCCTCCCTCCCTTCATCTGTCCTTGCTATTTCTCTCTCTCTTCTCTTCTCTACTGGATCTGGAACCTGCTTCATGTTTATCTCTGCCATTCTCTCTCTCTCCGCACTTTGTCACCCCTCTATCCGTTTCATATCTGACCTTCCCTGTATCTTGACATTTCAGCAACGGGGAGGAGCTTCAGTTTGTTTTTCTTTCTTTTCCTGTGTTCTCCACTCCCCTTTGACAAAGGAGTGCATGACTCCATGACTCTTTGGGGTCTGTTCCCTCTCCTCACTTTTAAATGCGCTAACAAAAGCACTGACCGTTTTCTTCAGGCTGTGTGTGTGTGCGCCTAATATCCGCTCTCTTCTCTCTTCTCGTGGAATGCAATTCATTACTTTGACAGAATCCTAAGCATCAGTGCCGATATTCCCACGGTAGCTGAGATATTGCTGAAGATCATACCTACTCTAGAAGAGGTGAGTGTTTTTTTTTTTTTTTTTTTTTCATATGAGATGGGAGTAGGGGTGGGTGATACGCAATTATTTTTGAGCCTTGCATGTTCCCCAGACTGCTATGTACTAGCAACCAAACAACAAACTTTTTATTTAAATTTTGGATGTCCCATTTGGGGTAAAGGATATGCAATTTTCAGATAAATGTTCATGTTACATATTTTGGTTGCTTTGAGTTAATGTAACTGGTTGTGTAAAATAGGCACATGGAGTCAGCCAATCAGCATGTTCAGCGGGCCAGTTTTTACCGCCAAAAGTTCCTGAACTTTGAAAGAGTACTAGCTCGCGTGCAGGGACTTTTTTTTGGGGGGGGGGTGTATTTACCAGGAACTTAATTTAGACCATGGTCCCTGAGTACCACCACAAAGTCCCTAGTTCCTGTGGTGGAAACGCGGCTGTAGATTGCAAATATTGTAATTTTATATCACCCACCCCTGGTTGAAAAGTTGCACATTTACTGAAGCTATTACTGTACATTTAAATGAACTTCTGATTCTCATCTCTGATTGGTTGGAGCAGTATCAACATCATAAGGGGGTGGACTTTGACTGTGAACTGAGGCTGCTCATCCATCAGAGTCTAGCTGGAAGTATCATTGGCGTGAAGGGTGCCAAGATTAAGGAACTTCGTGAAGTAAGACACTAAGATGAGAATTTTAACTGTAAAACACAGTTAACACAGTTTACAGTGCTGATCAAAAAACTTCTGTTCTAGAGCACCCAGACCACCATCAAGCTCTTTCAGGAGTGTTGTCCTCAGTCCACGGACCGTGTGGTGCTAGTCGGGGGCAAAGCAGACCGGGTGGTACAGTGCATTAGGACCATGCTAGAGCTCATTGTGGAGGTCAGATTATGACAGTGCTGTTTGTCACGTTGTTGTTAGACATGTTTCTCATTAAATTCTCATATTTCTCTTGCTCTGTCTCTCCAGGCTCCCATTAAAGGTCGAGCTCAGCAGTATGACCCTAACTTTTACGATGAGACCTACGACTATGGTGGCTTCAGTACGCCGTATGAAGAGCGGGGCCGCCGGCCTATGGGAGGCTTCTCTTCACGGGGGCGTGGCAGCGGAGGTGGCTTTGATCGAATGCCCCCCAGTGGAGGTCGTGGTGGCCACCACATGCAGAACAGGAGAGACTATGATGACATGAGCCCACGCAGGGGCCCCCCTCCACCCCAAAGAGGGGGGAGAGGAGGGGGTCGTCCCCCACGAAACATGCCCATGGGACCCCCACATCACAGGAGAGGGTGAGTCACTTTATCTATATATTTATTGCATTGAAATATAAAGACTGGAATACACTACATGCCTTTTGCCTTGATTTCCCCTTATTTGCAGTATGGACAGGTCAACTCTAGTTGCTGAAAGTCAGAGCCAGTCTGCAGATTTTGGGCAGTCGGCGTTGACAGACTTCACAGAAAATCGCGTAGTGTATGATGGGCACAGACTGTCAGAGGATATCACACATCTTTGATATTTTGAGCCGATTTTAGAACACTTGTGCATTGAGGCGCATGTTTCTGCAGTTTGTTCGGAACAACTTTAAATGAGTTCAAAGTCTATTAGTGTGTATGGTGCCCAGTTTTTCAATAACTGTTAAACTGTGTAGTTGTGTAGTGTATTCCAGCCTTGACATAAATGGGGTCTAAAATTTTATTTTGGTTTATCGTTGTTGGATAAGTTTATGGATGCTGTATTTTTGACTTTACAGCGATGATCAGTACTCCTCCTACAGTTCCCAGCGTGGCCACATGGAAGAAAGGCGGCAGTAAGTTAATCAGTTGGATCAGTGCTATTCAAGTTTTCCCTCGTTATCAGCTATAATGCTTGCTTTCTTGTTCTTGTGTAGGATTTTATTAGCAGGTAATCATATGCCATATTTGTCTTTCTTTTTTTTCTTTTTTTTTCTCCAGTGGGGAAAGACGAGGGCGCAATGATCGTTATGGAGGCAGCAGCATGGTCAGTATTCAGTCTTTTAGCAATTTTATTATTTAATTTAGTTTCAAGAAATGACTCGAACTACAGTTTAAAAACCACTCAGCCCACTTAGTCACAATGAATTAACTGGACAATCCCCATTTTGTTTTCTGTAAGTTGCCTTCAAACATTTGTGTTTGTGGTTTTTGATTCTCACCCTTTTGTTCTGTTCTCTCTTGCTTTACAGAATGATGGATATGGTAAGTTTTTCTTTAAATACATTTGCTTGTCTGCATTTGAAAGATTGTGGGTAATGTAACTTTTTTTTTTCTTGAGGAAAACCTTTTTATCCTTTAGTCTCACCAAAGTCTTTGAAACGTTTTATAAACTATTTGACTAACTTATTCTTGCCGAGAACTGCCCACTTAGACTGACTATGTGTGAAGCAACTAACCACAATTTTATTTGTTCCATGCCGTTTAGGGGTGGGTTTGTCTAAAATATATAATTTTTTTTTTAAAATAAGGGTACATGATGAGAAAAAAATATGAAAAGGGAAAATCACCAAAAAAAGAGGGCTCTGTAGATTTAAATATTTACTGAGTGAATTAAAGTAAATCGGGACAGTTTTTGACATTCAAGACTATCAAGAGTGTCCCAATATACATATCTTTACTGTAGAGCAGTGGTTTTCGAACTTGCAGTGGGGCCGCCATTTACTATTAATAAAAATAATAATTTTGTTAATACATGTAAAAATGTCTAATTAAATATGATTCAATATATAATGAAATGACAAAATAAATATTACACTGTTACTGTGTATTCACTATTTAAGCTTGCTGTTTGGTTAAAAATAAACCACCAATTGATCTCCCATAATTTTGCTGCATACAGTTACTGTAGGCTACAACAGATTTAAACATGGATAAATGGTTATCAACAGGGTCGCTGAAAAGGACAAATGCAGATGTTTCTTCATCTACAAGTAAGGATAAATCTTCAGCAATGCCTTACAACAAAAAGACAAATATAGCTAAATGAAGAAAATCCAGTAGTGACCACCTAGCGCTAGTCTTCCCATGTGTGGGAGCAGAGAACAACATTTAGCTTATTTTAGTTTTACACATTATTTTATGATATGAAGCCGGAATAGGCTTCACATCAAGCCTGATCTCTGTTTGCAACATACAGTCCTTAGTAAATGCTAAACAACAATCTTTGCATTAGGTGAGTCACAAAGACTTTAGTTTATATGGTCTAATTGTTATTTGCCAGAGTCTCTTGAGGCTCGGTCAGGCCAGGTTCCACGAGGGTGCAGAGGGTGCTAAGCACGCTTAAATCAAAGCAAGAACACCCTCGTATTGGTGAAACGGATTTGGCAAACGCTCCAGTGCGTATTTGTGTTCGCACTCTGGAGAGTGCCAAATGTTTGTTTACAACGTGCTTTTGCAGTGTTAAGCAGCGTATCCAATCACAGACCTATCTGTTCATTTTTGGAACGCAGGTGTTTGTAAATTAGTCAATCCACTCACCGCTCAAAACGGCAGAGTTTTTGTTCAGTGCTGAGTTCTGCAAGCTCGCAAATCCTCTCATTTTAACAAAGTGTAGACACGATGTAAACAGATTTATTGTGCAGTGTAGACAGCTTCATTGATTAACGGCCATGTACGTGCTGGAAATGGCAATGATTGACATGGTGACCATAGCAATGGATGGGACAAAAGTCTGATATGTGCATTAAGGCTAGAGCACCTGATTTGATTCTGGAACCAGAGCTGGGCTCGGTAACCCATTAGCTTTTTCTGTTCATTGCCAGTTTATTCAACAAAGACTGTTAACAATCTCTATTTCTAAGTCCTCATTAACCAACGCAACGCATAGGCGGGTCCGTTAAAATTCTTGCAGTGGGCTGCGGAAGCTTACGTGTTGGGTTGTGTGGGCCGTGTGTTGGAAAAGGTTGGGAACTACTGCTGTACAGTAAAGAGAACTTTTTTCTTTTTGTGTTTCTCAAATCAGACAGTAATTCATCTTGGGATTCCTCCTATCAGTCTGGTAAGTACAGCATCCTGTTATAAGATGGGGACACACCAAACCGACGGCAAAGAACTAGCACTGATTAAAGCTGACTGGCAAAAAACAAAGTTGTGCTTTAAAAGCAGTGCACACACTATAGCCAACTAGCATGTATGTTCTGCGGCTGTGTGAGAGGACATGACTCTACCGTACAAGCTTGTGGACGCAGGGCTTGACATTAACACCAGCAGTCACTCCTATAGAATTTTGTATGTATAATAAATAACATTTTCAATTGAAGTCTTTTAAACAACATCTGAAATAATAAAGTGCAATGTAGTGTTGTCCATTTTTCGCCATGGTATCGATGTCAAAATTGTGGCTAGTAACTTTGGAAAACCATTAGCCACAGTGGCTGGTGAGCAAAAAAGTTAATATCAAGCCCTGTGTGGAAGTAGTCGAAGTATTTGAAAAAAGGGAAACTGGAAGAGCTAGAACTGTGGATATACAAAGCAAGCAGCGCTTTACCATTGTTTACACCAGTCTTGCTCATTACAGATGGATTTGTGTAGCTTCGTCTTGATTCCACAAAGCCATGTTATTAAAATAATCCACTGTTCAAATGAGATGAAATGACAATGATCTGTAGTGTGTTCCCTCTTTACGCCGTCGTTTGTTTGCTTTCGTCAGTTCTGTTTGTTTGTTTTTTTCTCGTGTGCTGAGCAGCTAATCAGAGTGATCTCTCTCACCAACGAGCTTTGCTGAAAAAACCATCAACAGTGTCCGACTAAAGCCAAAACAGTGCAGAAAACACCCAAAAAACAACGCAGACCAACACTCAAAAATGGCAATGGCCGACTGTCGGCTTGGTGTGTCCCGGGCTATATTCATATAGACTCGTGTTCATAAATCTCCTATTTTGATGCATTTGACTCTCTCCTTATGCTCAGGTGGAAGGAGTAGTTACAGTGAAGGGCCAGTGATCACCACACAAGTGACTATTCCTAAAGATGTAAGTAAATCACCCCTGATGTGATAGGATTTACACATGAAACGTGCATTTAACTCCTCCCACTGTGATTCTCAGCTGGCCGGATCGATCATCGGTAAAGGGGGTCAGAGGATCAAGCAGATTCGTCACGAGTCCGGAGCATCAATCAAAATCGACGAGCCCCTACAGGGTTCTGAGGACCGCATCATCACCATCACAGGAACCCAAGACCAGATCCAGAACGCTCAGTACCTGTTACAGAACAGGTATGTTACAGATTGAGTGCTTTGAGTGAACGCTTCACAGTGGACTAAAGCATTATGTTGCTGACTGATCCTCTCTCCTAATCTCTCTGTTCATCAGCGCTCTACACCTCTTGGGACGCCAGAACTAACCAGCCCCTCTTTCTCAGGATATCCATCCAACTGCAGCTCAAGTCCTCGTCACCGCGTGATGGCCTGACACATGACGCGTCCTTGTCTGTCACCTTTATAGGAATCCTTCATAGAATCATACGAGCCCGAGCCCTCTGGTTGTCCTTGATTGTGGATTTTGTGGGATTGTTTTTTTTTTTTTTTTTTGGTTGTTTTTATAAATATAATTTTTATATGGGCCAACTATTGCTTCACAGAAATCTTGGATGAGCAGATAGCTGCTTTTCAACAGGACATCGTTGTTGTTGTTTTTTTCCCTTTTGGAGTGAAGGTTTTATGAGTTAGGAAAATGTTCTACTATTCCAAAAGCTTGATCCAGAATGTACACATTCACCCCCGTGTTCTAAAACTGCATTTGATAGAGAATAAAGTGTAAATATCCAATGATACTATGGAAAATGATTACTATGGACATATCCTTTACACTCTGTTTCATTCGTGTGATGTTTTTCCTCAGAAATACAGATATTTTCACCAGGTACTGAAGGCTTGCAGTACTTTTTTTGTATGTCTTTTCTCCTGTCTGTTGCTGGGTTTTTAAAATCTAGTGTTTTAAAAAAAAAAATTACTCTACCTCTGGAATTTTTTTGTAGGTCTGCCATCCTAAAAGAAGGCTCACAATCATTGTATGCGTTTTTCTTTTTAAGAAGAAAAGAAAACAAGTGGATTTGAAGTTTTAGACCATTTGTGTCAGAGCAGGATGGTAATTCTCACTCTCCCTTTCTTTGTTTTATTTTTCTTATCTTTATTTTTTTACTCAAATTTTCTCTGAAGTTCTTCAACCAGGCACATTTGTAGAGTTTGTCATTTGTCTGAAATAATAAAGGAATTGCCATTTTTATCGGTGTGGTATGATTATTATGTGGTATGTCAATGCAGTTAATGTCCCATCCCTTCTATACAATTAAAATTGGAGAAGCATTCACAAATAATAAAATGAAAACAAATACCAACATGAAGTAAAGGCCTACTTTACAAATGTAGTTAACCGTTACAATATATATGCACCAATATTTCCTAATATTGTATTGGTCTCCCTTTTACTGCCAAAACAGCCCTGACCCGTTGAGGCATGGACTCCACTAGACCCCTGAAGGTGTGCTGTGGTATCTGGCACCAAGATGTTAGCAGCAGATCTGTTAAGTCCTGTAAGTTGCAAGCTGAAATCAACACCTCAAACTCGTGCTCCTCAAACCATCCCTGAACCATTTTTGCTTTGTGGCAGGGCGCATTATCCTGCTGAAAGAGGCCACAGCCACCAAGGAATACCATTTCCAATGCTTAGGTAGGTGGTATGTGTCAAAGTAACATCCATATGGATGGCAGGACCCAAGGTTTCCCAGCAGAACATTGCCTAAAGCATCACACTGCCTCCGTCGGCTTGCCTTCTTCCCATAGTGCATCCTGATGCCATGTGTTCCCCAGGTAAGCGAAGCACACGCACCCGGCCATCCACGTGATGTAAAAGAAAATGTGATTCATCAGACCAGGCCACCTTCTTTCATTGCTCCGTGGTCCAGTTCTGATGCTTACGTGCCCACTGTTGGTGCTTTCGGCAGTGGACAGGGGTCAGCATGGGCACCCTGACTGGTTTGCGGCTATGCAGCCCCATACTCAAAAAAACTGCGATGCAGTGTGCATTAACTTCTTGAGCAATTTCAGCTACAGTAGCTCGTCTGCTTGATAGGACCACACGGGCCAGCCTTCGCTCCCCACGTGCATCAATATGACCCTGTCACCGGTTCACCACTATTCCTTCCTTGGACCACTTTTGATAGATACTGACCACTGCAGACCGGGAACACCCCACAAGAGCTGCAGTTTTGGAGATGCTCTGATCCAGCCGTCTAGCCATCACAATTTGTCCCTTGTCAAACTCACTCAAATCCTTACGCTTGCCCATTTTTCCTGCTTCTAACACATCAACTTTGAGGACAAAATGTTCACTTGCTGCCTAATATATCCCACCCACTAACAGGTGCCGTGATGAAGAGATAATCAGTGTTATTCACTTCACCTGGTCAAAATGTATATTACATTGGTAAAGTAGGCCTTTGTTTCATTTTGGTATTTGTTTTTAAGTGGAAAATTTTAATTAGGCACATGCCAGTGGTCTCTAAACCAAAAAGTCTAATTTTGGCTTTATTCTAAAATGATGTAACTGCAAAGTCTCTATGGCTATTTTATTGTAATTTTAGAATGACATATGGTCCATTTTCACTTAATATAGTTCTCCAGAACTTCTGGTGTATTATTGTCTTCACGTGAACTACTGGAATAGCCAATCTCAATAATTAGAAGGATTATGTAAGATATATCTATCCCAAAAACAATATTTTAACCTGTTGCAGTAAATGTTGTTCTTATTCTGTTTTCTCTTCACATTATGCAAGCAATGCAAAATGTGAAGTTAAGTTGTTGCCTGAGACACTTTTGCACTTTGGCCGTCAGTAATCTTGATGGCTTCACACCTTGTTTGTGATAAAGAAGTTTAGATGTTGTTTTACACAGTTGAGATTTCAATATAGCATGCATAGGCTACTGTACAGTATTTGGACATTTAATTAAAATACACACAACTGTCTAAAATATATTGCAAGTAATCTCTGCAAACGAATGATGCTAGAGCAAATATTTTTAACCAATTTATCTTGAAATCTTCCATAAAGTCTGACAGCCAATGTCATTTTGAACAACATAGGCCCTGTTTATAGGCTAATATAAAATAGAAAAGACATTTTTAAGTGTCCAAATACTTTTTGGGGTCACCACTATGGGCCATATAAGATGTTATATAATGTTGTACAAAAACTACTCCGTATACAGTGCACACTAAATTTTGATTAGGTTTAATGACCCGTTTTGCAGTGTTATAGCAACTTTCCAACAACTCGAAATAACATGTTTGCGCATTTTTGCGCATCTATAATCAGCTTGAAGCCAAAACGGCCAGACAAAATCTGCATGATGTGACACGAGTTATAGCATTAAACCAAACGGTAAGCAGTAGCTCGCCACACACGGAAATTAAAAGCTACAGCGTCTGTATATGCAAATTCAAATGGTTAGTAAGTGTAATAGATTTACATACGAGGAGAAAAGTCAGTAAATCTGCAGTAAATAAACAACCTAACGTACTTTGTACCAAGAGACATTCACACACAGACCCTCCTGCACGCTCCTCACGGGTGAAGATGATCTTTGACTACTAGCGGCTCTGAAAAATCAAGTAAGATTGCTTGATTAAATCTAAAATGACTTTAATTTGAGTGGAGATTGATTTTTGGATACGGGCTTTTCAGTAAGTACAATTTAAAGGCACATTGCACATTTCTAGAAACATGTTAGAATTTATATATAGAATATATATATATTACAATTGTTAAAAAAATGTCATAAAAATAACAACATTTTAAATTAATGATTAAATTGCTAAAATTAAATTTTTGAATAACATAAAGATGGAATAACACTGCACAGTATGCAACTCTCCAGTACGCATGGAATATTCAGATGACCTGTGCATTAAAGGGACAGTTCACTTAAAAAATAAAATTCTGTAATCATTTACTCACCCTCAAGTTGTTCCAAACCTGTATGAGTTTCTTTCTTCTGCTGAACACAAAAGAAGATATTTTAAAGAATGTCAGTAACCAGACAGTTTTTAGCCTACTACGGAAGTCAATGGCTACCGTCAACTGTCTGGTCACCAACATTCTTCAAAATATCTTCTTCTGTTCAACAGAAGAAAGAAACTCATACACGTTTGGAACAACATGAGGGTGAGTAAATGATGACAGAATTTTCATTTTTGAGTGAACTATCCCTTTAATGCACAGGCCATCTGCCTTCTGAAATCTCATACTCTCTGAGTAGTTACTTCTTTTGATTAAGTACTTGCTTCACGACCGCTAAAAAAAGTATGTTCAATAAAGTTTGATTGTATGTAGTATGAATATAATCTGGATGTACTTCATTTAAGTTGTACAGAAGCGAGTATTCTGAAGGGCAGAGCCCTTGAAGTGGGGACTTTGGAAGGAACAGGGCACTTGCGTGTCATAAGCCCCTTTCACACAGAAAGACCAAAAAAATACACTGATAATGTGTCCCGGGATCGTTTGATTTTGGTTCATTCACACTATTCACACTGCCGGTGATTTTCTGTAATCTATGCGTGCGTTCACACACATCCCATAAAGACACGTGACATCAGGATGTGATGTGTTTGCAGACATTTTTTCGTCCTTCCTTTGTTCCTTGACTAACACAAACTTTCTTCTTTGTTAATGTACAACGTGAATCCCCGTATAAAATACCCCTAGTCCCCTGCAGGTATGACATCACTTTGTAGGCCAAAATGTGGAATCGAGAAAACTTCCATTTCCATCGTCCCGAAGTCAATGGGTTTTTCGAATGGGATTTTGGTTAAATGGCTGAAATAATGTTTGTGGTGAACACAAGCTCAAGACACTTTCACGTTTTATTCTACGACATAAAATACATCAGTATTACCCCACTCAGGATTTTTTGAAGCTGTTACGTGTCTTGAAAAAGGCGGTTGCTAACAACTGGCTAAATGAAAATGTTACTAGGTCCCCTATAAATGGCGTGCCCTTCAAGGGCGCAAAAACGCTGTTTGCAATTCACCCTCCTACTACAGGTTGTCATTGTCATGTGACCTACAGCACCAGTTGCGTCGCCTCACTGCCATTCGAAAATCCTCTCCCGTGGCCTAATGGTATAGGAAAGAGTCCACTGTATGCCCAGATAGGTCATCCAGGTACTTTGTGCCTACTGTTTTATATATACTGTGAATTACAACATATTACTCTTTTCACATACTGTTTTTCATCTACTATAAGTTGTTAACTATAAGTTTTAATCTGGCCAGTGACTTTCTTCTAGAGCTGCTGTATAGCCAAAACCATCTTTGTTGCATTAATTAAGTTGGCTTGAGAGAGCCAACTTACTAAAATGCTATATAAACTTATTATTATTCTTCTGACTAAAAGCGTTGACTGCTACTCCTCCTAGAGCTTTAAAGCTACAACCACCAAACTCGGCTCAGACATTCAGACTGTTCTGAAGTTAGTTGCTATATCTTTTTTTATTTCTTTCATTCTCACTCTCTCTCACACACACACACACAGATAATACCCTAGCATCTGCATAGCAACACCCTAGCAACCACCCCAAGTACCCTAGCAACTGCATAGTAACACCCTAGCAACCACTCAGAGTACCCTAGCAACCGCATAGCAACATGCTAGCAACCACCCAGAGTATCCTAGTAACCACCCAGATTACCTTAGCAATCGCATAGCAACACCTTAACAACCACTCAGGGTACCCTAGCAACCACATAGCAACACCATAGCAACCAGCCCAAGTACCCTAGGAACCGCATAGCAACACCTTAGCAACCACCCCGATTACCTTAGCAACCACAGCAACCAGCCCAAGTACCCTAGGAACCGCATAGCAAAACCTTAGCAACCACTCAGAGTACCCTAGCAACCACATAGCAACACCCTAGCAACCAGCCCAAGTACCCTAGGAACCGCATAGAAACACCTTAGCAACCACCCGATTACCTTAGCAACCACATAGCAACACCCTAGCAACCACCAAGAATGCCCTAGCAACCGCATAGCAACACCCTAGCAACCAGCCAGAGTACCCTAGCAACAACATAGTAACACCCTAGCAACCACCCGAGTACTTTTCAAGCTTTTTTCAAGTACTTTTTTTAATGTAGTTTCCTATTATCATTGTAAAGGCCCGTTCACACCAAGGACGATAACTATAAAGATAATGATAACATAAAAAAAATCGTTCTCAATATTAAAGAATAGCAGAGTTCACACCACAGCTATAACGATAATGGCACAGAGAAACGATATAGTTTTTCCAGGTGATGAACGGTAAAAACATTGACAGCCAATCAGAATCCATCCAGCTGTAACAAACTTGAGCATTTAAAGCTGCAGACAAGCACGTGTTTAGAATGAACAGAACAATATCGTCCACTGGTGTGGACGTTAATATAGTTATCTTTATAGTTATCTTTAAAGTTATAGTACTCTGTGTGAACGACCTTAAAGCTGCTTTGAAACAATCTGTATTGTAAAAAGCGCTATATAAATAAAGGTCACTTGACTTGACTACTATATAGTAGGGAAGTATGCATATTCGGATGCAGCCTGTGTGAAATATAGTATCCCACAATGCAATTCCACTGCAACCAATGAACCAGTAATATCAAACCAATATTTGTAACATATTGACTCGTTATTTTGACTCATTATTCAATACAGTATGCTTAATTAGATTTGAATTATAATATTATATTGTTATTTTTGTTTCAGTGACAATGATGCATACTCATTTGAGTGTCTTTACTATTGTTTTAATAGTATGCAAGTCAAGCCACCTTTATTTGTATAGCGCTTTACAATACAGATTGTTTCAAAGCAGCTTTACAGTGATAACAGGAAAATAATGATCAATTACACAGAGTTCATTTCTGCTGTGAACAGCTCTCAAAAATACAATAGTGTCAAATTTCATCTGAAATCGGTTCAGTGTTTATTAAGTTCAGTTCAATAACTGTGTAAAGTTCAATTATGAAAAGGTAGTGATTGTTTACATGTAATCTGGATTATGCATTCAGATTCCAAAAATGTAGTATTTGTAATTAGATTATATTACACTTTAAAATACTTGTAATCAGCCTACAGTTACTTTTTTACTTTTAAATTGTAATTACTAAATTTCATTTTCATTAAACTCACAAACCTCCTGCAGTTCCATCATAAGCCCCAGTCTGAGAAACCCTGACATAATATAATGTTTAATGCACTTCATGTTGTTGATAGCAAAGAATGGAATATATTTTCTTTCTCCTTGTATTTTTATATCAATATGGTACAATATTATCCTGTTCTATTCAATTTGATAAACGAGTAAGGGCAAAAGTAATATAAAAGTAGTCTGATTATATTACCTAAAATGTGTAATGTAATAGATTACTAACTACAATTTTTGTCATGTAATTTGGAATCAGTAACGGACTACAATTTGTAAGTAATCTACCCAGCACTGGCTATAAGCAGCTCTACAGAAGATAGAAGTGTTGTTATTTACTTAGAGCCGGTTCAATGTTGATTCAGTTAAAGGCACAGTATGTAAGATTCACCTAGAGGTCGCTTATTTAAAACAATGATGGATGGAATTATGGGAGTCGTCGTCTTCACCTCCACAGCCGATGGAAAGCAATCCGACGGGACCATGTTCATGGATAAGCAAATGTATTGAATGTATTGGAGTTTTATTACCGTTACTGTAGTATGAAGCAGGGCTGGCCAAGAGACTGGGGCATTTTACATTGCTGTTTTTATTATACTTATATGCCTCAGTCGACCACTGCCGGTCATTTTGTTGCTTATGTTTATTTTACGATTATACTATGGGGCTGTTGAATGCTTGAATCTGATTGGCTGACGAACCTTCTACGGTGTGCAATTATTTTCAGGGAAACGCATGTCTAAAGTAGTTCCAGGCAGGTCTTGACCGCATTACAGTTCCATATCACTTCGCCAAATGTCACATTTCAAATGTCTTTACAGCCGAAAACAGCAAAAGAACCAAAACCCACAGCGACACTGACCAAGCAAAGAAATATAGTGAACAATTATATAATTATTTCCATGTTTTATTATGTACGGATAGCACATGCTCAATTTCTCCCGCTCTCTCTACCACTCTACCACACATACAGTGCGGACACACACTCGCACAGAACCGTGCTGTGAGCGCTGCTCTGAGGATTTTATCAGTAAAATAGTTTAGCTTAAGAACTACATGATATTTTTCACTAGCGATGTAATAACAGCGCCGTTCTTACAGTCTCGTATTAGTAGGGGCTGTTGCCGAACAATGTTGAGAGACAGACAGGTAATTCACATACACTTTCTCTCGCTCTCTCTCTTTCTCTAATAACTGCATTAATAACTGCATTAGTCTGTTATCAGTGGCTCAAGACTCCATTACTAAAATGATGTTTTGGTATTAGCAACGGAGGCTTGGGTTTAGGTGCGTAAGAAATTAGTCCTGCACACAAGCAATAAGGATAAAACCTGACAAATGTCTTGAAATAAATCATCTGAACAATGTTTTGAGGTGTGGTAACCGTAGTGTAAGCAGAATAATTGACTCCGGAGCATTGAATTATTGAAAAATAATGCACAGCCGAGTAGCTTTGTTACAATTACATTTGATCACTTAAATTCACATTTATCACTTAATTTGACAAATTAAAATTGTGGGGTAACGCAGCCCTGTTTTACTTGGTCAAAACAATCATACTAAAAATACATTTGAGTGTGTTGAAAGTTATGTTAACTTTACTCTGTGCGTTCGTTCGGTGGAGGCTATGAGACACTTGTTGCACACTGCAGTGAGCTAGATCGAGCTAGAATACCATATTAATAAAAGCTGTTAGCAACTTGACTGAATAATGTTGTCTCTGGGGTACTCGCGATAAATCAAGAAAACGAGATTCAAACAACAAGACTGTGTTGAGCTATGTAACAACGATCCGTTTTCTGTCGATAAAGTTATCGAAACAGTTGCTCACCTGTCTAATAAAACACAATATATTAAAGCATCTTTGGTGTTTCTACAAAATAAAATAAAACCGGAAATTGAGGGTAACGCGGGTATGCCGACACTGACAGACGACGCAATGACAAGGCCGTTACACTGGTTAAATTAGCTGATTTCTCTGGATTTAAACATTGTTGGAAACATTTGGGATAATGTAAGTCAACAAAATATATAACATTGTTCTAGTGGTTTTTGGATATTTGAATCCAAAAATCTTACATATTGTGCCTTTAAGTTCAATAACAGTCAATGTTGCAAAATTCGTAAATTATGAAACAATGACGAATCAGCTATAAAGCAGCTCAGCAGAAAACAGTTGTGTCATCATCCAGCACAATTCAGTTCAGTTTTAAGTGTCCCCAACTGAGCAAGCTAAGTATTCATTTGTGAACATAGCCATAGTCTCGTAATGGTTTTTCCTAAACAGAAAACAATGGAGGAGCCACTGTCCCCTCGAGAGTCTGGTCAGTTTGTGGCCGAGCGGAGTCGGGATGTGTTCGTGGATGAAGATGGCGTTAAACATGTGGCGCAGATGATTTATGAGCTCCGTGAAAGTGAAGAATTCACAGCCAGGGGCTGGAAAAAGATGAATCCGCTGGCACCTTCACCAGACTCGGATGTTGCCATCAACTGGGTGTTTGTGACAGACACCATGAACTTCTCCTTCTGGCCTGAGAAGGAGGAAGAACAGTGTGAGGTGACGTGCAGGGGAAACACCTATCGAGGGTACATGTCTCTCTGTGCTGCTGTGACCAGGGCTATGGATGAAGGTGACTGAATATGTATCTCTGAATTTATATCCTTTTCATTTTATAAGAACATTTTGTGGACTGTGAAAGTTCAACTCTATGATATGTGTATGTGATGTCTTTAATTAGGGGTGCCCATTACGAGCCCCGCCTACTTCTCCCAGATCAGTGAGGCCGAGCTGGCGAAAGTCCTGCGTTCAGACAGCGCTACTCCCATGCCCATGCTGAAAGAGCGTCACCAGGCCCTAACAGAGGCCGGACGAGTGCTCATGGAGCATGGTGGATCCTTCCGGATGTTCATGAGTGATTGTGGGAATGATGCAGAGAGGATGGTGAAATACATTGTTCAGAATATACCGTCATACAGAGATGAAGCCACGTATGAGGTAAAAATATTCACATCAAGCATTTGAAATCAATAGTAATATTTCAGTTTAGCCATTTAAAGTATGGCTTTTGAAGAACTTTAGTTCAACTTGCTTGGCTTTCACGTGCATGTTAGATCCCTTGAGAAAAATAAGTGTACTTGAATGTGCACTTGTAGTGCTGTCTACAAACTGTCCTTTCAAAAATAACAGGCTGCTTAAAGGAACACGCCGACTTTTTGGGACTTTAGCTTATTCACCGTATCCCCCAGAGTTAGATAAGTCCATACATACCATTTTTATCTCCGTGCATGCCATAACTCTGTCTGATGACTGACATCACAGAATTTATCTATATTTTGCTTTTGATGTGTGAATGGTCTCTTACCAGTAAAAAGCCTGAACGCCATTGCTTGTGTGAACAGCATATTTGTGTATTTACCGGTAAAGTCATTCTGGTCATTTTACGGCAATTTACCGGTATTGCTGTGTGAAAGGGGCTATTGTTGCAGCACCTCTCTTCCCAGTCTGTCAGTAACGCTCTGTTTAGTTCCTGTCTCTATGAAGCCCCTCCTTCTGAAAAACACAATGTGCTCTGATTGGTCGGCTGGACCAGTGTGTTGTGATTGGCCAACCGTTTTGAGCATGTTTGGGAAATGTCACACCCCTTACCATAATGGCAAGTAACACACTACTAACTCAACTTAACCAGACTCCGCCCCTTTTTGCGTTTGCCTTGGACGGGAATTATTTAAATGAGGAATATTGTGATGTGTTCGTTCCTACTTAAGTATGTGAAAAGCACTCTTAAGTTCAACTAATTGAATTGAATATAAATGTAAACTATAATACGTGTTCATTTCATTGCAAATAATATGCAATAATACGCCCTCAAACACGTCATTTTACTGACGACTGCTTCGAATTCAAAGCAGGATTCACAAAATGCTTAATCTTGACAGATGGGTCAGTACCCAGTTTATTTGGACCAGCTTGCTCCTCAGAATCTCCAAAACAAAATTGGGAGCCTTTAAAATAGCATAATTGGGGCACTTTAAATGTTCCTCATTTCATTTTGAAGGTATCCTACAATAGGTTTACATGCACCCAAGATCAACACTTTAATTACACAGTAATATGAACAGTAACAATGGCGTTAGCTTTACCGTATCAATTCGAGCATGAGTCCTCAACCTTTTGAAGTGCATCAAAGTGGATTTGCAGCGCTGAAAACAGTGTCTTCTTGACATGTCGACAACACGAACCAAACGTTTCCAGGCCTAAGCTACAACTACAGTGTTTGATGCAGAGTCAAAGTAGATTTCGTAGTTTGTGGGCAGCCAATGAAGACCATAGACTGCCATTATGCAATGCACTATGCAATAAAGACTGAAATTGGTGACGACTCGATTCGGCAATTCAGAATCGATTCTTTCTTTTAGGAGAAAATAACTTTATTTGCCATGTACTTTGAATTTTTACATTCACAAACAGCTACACTACACACTTCATGAAAGGTCATATCTGAAAAAGCATACTATGGGCACTAGACTAGTATGTATATTATTTCTGTAATAAGTGATCTTTTTAAAAGTATGCTAAAGTGTACTTCTTTTTCACGTCGTAACATATGTAATATTTTGTTGATATTGTAGGGTAAGAGGATCTCGTATTACAAGAGGGCTCAAATCCTTGTGGCAGACTTTTGGGGCATCATGGAGGCACGAGGGGAGGGCAACATCCCTAACCTTGACTACCTGACCATGTTCGCTGACTACAGGGTACCACAAGGACTCGTGCACCTTGGGGCTTTACGCTACTCTGATGCCCTTATGGAGACATTGAAAAACGGTTTGTTGTGCCTTTATTCTAGTCTGGAGATTTGTGTTCAATCCTAAACCTTTGTTCGATTTGAAAGATTTGCAACATGCATTTGATTATGGGTGAATTTCACAAAAATATCTTTGTCACATTGCATTGAAATATATTTCTTGACAAGTTTTGTGAGATGAATCCTTACATAGTATTGTTGTAGTGATTATTAGTTGTTTGACAGGTGAATTGTTGAGCTCAGGCGAGAGGCGAGAGGTGGAGATCAGGGGTTGCTCCATCTGGTGTGTGGAGAGAATCCGGCAGCATCTGTGGAAGCTTGTGGAGGAGAGAGATGGAAAGAGCTGTCACATCAACTCTGCTCTTATTGATTTTTACCTGTGGCCATATGCTAAAAAACACCACAAAGAAATGGCACATATTCCAATACATCACACGCGCTGCGTCTACTATTGACAGCATCATCTTTTTTTCCCAAGTTCTTTTTTTGTATCATGCTGTTTATACCTTTAAATAAAGTTGTGAAAATGAGGTGATTTACATTTGGTATAAATCCTTTTGTTAACAAGAGAATAGAGGGGAAATATACACTCACCTAAAGGATTATTAGGAACACCATACTAATACTGTGTTTGACCCCCTTTCGCCTTCAGAACTGCCTTAATTCTACGTGGCATTGATTCAACAAGATGCTGAAAGCATTCTTTAGAAATGTTGGCCCATATTGATAGGATAGCATCTTGCAGTTGATGGAGATTTGTAGGATGCACATCCAGGGCACGAAGCTCCCGTTCCACCACATCCCAAAGATGCTCTATTGGGTTGAGATCTGGTGACTGTGGGGGCCATTTTAGTACAGTGAACTCATTGTCATGTTCAAGAAACCAATTTGAAATGATTCGAGCTTTGTGACATGGTGCATTATCCTGCTGGAAGTAGCCATCAGAGGATGGGTACATGGTGGTCATAAAGGGATGGACATGGTCAGAAACAATGCTCAGGTAGGCTGTGGCATTTAAACGATGCCCAATTGGCACTCAGGGGCCTAAAGTGTGCCAAGAAAACATCCCCCACACCATTACACCACCACCACCAGCCTGCACAGTGGTAACAAGGCATGATGGATCCATGTTCTCATTCTGTTTACGCCAAATTCTGACTCTACCATCTGAATGTCTCAACAGAAATCGAGACTCATCAGACCAGGCAACATTTTTCCAGTCTTCAACTGTCCAATTTTGGTGAGCTCGTGCAAATTGTAGCTTCTTTTTCCTATTTGTAGTGGAGATGAGTGGTACCCGGTGGGGTCTTCTGCTGTTGTAGCCCATCCGCCTCAAGGTTGTGCGTGTTGTGGCTTCACAAATGCTTTGCTGCATACCTCGGTTGTAACGAGTGGTTATTTCAGTCAAAGCTGCTCTTCTATCAGCTTGAATCAGTCGGCCCATTCTCCTCTGACCTCTAGCATCAACAAGGCATTTTCGCCCACAGGACTGTCGCATACTGGATGTTTTTCCCTTTTCACACCATTCTTTGTAAACTCTAGAAATGGTTGTGCGTGAAAATCCCAGTAACTGAGCAGATTGTGAAATACTCAGACCGGCCCATCTGGCACCAACAACCATGCCACGCTCAAAATTGCTTAAATCACCTTTCTTTCCCATTCTGACATTCAGTTTGGAGTTCAGGAGATTGTCTTGACCAGGACCACACCCCTAAATGCATTGAAGCAACTGCCATGTGATTGGTTGATTAGATAATTGCATTAATGAGAAATTGAACAGGTGTTCCTAATAATCCTTTAGGTGAGTGTATATCAACAGTCGTATATATCAACAGTCAATACTACAACATCCATAAACAAGAAGTAATGTAGATTTTAAACATTATTGTCATCAGGATAACCAGTTGAGCATCTCAGAGCAATACACAATAGCGTCGCTTTATTCCTGAATGAATTATTGCTTTGAAAGAATCTATTGATTGAAAAATTCAACAACTCACTCAACAGATGTTCCTGAGATGTTCCACTACTTATATCTTGTAATGGAGTTCTTAACAAAAGTTTGTGAGGAACATGTTCATATAATCTAATCAGTGGGACGGAGGGCGTCTTGCTGCTGAGAACGTTCATTGAGCTCCGCCTCAACAACATCAAGCACCCGATAAAACTCATTTCTATAATGCTCCGTTGCCGTTTTTGTCGTTTATGTGCTTGCTTCTACCCCAAAACGCTTAGGTGGTTTTCTTAGTTCTGGGACTTTGATAGCCTCTAAGTTTAGAGAATCCACAATCACAGTTGCTTGCTCAAAAGGACTTTGAAAGGCTTCTTCATTTCTTTTGACAGCAGCTAAGGACCAGCATAAACCAGCTCAAACCAGCTGCCATGCTTCAAAACCAGCATATGTTGTTTTTTTAACAGGGGTCTTGCCTTTGAGAAACTGTTGGTGCAAGCCATTGGCGGTGGCTGCACTAGGAGTAGGGGTGGGCGATATACCAGTAGACACGATTAACCGGTAGATTTTGGACTATCGCCCCTACCGCGGTTACGCTCATGTGACGTTTCTGTGCTGCACGGTCATGAAAGCTTATCGTTTGCATGCGTTTTTAAGCACTGCGGTTTAAAACCAGGTGGTTTTAAACCGTTGAAGTGCAATTAGCAGCGAGAACCAGAGATTGTCTTAGGGAAATGAGAGGGTCTGTATCTCTTACAATTGGAGAAAGCGTAACGGCTAACTTGGATCTCGTGTAATGGCAGTGACATCAGCGCCACTCGTTCAAAGTTTTATGACAGTCATTTACAGTTTATGTTAATCAGTTTCTTGTGGATTAGTGTGTTGGTCTTGTGAATATATTTGGTGTTATATCGCTAGTAAAGGTACAGGACTGCATTGTTTCGGAATGTGCTTTACTGAGCGGAAAAAGGCGCAAATTTCTCTATTTTCTCTATTTAAGAATACACTAAAAACTTCATTGTAATTTAATACATATTTAATTCATTATATGTATTGTTTTACCATCATTTATTAAAAAGTGTTATATCATCATTATCATTAGGCACACAGCAGAGTCATAAATCATTACAACACGAGACTAACCTGGCAGCAAGAATGCTAAGAATATACTTTTTTTATTTTCATTAAACAACATACAATATAACACATTCATTAAATTATTCATTTTCTCTTTATTCATTAAAATGCATAATATCAGCATCATGTACATACATGCAGTTATAATAGTCATTACCATTGAAGTCATATCATAACTGGTCAAACCTGGAAGCCAAAGAAAGAAAACATCTGTATTTTCTACTTTCTGTAGACAATATACAATATTACTATTAAATATGGTAGGTCTGTTTCATTTGTGTCTTTGTTCTATTGAAGTTTGTTTTCTTTGCTCTTTCTTTATCACTGTGTACTTGTCTTCAGTAAGCTTGAGAGTTTCTTTTAGGCTAGTATTAGTTTTTTTAATGATATTGAATTTTTTTACATTTCAGTGGTATCAAAAATGTTGATACCTTATTTTAAGCAAAAATAACTATACTCTGATATATATCATTATCGTGAAATAAAATTACTTTTTTTTTGTTTTAATAGTCAGGAAGAGTCATGGGTCTTTCAACTTTTACTATGCACGCTTTTTTATTTACACAGGTTAAAGGTGAAGAGGGATGAGCTGCATTAGGAGGAGCTGTAGTTGCGGTTGTGCTTGTTGATCCACAAGTGCTTCAGTTTCGGATCGTTCATGTAGCGTTCAAGCAGCAACTCTTTTTCTCTCTGCTCCTTGTCCTTGATTATTTTCTTCTCCTCCTTTTTCTTGGCCTTCTCCACTGCCCAGGTGAACAGAACAAGTGGCACTTTTCTTTTGCACTTTTTCTGGACGTTCACAATGTGCTGGGTCTCATTCTTGGGACCGTTAGGAGAGGCTACACAGAAGAGCTTCATCATGGGCTCATCGATCTGAGAGGCATCATCCAAATGGCCTTGTATGGCCTTGGAGTCTCCCATTTCACTGAGGTCACCTTCCTCTTCCTCAAATCCCTGGACCTCCACCACTTCGCTCGCCCACACTTCCTCCTGCACCTCGCAGTCCTTCTCCAACCAAGCAATCATCTTTCTCGGTTTCATTTCAGCCTCCGGCGTTTGGGGGTGTTCAGACTTGAGTAAGTCACTGGCCCGGAAGGTCTTCCCTGTGTACTCCACATACTCGTTCTCCTCATCCTCTATGTCCACCAGTATGAGTTGTGGAGATGGCTCAAACGGGGAAGAAGCGAACAGCAGAGGCTTCCGGCTGGGAGGACGTTGCAGAGCAACGACTTCATCAGGTGCAGGAGTGGGGCTCGGTGGTTCAAATGGGGAAGAAGTGAACGGCTTAGGCTTCCTGCTGGGAGGACGTTGCAGAGCAACGACTTCATCAAGTGCAGGAGTGGGGCTCGGAGGAAGCCGTTTGGGATGACACACTTTGGATGAAGAGCGTCGGATGAAAAACAGTTCATCAGGTGCTGGAGTGGGGCGTGGAGGAACCGCCAATGGATGCATCTGGGATGAAGAGCACTGGAGGGAAACAACTTCATTGGAACATGAAGGAACTGCCAACAGTTTGGGGGGATCCACTTGAAGCGGAGAACATAGCAGGGATACACCCTTAGGTGCTGGATCTGGTTTCTGAGGATGCACAGATTGTTGTGTCACTGGAGGCAGGGGTTTGAAGTGAGCGGCTGGTAGAGCGAGGTGTCCGGAGACACTTGGAAGCATTGGTAGTTCTTCCTCTATTGGCTTTAAGGAAGATCTGACTGTAGTATGCAGAGGTTTGACCACCACAAGAAGTGGTGTTGGCTCTGTGATCTTCCGCTTCTTCCGTTTTCCCACCTTCCTTTTCTTTTCTCCAGCTTCTCTAAGCTCACTTCCTCCCTCCATCAACTTTTCCAGACTGTGCATCTCCCTTTTTTTCTGGTGTACACGTCCTCTCTGTGTTATTTCAGCCTCATCTTTATGACTGCCTCCCTTATTGATCTTCACCTCTCTATCCTCCTCTCTGTCTCCAAGCAGGTACTTCTCAGGTACCTTGCGGCGTCTCTTCCTGCACTTCCTGTCATTGGCAGTGCAGTCGAAGGCCTCACGCTCACCTGAAAGTTTCTCTACTGACGCTATTTCTTGCGCTGCACACTGCTGTGTTCTCTGAGGTGTCTCCCTTCTGCGCAAGAAGTGAGCAAAACACTCAAACAGTTGTCTAAATACACTGCTAAACAGCGCCATTATGGACACAGAATGCTGCAAGTGAATTCAATACTTGTCGTCGATATCTGCAGAAAGTCTCGAAAGCCTTTCAATCTGTTTACTCCTAACACACCAACAGCAGACCAGAGTCAGAACTGCAGTTTAGAGCTGCCAGAACGGAATCTCCACTATGATGTCACAGCAGTGAGCTCAACCCTTCTGAGTGAGAACTCTCAACCATCTAAGCAGAAGCAGCAAACACACATATTCACACTAGTGGCACCAAATTAAATACTGACTGTTTCCAAACAAGTTTCCCAAACACTACTCCCCCTCCCTGAATATTAAACTGATGCTGCGTCCCAATTCGCATATGTATAGGCTACGCCCTAAAAGTATGTACTCTTTTTGTGAAGAAAAAGAACATACTTTTGAGTGTGTAGCAGAAGAGTATGCAAGCTTTGGGACATTATAATGAATCACTCAAACCCCTTTATCTTAACCGTCGGACTCGCAAATCCGCCATGTTTGTTGTTTTTTAACACTTTATCAATGTTTGTAGTTATAGCCTAATCGAATCCTCGTCCAACGCGCAATGGATTGTGGGCAATATTTGCTGTTAGAGTGTGCATCGATCCGCACTTTATAGTAAACCATCCAGGTATCTTTGGAATACTCATTTCAACATACTACGATTTGGGACGTACTAATTCTATTTTTGGATACTATTTAGGACAGATAGTATGCAAATTGGGACGCACCGTGAGATAGTAGAAATAAATTGAGTTCCCTGGTTTTAGTTTCATTATTTAAAAAGTAGCCTATTATTTCATTTTTTTCAATCAATTAATATTTCTACATTAAAACTGTTATATTTAAAACATTAACCTGCTAATATAATTTATGCACCGTATTGGGTAAGTTTCTCTTTAAAAAATTTAATTAATTACTAGCTACTCATTACATCTTCAACAGTGTAATTAGATTACTACTATTACTCTCTCTCTCTCTAAAAAGGGGGGAGATGCACATTATTTATTAATAATAATAATAATAATAATAAAATAATTGTCAAGTTTGAGTTTGGGGCTTGGCTGTGGATTGTGTTTCTGGGTCTCTGGGATCTATTTTAACTTTTTGTCATTTAATTAACAATTGGACGGTTTAACCCAGTGTCAATATTTAGGTGTAAATTATTTTCTAGACCGCTGCTGAATTATTAGTTGGCGGTGTCACATGGTGTGCATTGCTTTTCTCATCGACTTTTCACACTCATATGTGATTACTGGATAAAACATTTATTTAACAATTATATAGCCTATATATTGCTGCGGTAGGTACTACTATGTCAGGTATATGCTTTCATAGAATACGTTTTAGGATACAAATGTCTTAAATCGATCTGATATTTGAACGCGGTTCAAAGGCGATTCTGCTCGCTGAGCCGCAGAGCGCCCTCTGGAGTGAGCACTACTCTATGAACGGTTATTAGCATTTTCCACCCAATGTTAGCTTTGAAGCTTTTGTGTCCGTTCAGGCCGCCATACTCTCGTCTGTGTTTGCAGTTTACAGCACGAAGCCGAGGATACCGACAGTCAGAACCAGGTGAAAGTTTGTTTAGTTCGTTTTAACGGCTCAAAATTCCGGCAGGTTTACACCACACATGTTGAATCGGATTAAACACCTTCAGGAAAATTAACAGTGATAGGGGCTCGTTTGTTGCTTGTGTTCAGCACTAGCGAGCTAAAAAAAAAAAGTGTGAGCTAGCGACATTTTAGGTGTCAAATGATGCAAACCTGCAGTCTATCTAGGCAGTTCATTTTAAATACACTAAAGTACAACCTATATAACAACGAACATATATCGGGTTATTCAGTGAACGCTACATTCACGAATGTGACTTAACTCTGTAGCAAACATATTTATGTTTTTCAATGAGTAATCAAATTAAACCTGGTTTTATTTGTTTATTTGAATATATTATATTAACAGATTCATATATCATGCGCAAAGAGTTGTCCTCGGTGTGTACATTGAGTATTGAATCCCTTAAATGATATATCAATTGCTTTATTGTCATGACTGTAAATAATACAATATTGCCGAAGCTTGGAATATAATTATGTACATAAAATAACATTACAAACGTCAAAATAATAGAATAAATTAACACAACTTAAAGGCACAATATGTAAGATTTTTTGGATTAAAATAGCCAGAAACCACTAGAACAATGTTATATATTTTGTTGACTGTACTTGCATTATTCCAAATGTTTCCAAGAATGTTTAAATCCAGAGAAATCAGCAATTTTAACCAGGACACGGGCCGTGTCTGTGCGTCGCCTATCAATGACATCATACCCGCGTTACCCTCAATTTCCGTTTTATTTTGTAGAAACCATGGAAACGCCAAACATGCTTTAATATATTATGTGTTTTTTTAGACAGGTGAGCAACTGTTTGGATACATTCATCGACAGAAAACGAATCATTGTTATATAGCTCAATACAGTCTTATTGTTTAAATCTGTTTTTTGTGATTTACCGCGAGTACCATGTTTTACCATGCCTAATATCGACCTAGCTTACTGTAGTGTGAACAAGTGTCTCATAGTATCCGCCGAATGAATGCAAAGAGTAGCATTATAACATAACTTTAAACGCACTCAAATGTATGTAATTTGATAAAACAGCGCTGCGTTACCCCACATACACATGAGCTGAAGAAGCAGAAGCGCTCGCCTGTGGCATAATAAATGCTCCGTGAAATCAAGACGTCATCAAGCTACACCTTTGTTTTGAATAAGCGACCTCTAGCTGTGAAAAATTACATATTGTGGCTTTAAATAAACAGTGTAATAAATTAGAATGTGTGAACATGTAATGATATATCAATGTTTCTTTATCTTGGTCCCATTGCACTCTCTCACTGATCTGATACAGTCATGTCACGTCCAGCAGCAGCATCCTAACTGTGCGTCATGTGTTGATTGTCTCATTGGCAGGTTCAGGATGGCATCAGCAGTGATCTCAGTGCCCACCACGGCGTCACGCTTCGCTCTGCTGCAGGTCGACTCTGATTCGGACACTGATTCGGATGCAGGAAAGCCAAAGGCGGGTCGTGGAGCAGGGAAGCCTCGCTCTGGGAAATCTCCTAGCGGGAAGACCAACCCAAATACAGACAAAAAGAAAGAGAAGAGAAGACGAAAGAAGGAACAGCAACAGAGTGAAGCCAATGAGGTCTGTCTGTCTCTCTCTCTCTCTCTCTCTCTCTCTGTCTGACTTGTCTGTTATGTCTGTCCTGTCTATCTATCTATCTGTCTGTCTATACTGCTGTGTTTTGGTCGATTGGATCACAAGTAGACAAGGGAGATTCATTCCCATTTAGACCTGGTGTTTTAGTCTCTTTTGTCCACTTTCAACCACTTCTGTCCTGATTTCTTCAAGGGGAAGGTCTATGGGCGGGTAAATGAATGTGTTTTTTTAGACCTTTTCTATTTAAAGGTGGGGTAAGTGTTATTTCAAAACTGCTTTAGAAATGTGACTCGGGTGGAGTACATTAACAAACTAATTGCCAATCAGCAGTAAGGGGCGTGTCTACTAATGACGGGGAGAAGAGAGCGCTCAGTGCACATCATTATTCAAAAGACACGACACAGGACGGACATTAGCTGAGCGATGGCAGATAAAAAAACTAAAGTGGAAGATGTCTGTGGAACAAAAGAAGGCTTACGATCAGACAAGAAGTATCAGCTTTCCAGCGCTGGAGAGAACTCAAGGAGTGAAGGCCGAGGTTGCTTTATTTCTTCTCGATAGGCGAGTAACATTGGTTTTGTTTTGTTTCACAGAACTAATATGTGCTGGCTTTTGCTTGAATATGCTCATGTGTCATGTTCGCTTGTTTGTCCATTTGCGATCGTATTGTCGTTCACTTCAGCGATGATAAAGACCCATTCATTTCCACACCCGATAAGCCTGGAGCGTCTAAACCTCCCCACTGTCTGTTTCAAGCGTCAGCTCCCAAAGTGTTTCCGAAAAGTAAGATAATATACTCCTAATATATGTTTGTTTCCTCTTTTCGTAATCGATATCCCTCTAATCTTGTCATAATTGTGATATGTTCATTAGTTGGACTGTCTTGCTCGTTCCATCGAGTTGTTCATGAGAACTGTTTGTGTTTTTGGGATGGAAGGGATGACTTTTTCATTGAACATTTGACCTGGATTCCGCCATAGTCGTTGCCTGGGTTACGTATGTGTGGTGCGGAGCTATCAAAATAGGGGCGTGTACCAGAAAGCACTTACCCCACCTTTAATGGACGAAATGACCTCACGCAATTTACATATGAATGCATCCGGAGACAGCCGAAAAACACACAGAGCAGCAGCTTTTGTTTATGTTCTGACAGCCGCAAGACCAGCCGAACACTGAGTGTGTGTTAGAAATCAGGAATGGTGAGAGAACATTGTGCTTGGTACATTTTTCGTCTTCAAACCAAACTTGGGTCTCCAGCCGACAAAGTTTAGATCCCATCTGGCTAGCACGCTTCCCAGAGCTAACGTTTCCGCATTAGGTCAGTAGGTGGAGAGTAGACGGTCTTTTGTGGCTGTTTGAACACATTTGACCACATGAGCGTCTACACTACGAAAACAATCCGGTCGAATGCGTTTTCGACTACCTCTGGAAGTGGCCGAAAGCTCAAAACGTTTTAGACTCAGTTTACACCTGTATTTAGTGTTATCTATCTGTCTGTCTGTCTGTCTGTCTATCTAAAAAGGCTGTTGGGTCTCATGTTTGTTTCTGAAAACAATGATGATGAGTCAGTGTTGATGTTTATAACATCCTTACATGTGAAGAGGGTGGTGTAGTGGGTATGTTTTGGCCTAAAGTCACTTTCAGCTAAACTTTGAGTACCCAGCACTATATAAATGTAAGAAATTATTTATTATTATTATTAAATGCCTACTAACAAAGAGTCTTTGTCGTTACACACTGTAGCTCAGGAGTCTTGCTTTTAAGAAGATCCCTCAGAAGTCTGCGGCACCCCCCTCCACACCCACGCTGCAGGATTTAGCGAATGATCTGATCAGCCCAGCAGCTGTCCAGCATGGCTGCAAGCCCCAGGAGAACTGGCAGGAGTGGAAACAGAGAGATGAACAGGTAAACCTTTCTCACAAAAACCCCAGAATTTGACTTTCCTACGGCCCATTTCTCTCCTTGCTTTATGCAAACATGTTCATGTTTGTGTTTGTCACAGCTGACCAGTGACCTGTATGAGGCAGATCTGGAGAAGGCCTTGATGCTGAGTAAATTGGATTTTGAGCAACATAAAAAGGTACATTTATAATGACTCTAAAATGTAATGTCATACAAACATCAAGTTAAAACTAACATCATACTTTCATATTTCAACTACATGATTATACATCCTAATCACTAATTTCAAAAGTTAATTATATTACGTAACAGACAAAAAAGTCTGGGGTGCTCAGGGAGTTCAGTGAGATGTTTGAAGGTGCTCTTTGGGGTCGGGAGTTCAAATGAATGTAGAAAAAAGGAAATCCAAGGCACTCTTCTTAAAAATGATTAAAAAGCCTTTATTTTACTGGCTATTTCATAATAGAAAATGTAAAAGATATGGGAAAAAGCAACCCACGCGTAGCGGCGCAGACAACCTTCTTCAGGCCCTGGTTGCTTTTTCAGTTTTTTTTACTATTACAGCTGTTGAGAGTAACAAATTGTGAAAGTGTTGATTTATAGCATTATTTTTAGATCTTTTCCCATCACATGAAAGGCTGCAGTGATGAGCATTGAGTAGACAGATAGTCTGTTTATCGCGTGAATGCAGTGATCTCGTCATTGCAGCGCTATTTCTCTCACGAAATGCTTTCACCACAACTAACAGCAAACACGACATCGATATGAATACAGTAAGAGCTTTGTTGTGCAGCATAACAGCGTCATTCATTATAACGGCAGTTTGGGCAAGTGTGCAGATATACTCGCGACGTGTGATTGACAGCTTCGAACATTATAAAGAGAGTGTTCTTTGATCGCTCTCTGTAGTTTAATCACAATTTAAATAACAGATTTGCTTCATGCTACTAAGAGAAACAATGTGAAGTTAATCGTTTAGTCACTGGCTTGATTCACTGATGCATAAACACGCAGTATTAAACGATTTAGAAAGAAAATCTGTGTGGGCTTGAGTAATTAGCTACACCTCAGAAATCACTGATCACAGATCAGGCATTAATGAACACTGTTACTTACTGTTTGTGGCGGTGCTGTCGAATCCATATCGTAAAAGTCTGTTTGTAAAGCCTGTGCTGACATTGCGACTGAATTAAATGTAAAAAATAAACTGAATCCATTTTCTCCAAATTCTCTGGGCGGGCAAAGCAGAGAAAGGGGACGTAACCTTTCCCCGTATGACGACATATAGGGAAGATTCCAGATTGGCCCATCTGAGCTTTCATTTTCTCAAAGGCAGAGCAGGATACCCAGGGCTTGGGTTACACCTATCTCCATTTCTAGCCACTGGGGGACCATAGGCAGGCTAGGGGAACTCATATTAATGTTAAAGTGAAATTTTCTTTTAAGATAGTTGATAAATATCACAAAAGTGCAGTTTTTCTCCAGGCATGACAACAAATGTGATTATTGATTTTACAAGTTTACTAAACAAGAAGTTAATATTAAGCGACTTACATTTTAGACACCATATTGCCTGTTTTTGCTCTATTTCGCCAACAAAAATAGTTCAAAACAAAGTCACAGCACTGTAATTGCCTCTCTGAGCAACACAGAGGTGTTTCCTTACTGAATGAATGAATTGTCTCATTATTATTATTATTATTATTATTATTATTATTATTATTATAATTAAATTGTATTACATTTATAAAAATTGACACAAAAGATGATGCATGCAAATAATTAGGTTTAAAAAAACAAATGTATAAAGGTAAAAATGCCCATAAAAGGTAAAAATCAATTAATTTTTTTGGAAAAGATGATTTCTGTCACTGCTGTGAACTGAGCACCACACAGAATATGAAGAATATCAAAAACTTTTGGAGTCAGCTAACCACGGCAGTCCTAAACCTGCCAAGGTACCAGCACAATAACACACAAACACCGTCTAATTATCGTTATCGAGAAAATTCCAGAAAATATCGAGATATAATTTTTTTTGTCAATATCGCTCATCCCTAGTTATAATTAGTATATAAAACACTAAGGTATTAATTCTTGTTGTTTTTTAATTTTGACCCATGTAAATTACTGCTTCAAAGAAGCTGCCACCATGTTTTTTTTTTTAAACTTTTTTCTTTATTGCAACAGCAAAAACTAATACTAGCCTAACTAATGCAAGTAAAAATTTCTTCTTACACAGGTAACTGGTCTAACAGTCTATTACAAGCAAAAGGACAAATAAATGTATTAATCAAAAATACAAATTAAATTATTTTTCATGTAGGTCTATAGTATACTAGAGAAATGGCCTACTAACAGACATTTAATAAAGTAATAAATGTAAAAAATTAAACGCTGCATAATCTTCACTGTATCCATTAAATATGAATTATTATTATAAGTTACTCAGTCAAGAGCAGTGAATCATTCTCTTTTTCATTTGTTGTTTGATTATCATTAAAGGGTTACTTTAGCATTAAGCTTTGTATCAGTAGAAAGCCAGTAATATAATCGAATGATCGTGCCCCCCCCCCCCCCCCCCCCACCCCTGGAAATCTGACTCCTGCTGCGTTTGTGCGGAGACTCTTGTTCGGCTCATGCTGTATTGAGCAGACACGTTCAGTTTTTAATTATAGTGTCTGTTCTCTAACTGAACTAAATGATTTTATTACTATAAAAATGAACAACGACGGTGAGGTGGTGCCGTGGTGGGCAAGTAATGTAACCGGTAGGCATGGCTTGGGAGTGGCCTCGTAGGGCAGCGAGTGCATTCTGGGAGTTGTTGTCTTTCATCCACATGAGCCAAAAATACATTTTCTGGCTTTTCTCACTCTAGAAGGCACCGACTTCAAAAATTATTTCACATTTCTACTACACATTTCTTCTACATAAATGACCCAATTTAAATACACATTCATCTTTCCAGCGGTGAAGTACCCCTTTAAGGTTTATTAGGCTGCTGTCACTTTAAGATCTAATGCACAGATTCAATACACTGACACATTCGATTTGCTCTCAACTCTTTATGTTCACTTAAGATATAACTGACTGTTTACGTAAATACTCACTGCGACAGGCATTTTGACAACTTTGTGTGCATTTAAGTGTGTAGAAGCACAATAAGACACAAAAGAGAATTTAATTAGACTGATAGGCACTTTCTGTGAGTGTGCATGCACAGAAACACATCTTAGACAGCTTGCAAGTATCAAATTGATTGTATAAACAAGATAAGACTTAAAAACACATGTGAATGATTGACTATAATTACAATGCAGTACTGAACTGATCTGGCCAGTGAGAATTCCATCAACTGTCCTGAGCATATTTCACAGATTCCCTGTGTGTGGTTGGACGTGGTTGGGAACCCCTGATCTAGTCATCCAACATCGGTGTCTGGTAGCCCTTTCTCTTCCGCTACATAATTAAAGCTGTGACAGTTGAGTGCGTGAAGTGTCCAACATTCCACAGTTATTATTATTATTTTGTTAAATAAGTGCTTCTTTCAGGGATTTAAAGTGCACTTTTTCTTGTTGGAATTTTCAGTGTGAACACACTACTTGCACCATTTATAAATCGGGATGCACCTTTAATGACCTTGACACAGAATCTGTAGGGATCCTCTCTATGATATCAAAATGAGTGGGGATGGACATTGCCATGCTAAAAAATTGACAAATCTACAATCAATTCTTCTTAACCCTATAAAGGCTACTGTATCTTATTTTATACACACATTTCTAAGGCCTCAAAATGTATCATCATGATCAAAACTTTGAGCAAAAACCTGTTGTACACAATCTACTATGTCTTCTGTTGTCTGATTAATAGTAAAAGGCCTTTTAATATAATTTGTAAACACTTCAACTCGTGATCTTTTTCTGTGAAATCTTTACTGATTTTTAGTAAGTAAATGCAAGAATAACTTTAATATTGTTGGTAATATTTCAAGAAGAATATTTACTGGACTGAAGAAACTTTGGTTTACTTATCTATATGTATTTTTTTTTAGGAAAATCATGTTAAAATGTGAATATCAAATCTGATACAAAAGTCTTTTGAGGAACGTTTATTTGTTCATCTCTCAATTATAGTTGTATTGAATTACCTTTAAATGTTTTGCCCTCTATAATAAAAACTACAGAGCTTTGATCATAAAACTAAGCATTTAAATATCATCTTACTAAGGCATATTATTGGGAGATACAGTGACAACTGATAATCATATCTATTTTATGTATGTAGTCTCTTATACTGTTATAAAGATTTCATTAATTTACATTACAAGGTAGCAGAATTTCATTTTACTTTTTGGCCATATAAATGTCAACTGCCTGTTTTATTTAGAATATGAGCTCGATATGCAGCGATCGGGCATAACATTATGACCAGGTGAAGTGAATAACACTGATTATCTCTTCATCACGGCACCTGTTAGTGGGTGGGATATATTAGGCAGCAAGTGAACATTTTGTCCTCAAAGTTGATGTGTTAGAAGCAGGAAAAATTGGCAAGTGTAAGGATTTGAGTGAGTTTGACAAGGGCCTAATTGTGATGGCTAGACAACTGGGTCAGAGCATCTCCAAAACTGCAGCTCTTGTGGGGTGTTCCCGGTCTGCAGTGGTCAGTATCTATCAAAAGTGGTCCAAGGAAGGAACAGTGGTGAACCGGCGACAGGGTCATGGCTCATTGATGCATGTGGGGAGCGAAGGTTGGCCCGTGTGGTCCGGATCAAACTGACGAGCTACTGCTGGTTCTGATAGAAAGGTGTCAGAATACACAGTGCATCGCAGTTTGTTGCGTATGGGGCTGCATAGACGCAGACCAGTCAGGGTGCCCATGCTGACCCCTGTCCACCACCAAAAGCACCAACAGTGGGCACGTGAGCATCAGAACTGGACCACGGAGCAATGGAAGAAGGTGGCCTGGTCTGATGAATCACGTTTTCTTTTACATCACGTGGATGGCCGGGTGCATTGCTTACCTAGGGAACACATGGCATCAGGATGCACTATGGGAAGAAGGCAAGCCGGCGGAGGCAGTGTGATGCTTTGGGCAATGTTCTGCTGGGAAACCTTGGGTCCTGCCATCCATGTGGATGTTACTTTGACACGTACCACCTACCTAAGCATTGTTGCAGACCATGTACACTTTTTCAGCAGGATAATGCGCCCTGCCACAAAGCAAAAATGGTTCAGGAACGGTTTGAGGAGTACGAGTTTGAGGTGTTGACTTGGCCTCCAAATTCCCCATATCTCCATCCAGTCGAGCATCTGTGGGATGTGCTGAACAAACAAGTCATTAATGGAGGCCCCACCTCGCAACTTACAGGACTTAAAGGATCTGCTGCTAACATCTTGGTGCCAGATACCACAGCACACCTTCAGGGGTCTAGTGGAGTCCATGCATCGAAGGGTCAGGGCTGTTCTTGACAGCAAAAGGGGGACCAACACAATATTAGGTCATAATGTTATGCCTGATCGGTGTATATGTCAGGCTTTACAGGGTTAAGACCATACAATAGTTTCAGGAACTGAGTGAAATTTAAATGGTATTTAATTTTAAGTGTATTGAGCACCAGCCCACTGTTCTCTACATCTCCACACTGCCAAAACCTCAATGTGCTACATGTTCATTTCTATCTCTTTAAAATGTAGTGACAAGTGTAACTACTCCCTCTTGTGGTTACAGTGGTACATTAGAAGTTAAATGGTCTATAATACCTTGTATAATATAATATAATATAATTGCTGTTGATCTATGAAACTATTAATGGCAGCTATTGCACTACTTATTTTTTTATTTAAATTTTTTGCTTGATTCTTATTGTTTAATGTTATAATCTCTCAAGGATCCTGAAAGAACAGAAACTGCGTCACCAAAGACAAAGGCAGGAGGAAAGAAGGACAGGAAGAAGAATCAGCAGGGGAAGGACAAACGAGTCACTGTATCTCTCAAAGACTTCCAGCAGGAGGGTGAGAGTGCCATATTCTTATCGAGAGATGGCGGACAAATCACTGTTAATATACTGCTGTGTGAGAGGGACTGTGGCCATTCTAACTGACTGTCTCTATTGCAGATCAGCTGAATAAGAAGCCTGACAGAGAGGTGAGTGAGTGTGCAGTTGGAGACGTTTGGGAGAGGTCTAATTAATATGAAACATACAAGCTCAGGCTGGTTTGAGGGGAGAGTGGGTCACTCCGGTTCTGACAGCATTATCTGAAATGATGACTAATTATATACCCTGAATCTAAAGCCATAAATGTTTTATATATTTGAAGCAAACACCATTTGCATACAAACACTTCATTCTTGGTGTAATTTAGATCAGGAGTTTTCAAACTAGGGTCTGGGACACCCAGAGGGCCATTAGGTGGCTCCATAGGAAATATGAGAGAAAATAATTTTACTGCATGTATTTTTAGGGCTGTTAATGTGTACACTTAAGGTATTAATTCAATATATTTAATATTAGAAAAAGATAGAAATAAATGTTCTCCAGATAATCATCTAATTATAATATTATTATTTTTTTTGGGTACAATGACAACATGAATCACTTTATTGAATATATTATATGAATCAATTTATCATAGCTTACTTTTGGAAATGTTTGCAATATCGCAATGTTTTTCTTACACGGTATAAATCTTTTTATTATTTATATGCAATTGTATTATTTATTAATATTTTGAATGAGCTTTTATTGGTATATTTTCAGTTTATTTATTTATTTATTTTTATGTGCTTTTGTCATTTTTTTATATTTACATTTAGTTCTAATCAGTTTTATTAGTTAACTAAAACAAAAAAAAATTAAATCATAAAAATTATTGGAAAAAAAAAAGAACATTAACCGAAGTAAAATAAAATAATAATTAAATAAAAATGAGAAATGTTGAATCTTGATGAACTAAAATTACTCAAACTAAATCTGAAATAAGTTAATTAAAACTATATGGGCATTTAAGAAAAACTATTAAAATGACAAAATTACAAAAACATTGACTAAAATTAAAATGAAAACAAAAAAACTTAAGCCGTTTGCACACTGTGCGATTTATAATAGTCCTTTATGATTGTTCCTTGTCAGACTGTACGAACATGATCCCCGCTGTAAGCCATGTCACGTTGTAAGATCTAAGTTGTAATTAATGTCAGACTGTAGGATGGTCTTGACTAAAAACGCAACAAAACTCGTCTCGAGTTTTATATCATCAGTTGACGCGTTCGGTGACCGTGAACTGCATTACACGCGTCACTGAAATGGTGGCTACAAAGAAATCTCTAGCGCTGATTTTGGTCATGGTTTGTCTTGAAAAATGAAGACAATTTGACGGTCGTCCTAGGAGAAGTCACACTGCAGGACTGTGCACCAAATCTTCTAACACTGCCAGAATTTCGTCTGAAGCCGGGTACACACTGTGCGATTTTGGCCACGATTTGGCCAATCCTAAAAGATTCCTCTGATCCTAGGCTAAAATCTGAAGTCTTTGATCGTTAGTTTGACATGTTCACCGGCAGCTGATTAATAACCGCTGCGATCAAATTTGACCTCAGACGAAATTCTGGCAGTGTCAGAAGATTTGGCGCACAATCCTGAAGTGTGACTTCTACGACGACGACCGTCAAATTATCTCCGTTTTTCAAGACAAACTATGACCAAAATGAGCGCATACATCTTTCTTTTGTAGCCACCATTTAAATCCCGCGTGTAATGCAGCTCACCGTCACCGAACGCGTCATTCATTGATGATATAAAACTCTGGACGTTAATGACAACTTAGATCTTACAGTGTGACATGGCTTACAGCGGGGATCATGTTCGTACAGTCTGACAAGAAACAATCTTAAAGGACTATTATAAATCGCACAGTGTGTACCCGGCTTGAGGTAAAATTTGATCGCAACGGTCATTAATCAGCTGTTGGTGAACATGTCAAACTAACGATCAAAGACTTCAGATTCAAGCCTAGGATCAGAGGAATCTTTTAGGATTTGCAAAATTTGTCCCAGACAGACAAATCGTGGCCAAAATCGCACAGTGTGCACCCAGCTTTATTCAAAATATTAATAAAAACTATAGTAGTATCTCAATAATACTAAAATAACACTGGCTGTCTTGCTCTAATTTATTTTTATTTCAGTTTTAGTAAATTTTGTACTTAATTTCAGTTAGTTGCCAAGGCAACATTTCTTATATTTTATCTAATCTTTTTTTGATTTTATTTTAGCTTTTTTTTTTTTTATTAATGACAAGGATTTTTTTTATATTTTTGGTTTTAGATAACAATAAAAACACTTGTATACATGTATTTCTACATGGAAATATACAGCTGTCTTTATATTTAATGAAGTGGGTCCCTCGCAAGGGGATTGGCGTATTTGGGGGTGCTTGGTTTGAAAACTCAGATTTGCAGTTACTACTTCCTGTTTTTTTTAAGCCGGTGAATCCTGCGCTGCGTGATGACAAGTTTTTTAACCAGCTAGAGGATGATGTGAGCAAGATTGTCCAGCGTGACAAACGCAGAGAGCAGTACAGCAACAGTGCCGGCCATGAGGTCAACACCTCCTCGGAGCAGGAGCAGGTTAGACATTCTGCCAGTATATTCACTCATTCACAATCTTTGAAAAAAAAAACTGAAAAGGTGCAGAATTTGTAGACAGATCTACCATAATGTATAATGTAGCTCAGTATAACACCAAAACTGTTGTTCTTGTTTTCTTTCTTAAAACTCTCAGGATGTGAGAACTGAGCAGTTGAAATATGAACTGGAAAAGAAAGACCAGGAAATTGGAAAGTTGAAAAAGACAATTTCACAATGGGAGGTAAGAAGTTGTGATGAGAGGTTAAGTGGCAGTATTTTTATTCTCATTGGCATATTTGGGTCTTAGAGTTTTAAAGAAAATGTAAAACAGTAACAATGTCATAACCTTTATATAGGCACCAGTGGTCATTTTTTTTATTGCTGTTTTTAGATCTTGATGTTTTTAGAAATGCTACTTTATTATTTAGTGGTGTCATAGGGCTGCACAATAAATAACAAATCATGATTACGACTCCAGCGATTGATCATGCAAAGCGACAGTTACAGTTCCCATTTACAGTGTTTTTTTTCCAGCATTGAGCATTATAACCAACCACATGTCTGTTGAGAGCATGAGTGCTTTGGGTAATCTGAGATGTTTAAATTAGTCACTGGCACAGAAGAAATCTCACTCAAGAGTTTCGTAACTTGAGCATGTGCTCAATGACTGAGTTCTACATTCACAAATTAATTTCGTCATAACCAACAGAGTGAAAACATGTAAATAAGAGATTCAGTGTGCAAGTGTGCAGTGTAGACCAGGGTCGTCAGAAGTTAAGGGGGGGGGGGGGGGGTAACACACACAGTTTAAAAAAACTCTTTAGTTTTATTAGATTTATAAAAGACAGATAAGCTATACTGAATCTTTCCGAAAACAGCCAAACTCATGGAGGAGTGCAGTGGGCGGGGCTAAAAAGACACACACATACACCTATGACAAACGCACGCAACACACAATACATTCATGACATTATCCCTCCCTGGATAATTTTCTATATTCACTATACGTTCATGTTCCAGAGCAAATGACCTGTTGCTTTTCAGCTATCAATGGTCCTCTGAGAAATCTCATTCTGTCCAAATGCAAATGTCTGTGATTGCTCATATTGTATTAAGCCCTATTCTGATGGTAATTGTTTCTCATTATGGAGTCGTAAGATAATTGCAACATTTACAGGGGCTAGTCTGTGATTTTTAATTCCGTACGAATCCAGAATATCAGTGTTTTTCTCCCACCAGCCGCATAAAAATCAAATTTTTAAAGGGGTGATGAATTGAGAAATCAACTTTCCCTTGAGCTTTTGATATATAAAATGTCATGGTAATATAAGAATATCCTGTAAGTTTCAGAGCTGAAAACTTCCTTGTTAGTCAAAGAAAAGCTTTTATTGACACCAGGCCCAGCAAACAACAGGTTTTTCAAAGTGGGGATCTATGACGTCAAAGGGAGGCAAGCACCGCCTCAGCAGAAGAATATCAACGGCTACTTCATCACTGCCTGTTTAGCCCCGCCCACCGATTCACGTATGTAACATAGGCCTAAGTTAGTTTTAAACCATCGAGCTACAAAGCAATAAACATGCCGTTGAGGATTACAAAATATTGTGCAGTTCCTGGGTTCAACAGTAATGTAACATGTAAGTAACTGTGTTCATTCTAATGCCTGATCTGAAATGTGATGATTCATGTAGTCAGATGTTCTTTGACTGTGTCAGTAAATCAAACCAGTGACTAAACATCAACTTGCGTTGTTTCTCTTAGTAGTATGAAAATAATCTGTTATTTAACAGTGATTAAATTCTGTAAAGAAAGCGATCAAAGAAAGCTCCCAATCGTTTGAGCAGCATGCGCTGCAGCTGTCAATCAAACAGAGAGTTTATCAGTGACTCCCGTTTTATTAAACGAATCTCTTAACTATATCACGTTTGCGCTGTTAGTGAAGATGAAAGCATTCGTTAGTGTACAGAAACTGAGTTGCAATGACAAAGTCGCTGCTTTCATGCGCTCAGCATGTGTGTGATCGGCTACAATGCTCATCACTGCAACCTTTCATGCCACAATCTTAATATAATGCCATAGATCTAAATGTAATGCAACACTTTTCATGATTAGTTAACCATGAGAACTGTAATTGTAAAAACGAGATAAACGAGGGAGTAATACTATTTCAAATGCAAAGATGTTAGCCAATCACAGCAGTGGGTGTTTACACTGAAGTCTCCCAGCGGACACGCCCCTTAAAACAGAGCGTTCAGAGCAGAGGGCTAAAATCAGGGTAGGAAATTTTTGTATGTAAAAAGCATTCTAACATTATAAGTGCACCCCAGGAAACATCATAAAACGACAAAAAACGCAGTTCATGACCCCTTTAAATAAAATTCAAAGATCTATCTTATACTTTTAATACTGAAATGCTGGAAGAACAATATTATTTCATATCACCGCTCAAAGGATAAAGAGATAAAAAGCACGTACACATTTGAAATGGGCAATTATATACATTCAAAATATAAACCAAGCTGCTTTATGCTTACCTCATGTAAATAAGAGGCTGTATTAACTTATTTCTGCTAATTTCCACATTTAAAATGACATCCATCATTCTGTGATAAAATACTAGACAGAAAACCATTTTAACTATAGCACATCTATCTTCCTATTTTTAAACAGGAGATTAAATAATCAAATAATAAATAGGATTTTATTTTCCTATTATTAAAGTAAATATGAATTTATTCTTGTTAATCCAAGCATTTTATCATCATTTTATGACATTTTATTTTGAGCAGACATGCGACTGACCACATGAGCATTGTTCCTGGGTTTGTAGGGTCACAAAATTCACACCTCCACCAGGAATACATTTCCATCAGAATGCATGAATTTTTCACAGACATCTACATGAGAAACAATTACTGTCCGAATCTTTCCCATGTTTTCATTTCAGTATGGATGGTGTCTGACTTTTTCTTTTTTTTTTCTTTTTTTTATAAAATTAGCCAAATCGTGAACTTGTTTAATATCAGTGTCAGGTACAGATTTCTCTGCTCACATTTTTTTTATAAATAGCCACTTTTTTTAATGAAAAATTCAAGTTATATCAATAAGTAATTAATTTAAAGACATGTACGTCATACGTGATGCATGCAAGCACAGCACATACATTCTGTAACGCCAACATCTAAAAAACACACACTCTGACCCAATAAAGTCACTTGCTTTGTTCCTGAATGAATAGTTGGATGAATGATTCAATGACTCAAAAGTGGCTTTTGTTGATACTGATTTAATCTTGAATGGTAACAGCCAATAGTGACTTATAATTGTAATTGAATTTGATTAAATTTAAGAATTTGACAAAATATGTCACTGATATATTTAAAAGGGTTAATAAATTGACATAAAGTAAAACAAAATCTGGGAAATCAAATATTGCACCTTAATACACTGAACAAAATTATAAACGCAACACTTTTGTTTTTGCCCCCATTTTTCATGAGCTGAACTCAAAGATCTAAGACTTTTTCTATTGTACACAAAAGGCCTAATTCTCTCAAATATTGTTCACAAATCTGTCTGTGTTAGTGAGCACTTCTCCTTTGCCGAGATAATCCATCCACCTCACAGGTGTGGCATATCAAGATGCTGATTAGACAGCATGATTATTGCACAGGTGTGCCTTAGGATGGCCACAATAAAAGGCCACTCTAAAATGTGCAGTTTTACTGTATTGGGGGGTCCACATAAAAAGTCAATATCTGCCATTTGCCTCATGCAGTGCAACACATCTCCTTCGCATAGAGTTGATCAGGTTGTTGATTGTGGCCTGTGGAATGTTGGTCTACTCCTCTTCAATGGCTGTGCGAAGTTGCTGGATACTGGCAGGAACTGGAACACGCTGTCGTATACGCCCATCCAGAGCATCCCAAACATGCTCAATGGGTGACATGTCCGGTGAGTATGCTGGCCATGCAAGAACTGGGATGTTTTCAGCTTCCAGGAATTGTGTACAGATCCTTGCAACATGGGGCCGTCCATGATCATGCTGCAGTTTTACTGTATTGGGGGGTCCACATAAAAAGTCAATATCCACCATTTGCCTCATGCAGTGCAACACATCTCCTTCGCATAGAGTTGATCAGGTTGTTGATTGTGGCCTGTGGAATGTTGGTCTACTCCTCTTCAATGGCTGTGCGAAGTTGCTGGATACTGGCAGGAACTGGAACACGCTGTCGTATACGCCCATCCAGAGCATCCCAAACATGCTCAATGGGTGACATGTCCGGTGAGTATGCTGGCCATGCAAGAACTGGGATGTTTTCAGCTTCCAGGAATTGTGTACAGATCCTTGCAACATGGGGCCGTCCATTATCATGCTGCAACAATCGGTTTGCATAACCAAAGAATTTCTGCACAAACTGTCAGAAACTGTCTCAGGGAAGATCATCTACATGCTCGTCGTCCTCATCGGGGTCTCGACCTGATTGCAGTTCATCGTCGTAACCGACTTGAGTGGGCAAATGCTCACATTCGATGGCATCTGGCACTTTGGAGAGGTGTTCTCTTCACGGATGAATCCTGGTTTTCACTGTACAGGGCAGATGGCAGAGAGTGTGTATGAGCGGTTTGCTGATGTAAACGTTGTGGATCGAGTGGCCCATGGTGGCGGTGGGGTTATGGTATGGGCAGGCGTATGTTATGGACAACGAACACAGGTGCATTTTATTGATGGCATTTTGAATGCACAGAGAAACCGTGGCGAGATCCTGAGGCCCATTGTTGTGCCATTCATCCGCGACATCACCTCATGTTGCAGCATGATAATGCACGACCCCATGTT
This sequence comes from Rhinogobio ventralis, assembly GCA_039654625.1. Lineage (NCBI taxonomy): Eukaryota > Metazoa > Chordata > Actinopteri > Cypriniformes > Gobionidae > Rhinogobio > Rhinogobio ventralis. The sequence continues at coordinate 6,075,399 of CM077211.1, forward strand.
GCAAGGATCTGTACACAATTCCTGGAAGCTGAAAACATCCCAGTTCTTGCATGGCCAGCATACTCACCGGACATGTCACCCATTGAGAGAAATAAGCCTTTTTTGTACATAGAAAAAGCCTTAGATCTTTGAGTTCAGCTCATGAAAAAACAAATGGGGGCAAAAACAAAAGTGTTGCGCTTATAATTTTGTTCAGTGTAGAAAAGTTATTTTTTGTCACTGGTGTAGACAGGATCATTTGATTATAACAGTTTTTTAAGAGTTCAGAACTCATGTTGAACTGAAGTGACTGACAAATAATATGGCCTGCATTTGCCACACACACAATTTATTTTAATGTGAATTATATTATTTGGCAATAATAATTACAATATCATGGGCAATAATTGAAATAAGCTATTTTGGGTAAATTAGGATTATTAAGTTAGTAAATAACTGTTGTTCTGCTGTCTCTGGTGAAATGTTTGTGGCTTGTCTTTTTGACTAATACTAAATTAACAACTGAAGATTTTATTGTGACTTAAGAGTTTCTTTCTGTTTAATGATTAATTGCTGTCTTTTTCAGGAAAGATACAAGGAAGTGAAGGCCAGAAACTCTCAGCTGCTTAAAATGCTTCAACAGGGAGAGAGTGAGTGCAGAACAGCAAACACACCTGACAGACTGAAACTAGCATTTATTCTTATTCATGTAACTTTATTTATATTCAGTGAAGGACAAGGCTGAAATTCTGCTGCAGGTGGAGGAGCTCCTTAACATTAAAGAAGAGTTGTCCTCTCAGGTGTGTTTCTGTACATTCAGTCATTCTCTGGATGCAGTAGTTTTTGCCTTTTATGTTAGTGTTGTGATGTTTTGTGCATACCAAAAATGGTCTCCCTCTTTCTAGGTGACACAATTACACACAGCTCTGGAGCAAGAGAGGTCAAAAGTGAAGGGCTTACAGTCAGATCAACCGAAACATCAGGTATGATGCATCCAAACCTGCTATGACTATCTCATTCTAGCATATGTACCACAGAACTTCATGAGTGTATCTGAAACAGAGTATGTGAGCCGAGTGGAGTGGCAACAATTTCCCCTCCACGCTCTAAGCATTCAGTAATCACTCCGCTCCGGGTTCAGCATTTCCAGCTCCCTGCTCCACTCCACGCTCACTGAAATCAGAAACACCGCTCTGAGGAATTTGTGGCTAAAGTATTTAAGTGTGCTTTGAAATATCACAAAAGTTCTGTTTATAGCATATATTAAATGAAAAAAATATATAAACAATTCAAGGAGAATAGTTTAAACGTGGTTTATTGGAACACTAGTTTGCAAACACTTTTTCCTACGACATGCCAAGCTTATTAGGCTACATGGTTGTCAGCGGGGCTTGACATTAACACCTTCTAACCCGCCATTTGCAGGTGGATTTCAGCTGTGGCGTGTAACACAGTCACTCCCACTAGCCACTTTGGCGGGTTGAATTTTATTGTAGCCTTCTCAAAAGGCATCTGTTAGAATCGCGTTGCGCGTTATAACCAATCACACGCGATCCTGTTGAGTTTATGAATGCAATGTCTAATAATCATTCAGATTAGTCATCGCTGAAATGCCAGAGTTTTGTTCAGCGCGCGCTCACTCACTGAAATCTGCATATCATCATAAACAACAAAGCAGAGATGTACGGAGATTCATTCATCATAAAGCGATTGACTGTTTTTGGTCTATTTCAGCACGAAAGTAGATTCAAACAAAAATCACAGCAGGACCATAGTGCATCTGATGTGCCTGGCATAAAGTTGGCTTTATGGACATTCAATATTCACAAATTTAAGGACCGTCTCTAAAGTTACATACAACATTGGTATGCACGTTTCTAACTTCAATAGCATTTGAAGAGAATGACTTGGTCATAAAACCAACTGTAAAATGTTCATCTAGGTGTCAGGTATGATGCACACCTTTTTAGATTTTTGATATTTAATCAAATAAACTGTCAAATCACATGAAAATATGGATATGTATTTCACTAGGCTACTGCATGGGCTCATGCACAAAATATGCTAGATTTAAATGTCACAGCTGAACACTGATGAGAATATTGCTTGAGAATAAATTATATTTACACCAAATAATCTTATTTTTTTCAGACAACCAACTGTTAGTGTTTCCCTGTCTAGATTAGAAGCTTTACACACAACATCAGAGCTAAATAGGCCTATCTGATGACCTGTTATGTTATACATTTCATGTAGACTTGATTTGGGTGTGTACAGTGGTCATTTACATATAGCCAACAACAAATTTCCCAACAACAAAATTGTGGCCAGTAAAAATGCTGAGTGGCTAGTAACTTTGGAAAACCACTACCCAAAAAAATTAATGTCAAGCCCTGGTTATCAGCATTAACAGTTAAACATCATTGCTGCTTTTTGCAGTGCAAATTTAGTTTAGAAAAAGATGAACAGTTCGTTTTCATCAGTTATTTTACGGGTAGCTACATTACAGATTTCTGCTCATTCGAAATCAGATACAGATCAGTAGCACTGTTAGATTAAATTTGTTTGAATGCATTAGTGAGAGAGGGATTGCGTGTGTGAATACGTGCTATTTGTTTCAAATGTGCTTTTACTCAATCATATTCAGTATCTAGAGAGATGGTGCAAACAATTCCTTGAGAACTAACGGTTCATGTCCATTGCCGTCATCATAACCTTCACATTCTTTCTGATTTCAGTGATCCATCTGTATGAGCTAGCTAAATGTGTTTTAACGTGTGAATTCTTGCTAAATTCTTGCGGTTTTATTATGGCTGTTGGCATGAATTGTACTCGCGATGGAGCGGTAGTGGAGCGCTCTCGGAGCGAGTGAAAACTATGACACTCCGGCTTTTAAAAAATCCGCTCCTAGCTCCATTCAAAATCACGTCGCTCCACCCCCACTCCACTCCGCTCACATACTCTAATCTGAAATGTCTATGGCCGCATTTACACTGCAGGTCTTGATGCCCAATTCTGATTTTTTTGACTACTAATATAATAAAATATATTTAATATTCGATTTAATTGACTATATTTTTATTTTAATACATGTATGTTAATTTTAAACAAAGTTATCTTGTCTCGACTGGATTTTTCTTTTCTTCTTTGCATTACAATAGTGTCACAATGTAAAAATGATCATGTAAAAAAAGTCAGTATCAGCATAACATGTTTGTTTAGAAACATCATACAGTGAAAAATAAACATGACATCACCAGCATTTTAATTTAAAATATTTTTGTATTTCCTTTTTTTTTTTTTTTTTACAGGGGAACCGGAAGGGTAAAAAAGCATCAGAAGGGGATGTATGAAGATGAATGTTAAAGGACAGACAGCTTGAATGTTCAACCTCCTTTGTCAAGCTGCTAATTTCTGTTCAAAACACCACATACACTCCAAATTACCACCATCATACAGGCATTTTGTATTCCTGCTTATTGCTGCATAGTTCCGTAAGCCTGATCACAGTGGCTTATGAAAACAACAGAAGATGATTTCTCTTTCAGTGCCACTGGTTCTACACTGTAGAATAAATCTACTTCTGTTCTGTGCACTATCAATGAAAGGCATACAATCTTGAATTCTTTTCAATAAAGATGTTAATCTTATTTTTCATAGTGTGTTTGTTGTTTATGCATGAAACAATCGGTTATTCCATTCTCGCTAAGCATTGTTGTGTAATGAGTTTATTGAAAGTGTAATGTCCATTTACTTTGCTCAATAAATCCATAATGATTAGATTGGGATATACTTTGACAAACACAATACAATTAAAAGGACATTGAAATCGACATGTTTTATCACTTTACATGTGATCTAAATTGATATACACAGTATATTCAGATGTTATGTGTGCTTGGGATTATTAAGGTATATTAAAGGTATACTCTTTTTGCAAGTTGTTTATTAATATCAGTTTAAATATACACTATATTGCTAAAAGTATTCGGTCACCCCTCAAAATCATTGAATTCAGATGTTCCAATCACTTCCATGGCCACAGGTGTATAAAATCAAGCACCTAGGCATGCAGACGCATCTACAAACATTTGTAAAAGAATGGGTCGCTCTCAGGAGCTCAGTGAATTCAAGCATGGTACTGTGATAGGTTGCCACCTGTGCAATAAGTCCATTCATTTCCTCAATACTAAATATTCCACATTCAACTGTTAGTGGTATTATAACAAAGTGGAAGCAGTTGGGAACAACAGCAACTCAGCCACGAAGTGGTAGGCCACGTAAAATCACAGAATGGGGTCAGCGCATGCTGAGGTGCACAGTGCGCAGAAGTCGCCAACTTTCTGCAGTGTCAATAGCTACAGACCTCCAAACTTCATGTGGCCTTAGATTAGCTCAAGAACAGTGCGTAGAGAGCTTCATGGAATGGGTTTCCATGGCCGAGCAGCTCATCCAAGCCTTACATCACCAAGTGCAATGCAAAGCGCCTGATGCAGTGGTGTAAAGCACGCCCCACTGGACTCTAGAGCAGTGGAGACGTGTTCTCTGGAGTGACCAATCACACTGTCTGGCAATCCGATGGATGAGTCTGGGTTTGTTGGTTACCAGGAGAATGGTGCTTGCCTGACTGCATTGTGCCAAGTGTAAAGTTTGGTGGAGGGGGGATTATGGTGTGGGGTTATTTTTCAGGGGTTGGGCTTGGCCCCTTAGTTCCAGTGAAAGGAACTCTTAATGCTTCAGCATACCAAGACAATTTCATGCTCCCAACTTTGTGGGAACAGTTTGGGGATGGCCCCTTCCTGCTCCAACATGACTGCGCACCAGTGCACAAAGCGTCGGTCCATAAAGACATGGATGAGCGAGTTTGGTGTGGAGGAACTTGACTGGCCTGCACAGAGTCCTGACCTCAACCCGATAAAACACCTTTGGGATGAATTAGAGCGGAGACTGCAAGCCAGGCCTTCTCGTCCAACATCAGTGCCTGACCTCACAAATGCGCTTCTAGAAGAATGGTCAAAAATTCCCATAAACACACTCCTAAACCTTATGGAAAGCCTTCCCAGAAGAGTTTAAGCTGTTATAGCTGCAAAGGGTTGGTCAACTCCATAGTAAACCCTATGGATTAAGAATGGGATGTCATTAAAGAAAAAAAACGTTTGCCAATATATAGTGTATATTTGTTAAAAAGCAAGATTCTGAAAGCATCTGTTTGAAGGCGATCCTTCTAAATGGCCAATATATTGGACAAATGTATTTAAGATTTTATTGGCATATTACAGAAGTTGTGTTGTCAGGTCAACTTCTGGGTATTTCTATGCAACTCAGAGAACATGGATTGGTCATTTGTGGGAGGATATTTTTTAGTCAGCACAAAACCACTGGGTTATTTTTAATAATTTTAATAATAATGTAATAATAGTTTTTTATTTTAATTACAAAATATTTTATCCCATATTTGATCTGAAATATATTTGTACAATTGTACATAGAATGATAAAAAATAGAAATAAATAGCATATTTATTTTTCTTTGAGTGGACATTTGATGTCCAGTATACTGGATGTTTTGATTCATTACACACATTGCATGTAAAGGACTACTGTGTAAGCTGCTTATAAGGAAATAAGGAAATAAGTAGGCTACATGTCACAGACTCAGACTACACAGACATGTTCATTAGTCTTTTTCACAATTTACTTGTAGTGCGTAATTGCAGCATTCTAGACAGACTGTCAGTCTGTGCATCAGTGTTGGGCATTTTTCAGTGACTCTTTCTGCAGGTTACATCACTGCGCCAGCAGTTGGCGACACGTCTTAATGAATCTTTATATGTCTTTATGAATGAGTCATTGAATAATTCATTTGACCGGTTTATCTTATTTCATCTACTGCTTTTCACATACAGTATATAATATAGAAAAATAGGCATATTTGGACGCTGGCATTGTGTGTAAAATGTAAGTTACTCAGTATTAACTCAGCTAACAAAAATATGTTCTAAGAACACTTCGAAAATGTTCTCATTAAGTTGTGGAAATGTTATTTCTGGATGTTCTCGGAATGTATTAAAAACGTTTTTTCTTGATTATGTGAAGGTTTGCAAAAACATTAATAAGGGAATGTTCCATTTTATAATTTTACAAACATTATGGGAACATTACTATTTGAATGTTGAATGTTTTGCAACAAGTAGTAACATTTCAAAAACGTTAGACGAATGTCCAACTAAAACCTGTCAGGTATAAATAACATTTTTATTCTAACGCTCTGAGAATGTTAATAAAAACCAGATAACTGACCCTTCTCACATTTCCGGGTCATTTTTTGTTCCCATTTGCTCAAATAGCAAAAAAACGCCACAACAGTGCTTTCACAACTATTAAAAAGAGTAAAAAAAAGAGAGAGAGAGAGAGAGAGAGAGAGAGAGAGAGATTGATAACGCAGTTGGAAGAGAGAAATATGTTTGTTTTTTTTGTAATTGGATGCAAAAGTAATATAATACAAAGTATAGTCTTATAAATGTACATACATTAATATATATATATATATAACTTTGCAGGATTTACGATGCCGATGACCCTTAAAACACGCCAGCAATCTGTGAAAAGGGTCCATTAACAAACATTTTTCTTCATAATATTTATGTTAGTAATTACTTTATCAAAATGTATGGATATTGATCAAATGTGCTCATTTTGTTCAGATCAGCCAGAAAAAATTCTACATCTCTTTTTTGAGTGTTACCATATCAAAAACTAATTCTGGGAAGATTTATCTATGCATGTTCTACAGAAATCTGGTTATAATTGTGAAATAACATCCAAAGACGTTATTATATATTTTGAATTTAAAAATGCATCTGTTAATTTTATGATAAATCTTATGATTTTATTTGGTAAATTTCATTTTCATAAAAGTAAAAGAAATAATTCTAAACCTTGTTTGAAGGTTGATTTGTATATTGAGTCTCTCCAATGTATTGATAACAAAAAATGTAGAGATACAATTTTATTCGCTAAAGAGTTGAAGTAACTTGAAAAATCTTGTGTTGGTCCCCCTTTTGCTGCCAAAACAGCCCTGACCCGTCGAGGCATGGACTCCACTAGACCCCTGAAGCTGTGCTGTGGTATCTGGCACCAAGATGTCAGCAGCAGATCTGTTAAGTCCTGTAAGTTGCGAGGTGGAGCCTCAATGGATCGGACTTGTTTGTTCAGCACATCCCACAGATGCTCGATTGGATTGAGATCTGGGGAATTTGGAGGCCAAGTCAACACCTCAAACTCGTTGTTGTGCTCCTCAAACCATTCCTGAACCATTTTTGCTTTGTGGCAGGGCGCATTATCCTGCTGAAAGAGGCACAGCCACCAGGGACTGTTTCCATGAAAGGGTGTACATGGTCTGCAACAATGCTTAGATAGGTGGTACGTGTCAAAGTAACATCCACATAGATGGCAGGACCCAAGGTTTCCCAGCAGAACATTGCCCAAAGCATCACACTGCCTCCGATGGCTTGACCTTCTTCCCATAGTGCATCCTGGTGCCATGTGTTCCCCAGGTAAGCGACGCACACACACCCGGCCATCCACGTGATGTAAAAGAAAACGTGATTCATCAGACCAGGCCACCTTCTTCCATTGCTCCGTGGTCCAGTTCTGATGCTCACATTCCCACTGTTGGTGCTTTCGGCGGTGGACAGGGGTCAGCATGGGCACCCTGACTGGTCTGCGTCTATGCAGCCCCATACGCAACAAACTGAGATGCACTGTGTATTCTGACACCTTTCTATCAGAACCAGCATTAACTTCTTGAGCAAACTGAGCTACAGTAGCTCGTCTGTTTGATCGGACCACACAGGCCAGCCTTCGCTCCCCATGTGCATCAATGAGCCTTGGCCGCCCATGGCCCTGTCGCCGGTTCACCACTGTTCCTTCCTTGGACCACTTTTGATAGATGCTGACCACTGCAGACCGGGAACACCCCACAAGAGCTGCAGTTTTGGAGATGCTCTGACCCAGTCGTCTAGCCATCACAATTTGTCCCTTGTCAAACTCACTCAAATCCTTACGCTTGCCCATTTTTCCTGCTTCTAACACATCAACTTTGAGGACAAAATGTTCACTTGCTGCCTAATATATCCCACCCACTAACAGGTGCCGTGATGAAGAGATAATCAGTGTTATTCACTTCACCTGTCATAATGTTATGCCTGATATATAGACTTTTTTTGCATAATTTTTTTTTAATGTATTGTAAACCCAATCCTTTTAGTTGTTATCTTTTTGGATGTCTTGTTATAGTTGTAAATGTTTTTGTGTTTCCTTAATGTTTTTCTTAATGCTGTTATTTAATATGCAGCACTTTACATTTTTAGTAGTTACATATTCCAGTATTTTACAGCCATACTAATAACTGGTCAATTTTTACATAATATTTCTCACCAAAATAGAGTTTATTACCACAGTAAAACCTGTGCCTTTATAGTATAAACAACAGTGAAATAAACAAATAAATAACAACGATCCCATATTAATGTATTTTCCCATATGGTTTTGCTGTAGCACAAATAGTAGTGGCAACTATTACATTTTAGTCAGAACTGTACTGTAACTCCCGTTGTTATGGCAACACATTGTGTGTAGCTGTTCATTACAGGTGATGCCTGCTGATATCGCTGATGTGATTGAACTGATGGAGAGAGACGCGCGCGTTCGGGAGGGAGGGGAAGAGAAGGAAAAAGGGGATCGTTCTCCCGGTCATATAACGCGACATCTCTCTTTTCTCCTCTCCACTGGCGACATACGCGACGCGTAACCGACACACCGTCCACTCTGAAACCAAAGGCGCTTTTTGCTTTGCTATGCGGAACCAAGAGCCATGAAAATGCTTCGATTTCGGAGTCCGAGCCTCTCCTCCCTCGCGCAGGAGGTCCAGTGCACGGTTCGGCTGCTCGACGACTCCGAGATCTCGTGCAGCATCCAGGTAGGCTCGAGCGAGCGCGTGTGCTCCAGTGTGCGCGCGCTCAGTGATGCGATGCTCTTCTTTATTGCGATTATAAGGACACAATGCTTATTAAACGTGTTGAATTGACAATTTCTTGTTGACTGGCCTCTTTGAGTTGTATACTCGCCTATAGTGAGTGATGACGCTTCTGTCATGGTGCTCGTTTCATTATTGCCGTCAATGGATTGCCTGTTAAACAGTTACGCCCTTGACTTTCTTTGTACTAGAGAAAGATTCACATACACAACGTGTTTCACTTATAAACAGGCCTAATAGAATGACAGAAAATGCCTGTTGGATATTTTTTGTAGCTGTGTAATTTAATCTGCAGTGTTTGTGGAACGGAGAACATGATGTAAGGCAGCAGGTATGGGTCCATGTGTCTCAGATCTCTCATCTTTCTTTCCAAAGTGATGGAGCATTGCTGAAAAAGTCTTTGATGGAAAACATTTTGCTATGGGAACCATGTTTCATCAGTAAAGTCAAGTCACTTTTAATTGTATAGCTCATTTCACAACACACAGGGTTTGAAAGCCCTTGTGAGATAGAAGTACACTTCAGCATACTTACAAACATAGGCTACTTATTACTTTAAAGGAATATAAGCGGTCGTAATGTAATGTTTTCGGACACTCAATTGCGTGTTATGTATAATTAAATGAAAATCTTTATAGTTTAAATTAATATTAAATACAATTATAATTGAACGTAAGACTTTATTGTACAGTCCTGTTCCCCATGTACATATACTATGTACTAATTATAGTAATTGCAAAGGTACTAACCTTGAATCTACCCCTAAACTTAACCTTAACTCATGTAGTTACCTTATATTACCAGTACTTTCTTAGGGAAGTACACTGTAAGTACACATACTGTTAAATAAAGTGCAGCCCAGTGCTTTTTTGACTTAAGTACTTCTACATATGAAATTTCATAATTACTTCTATTGTCTTTAAATTATGGTTACAATGTAGGCTACTGCCTAGCTTATACTTAAATGCAATTTCTTTTGAAACTTGTATGACGTACTTAAATATATTTGTAATTACACATTTGTAATGATGAAGTTGCAATTTAAAATATATTAACTTTAAATGTAATATCAAACAACACAAACTATAATGTAAAGGTACTTCACATGTGCTTTAGTATGTTAGTCTAGTCAACACATCAAAATATGTTTACTTCTTTAAAGCATGACAAAAGATTACACTTCAAGTGCACTTTCAAAACAAGCACACTTCTTTTTCACAAGGGAAGGGAGCACCTTAGAAATCCACAATGACAACAAACCAATGGCAACTGTGGCATGGAAAAAAAACTGATGATGTTAGCACTTAAAGGTTTAGTTCATGTTTAGTGAATAAAAGCCTAAATTCAATCTGTTCATCATATAAAGCTCAATTCATATGGATTAGTTTCATGATCTTTATGAACTTTTTGAAGGGTCAAAGTGGTAGTTGCGTAGCTGTCAATGGAAGTACTGAAATCTCTCAGATTTCATCAAAAATATCTTCATTTGTGTTCGGAAGATAATTGAAAGTTTTACGGGTTTCGAACGACATGAGGGCGAGTAATTAATGACAGGATTTACATTTTTGTGTGAACTATCCCTTTAGGACTTGAATATGTGGTTATAATGACTTCTTTGAGATCTCTGGAAAGCCGATGGAAGCACCGCATAATGTCTTAATGTGTCGATGATGGCTAAAAATCCTGGGTCTGGCAGCTCACAAAGTTTTGAGACGGAGCCAGTGGATTTCTTCCCATCATGCTCTTCATGTTCCAGTCAAGATTAATGAGCAAACCCATTTCTGGGAAATACTCTTGACAATGTACTTCCTTTCAAAACATTCTTGGAAACAATAAAATCATTCAATCTACTGAAAATCTGCATGTAGTTTTGCTAATATAAATATAATTGAATCTATGAAGGCCATGAGGCAGCCGTAATGCAGTTATTGTCTTTCAGCTCCACTGCAGGCTTAAGTGTTTGATTATAACCGATCATGATGTGGATGGATGTGTAGTAATCTCTTTACAGTATCACTATCAGTACCCAGGCACCTTACACACTAATGTAACTGCAGTCTAATGGAAGCCACAACCATTTCCTCCCTTTACTTTTGAGAAACCCACACTATGATGGTGAACACTGTCCTCTTATAGTGGTTCTACCTGAGGTAAGATAATCCTAGATCAGTAAAAAAGTTTCTACCAACTTTTAAAGTATCTGTTGAGTAATTTTCTAATGGTCCATTTATGAATATCTGCAGTCAAGGAACAAAGTGAAAGAGGTCAAGCGTAAGAAAGAGATGACAGAGTGATGTGCATCCCAGATATCTCTCTCCGGTGTTGTGTTTATAAACTTTTGAGCTAAAGGAAGGAGCGTTCTGTTTGGTCTTATGAATATTTTAGAAAGCCACGAGGCTCTAATGGCTTCTTGTTCTGTGATGGCTTTCTCCTGCATATTTCATGACTATCCTTATAGACAGAGGCTGCACCTCCATCGGTGCACTTTTACATGTTATAAGCACTCAGCTCTTACTTTTTTATCAGCTACATGAGGAGTTAAATGCTGAGTTTATGTTTGCTGTGTCGTGTATAGAGCAGGTCAGCAGTTAGTTCTGGTCCTCGAATTTGATTGGCCTAAAGAGTGCTGATAATACAGACCTTTGACTTTTTACTGTTTCCGCATTCCAGATAGACTCAGTCCAACCCAATCTCATGAGAAAACTGTTTTACGAGGTTTTGATTGCGTATGGAATCCTACAATGTTATTTGGACAGAACGTACAATTTTTATGAAGGTCCACCCCTAACCCCATCCCTAAACCTAACTCTCAGTGGGATAGTTTAATACAGAAATTATATTATAAATGTAAAATAGTTACTAATTGCCATTAGAGTGCGTTTGTCAATCTGTGCATTAGTGGGGATGTTTCAGTGCCTCTTTCAGCGGGTTACATTGTTACACCAGTAGGTGGCGACAAATGACTGTCTTTTTGAGTGAGTTGTTGAATTATTCACTCAACTGATTCTTTCATAACACTGATTCATTTAGGAACGAAACAGCGCTACTGTGTGTTGCTGCTTTGACTTCATTTGGAACTGTTTTTATTGGCAAAAATAGACACGGTAAAATGTGATTTTGTCAATAGTTTTTTTTGTCAATATTAACTTAGAGTGCTGATATACAGACTTTTGACTTTTCACCGTGTTTCCGTATTCTAGATAGACTGTCAGTCCAACCCAATCTCATGAGAAAACGTAACTGTTTTACGAGGTGTCGATTTTGTATGAAATCATACAATTTGGACAGAAACGTACGAGTTTAAGGAAAAAGTTAGCTTGAAGGTCCACCCTTAACCCCATCCCTAAACCTAACTCTCAGTGGGGTCGTCCTCTTTTAGCAGGTTACATCATTACACCAGTAGGTGGTGACAAGTGACTGTCTTTTTTGAGTGAGTCATTGAATTATTCACTCAACTGATTCTTTCATAACACTGATTCATTTAGGAACGAAACAGCGCTACTGTGTGTTGCTTCTTTGACTTCTTTTGGAACTGCTTTTATTGGCAAAAATAGACAAGGTAAAATGTAATCTTGGTCAAATTAACTTCTAAAGAGTGCTGATATACAGACCTTTGACATTTCACTGTATTTCTGCATTCCAGATAGACTGTCAGTCCAACCCAATCTCATGAGAAAACGTAACTGTTTAACAAGGTGTCAATTTTGTATGAAATCATACAATGTAATTTAGACAGAAACATACGATTTTTAGGAAAAAGTTAGTATGAAGGTCCACCCCAGCCCTAAACCTAACTCTCAGTGGAATTGTTTGAAAATCTACAAAAATTATACTGTACAAATTCATACGAATTAGGCACCAGTTTGCCAAAATGTGAAATAGTGTCAACAAGTGACTGTCTTTTTGAGTGAGTCATTGAATTATTCACTCAACTGATTCTTTCATAACACTGATTCATAGGAACGAAACAGCGCTACTGTTTGTTGCTGCTTTGACTTCGTTTGTGATTTTGTCAATATTAACTTCTCGTTTAGTATAAAAGCAATGTCATATCACAGTCATGCTGTTGGTCTCAATATTAGCATGGCTGTGATCACCTGCGATGAATATATCTCTTTCTCATGTGATTTTGCTTAAATGAGTAATGAAACATACGAGGAAGACATTGTGAATGACCACATATCTTGACTTTTGAAATCTTGACTTGACCTTGAAATTAACCAATATTTTGTGCCTTAGAATGAAATACAATCTAGTTGGGGCACATGGTGATGTAAAAAATGAAAAAAGAAAAATTAGATGGGAGGAAAAAAATTATTTTAATGATTTTGCTTTCTTTGTAAAACTTGGGAGTGACTGGCAAAAATGTTGCGTTCCCCTTAGAAACTTTGTGTTTGCTTGAACAAGTTTTGTATTCTGTTGCAAAAGTATTGCGGTCTTCTAAAAAAAACTTTGCAACTCTGTGTTTGCTTACTAAAGCACTGATATATAGTTTTTGCTCCAACCTCATAGTATTTCCATCACCAGTTTTGCAAATGGAATTTTTTTTTCTCTGGGGAAGGCAAAAGTTTTGCCCCCCCATTACCGTGTCCCTTTAAAAACTCGTTAATAATCTTTCTAAATCAGAGAACAGAAAAAAAAATGCAATTTAGCAGCATTGCGTGACTGTCATGTTATTCCAAAATGTAAAGTTTTTTTGGAGCCCAAAATGATATAACATGAAAAAAGGCATACCAAAAATGAAATAAAAAATAAATACTTAAAGAACTTGTAAATATAGCTGTGGCAAGCAGGGTGGGGCCGAGAGCCTCGAAAACTGAGCTAGGCCGGTGGCGCGAGGGCTAATGAACGTCACCTGTGCGCCACACCGGTCTTGAGTCTCACGGATGAGCTACGGAAAGAGCCCTTCCCTCTGTGGGAAATCCATGAACTGAGCAGAGTGTGCCGCTATGAATGCTCGAGGCGGTGGGCTGGCGTAACTTGCTGGGGGACAGACTAGCTCACTGCTGTCCGCCTGGGTTGTGGAGGGGCGGTTGCCATCTGAGTCGCCACCGCTTGTCTGAGGCCGTCGCCATCCACCAGGTGGCGGAGGAGTCAGAGGGCCATCCATCGAGGGGTATCCAGCGCCACCGTGCTGGAGTTCACACAGCTGGTGGAGGACTGGATGGCAGTGCGTTTTGGGAACCGGACCGAGATTTTTTTCCCCTTTTTCCTCTCTCCCATTTCTCGTCTCTCCTCATTCTTCCGTCTCCTTTTCTTTTTGCCTCGTCTGTCCTTACCCCTAGGTACTGCGGCCGCTGTGGGGGGATTAGAGCGTAGTGTCATGGGTCCCCGGCCTGTGAGGGGCGATAGGGGTATGTGGCAAGCAGGGTGAAGCAGAGAGCCGTGGGAACAGAGCAGGTTTACGTTTACGAGTTTATGTTGATCGTTTGCCAGTTCCCTCCTCCTCCTTCCCTGAACTTTAAACAATAGCCTTTTACATGATCAGTACAGATAATATCATAGCCACAGTTGTGACACAACCACCTAACATCCCCCAAACACGTTAGCAACCGAAAATAAGTATTTTAAAAATATACCTTATCATCATAGGAAAACCCTAGCAAGTTCACAGCCACTCACAACACCCTAGAATCATCACAATGAGTTTTGCAAAGGCAAGCACCACGGATTTTTACATTTAGAAAAGGCAACAATATAAAGTCCAGGCCTGGTCCTCTTGTCTTGCACTGTTGTCACTCCTCCTTTTATCCTTCTGGAGGTCCTCCTAATCAAAAACAGTTGTTTGTATCTCCCTGTTTTGGACTGACTAAAACCATGTCAAGTTATGCCCAGTTTACTTGGTCAGTGATATCATTACCAGCATATTTCTATCTTAAAGTTAATCAGATGTGTGTGTTTTCTTTGGGTAATTTCTCAGTGTTGGCTCAGACATACAGGGTGTCTTCTCAGTGTCTGAAGGACAGATAGCTCATGCATTATTAAGGCAGATCATGCTCTTCAGTGTGACTGCTGCATCACTCATGAGCTACTGATGCTGCGCTCAGCTTCTGCTGTTCAAGTTCCTTGTGTAGGCAAAACTGGACAAAATTAAGTCACATAGAACATTTGGGGTGCCTCTTAAGCTGGAACTTCATCATTTCATAGCCATATAAATTCTGTTTTAATGGCTTTTAGTAATAAGTAACTGGAGGTAGTATGGTATTACCATTTTAAACATGCACCATGGCAACACCGTGGTGCTCTTTGAATTACCTTTGCAGTATGCAAATGCCATGTTATATGAATATGGTAATCATTAATGGTATATGGTACTACTGTAAAAGAATAATTTTATCATCATAAGCTATATTTAATTTCTTGATAATACTGATAATACTTGATAATATCTGTCTGGGCTTTTATTTATTTTATCTTGACTAGTCTTTACTAGGTTTTTAGGTGCAACTTCACTATCAAACCAGGGTTTGATTAAATAAAACTGAATATTATTTATATAATAAATTGTATATAATCTAAGATTATTGGAGTATGTTTATTGGATTATCGGAGCAAATTTTACAAATAAATAATATTTCAGTTTTTCTACTTCAAAATTTAGTTTAAAGCACAATATGTAAGATTTTTGGATTAAAATAGCCAAAAACCACTAGAACAATGTTATATATTTTGTTGACTTGTGTACCCAAAAGTTTCCAAGAATGTTTAAATCCAGAGAAATAAGCAATTTTAACCAGGACACGGACCGTGTCTGTGCGTCGCCTATCAATGACATACTCGCGTTACCCTCAATTTCCAGTTTTATTTTGTAGAATGGAAACACCAAAAGACGCTTTAATATAATGTGTTTTATTAGACAGGTCAATCGCTCCAGCGGCCTCGTTCCGCTCCCACCCAGCTTCATACTACAGTAGCGTTAATAAATCTTTAATACATTAGCTCATCCATCAATATGATTTCTGCCCGATTTTTGCTCCGTCTGTAGAGGTGAAGACAAAAACTCCCATGATTCCGTGAAATCAAGATGTCATCAAACTACACCTTTGTTTTGAATAAGCGACCTCTAGCGGTGAAAAATTACATATTGTGCCTTTAAGTCAATGTGTTACATTCCAATCCTTTGTAATTATTTGTAAGTTAAAGCAGGAAATAAATAAAAACTAAAACTGAAATAAAAATAAACCTAAATAGTAATATTAAAAAGGACAAAAGTAATCAAGCGTAGCGTTAGTTCTGGCAGGTCACGTTAGTCAAGCTCGCATCAGCTGACTGTCAGCTGATCACGTCTACCTATAGGAATACGACGTCTATCACAGCAAACATATATAAGCTCCTTCAGTACTATCAGCAGCTATCACATTCTCCAGAGCTCATTTACCCTCCTCCATCCCCAGCTCCTCTCGTCAGTCAGGATTTGGCATTCTGATACCCCCTGAGTCAGACTAAATTCCCAAATTATGTTGTACGTTTTAATATTGACATTAATGATATCTGCAATACATTATGTTGCTTCTGTTCTGTTTACCCTAGGGGGTTTATCACTAGGCTGCATGGATGCGCATGCAGGGAGTTCTTGCCCAGAACAGAACCATACCGCCAATCCAAACTATATGCTAATTGTCAATCATCTTTGACGATAGTGGTCCTGACAGAACTATAATAGTATATAAATAATACTAAAATAACACTGTATTGCAAGGGATGGATGGAAATTGGAAACCATTATAGAGAAGGTAAACCAGAAACACTTGTGGACTGAAGAACTTAAACTTTATTTAAGTATTTTGGGTACTCAGACCTTTATTAGAAAAGTTAAAAGAAAATAATTGAAAAGTAATACTTATAAATGAAGGTTTACATTTAAAACAAACAAGAATTTGTGACATTTACCAATTAAAGCACAGTAGAATAAAAGGAGACCAGATTTATTCACTAAGAAGAACTACCATGATATTACCATGTCTTTTGGACACACCATGGTTGCCTTTGAATGCTTTTTTGGAGTATGAAAATGATAATCATTCAGTACCATAGTTTTACCATCTGATAGCATCACTGTATCACGGTACCACAACAATACTTTTTTGTAAGGGTTATTAAGATGCCAGGGTGCCGTAGCTTTAGTCACATTGAAAATTCTCCACTCACTGTCTTTGCTATTCTTAAAAATGCAGCACTGTCATCATCGATTAAACATTTCTATTTTTGTAATACACCAAATGCAAATCGCCCCATCTGCAGAAATGTATCTCTCATCTTCTCTCATTCCCTCTTTTCATCAATAAATGTCCGGAGAACAAGAAGGAAAATGTGGTGTTGTGGTGGAGACTATAAATAGTGCTCATGCTATTCTTATCCTTCTCCTCCATGCCCTTTGATGAGATTTTTTTTTTGTAAGAATTACTGAAGAAAGAAAAAAGAGATGATAAAACATGAGAGAGAGAGGGGGAGCAGGAGGGGTGTAAATGAATGACGTCATTGCACTCGTGCTGAATGATGTCTCAGTGATGTGCAGAGCATATGTATAACCGCTGCGGTTCAAAGTCTGTGCCGAGACTGCAACACTTTTTATTTCACAAGCTGTTCCAGTTTTTTTGCTGAAGCACATTTAAATGTGGAAATGTGGAATTTTTGGGATGTTGAAAAATTTATTCATACATAAAATAAAGAATTTGTTTTTCATTTTAAATAAGGTGGTAGGGTAGGGTCAGTCAATATTCTATAGTAATTAAAGTTATTTAAAAAAAAATTATATTATTGCTATAAAAAATAAAAGTCTATGATGTCCTTATTTAGATAGTAAATGTGTGTGTGTGTGTGTGTGTGATGAAGTGTCCTCCCATTCTGTTTGTACACCACTAGCCTGAGGCAGTGCAGTCAGTGGCAGTGTGTGGTGTGTGATAGATATTTTAAGAGACAACAGCAGTTTGGCCAATGGGGATATATGACCTGTTAAACACACAAACACACACTGTTACACACACTTATATCTGTCACTCACATTAGTACATTACAGCGCATTGAACTCATTCAACTACTTTCTGATGTTCTACATTGTAAATATTATCTACTAAATGTTATTTACTAAAATATAAACACTACATTGCCAAAAGTATTGGGACACCCCTCCAAATCATTGAATGCAGATGTTCCAATCACTTCCATGGCCACAGGTGTATAAAATCAAGCACCTAGGCATGCAGACGCTTCTACAATGTGACCCATTTGTGAAAGAATGGGTCGCTCTCAGGAGCTCAGTGAATTCAAGCGTGGTACCGTGATAGGTTGCCACCTGTGCAATAAGTCGTGTAAGTCATTCGTGAAATGTACTTACCTGACTGCATTCTGCCAAGTGTAAAGTTTGGTGGAGGGGGGATTATGGTGTGGGGTTGTTTTTCAGGGGTTGGGCTTGGCCCCTTAGTTCCAGTGAAAGGAACTCTTAATGCTTCAGCATACTAAGACATTTTGGACAATTTCATGCTCCCAACTTTATGGGAACAGTTTGGGGATGGCCCCTTCCTGTTCCAACATGACTGTGCACCATTTACATTTACATTTACATTTATGCATTTAGCAGACGCTTCTATCCAAAGCGACTTACAACTGAGTACAGGAAGCGATCCGTTATGAAGAGGCGAAGAAACGCAAAAAGTGCCTTAAATACTAAGTTACGTACATTGCTCAGAGTAGCCTAAGCTAGAATAGGGAGGGAATAGAGAAAGATAGAGGAAAAAGAATTAGATTTTTTTATTTATTTAAAAAAAAAAATTTTATGATAAGATTAAGTGCTCATGGAAGAGATGGGCTTTTAGCTGTTTTTTGAAGGATGTCAGTGATTCTGCCATCCGGATGGAGGTGGGAAGATCGCTCCACCAGCCGGGAACAGTGAATGAAAAAGTTCTGGAGAGGGATTTCATGCCTCTCTGGGATGGTAACACAAGCCGCCGCTCTTTAGCTGAGCGGAGGCTTCTGGTGGGGGTGTAGACTCGTAGGAGCGAGTCGAAGTATGCGGGTGCTGAGCTTGTGGTGGATCCATAAGCAAGCGTCAAAGCCTTGAACTTAATGCGGGCAGTGAGTGGTAGCCAGTGCAGAGAGATGAAGAGAGGTGTGACATGGGCCCTTTTGGGCTTGTTGAAGACAAGACGTGCTGCTGCGTTCTGAATCATTTGAAGTGTTTTGATTGCACACGATGGAAGTCCAGCCAGAAGCGCATTGCAGTAGTCAAGCCTAGAAATGACCAGGGCTTGGACAAGAAGCTGTGTTGCATGCTCTGTAAGGAACGGTCTGATCTTTCTGATGTTGTGCAGCGCAAACCTGCATGACCGAGCTGTCTTTGAAATGTGGTCTTTGAAGGACAGCTGGTCATCAAAGATTACTGCAAGATTTCTGACCGACTCTGAAGGGGTAATCAAAGATGAACCTAGCTGGATGGTGAAGTTGTGTTGTAGAGTCGGATTAGCAGGGAAGACGAGAAGCTCAGTCTTTGCTAGGTTGAGCTGCAGGTGATGTTGTTTCATCCATGACGAGATGTCTGCTAGACAGCGTGAGATTCGTGCAGCCAGTGCACAAAGCAAGGTCCATAAAGACATGGATGAGCGAGTTTGGTGTGGAGGAACTTGACTGGCCTGCACAGAGTCCTGACCTCAACCCGATAGAACACCTTTGGGATGAATTAGAGTGGAGACTGTGAGCCAGTCCTTCTCATCCAACATCAGTGCCTGACCTCACAAATGCGCTTTCCAGAAGAATGGTCAAAAATTTCCATAAACACACTCCTAAACCTTGTGGAAAGCCTTCCCAGAAGAGTTGAAGCTGTTATAGCTGCAAAAGGTGGGTCAACTCCACATGAATCCCTACGGATTAAGAATGGGATGTCATTAAAGTTTATGTGCATGTAAAGGCAGACAATATAGTGTATATTCTTGGCTATTTTTCTTAACATACTTAGCTACATTTTTAAAAAGTGCACTTTGTAATAATTTCAAATTAAATTAAATTGTTGACATACATACGAACGCACATGTAAAGTACCTGATTTAAATGTAGTGTGTAAATATTACATTTAAAATTGATATATTTTAAATGTACTTTACGTTATCACACTTGCCCTCAACATGAGTTTGAGTTGTTGGCTCATGGGGACCCAAGTTCGGTTCCGGCCTGGGTCCCGATCTCCTTCCGGCATTTCCCTAACCTGCTTTCCTGTCACTCTAGATGGTCCTATATGGAAAAAAAAGCCAAAAAAGTATATTTTAGTTTACCATAAATAATTGTCAGTTCACTTTAACCATATTTCAAAGACAATATAATTATAAAATTACATATAAAGATGTAAAGTGGGTCAAAAAGCACTCTTAAGTTCAACTATTTGCATTTAATATAAATTTAAACTATAATACATTTTCATTTAACTGCAATTAACATACAATTATGTGTTGGAAAATATTCAGTTTTACTGCATCTTAGTATATTTAAAGCATAAGTACTCTTTTTTTTTAAAAGTATGCTAAAGTGTACTTCTTTTTCACAAGGGAACACTGAAAACAACACAAAAACTCACTTAAGCTGTCAGTGTAAAATGAATAAATGTTTTATGATCCAACCACAAACATCTGTGTTGGTTCTTCACCATCCTGTTGGGTTTATAAGAAGTATTAATAATCATTAAGTCTTAAAATGCAAACTGTAATCAATAATCTGTATAAATCAATTTAATCTTTAAAGATTTACAATAAATAGTTAAAATAAGACATTTTTATGGCATGATATGACTTTATTTGTCTTAAATAAGTCCTCATATGTTCCTCTGCTAGTTAGTTTCTGTATTCAGCTTGACTTTTAACCTTTTAACATCCTTAATAACACTGTGATTATTGAAGTTGTGACATCACGCCATCTTCACACCAGTCACATCCCAGATTTGCGCACACTAATAATTTAGATCTTTTCTTATGCAGTAATTGCTTTATGCTCTCACAAATTATTCATATACAGCCATATATAAAGACTGCAGGTCTACATGCATAATCAAAAGTCACATGATGCTAGACTTTAAAACAGCATTGCCAACTGAACTGTAATATTAATCATTGTACATGGATTTGTGTTGCACAGCAAATCATGCAAAGAGGAAAAATTTATTGAACACATCAAAGTCCACTTTTCCTTCCAACACACATGACAGCTGTAGGAGTTGATGATGAAATTAAGCTGTCATATTTAGAATATGTTTAGATCTTTAATTATGAATTGAGCATGAGATATAAACAGTAACAGAAGAAAGACTTGGACAAAGGCATCGTCTTACCGCACCAGTTCAGTTTCACATCAGACCTGGCGTCAGCATAATTCACTTTCCTGTACTCAGGTTTAGAGGGCGAACAGAGAAATGCTTCTATGATTTCAAGATTGCTCTCATTATAGACATAAATGTTGTGCGGGTCATAAGGGTCAGATTCACACCAATATTGAAGGACTGTTAAATGGATTCTGAATCTGAAGACATTGGCGTCACTAAACAAGTCTCATGCAATGAGCACCTTGTTTTTTTTTTTAGACAATATGTCCATTTAAATATAGTTTATGGTGGTACTTCAGTGTTGAATATCTTTGATGGTTGGACATTCCTTATTAAGTATTTACATTTTTACCTTACCTGTTTTTTCCATACAATGAAAGTCAATGGGGTCCAAAAGTTTCAAGCTCAAAAAAGACATAAAGGTATCATACCTTGGTGTTTGTGTCATGACATAATAACTTTAAGCCATGTGACATGCAAAAATCAATGAGGTTTGATGTTTTTGACGGGTCGCCATATTTGGCCTCTGTTTAGATGAGTTGATCAATGATTTGATATCACCACTTCAATTTAGCTTGGTATGTAAATCATACAAAAGAATTGTATTGCTTCTGAAAAATGTGGTCACATTTACCTTTGTTCAGCGAGTTTTCAATGGCGAAATCCAGTTATTTCAACAGTATTCCAAGTGATTGGGAATTTCGCCAGGCCCGGTTCTACGGGGTGAACGCAAGCAAAAGCACCCTCAGTTAATACTGTAATAATATAGGCTAGTGGCGAAACAGATTGGGCAGATTTGCAAATGTGTGTTTTCGCTCTGGAGAGCGTTAAATGCATCTATTTACAACGTGTTTTTGCAGCGGTGAGAATCACATTGTTGTTGATCTCTTGATCGCGATCAGTTTTTATTCAGTGCTGAGTTAATGCAGGCTCGCGAAACCTCTCATTAACAAACAAAGTGAAGACACAATGTAAGTAAGAGATTTATTGTTGACAACTTCATTTCTATAACGTAACTTTGTGAGATCGCGATGAACTGACAAAGCAACGGCATTTTAGTGATTGTAGCGGTTTTGGCTCGCTTTCGAGGCTATACAGTCTATAAAATCCATTGAATAAAACTATTGTTTTTCATGCTGCTAAGAGGACTGACGACCAACTGCATGCTGCAAAGTTTTGGAAGTGACATAAATATAAATGCTGGATTTACTCTGCACGAGACAGAAATATCCTCCTGAGACCCAGAATAGAGGTTTTGCCTCTGGAGAGGACATTATATTTTAGCGAATTTCTCTGACAACATACACAGTTTTTAAGTCTGGATATTCTTATGAAATATGAGCTATTCTTATGAAAATATTACATTTTATTACTCCCATTATTACGTGTCCCAAAAACACATTAATATTGAAATTAGATATAGTGTATAGATGCATTGCATAGAATGGGAATGGCATTTATGGCCATGTTTAATGTTTAAAGTAAAATGGTATATCAAATGATTCTGTTAGCCCTATATCTTTCATAACATAGTTGAGAATCATCTTTATACAAAGTTTGGATAAAAAAAGCTTGAAGCATAAAAATGTATTGGTAAATGAAATGAAAAAAACCCAGTTGTGCTTGCCTATTCATGTCTTTTAATTTTCTCAATAAATGGGTTCTGGTGTCCTCTACAGAGCAGAGGATAATAGCATATAACAGGATTTTCATTCCCCAAAAAAGATCTATTTGTTTTTTTTAATGCTCCAAACAATGTAATGTCCTAAAAAAAAAAAATCTAAATATACAAAACTTTTTTTTCTGGTTCTCAGGAAGATTGTTAAAATGTTAAAATACTGAAATACTAGTAACGCATTAAAGCAATGTAAAGGCAGACTAATAGATATCATTCATAGACAAACATTTGTAGCACGTGAACAACGCCTTTTCCTGGACCGTTCCCACCTGGTGGAACGACCTGCCTATCTCAATTCGAGCAGCCGAGTCTGTAGCCATTTTCAAAAAACATCTAAAGACACATCTTTTCAAGCAGCACCTGACCAATTAAGACCAGCACTTAACTATTCTATTCGTTTTTCTGTTTGTTTATTTAAAAAAAATGTGTACTGTACTATGTGTACTGCGCTAGATTAACTGAGACTTGTTACAGCACTTGCCTGCTGTTGCCCCTTGTTTGTCTGATTGCTTCTATTGCTCTCCTCATTTGTAAGTCGCTTTGGATAAAAGCGTCTGCTAAATGATTAAATGTAAATGTAGCAAAATATTTTTGAAATTCCAATTATTTGTATAATTGGAACTTGTAAATAATCGTACATTTCTCACGGTACACTGCTATGGTGGAGCCATTGCTTAGCCTATCTGCACTTTACTAGAGCACCCTCAGTAATTTCAGAAGCACCCTCAGTGATTTGATTCTGTAATCGGGTCTAAATTTCGCGCAAGAGTTCCCCATGCAGATTTTGCAATGGGTTGTTCAAGTGAATTCACTTCATTGACCAACAGAAAGCTGCCTGTTTTACAAAGGGGACCTATTATGCCCCAGAATGTGTCTGTGAAATTTCAGCTCAAAATACCCCACAAATCATTTATTATACCATGTTGTAAATGCCCATTTTTGAGTGGAAGGAAAAACATGCTGTTTTTGTGCACGTATCTTTAAATGCAAATGAGCTGCTGCTCTCCACAGAGCCTTTACAGCTCATGCCTCAGATACTCTGCCAAAAAGTAAAACATCTGTTTGGTTTTGAATATCATCTCTGTTGCGTCACACACCGGAAGCACGTGCACAGAAAGCTGGATGTCAGACGGAGCGCCCCGTGAGTATTAAATAAGTTCTCTTTCATGTCTTATTGCGTTTAAACTGTTGTGCACACAAGTTTATGTCAAAAATATACGAAGTTCACATAAACACAGTCGGTTATGTCTAGAATCTGCTCACAAAAGCTAGAGTCTGCAAATGGCTTGTTCTGAGACACTGCTTATGATTTATGGGGATTAAAAAAAC
The DNA here is from genome assembly GCA_039654625.1 of Rhinogobio ventralis. Classification (NCBI taxonomy): domain Eukaryota; kingdom Metazoa; phylum Chordata; class Actinopteri; order Cypriniformes; family Gobionidae; genus Rhinogobio; species Rhinogobio ventralis. Next base: position 6,099,719 of record CM077211.1, read on the forward strand.
AGGAGTGGGTGTATTTTTATCATTATAAGCTGGTTGTGTACACACTGCGGACACACATTTATGTTCAAACACCATGTAAAAGTGAATTTTGCATAATAGGTCCCCTTTAAAAGTGCTGTGCTTCATACTACACTATTGACAATAAACTTTTTTGCTCACAAATTTTTGCCAATGTGACTGAACCTGAAGACTTGGATTAAACCGCTGGAGTTGCATAGATTATGCTTTTTTGTCCTTTTTGAAACTACGAACTTTTGGAACCCTTTGACTTTCATTGTATGGATAAAAAAAGCTGAAGCATTCTTCAAAATATTTTCATTTGTGTTTTGCAGAAGGGTGCTCTATCCATTTAATAGATTTTTATTATTTTGCAAATTAATCACTATTTTAACGTTAAGTTGACAGACATAATTTAGACAAAATGAGCTTTTATTCCATGTTCAGTCTTCTGAACGGCATCCTCACTGTTTAGGTTTCTTTTATTTTTGTTGCACTGCAGAAATTTAGTGAATCCTGAATGAGGTGGGTCCTTTAAGATTTACTATATATACGTATATATGTCACCATACCCCCAAGCCTTTAACATTGACCAGTCCTTCCTATGTATTTGGGCCAAGGACAGACTAAACCATTTTGAGAAAATTAGGGGTTAATTGGAATCGACAAGGAGTTTGTCTTTCACACATGGTCAGCTGCTCAAATAAGGGAAGTATGCACACTGTAGAATACTAATCTGCCTTTTCCAGTATCATCTTTACTTTGATTTTCTGCTTAAAGAAAGTGTATTTTGATTAATTTTTTCACATAAATCTCTCACTAATTTTCACTCTTCCCTGTTTTGCTCACTTTCCGTGTCATCCTCTGCTTAATGATATGAAAGGATCCTTGTGACCTCTGGATTAGCAAACATTAGACATTTAGTTCTAAGGAAGACACACTCATAATTGATATGGCATGGGTATTAATTTTATATTAACATTTTATCTAGGGCAAAGCTTTCACGGTCCTAAACTCTGCTTGTTTAGACTAGAGCGGCTGACAGAGGCATTGCCAACGCTAAGTGAATCTTGGAGGGATTTTGGAAAAAGCAGCAATGCAGTGTGGTTGTGTTGTTTAAACTTGTCATCTTGTTAGACTCCTTAATAATTGATAATCTCTCCCCCATACTGCCTCCCTCTCTCCATCATGTATGCGTGATTATTCATTATAGGTGTTTGCTAAAGCAAGCGTCACTATTGCTTATACATAGGATTAGTCATTTGAACAAAGCCTAAAATTTTTATTTAGTGCATTTGTATTACGGGCATTAAACGTGCAGAGATGTACAATTTTCACCTTGATGATAAAATGGGCCAAAAATGTCAACAGATTTACATTGAAGAAAGGGACCTGAAACATAGAGACATGGGGTGCGTTTTCTAATTCCTAAAAACATTATTAGCCAACTATGGTTGCAAGTTCTCTTGTTAGCAACATCGTTTAACAATACTGTGTTTCCCGAAACGTCTCGGTTACGTATGTAACGGAGACGCCACGTCTGAGTACCGATGAATAGGAATCTCGCTAGCGAGAGCTAATCTACTTCGAGTGTAACTAAACGAGCCAATGCACATTGGCATGCAATGTTTGCACCAGCTGCTCATGCCACTCAGTGTGGGTATAAATGAGGCACAGGTGCTTGCATCAAATTAGTTTTTTGCTGAGGAGCCGAGTAGGTGAACTGGCAATCTAGCAGGGTACAGAGGACATGGCGACGGGACGTGGCGTCTCCGTTCCCTCCTTCAGGGAACGAGGGTTACATACGTAACCGAGACGTTCCCATTCAGTCGGTCACTCTCGACGCCACGTCGGAGTACCGACGAATAGGAATCCCTACCAAAGCGCCATGGCCGGTACCGGTTCTCAAGGATTCAGCGGCAAGGGGCCTAATGCCAGACGCTCCGCCACGTCCGGCACCGAGGGTGATGGAGGACTCGAGTTTGCTTCTGGAGAAAATAAGCGCCGTGGCGCAGCAAGCCGACAAGAGCCAGGGCCTCTCAGTGCTTCTACCCGTTTGAGGCGAGAACACAGGAGGATACTGGCTCTACACGTAGACTATAGAATCTAGCGAACGTGTTGGGTGTCGCCCAGCCCGCAGCTCTAAGATGTCTGACAGCGAGGCGCCACGTGCCAGCACCCAGGAGGATGCAACACTTCTAGTAAAGTGTGCTCGCACCCTGAGCGGACAGGGCACACCTTGTGCATGGTAAGCCAAGGTGATGGCATCCACTATTCAGTGGGCCATCCTCTGCTTGGAGACAGCCTTTCTCTTCTGCTGGCCTCCGTGACAGACAAGAGCTGAACTGAGGTCCTGAAGCTTAGCGTTCTATCCACGTAGATCCGCAGAGCGCGGACGGGACAGAGCAAAGCTAGGGCTGGGTCTGCCTCCTCCAGGGGCTTGCAGGTTCACCACCTGGTCCCTGAAGGGAGTGGTAGGAACCTTGGGCACATAGCCAGGCCGGGGTCTCAGTACCACGTGGGTGTCACCCGGCCCGAACTCTAGGCACAATTTGTCGACCAAAAATGCCTGCAGGTCCCCTACCCTCTTGATGGAGGCCAATGCAGCCAACAGCAAAGTCTTCAGAGACAGAATCTTTAGCTCTGCTGACTGTAAAGGCTCAAATGGGGCATTCTGAAGTGCTCGGAGCACCAGAGCAAGATCCCAAGAGGGTATGGAGGGGGGGTCGAGGAGGATTTAACCGTCTCGCCCCCCCCAAGGAACCTGACGATCAGGTCGTTCTTCCCCACCGACTTACCTTCTACAAGATGGCGGATATCGCAGCAACATAAACTTTGAGGGTGGAGAGCGACAGCCTACGCTCCAACCCATGTTGCAGGAAGGAAAGCACAGACGCGATCGAACATCTTTGGGGGTCTTCTCGGCGAGAAGAACACCACTCGACTAACAGGTTCCACTTTAAGCATAAGCCTGTAGACAGCGCTCGTGCCGAAGTGATGGTGTTAACTACCTCTTGGGGTAAGTCACCTAGAACCTCCGCGTCCCGTCCAGGGGCCAGACATGAAGGTTCCACAGGTCTGGACGCGCGTGCCACAGGGTGCCCCGTCTCTGAGTCAGAAGGTCCTTCCTCAGAGCAACTGGCCAGGGAGGGGCCATCGTGAGGAGTATGAGTTCTGGGAACCAAGTCCGGTTGGGCCAATACGGCGCCACCAACAGGACCTGCTCCTCGTCCTCCCTGACCTTGCACAGAGTCTGTGCAAGTAGGCTCACTGGGGGAAGCGCATATTTGCGCAGCCCCTGGGGCCAGCTGTGCGCAAGTTCATCCGTGCCGAGTGTACCCTCGGTCAGCGAATAGAACCACTGGCAGTGGGACGTTTCTGGCGAGGCAAACAGGTCGACCTGTGCCACCCCGAACTGTCTCCAAATCAGCTGAACCACCTGGGGGTGGAGTCGCCATTCCCCTGGGAGCGCAGCTCGTGAAAGCTCATCGGCCACACGGTTGCTTACACCAGGGACATGAATGACCCGAAGCGACCTCAGACACTTCTGACTCGAGAGGAGGAGATGGCGGGCGAGTTGCGACATGCAACGGGAGCGCAGACCACCCTGTCGGTTGATATACGGTCGCAGTGTTGTCCGTGCGGACCAGTACATCTTTGCCCCGTAACAGCCTTTTGAGGCGGCTCAGAGCAAGATACACTGCTAGCAACTCGAGGCAGTTGATGTGCCAATGCAGGTGCGGGCCCGTCCAAACCCCTGACACTGCATACCCGTTGTACAGCCCATGGCAGAGGCAACCGTGAAGACCACAGCATGCCTGGACACCTGTTCCAGGGGCACTCCAGCCCGAAGGAATGAGGGGTCTGACCATGGGCTGAAGGATTGGCGGCAGGCCGTGTGATGCTCACCTGGTAAGTGCCGCGTTGCCACGCCCATCTCGTGACTCGGCCGTGTAGCCAATGCTGAAGTGGTCTCATATGAAGCATATGCCCCAGGAGCCTCTGAAACTGTTTCAGTGGGACCGCCATCCTGCCTTCAAACGCGTTCAGGCAGTTCAGCATCGACTGGACGCGCTCCTCTGTGAGGCTGATCTCCGCGGTCTCCCAGAGTGTCGAGCAGACCCGCGGCTGTGCTTTTACACACGAGCGGCGGCTGGCCAACAACAAAGGGGACTCAAGCTTCCCGGAGAAAGAAGAGTCGCGACCGGCGTGCCGACGTGGTCATGTTCTCATTAGAAAACGTGAACCACCCACGAACACCGTCTCAGCATGCATACGCCCAGACATGTGAAACAGTGCTCGTGGCCGTCAGTGAGGACAGGAAACAACCGCAACCAGAAACACACAGGTAGAATGTCATCTTTAAAAAGACGCAAGCTCTATCTGTGTAGCTCTTCTAAGGAAACTGCACTCCACGGTGCTGAAGCACACAGGGGGATAGTCGCGGCGACATAGACAGGGAAAAAGTGCAGCCTGTCATGCGTGCTCTCTCTCTCATAGAAGGCGATCTCTTACCAGCCGTGAAAACGGCTTTTCAGCGCTCTTTACAGCGCACCGAACCAGCTGTGAGAACAGCCTTTTGTTTTTGCTCAATAAAACAAAATAGAAAAAGAGAGAAAATCGACCCCGCTGCAGTGCCGTCACTCCAACACCAAATGAGGAGAGGTCCATCCGAAGAGCTTGACTCGTTAAAATGTTAACACATGCTTTGTAGAGAGTGATTTCAGGACAAACCATCCACCACTCGGCTCCGAAGCAAAAAGCTAATTTAATGCAAGCACCTGTGCCTCATTTATACCCACGCTGAGTGGCATGAGCAGCTGGTGCAATCATTGCATGCCAATATGCATTGGCTCGTTTAGTTACACTCGAAGTAGATTGGCTCTCGCTAGCGAGATTCCTATTCGTCGATACTCCGTCGAGAGTGACCGACTGAATGGGAACCATAGTTTCAATGAACATTTGCAAACAGCATCGCAAAGTTGTGTGACATGGGCTGCATCTGAAAGCTTAAAAATGCTGCCTTTGGAGGCTACATTCCAAGGTAGGAAGGCATCAAGGCACGTCCGAATCCAGTGTTAGCTTCACTTCCTGTCTACTTCATTTGATAACATTTTTGATGGCAGCATAGATGTTTCCGTTGCTGCGTTTGATATCCCACGATCTTGTGCTTTCCATTCTGTGAGAGCTAAAAAATATAGATGGCGCCTGAAAATTGCGGTTGGTTGCCTCTTACAGAGTAAGAGTAAGAACACCGATATAGTGTTCGTTATTTATTTACATCAATAAAATTTCAAACCGATTAATAATCAGAAATATTCTGCTCCACCACCTCTCTGATGTCATGAGTTACATTGCGGTACTTGAAACACACCTCAGAGTATTATAGGGACATAGTAACATTCTAGCAACCACAAATAACACCCTAGCATGGTGGCAACACACCAAAAATCACTCAGAACACCTTAGCAACCATATAACAACACTCCAGCAGCCACAAATAACACCCTAGCATTGTGGCAACACACAACCACTCAGAACCCCATAGCAACCACATAGCAACACCCTAGAAACCACAAATAACACCTTTGCATTGTGGCAACACACTAACAACCACTCAGAACACATTAGCAAACACAAATAGGACATTTATTGTGGCAACACACTAACAATCACTCAGAAAACATTAAAGTGCACATAGCAACACCCTAGAAACCACAAAAAACACCCTAGCGTTGCGGCAACACACCAGCAATAACTTAGAACACCTTAGCAACCTCATAGCAACACCCTAGCAACCACAAATAACACCCTAGCATTGACAACACATTCACTACAATTCAGAAAACCTTAGCAACCACAAATCACACCCTAGTGTGGCAACACTTCAACAATCACCCAGAACACCTTAGCAACCACATAGTAACACCCTAGAAACCACAAATAACGCCTTTGCATTGTGGCAACACACTAACAACCATTCAGAACACATTAGCAACCACAAATAGTACATTTATTGTTGCGACACTAACAATCACTCAGAAAACATTAACAAGCACATAGCAACACCCTAGAAACCACAAATAACACCCTAGCATTGTGACAGCACACCGGCAATGACTTAGAACACATTAGCAACCAAATAGCAACACTTAGGCAACCACAAATAACATCCTAGCATTGTGGCAACACACAATCACTCAGAACACCTTAGCAACCCCATAGCAATGCCCTAGCGATCACAAATGACACCCTAGCATTGTGACAACATATTCACTACAACTCAGAAAACCTTAGCAACCACAAATCACATCCTAGCGTTGTAGCAACACTCCAACAATCACCCAGAACACATTAGCAAACACATAGCAACACCCTAGAAACCACAAATAACACCTTTGCATTGTGGCAACACACTAACAGCAACTCAGAACACCTTAGCAACCACAAATCACACCCTAGCATTGTGGCAACAATCCAACAATCACTCAGAAAACCTAAACAAGCACATAGCAACACCCTAGAAACCACAAAAAAATACTCTAGCATTGTGGCAACACACCAGCAATAACTTAGAACACCTTAGCAGCCATATAGCATCACTCAGGCTACCGCAAATAACACCCTAGCATTGTGACAAGACATTCACTACAACTCAGAAAACCTTAGCAACCACAAATCACACCCTATTGTGGCAACACTCCAACAATCACCCAGAACACATTAGCAACCACATATAGCAACACCCTAGAAACCACAAATAGACATTTATTGTGGCGACACACTAACAATCACTCAGAAAACCTTAACAAGCACATAGCAACACCCTAGAAACCACAAATAACACCATATCATTGTGTGCAGTGGGTTTTGCACAGGCAGACACCACTCATATTTCTAAGGAAACGTATAATCTAGTTCTTTCTATGTAAAAATGTAGGGTTACACTTTATTTTAAGGTGTCCTTGTTATGGGGTAATTATACAGTTAAGTACTTAGTAATATTAATTAACAACATGTACTTGTAACGGATTAGGAGTAGAGTTTTAGGGTTAGTTGCCTATAATAATGCATAATTTACTGTTATTACTAACATGTAACGAAGACTCTGTAAAATAAAGTGTTATCAAATGTAGTTCTTTCTGTCACTGTAAGAGAAGAGATATGTAATAATATGTCAAATGTTCTCCTATTCTGTCCAGTGTAGTGCTTGATCCATATTTCACATTTAAAAATGTGCAGAAAGAGACATTTAGAAACTACAATTTTAAGAAAGATGTTTTTTTTCATACGAGCAGAACGTCCAGCCCAGTCTTTATCGTTTGTAGAGTGTCTCTGTAGTGGAATTGGAGCCTCCTCAGTGAGATTTGTTTCACACAGGAGTGTGCTATAGCAGCCTGCGTCACAGGTAATAACAGCAAGGTCAAAAGCTGATGGTCATCGCTGAACCAGAGCTGCTCAGTCGAGCAGACAGAGACACTGTCCTGTATGAGACCATAAACCCATCATCACTAACACTGCATGCCAGTGTTTCCTGCAGAATGATGTGTTTGCAACCCATTGATTGGATCTAAACCATATTATATACAATTTTGTTAATGTTTTTTGTTTTAAAGGTTACTTTTTTTTTTTATCATAAAATCCCATGCCGTTTAATACAAAAATTGTAAATGTATTTTCAATTACACATTTTCATATGAACAACCACTCAGTAATGATAGATTTAGGATTCACAAACATTAAGAACATAAAACATTTCTATCTTCATTTGGAGTCAGTCAGTCATTGCTGAACATAAATACTTGTGGTTCAGTGAGAGAGTCAGGTGTTGATTCAGTAGCAGCTCTGATGGATTCATTGAGTTCATTTAGTAAAGGTCAGACTGATTCAAACCATATAACTCGTCAGTGAGTCTTTTGTGCTGTTCAGTAAAAGAACCTGCTCGTAAGTCATTTCTTCATCAATCGGATTAAATTGGTTGTAACACTGCATTTTATTATGCTGCAGTGAATACAAGACATCAATTAACTTATACACACAACCGTCAATATTATGATACACTGTTAATATATTCATTAGAACTGGCTGGATCACTATTATATTTTATCTTGAATCTCTTCTGTAATGATTTGATTTTTATTTTATTTTCCCCACAGAGAGACACTAAAGGGCAGTTTCTCTTGGATCATGTGTGTAACTACTACAGCCTGCTGGAGAAAGATTACTTTGGCATCAGATATGTGGACCCAGAGAAACAAAGGGTAACTACACATTCACCACTCATAAAGTTTATTTTGGTCCCAATATTCATTAAATAAATTCTGACCTAAAAGTTTATTATAACTTTAGCAGATATAGTGGAAGTGGAATTCTGGAAAAGCTTTTATAATAATTACACCTCAAACATACTTAAAATCCTGCTTCCTGAGTGGCAAGTACAATACAGTTAAAAAATGTAGGGTCCGTAAGATTTTGTTTTTGAAAGAGGTCTTGGTTACACTTTATTTTATAGTGTCCTTGTTACACGTTAGATGTAGTTACTATATTAATTACTATAAATTTTGCATAATTACATGCAACTAACCTTAACCAAACCCTAATCATAACCCTAACACCATAACCCTCATCCTTTCTTCGGGTCATTAAAAAAAAAAAAAAATTGAGAGTTCATCTGAGTGGTACAAGACCCTAGGACCCTTGTCGCACTTGAACCACAAATGCACACCAAAAAATTGACTGGATTCAAGGAGTTTTGTGGTTGAAATAAAAAAAGTAACAAATCCTTCCCTCGCGGGTCAATTTGACCCCCATAGGAATAAATGGAATGCAAGGAATGCTTCAGTATACATAGTCTACATGTGTATCTGAACGCATACTGAAGAGAAATGACTTTAGGACTCAGCGGAACAGCTCATTTGCTCCATATAGAGCTATAAGGCCATCTAGTGGCAAGAGCCATGAAATATCATGTTATATTATCTTTTTTCCACAAGAGGTCGGCAAAGACACCCAATGTAAGATATCTTGAGCTGAATTAAAAGGGTTATGCATGAAATTGTGAGTTATTTTGAATTGAAGTTGTAAGAATGTGAATGTAACTAAGTTCAAGGAAGACGATGATGAAGGTAATACAAGGTTTATTAGAATAATCCACAGAGATAGCCAATGTGCGAAACACACAAACAATACCGGACACTAAACTGAAAACAAGCAGGAACTTGATGAACAGCTGTGATGAATGAGGTTAGTGTCCATGGTGACAGATTGTGGCGGGAAAATAGAGCAAAGGAACACATGTGACTAATGAAAACAAACTGAATGTACATGAAAACTAAAACAAACTGAACATAACTGTGATATAACGCCCACTCCGAGTAGGCACCATAAAAAGAACAAAATAAATAGTTGAGGGAGGGTGGAGGCTTTGGAGGTGGGCGAGGAGCTGGAGAAGGGCTGGAAAGAAGGAGCAGGCAGAGGGCTGGCAGAAACAGGCAGGCAGGTAGGCCTGGGGTGGGAGGAGCCATGGTGGAGCCGACAGGTCGACGAGCTGAGGTGGAATGAGAGGATCAGAGGCCGGAGGCTAGAGGCCAAAGGATCCACTCGATTTGGCGAGGCTGGTGAGTGCAGGCTCTGAGGCTTCACCGTACTGCAGGATAACTGAAGATAACTGAAGATGAAGGGCTGTAGGTGAACAGCTGAGGCAGAGTTGATCTCTACCAAAATTCCCACCGGGACGGCTGTTGCCGGCTCACACCCCTGTTCAGACTCACATGGGAACTTCGGCTCCGTGCTAGCGGCGGGTGGAAGCTCTCTGTCTGCGGGAGGCTCAGGCATTGTCGTCTCCATGGTGCAGGGTGTTGGTGGGCTGTGCTCTGGGTCTGATTGTGAGACGTCTTGTAAGGCTGTTGTCATCCTCTGCTTCACCCACTGTGAACACGGATCCAATCGTCCACAGGAAAGGATTTGTTACAAAGTGCGAGGGAAGGATGAGGGTTAAAATAAAGTGTAACCCTTTATTTTAAGGTGAAGTTGTTACAGTGTAATTACACTAATAAGTGCATATTAACTACATGTAGGTCTACTTATGTTAGAGTTAAGGTTTGGTTTAGGGTTAGTTACTTATAATTATGCAGAATTTACATGTTTACAAAGTACATGTAATGTATAACTACTGCTTAAACTAAAGTGTTACCGAAGTTTCTTATGCTCACCAAGGCTGCATTTTTTTCTTCATTTATTTAAAATACAGAAAAAAACGTGAAATATTATTAAAATAAATAAAAAATTGCAATGTAAAAGTCTTTACTGTCACTTTTGATCAATTTAATGCATCCTTACTGAATAGAAATATTAATTTCTTACAAAAAAATTCTTATTGACATCAAACTTTTAAACAGTAATGTAAACGCTCGCAAATCTTACATGTATTTATTTCTGTACTCTCACCAGGGTAGATACTTTATCCTTAAGTAGCCAAATCATACTGGCTTTATATTCTGAACAAAGTTACCATGACAACCAACCAAGGGGTTTTACCCTACTGTATGTACGACAATGTTTCTTCAGTCGAGCAGAAAACCTTCCAGCAGCACTGTAGTGAATTATTTACAGTCATTTATGTTGTAATATTAATGCCCGTTATAGAAAAAAGGGATGGTTCATCAGTGGGAATGTTGTTTACGATCATTTCCTGAGCAGAATGCTTATCTAAAGTGCTTGCCATAAACATTTTTGATTTGTCACCATGTTTACTTGTCAGTGAACAGCAGTGAATAATGTCTTTCTCTTTTTTACAGCATTGGTTGGACCCAAGCAAACCAGTAGTGAAACAGATGAAATGTAAGTTTTATTTATTTCGTTCTTGCCCTCAAGGTGGCAGCAAGTCACATTTACTGTTGTTTGTGATTTTTCGTGGGCGAAATCAGTTTCTTTTACTTTATTTTTATATAACTTTTCAGAACTAAGACAAACAGTAACAAACAGTTAACACAGCTTCTTGGGTATTTACAAAAAAATCTGTTACCATAATCGGTTACTACAAGAGATCCTTGAGTAAAAAGAAGTCAACAGGTACATATGCGCGCTTATAGACACTCATACATACGTAGACATACAATATTCCTATTACACATTTATCACCTGTCTCTCTGTTTTGATATATGCGTAGTCCGTTTTCCCCAGTGTTTTTCAAAAGTCTCTTCTTGTAGTCTCAACTTGAACAGTTTATGACCCAAGACCAGTAGTGAAGAATGAAGACCAAGAGTCAGGAGTGAAAATTAATTAAAGAAAAATTTACTGAAGAACAGTTTGCAGTTTCATAAGCAGAAGCCAGCTTCAAGTCTCACAAGGAGTTTGTAGGCCGCACTCCCTCTCTACCTGTCTATCGTACATACAGTTTCTCAACAGTTATACTGTTTTCAAGGTCTAGCCACGTCATTACTGCAAGTTGAATGAATCTGATTGGCTAAGAGAAAATAGACAGTCATGGTACATTTCCACACATTGTCAGTTAATCAGATTCACGTGTCCATAGATCACTTGTTGACGCTTTCACCCCGGAATTAGGCACGTAGTGACCTTCCAGGTCTGGAGCAGGCACCAGCTTGCCCAGAACAACAAGTCCACCCATCTCTTAGGATGCCCGTAATCCACCTCCAATACTGATCTGTAACACAGAATATTATGCACATACACAGATACACAGTCTCTCCAAGGTTGGAGTTGGTTGAGTTCCAGCTCTAACCAGAATGCTCCCCAAAACATACTGATAACATGTGCTTTCTCTCAGTGAGAGGTACAGACAATAGTACAGGCAATATTCATACAATTCTTTAGTGTTTCAGTAAAAGGAAATATGAAAGGAATAAAATATAATATAAAAATGAAAGATCAATCCATATTTCATCCCTGGAAGCCGGTGAGCAAGTGAGCAAGCACTGTTACTGCATTCCTGTCAGGTTAGAGGTCTGTGATGCCTCCAAAATCCAAACACATAACTGAAATCAAGTGTTTAGCGACACATCACACATCTCTAGGACAGACCCTCAGTCACTACAAACTTTAGAAAACATAAAGGAAGAAACAACAATCGTTGGTCCTATTGATTTAGTAATATCATAACTGGAATGAATCATTAGAAATCATAATAAGATAGGAGGAAGGATATTGATTAATTCTTTGATTCTAAATTTAATTAGGATATAGAGATATAGGTCTATTGAAGCGGCAGTGGATTTCAGAATTCAACCTTTCACCATTTTATAAATGTCTGTGACAATTTGTTTCCATTGAGTTCTCGTTGGGGGATGATGTTAGAGTCATAAACAAATAATCGTTTTTGCTGCTGCTAGTAGTATCCTCCATAAATATTTATTCCTATTATTAACTGAATCTGGTATATTACCAGGATATAGAATATAACCTGTTGCCTTTCAGTCGGTCACTTTCAACGTACGTCGGAACTGACAGAAGAATTGGGATCTATTTTCAGAGACCAATCTACTTCGAGTGTTCTAAACGAGCCAATGAAGATCGGCATGCGGTTGACGCATTCCACGATCCGCCCCGCATCGCGGGTATAAATACGGAAGTGGAAGTACCGCATATCGCTTTCAACTTCGGAGCCGAGCACTATCTGTGTGTATGTTCCTACGAAGAGTGTTTTTCGAGTCTCGTGAAGAGGATCGCTTCACTATTCAGTGTTGGCGTGACGGTGCCTTGCAGCGGTGGTCGCGAGTATCAAAGAGCAAACAACAGCTGTTTTCACAGCTCGCTGGGCGTTTCCCTTTGAGTGCTCTCAGCGGGCTAGCACCCCTGAACCGCTGCGAGCCGCGGCCATTTCCCCTGTGTGCCTCGGCACTGATTGGAGCGGTTTTTTTCTTCTAAAAGAGCAACACGGTTTGACCCTGCGTCCTTTTCAAGATGTCATTCAAACCATGTGTTTCTGGATGCCGTCGTTATCTATCCCCAGTTGACGGACACGATTGTTGTCTCACGTGTTTGGGCATTCAGCACGCTGAGGCAGCTTTTGTGGATGACTCATGTTCCCATTGCGGGAACATGACCATCGCAGTTTTAAGGTTCAGGCTCAACTACCTCAAAGTAGTCCCATTGCGCATCCCCCGATCTAGTGGTCCTCCCGCTGCGAAGCAGAGGGCTGCTATTTTGGCTGATGCCTTTGGTGGGGACCTGAGGGTTACTGTGAGGGCACTCCCGCCGGGCCAGCAGGCTCCTCGGGCCCCTCCCCCCTCCGCTGCGCCGGTTTGAGCTGCGCTGCCCCCTTCGGGTGTGGTAGCGTTGCCCGAGTCTGATCCAGAGCTCACGGCTATGCTTTCCCAGGCCGCCGCGAGTGCCGGGCTCGAGTGGAACCCTCCACCGCCCGTGCTGGTTCTCAGCGCCCCGCCCCAGTGCCTTTCTTTCCGGAAGTGCATCAGGAGCTTACGAAGTCGTGGACAGTGGCCTATAGCGCTAGAAATCGATTGACTGACTCCTCCATCCAGTAGAGCGGTCGGTTGCGATGCAACTGTGTCCGAAGACCACTATTGACTGGCGGAGAATTCTGCGTTTCCCCTCCCGGGCGTGTAAGTTCTCATCCAGGGTAACCGACAAGGCCTACACAGCCTGTGGAGAAGCCACGACATCTCTGCATGCCATAGCGCTCCTGCAGGTCTACCAGGCCAAAGCGCTCATGGAACTGCACAAGGGGTTATGCAGGAACTGCATACGGCGACGGACCTCGCCCTCCGGGCGACGAAAGTCACCGCACACTCCCTGGGTCGGGCGATGTCCACACTCGTGGTCCAGGAGCGCCACCTGTGGCTGAACCTGGTGGATATGCGTGAGACCGACAAAGTGCGGTTCCTCAACGGCCCTCTCTGCCAGGCCGGCCTCTTTGGCGACGCCAAATCCGGAGACTAAATCCTCCTCGTTCAACCTCGGTACCCTCTTGGGACTTAGCCCTGGTGCTCAGAGCACTTCAGGGTCCTCCCTTTGAGCCTTTGCACTCCGTAGAGATAAACATTCTGTCCATGAAGACAGTGCTCCTGACTGCATTGGCCTCCATCAAGAGGGTAGGGGACCTGCATGCACTTTCGGTCAATGAATCGTGCCTAGAATTCGGGCCGGCCAACTCTCACGTTGTCCTGAGACCCCGGCCTGGATACATGCCCAAGGTTCGCACCACTCCCTTCAGGGACCAGGTGGTGAACCTGCAAGCACTGCCTTTGGAGGAGGCAGACCCAGCCCTAGCTTTGCTCTGTCCCGTCCGCGCTCTCCGCACCTACGTGGACCGAACTCAAAGCTTTAGAACCTCAGAGCAGCTCTTCGTCTGTTACGGAGGCCAGCAGAAGGGAAAGGCTGCCTCCAAGCAGAGGTTAGCCCACTGGATAGTGGATGCTATTGTCTTGGCTTACCAGTCCCAAGACGTGCCTTGCCCGTTCGGGGTGCGAGCTCACTCCACTAGGAGTGTAGCTTCCTCCTGGGCGCTGGCTCAAGGCGCCTCGCTGACGGACATATGTAGAGCTGCGGGCTGGGCGACACACGTGCGTCTTTTCCTCTCCAGTTGTGTTCCCCGGAAACGGCTAACCCTGTGAGCTCCTCCGCTACCCCTTCGGTGTCAGACGTTGCGGCCGTCTGACACTTGGCCTGCACCCGTATGCTTGTGGAACGTGTGTGTAGGCTGGGTTCCATATGTAGTGGTTCCCTAACGGTAACCCCATATGTGTATTCTCCACGGTACCAGCTACCCTACTCGTGTCCTAGCCCCGTGTCTTTCCCTTGACAGAGCACGCTCTGTCGTCTCTGGCGGTGTTCTTCCCCCCCTGGGACCAGGTTGGGTCCACCCCAGAGACTGCCATAGGTAGTACTACCCTGCTAGGTTAGTCCTTATGAGTATTTCCACCTCTCCTATCACTGAAGGACGTGGCTCCGCAGCGTACCATCTTCCCGAGACGGGCACGCTTTCCCAGCGTTATCCAATAGTCATACTGAGTGGGTCTTGCAGGAACAGCAGTGACTGACCTCCCTGCCGGGAGCCCTGACTCCCACACCAACATAGGTGTGGTCTAGTGAGCTCAGGCAGAGCGCTGTAAGGGCCAGCATCTCTGGCGTGTTAGTAGGGATCCCAATTCGTTGGTCAGTTCCGACGTACGCCGAACGTGACCGACTGAAAGGGAACGTCTCGGTTACGTATGTAACCCTCGTTCCCTGAAGGAGGGAATCAGGTGCTGTGCTTCAGCTGGAGGCCGAGTCACTTATCTCGACTCCTCAGTTGTAAAGCGATATGCGTTACTTCCACTTCCGTATTTATACCTGCGATGCGTGGCGGATTGTGGAATGCGTCAACCACATGCCAATCGTCATTGGCTCGTTTTGAACACTCGAAGTAGATTGGTCTCTGAAAATAGATCCCAATTCGTTCGGTCAGTTCCGACGTACGTCTCCGTTCCCTCCTTCAGGGAACGAGGGTTACATACGTAACCGAGACGTTTCCCCAATCTCCATCTCTAAGATTTCCTCTATACTTGAGTGTATTTCTGACCAATACAGTTTCAATTAAAACCAATATCTGTAATTTTAAACCAATACCTGTTTTTGACCAATTACAGCAAGCCCAGAAAATATGTACATGATCAGCCACTTGTGTACCACACTGCCTCCTGCAGGAGCCTAGATTTGCTACTCCTTTTTTTTGGCTTTCACTTTGGGCGTGATAAAGAAATGTATAGTGTTTTTCCAACTGAATTCTCTTAAAGCACTGGAATAACTAGTCACACACTGTGAATGCCACAAATTTAGCCATTCTTTTTCTGGGATGCAAATCTGCATTTCCTTTTCCCACTTTTCTTTAATATAATTAGCTGATATAATTAGTATATATACTAGATTTTAATAATAATTTTAATAAAGGGGAGCAATCATTTATTGCTCTTCTAATTGTTGCATCAGTAGTGTCTTACTTGTAAAAATCTGTAAAAATCCTCTTTCTCCATACCGAATTTGGTAATTAAATTTTGAAAATGCTTATGTCCTAGAAGTGACTGAATGGGCATTGGAGTTTGCAAGATATCCAATTGTTTCCATTTAGCAGTGTAGCTCGAATCAGACCAACAAACTAAATTTCTCAATTGGGCAGCAGTATAGTAATCTTACAGGCATGGTAGGGACCTTCCCCCTTTTTCTTTTGCTAATTGTAAAGTTTTAAATTTAACCCTTGTGCATCCTTATGGACATTTTTGGCTTTTTCAGTTTTTTTTATTTTTTATAACTTTGCCTGTGGTAATGCTAACTGCATAAAATTTGCCACAGGTGTGTATTTTTATTGGAATTTTAATATTTCACCACCATTTCCTTCAAAAAAACTATTTTGTACTAGGTACACAAAATACTTCCTCTCAGCGCCTTTTGGATTTTTCAATCCCATTGCCATTTAACTATAAAATGATGCAATCTTTGTTAATAGGCTTTTATTCTGTTGACAATTTTAATTTTTACTATTTTTTACCAGATTCAGGTTTGGCGTATAAAGCAAATACTCACTTTATTCCTGTTTTTTGTTTATGCATATTATAAAGCCAATTTGATAAATTATGCAGCTATAACTGTGTGGGTGTGTTGGTATAGATGTCAGAGTGTGGTGTGTATGTATGTAATAAAATAATTGTGTGTAGGTGTGTATGTGTGTGCTTGTAATATTTGAGAGAGAAAAACTCAAGCAAATCACAAATCCAAAAACAGTTTTGCTGGCATCTAATGGGGAAAAGTTGGCACTGCGCCCAAACAAAATCTTACTGAGAGCTCATTTTTTGAGATATCAACCTCAAATGATACACAGCTTTTTATATTTATGGCTTTGATTTTCTAGCAGTTTTAGAGCTCAACATGTTTCAAAAAATAATATATTTCATATAAAATATTATTCGTAAATATTTTTTTTGGTTTCACTTTTTAAACTTTTTTGACTTCAACAATAATATGCCAAGGGTCTTCTTAAAAATGAGACCAAACTTAAGTCTGTGCTCCCAAGATTCATTTTTTTATGACAGTTTTTTGACATGGACATTTTTGTCCTCTATGGACCTATGTGTAACTTTTTTAAATTGATGCACAAGGGTTAATACATGTTTTTTTTACTATTCCAGATAAATCTAGAAATTATTCTGTCCCAGTCATTGAATTGAAATAAATATAATAAGTGAGGCACCATATTCATTGTAACTGATTCTACTCTGTTACTCAAATCCAGTGGAAGTAATGTCCATCTATTCACATCTGCTTTTATTGTCTTATTAATAGGAACATAATTGCGTTCATATATCAAAGTAAGATCTTTTGATATAGTTACCCTTAAATACTTAATGGCCTGAGAATCCCATTTAAAATTATATATCTTATTCAGTTATTTGTTGAATAACCAGAAAGAATAACCAGAAAGTTCCCCAAATGCTTTGAGAGAGGTACACAACCTGGGAATGGTGTGTTCGGGGTTGCTCAAATAAACAAGAATGTCATCAACATAGGCTTTTTATGTCCACATTTTTTCTAATCGATTGAGCCAGAGGTTCGATAAATAATGCAAATAAAAATGGGGAGAGCAGGCAACCCTGTTGGGTTCCTCTCCCCAGTGTAATAGTCTGAATCTTTAATTGAACTTGATATAAGTACATCCAACTGACATCAGGCATAACATTATGACTGGTGAAATGAATAACACTGATTATCTCTTCACCACGGCACCTGTTAGTGGGTGGGATATAAAGCGCCAACAGTGGGGACCTGAGCATCAGAACTGGACCACAGAGCAATGGAAGAAGGTGGCCTGGTCTGATGAATCACGTTTTCTTTTACATCACGTGGATGGCCGGGTGCGTGTGGGTTGCTTACCTGGAGAACACATGGCACCAGGATGCACTATGGGAGGAAGGCAAGCTGGCGAAGGCAGTGTGATGCTTTTTGTGAAAACATTGTGTCCTGCCATCCATGTGGATGTTACTTTAACACGTACCACCTACCTTAGCATTGTTGCAGACCATGTACACCCTTTCATGGAAACGGTATTCCCTGGTGGCTGTGGCCTCTTTCAGCTAGATAATGCGCCCTGCCACAAAGCAAAAATAGTTCAGGAATGGTTTGAGGATCACATCAACTTTTGTTGGAGTTTGAGGCGTTGACTTGGTCTCCAAATTCCTCAGATCTCAATCCAGTCGAGCATCTGTGGGATGTGCTGAACAAACAAGTCCGATCCATGGAGGCCCCACCTCGCAACTTACAGGACTTAAAGGATCTGCTGCTAACATCTTGGTGCCAGATACCACAGCACACCTTCAGGGGTCTAGTGGAGTCCATGCCTTAATGGATCAGGGCTGTTTTGGCAGCAAAAGGGGGAGGATAATGTACAATATTAGGATAATGTTATGTATAATGTTATGCCTGATCGGTATATGACTCATTATCTGAAGTGTGCGTCTAATATTATCATGGGTTAGTCTATTTCAAATTAACCCAGTCTGATCTAAGTCTATCAGATCAGGTAGAATTGTTACTAATCTTTTTGTCAGGATTTAGGTATATCATTTATAATCTACATTGAGTACTGTGATGGGTCTATATGAACCACATTCTTTACTGTCTTTTCCTTGTTTATGTATCACAGACTAAGGAAGCATTCCCTCTTTAAGTGTATGATTAAAAGATCTAAGAAGTAAGGGGGTTCATTAGTACGGAAGATTTTATACCATTCAGACGAGAATCTTATCTTTAACCTGTTTAATGCCTTGTCTAATTCTTCTGGTGTTATTTCAGCTATTAATGTTTTGTTTTGTTCTGTGCCAATTGACTGTAGGTCTAGAGAATCTATAAAATGTGAAATTAATTGTGTTTACTTGAGGTGGTTGAGAATAAAGGGTTCTGTAAAAATGTTCAAAGGAACTTTGGATATCCTTAATATTATTTATTGTTTTCTCTTTAATTAAATTTTTGAGGCCAGTTTCATAGAATCTCTGTTCAGTGAATTTTACCTGTTTTTCTACATCGTCTTTTTATATTTTATTGATTTTTTCTCTCACTATCTTTATTTGGTTCAACATGAGTTGCCTTTCTGCCTGTGCTGTACTTCTAAAATCTTAAATTTTTCTTGTAATTTCGCATGTAAGTCAGGAGAATAAGTTCCCTTTCGTTCAGTCACTCCTAGTTACGTCAGTGACTGACGAATGGGGGTTTCGCTTAGAAGCCTATTGTGGCGAGGTGGACGAGCGAGAGACATGGGAGGCGCGGGCGAGACCGGTGCGTGATTGAGAATGAGCGTCACCTGCGAGGTACACTGGTCTCGAGTCCTCTCATGAGGGAGCTCGGGGGCATATAAGGACGAGAGACACCAGTGAAGGTGTCTCTGTTGGTGGATAACATCACTTCCGCTAGGGCCTTGTCTACCAGACACGCCTATGCTTTGAAGTGGAACCTCTTTGTCACCTAGAGCTCTTCTCGCCGAGAAGACCCCTGGGAATGTCCAATCGGGTCCGTGCTCTCGTTTCTTCAAGAAGGGTTGGAACGAAGGCTGTCTCCTTCCACCCTGAAGGTCTGTGTGGCCGCTATCTCAGCCTACCGCGACCTCATGGAGACGAAAAAGGTAAGTCAGCACGACCTGATCATCAGGTTCCTGAGGGGGGCGAGGAGACTAAATCCTCCTTGCGCTCCCCTCTTGGGACCTTGCAGTGGTCTTATCAGCCCTGAAGAGAGCTCCCTTTGAGCCTTTGTGATCAGTCGAGCTTAAGTTCCTGTCTATGAAGACAGCGCTTCTGATCGCTTTGGCCTCCATCAAGAGGGTAGGGAGTGCGGCCTCCTCTTGGGCTCTAGCGCATGGCGCCTCGCTGACAGACATTTGCAGAGCTGCAGGCTGGGCGACACCCAACACATTTGCCAGGTTTTATAACCTCCGAGTGGAGCCAGTGTCCTCTCATGTACTCGCCTCAAGTAGTGGCCGGTAGCTGGACAGGCTCAGGTGTCTTCGCTTGCTCGCCAATCTACTCCACGGACTGGATATTTCCTCAGGTGAGCTTCCCAGCACTGTTGATGCCGACACCAGAGTGCATGCCCGGTTGGTCAGCCCTAGTGTTAGGCTAGGTGCCGCCATGTGCATGGTTCCCCCATTGGGCAACCCCCACATGTGTATTTCCACTGTAAGCCTCTCTGAGCATGTGTCTTTCCCTTGGCAAGCCTTGCCACTCCTGGGGGTAAAATTTCCACCTTCGGGTGGTTACCCCAGAGTTCTTCCATATGCAGCCCCTCCGCGGGTCATATGTGTATCCTTAAGTCCTCCCTGCGGGCGGGCGCTTGGTGCATGTTTCCACGTGGAATATGCTTCCCAGTGTACCTTGGTATTCCTGTGTCAAGTGGTAGTCCTTTGTCTGTACTAGTCTACGACAGGGAGCTCACACTTATGCAGGGCACTGGATGACAGCCGAGTGGCGTGATTAGATTGGACCCCAATCACCTACATGCATTATAACTGCATATTTACACTCGAGAACGCTTTTACTCGCTATCACAGCGCATGATGCCTAAGGGAACGTCTGCCAATTCCACCAAGTGGTTGAAACGTATCATTTGTATGAATTAAATGTTCAAATTTCACTGTTGTGCATTACTAAGTCAGTTTTGTCTGTTTTTAAATGTTAAAAGTAATTTAATTAATACAAATTATGTTTCAACTACATGGTGGAATTGGCAGACGTTCCCTTGGGCATCAAGCACTGTGATAGCGGGTAAAAGCGTTCTCGAGTATAAATATGCAGCTATAATGCATGTAGGTGATTTTGAATTGATATTTCATGTCGATATACAATGGTTACACACTTAAAACTGATCGTAGAGTTTATATCTTTGTAAGACTGGCGAATCTATAGAACAATGGCAAGGAAAACTAACTTTGAGCATTTCCGTTGTGTTGTGGCTTGTTACTCAATATGTTGTCCCATGGTCATTTTTCCCTGTTGCACCTACACAAAATTCCCCACCTGCCAAATCCCACTTTAACCACTGTATATATATATATATATACACTCACCTAAAGGATTATTAGGAACACCTGTTCAATTTCTCATTAATGCAATTATCTAATCAACCAATCACATGGCAGTTGCTTCAATGCATTTAGGGGTGTGGTCCTGGTCAAGACAATCTCCTGAACTCCAAACTGAATGTCAGAATGGGAAAGAAAGGTGATTTAAGCAATTTTGAGCGTGGCATGGTTGTTGGTGCCAGACGGGCCGGTCTGAGTATTTCACAATCTGCTCAGTTACTGGGATTTTCACGCTCAACCATTTCTAGAGTTTACAAAGAATGGTGTGAAAAGGGAAAAACATTCAGTCCTGTGGGCGAAAATGCCTTGTTGATGCTAGAGGTCAGAGGAGAATGGGCCGACTGATTCAAGCTGATAGAAGAGCAACTTTGACTGAAATAACCACTCGTTACAACCGAGGTATGCAGCAAAGCATTTGTGAAGCCACAACACGCACAACCTTGAGGCGGATGGGCTACAACAGCAGAAGACCCCACTACCACTCATCTCCACTACAAATAGGAAAAAGAGGCTACAATTTGCACAAGCTCACCAAAATTGGACAGTTGAAGACTGGAAAAATGTTGCCTGGTCTGATGAGTCTCGATTTCTGTTGAGACATTCAGATGGTAGAGTCAGAATTTGGCGTAAACAGAATGAGAACATGGATCCATCATGCCTTGTTACCACTGTGCAGGCTGGTGGTGGTGGTGTAATGGTGTGGGGGATGTTTTCTTGGCACACTTTAGGCCCCTTAGTGCCAATTGGGCATCGTTTAAATGCCACGGCCTACCTGAGCATTGTTTCTGCCCATGTCCATCCCTTTATGACCACCATGTACCCATCCTCTGATGGCTACTTCCAGCAGGATAATGCACCATGTCACAAAGCTCGAATCATTTCAAATTAGTTTCTTGAACATGACAATGAGTTCACTGTACTAAAATGGCCCCCACAGTCACCAGATCTCAACCCAATAGAGCATCTTTGGGATGTGGTGGAACGGGAGCTTCGTGCCCTGGATGTGCATCCCACAAATCTCCATCAACTGCAAGATGCTATCCTATCAATATGGGCCAACATTTCTAAAGAATGCTTTCAGCACCTTGTTGAATCAATGCCACGTAGAATTAAGGCAGTTCTGAAGGCGAAAGGGGGTCAAACACAGTATTAGTATGGTGTTCCTAATAATCCTTTAGGCGAGTGTATATAGGTATACAAATCTTGAAAACTCAATTATCAATTATTTTCTTTCTTTCCATATTTAATTTTTTATATATAAAATATATATTTAGTATATAAAGTATATATTTTAAGTACTCAAATTACCATATCGATGTTCAGCCTGTTTTGAGACTCAGACTTGGCATTTTAGTTTTAGTTCTTTAATACTTATCTAAAAGTCCTGTATTCATGAAGACTCGCTGTCATTCTTCTGACCTGGAATGTGCTGGTAGCTCCTTAATTTTTCACGTATTTGTGCCTGACGGTTCTGCTTGCGTTCACTCATTTCTTTTTCGCAACCATCACAGATGGGAAAGCAGGTGATTTGGTGGTGCAGATCACTCAGCTGGGTCGAGTGCGATTTCTTCTTTCCTCAGGTCTCTGGACACCTCTGTCACACTGTTGTAGACTTTGGTCCTGCTGTCTAGGAAGTTTCGCCGTGTATGGCTTCTGGAATCGTATTTGCTTGTTCTTGAGGGCTCTCTTTATTTCTGTGTATCCCTTTCTGCGCTGAAGTTTGGTCAGGTCAAAAAAAATTCTCAGATCTTGGTCGCGCATCTCTTTCTTGTTCCACGCAGCTCCATTGATCTAGGCTGTGCTTTTTGAGTGGGTTTAGGGACAAGAGCTCTATGAGCTCGTTGTATCTGTCAGTGTCCTGTAGAGAGCTCAGTTCGGGCTTAATATATCGGGCAATAAATTCTGTCACGTTTCTTCCCTCACATCCTTCAGGCATTCCTTAAATGCGTTATTCCGTCGAGAGCTGCTTTCCAAGTCAGATAACTTAGCTTGCAAGTTCTCTTGTATTTTCAGGGTGTTACTGACCACATCCCTTACATCTACATCCCACTCCTCCAAATCCGTGATTCGCTTTTCCATCTCAACCAATCTTTCCGAAGTTGACTGTAGAGATTTCATTGCTTTTTTCAGCCTTTGATTGATTTCTTCTTTGAACTCTGTCAAGTCGTTTCTGATGTCGTCCCTAATTTTCAGTCGAAAATTGGTCATGTCATCTTTAAGATCTGAACGTAGGGCAGAAATCTGACTGTGGATTGCCGATATACTTTCTTGGATCATCATGTTAATTGAGATCGAGGACATTCTGGCTTCGCCATCTTGATCATTGTCATTTTTCTGGCCTCGTCGTTCACCTTCTTCTTCACCTTTTCCGTCTTTTCCAGGTCTCATAATCGATTTTCCCTGTACTTTCTTGTGTTTGTCTCCCTCTGCCATCTTATTCATAAAGATTTTACCGTATCATAACTATTCGAATTAAGGGAGAATATAATTGTTGACTGGGTTCGCTCACACTGCCATCCGCTCACTGGAACTTTACATAGGTTAAACATCACTCGCATTCAGAAAATGTAAAAAAGTTAAAAAAAATCTAGTTTTATGTAGAATTACAGAAGGGAGGTGAATGAACACGTAGCGGAAAAGTGACATAGTGTGATCGTAGACAAAGTGACGTCAATGAAATCAGTCTTTCCCTTTGGGCTCTAAACTTCTCAGACTCATTACGTTTATCTTTAAAGACTTCATTTCATTCTTCACCAGAGGGGTTTCCCTCATCTCATGGATTAATATAATCACTTTAGCTCCCCTCATG
Source organism: Rhinogobio ventralis (assembly GCA_039654625.1). NCBI lineage: Eukaryota > Metazoa > Chordata > Actinopteri > Cypriniformes > Gobionidae > Rhinogobio > Rhinogobio ventralis. The sequence goes on from CM077211.1 coordinate 6,123,598, forward strand.
CCCTCGGATACAGTTCTCTGCATAATCTGTCTCACATTTACTGGCTTACGCTCAAGTGGTCTCTCTCTCCTCTCATCTGATTGTTGGTGTTGTGCTGTTTTCAGGTCAGCAGCCATACACTATGTGCTTCAGGGTGAAGTTCTACCCTCAGGAGCCAATCAAGATCAAGGAAGAGCTGACAAGGTAACAGTTCTCTGATCTAATGTTCAAATTGCATTGGAATGACATAAAAACAACCCTGGCCAGTCACAGTATAAACAGCTCAAGTCAAATGTATGAGATTGAGAATCTGGAAGAGATTTGCATTTTAAAAACGCCTCCTAGGCAGGTTGTTCCAGTTTAATTTGGAAAGAGCATGTTTACTTTGCAGCTGAAGCCAGAACGGCTGATCTGTGGCTTCTTTCATGTCAAAGTAACCAATGTGATCTCATTACAGTGTATCTCACGAAACCTGTCAAGAACATGTACGGGTCATATTTCACTCTAAAATCAGCAGAAATGCAAAAATATATTTTGTTAAATCAATTTAATTGAGCACACCTGTCCCCAAATTCTCATTACTGTAATCAGTGGTGAGGCCGGGAAAAAAAGATATATATATATACATGAGTAAATATATATGTTTTCGGACACTTAACTGCATGTTAATTGCAAATAAATGTAAGTGTATTGTAGCTAATGTTAATGTTATAGATTTATATTCAGTGATAGTTCAAATTACGAATGCTTTTCTGAACCACAAATAGGGCTTAATTACATCTTTATATGTAATTTCATAATTACTTTTATTGTCTTGTACTGACAAGCATTTAAAGGAACACGCCGACTTTTTGGAACTTTAGCTTATTCACTGTATCCCCCAGAGTCCATACATACCATTTTTATCTCCGTGCGTGCCATAACTCTGTCTGACGCACCCACCGCTAGCCTAGCTTAGCACAAAGACTGGAGGTAAACGGCTCCAGCTAGCCTACTGCTCAATAAGTGACAAAATAACGGCAACATTTTCCTATATATTTGTTGTGATGTGTATAGTTACATTGTGTACTAAGACTGACAGAAAATTAAAAGTTGCAATTTTGTAGACCGATATGGCTAGGGACTATACTCTCATTTCCTCAACTTTGTTGTCGTACCATGGGTGCAGCGGCGCAATGATATTACGCAGCGCCTGAAAACATAACCAACATGACAACCTGCTTGCACAGAGAGCGTGCAGGGGACTATTTTAGGCGCTGCGTAATATCATTGCGCCTGCTGCACCCATGGTACGGCAGCAAAGTTCCTGGATTATTACGCAGGGATGAGAGTATAGTCCCTAGCCATATCGGTCTAGAAAATTGCAACTTTCTTAGTATACGATGTAACTATACACATCACAACATGTAAATAGGAAAATGTTGGCGTTATTTTGTCATTTATTGAGCAGTAGGCTAGATGGAGCCTCTAGTCTTTGTGCTAAGCTAGGCTAGCAGTGGCACCGTCAGACAGAGTTATGGCACGCACAGAGATAAAAATGGTATATATGAACTTATCTAACTCTGGGGGATACAGTGAATAAGCTAAAGTCCCAAAAAGTCAGCGTGTTCCTTTAAGCACAAAAACTAATATATAATCTATTGTCATTTCTGTTGAAACTCGTATATCATGTATTTAAGTATATTTATTAAAGAATAAAAGAAGAAATTAAAGAACACAGGCGCAGCCAGATCATTTCCATAATGACCAACGCAATCTACCAGTTAGCGTCTGGTTTAAGAAGTGCTTTTTTTTGGACTGTAAATGATGGCGCCAACATCAGTAATTTAACAAAGGCTGTTAGTAAATCCAGCCCTTAGTATGTTACTCAACACATCAAAATAAGTGTACTTTAAATCATGACAAAAGATTATTAAACAGTGACTTAAAATGTACTTTAAATAATATATTATCAGCAAGTACATTTTTTAAAACAAATTTACTCTAAAGATTTAAAGCACACTACACAAGCAAGTGCACATTCAATACAATTAAGCACACTTTTGTTACACACATGAAAATATGACCTCAGACTTGTTAATACTTTTTAGTCATTTTGTGAAAAAAATGTGTAGATGATGCAACCATCCTGAGTTTGCAATGAAGATAAAAGGTCTCTTTCAAAGGCATACAAAAATTATTATAAGGATTGGCATTTTTAGCATCTTTATTTTTAATTCTTCAAAAAATATGATGTCAGAGTCAATGGCCTTGTGGTCCTTCCGGATCCAGTCGCCCTCACTCTTGTCATGGGTTGCAGTGTAGCGTAATCCAACAATAAAGATGCGTGACGCAGAAAGATGAATAAAGATACTTTTTAATAAACTCCCAGAATATTAAACATTACTCATCAAACATAAAGTTAACGCAATAGACGAACAGCAGATGGAACAAAGGAAACAGAGGGCTTAAATACACAGTGGAAGATAATTAATCAAACAGAGAACATGTGAGCACTAATTTGAAAGGAGGAACCACAAAGGGAGGAGCCGAGAGGCTGAAGGAAGACAGCAGAGGAGGAGGGAGAGGGAGTTTGGACTATTAATGACAAAGGAGACTTAGAGCTGGGAAGATTCAATGGTGACAAAGGAGAGTTGGTGCTGGACGACAAAGGAGACTTGGTGCTGGACAACGATGACTTGAAACTGGGCTCAACTAGCGGTGAGGAAGACAATTTGGGATTGGATTTATCCAGCGGTGACAAAGGCGACTTGGGACTAGGCTGAACCAGCAGAGATGAAGACGACTTTGGTATTAGGCTGAACTAGCAGAGATATAGACGACTTGAGACTGGGCTGAACCAGCATAGGTGAGGATGACGTGGAACTAGGCTGAACCAGCAATGACTGAGACGACTTGGAACTAGGCTGAAACAGCAGGGATTGAGAAGATTTGGGACTGGGCTGAACCAGCAGAGAATGAGAAGACTTGGAACTAGGCTGGACCAGCAGAGATTGAAAAGACTTGGGACTGGGCTGAACCAGCAGAGATTGAGAAGACTTGGAACTAGGCTGAACCAGCAGAGATATAGACGACTTGGAACTAGGCTGAGCCAGCAGAGATTGAGAAGACTTGGGACTGGGCTGAACCAGCAGAGATTGAGAAGACTTGGGACTGGGCTGAACCAGCAGAGATTGAGAAGACTTGGGACTGGGCTGAACCAGCAGAGATTGAGAAGACTTGGGACTGGGCTGAATCAGCAGAGATTGAGAAGATTTGGGACCGGGCTGAATCAGCAGAGATTGAGAAGATTTGGAACTAGGCTGAACCAGCAGAGATTGAGAAGACTTGGGACTGGGCTGAACCAGCAGAGATTGAGAAGACTTGGGACTAGGCTGAACCAGCAGAGATTGAGAAGACTTGGGACTGGGCTGAACCAGCAGAGATTGAGAAGACTTGGGACTGGGCTGAACCAGCAGAGACTGAGAAGACTTGGAACTGGACGGGACCAGCAGAGACAGTAGACCAATAAATATTTCCTCATCTAGCTCATAAAATAATTCCTCAGTAACCCATCTTATTTCACACACCTCAGCCATGGGAGTGTGGGCGGGGATCCAATCCATTCCAACAAACTCCACTAATATGCCCTTGATGACAGGCACTGATGCCGGATCCCACACCTGGACAGACTCTGCATTGGGCTCAGGCTCTGGGACGAAAGTAGTCTCTGGTGATCACTCTTTTTCGTGTCGGGCTCAGGCTCTGAGTCTGCGGTGGGCTTTGACTGTTCCGCTGCTGTCCAGAGTATGAAACTCAGAGTTAACAGTGACCACACAAAGACATTCTCATTCCGAGCGCTGCATCCATAAGTCACCATGGAAATTGACCTTAAGAAGAAGTACTTCTTTCTTCTTCTTTTGTTTAATGGCGGTTTACATTATTAGTGCATATCACCACCTACTGGGCATTTTTTCAAATCTTTTAAATCTTATCTTTTAACCTTTCTTTAGTCAGTTTTTTATTACTTTGAAAAATAATTATATTGTTTGTTTGATGCTGAATATAAAAATAAAAAAGAGAGATGGACTGACCTAAAAACAGTCTGTGTTTTCAAAGATAATATGGCTGTATGAGTTTTTTTTTTAATGTTTAGCCATTTTGTTGTGAGATGTGTGTCATATGTATTTTATTATAGAAATGTCCCATTTTCATTCAAAAACCTTTTGAATGCACATCTACGATGTGTGAGAAGAGAATAAAATACATATTTTTTTTTAAATAACATTGCTTTATGTAATGTTATAATATATAATTAAAGCTGCAAGCACCTCGCACAGAAAGCAGTGAATAGTGATTTCGATGTGCCACATTTCCTGCTGCCAGCACTCTCTCGCTTTGACTATAACTGAATATTGCCATGTAGATGTTTTCAGGTCAGGGCACTTATCAAACATGTGAAGTTTGAGGCAGATTGGACAAGTTACAACAACTTCCTGTTTTGTGGCGTTAATCGCATACATTAGCACTTAGCCAAGTGTTGCATGATTTAAAGTGTTTCTAGCATGTTTGGTACTTCATGGCATATTTAATGCGTTTCTGGGAGTGAATTACAGTGTAAATCATGCCATTTCCTGTTGCCAGCAGGTGGCGCTACGGCTAACTGAACATTGGACATGTAGACATGTAGATGTCTTCAGACCAGGACTCGTTATTAAACATGACTTTGTCAGGCCGCCACGAGCACGCCCTTCAGCGAAAACACAAGATCTTCACAATTTAACATCGTTAAGGCCTTAAAATTAGACTGACCAAATATGATGTTGTTCTGGTTAAATCTCTATGAGGAGGTAATCACAATGCAAAATAGGGCTGAGCAATATGACCAAAATCTCATATCCTGATAATGATATATATCACAATATAGTAGCTTTTCTGTAAATTCAATCAATTAATAGTTTATATATACTGACCACATGGAAAGGACTATTTCTTATTTTACATTTTAAAGTTTCACCACTGTTCCTTCCTTAGACCACTTTTGATAGATACTGACCACTGCAGACCAGGAACACCCCACAAGAGCTGCAGTTTTAGAGAGGCTCTGACCCAGTCGTCTAGCCATCACAATTTGGCCTTTGTCAAACTCACTCAAATCCTCAATCTTGCCCATTTTTCCTGCTTCCAACACATCAACTTTGAGGAAAAAATGTTCACTTGCTGACTAATATATCCCCCCCACTAACAGGTGCCGTGAAGAAGAGATAATCAGTGTTATTCACTTCACCTGTCAGTGGTCATAATGTTATGCCTGAAACCACACTGCAAGAAGCCATTTTTGTAACCATAAAACAGGAAATATAAAACAGAGAGGCCAGATCATATGAGAAAATAATAATTAAAAAATCTGTTAATTTGACAATAATAAGGTTAGTTTGATAATTACTTAATTATCATACCAACATGATTACAAAGAACTTTTTAATTAGGCAAGAACTTTTCTGTTTTTTAACTAGATTTTTCTTTTCATCATTTTGGACATTCTTATTTTTCCATAAATGAATATGAAGCATATTTGCTCCTCAATTTTATGTTAATAGGATTTTATTCCTCAAAAGGAAGCAAAAATATTCTGAATAGACTGTCAGTGTCAATGTGTGTCACATATTCCTCTTACATTATCAGAGAGCAACGTTCCAAACACAAGCTTTGATTCCATCTCGCTAATTCTCTCTAACACACACATACATACATGCACAGACATTTGCATAGATACACAAACACACACTCACAGATTGTTAGTGTGACTAAATCATTAGTGCTGCTCTCACAACATGGTGCTCAGTGCATGTACACCATCTGAACTGTCAAGATAAATGTATTTGTCTTTCTTGATCTTCCATGCTTTCTCTGTGCGCTGGAAAACGTGAACGTTCCTGTGGCCAGACAGAAGCTTTAGAGAGTGCGAGGCGTATGTGTGTGAGAGTGTATTGGGGAGCCCAGGTGGTTACATCCTGTGAAAGAGAAAGCAAGGGTTTGAGATAGACAAGATGCATTAATGTGCCCATTCATGCTATTTTCTGCTCCGTACCAGAGTTTTTCCTGTTAAAGCTGTTTGAAACAGAAAACAACTATATTTTATTCCTACTGATCTCTCTCTTTAATATTTAATATAAAGAATGGATTTGAGTGCAGTGGGTTACAAAGAGCGAGAATGGAGAAAACTGAAACATGCAGGTACACAAAAGCAGATGCAAATGTTTGGCAAATGCATTGCAGTTCTGTCTTACAAACTTAAGAAATTACCATTAAATCAAAATGGACTCAAGTCCCTCCGTCGACCTAATTATTTTTTCCTTGAATATCATGTTTCACTTGGAAATTTGTCACACTACCCTTGCGAAGAAGAAGTGCAACTAATTGTATTAAATGTACACTTGTATTTCAAATGTCCTTAAAAGTATGTTTTAATGTAATGTAATGTAATGTAATTTTAATGAAATGTTTTCACACTTTTAAAAAGTGTAGTGCATTACAATAATGTCAAATTAAAAGTTTTACTTAAAAATAATAGTTATATTCTAATAATCTTTCTTCATGCTTTAAAGAAGTACACTTATTTGGATGTGTTGACTAACATACTACATGTAAAGTACTTGATTATAATTTTAACTCTAGTTTGTTATTCAATATTACATTTAAAGTGAACATATTTTAAATGTACTAAATTGCAATATTGTATAGTTTGCAATGAATGCTTGTCAGTACATTCACACTTTAACCATATTTTAAAAACAAAATAAGTAATTATAGAATTACATATGAAGATGTACTTAAGTCCTATTTAAGTGGGTCAAAAAGCACTACTAATTGCATTTAATAAAAAGCTAAATTATAATACAATTCAATTGAATTGCGATTAACATGTATCCAAAAGCTTTGTTTTCAGCTTGCATTTAAGTACTGTAAATTCTTTTAATGTGTATTATTTCCATAACAAGTACTCTTTTTTAATGTATACTAAAGTGCACTTCTTTTTCCAAAGGGAAGTGAAGTGGTTATAAATTCCGTTTGCACTTGTCCTCTCTTTATGCATCAACTTGGAAGAAAATTATAAATAATGTAGAGCCATTGTGCATTTTCAAGTTTGACCATAATTTAAAAAAATAATAATATTGAGCTCCTATTGTACATACCTAGAACACAACCAAATGCACTTTTTTGGTACTTTATTAAAAATTAAGTAGCGATTCTCTTAGGGATTTTGTATGTTATGTTATAACTTATAAATACATGTCAGTATTCCATCTTAAATATCATGTCAGTTCAGACTTACCTCTGTGAAGTGTATCATGTGTGTACACTTTTTTTAGGCCTGACAAAAGTAACATTTCTTAAAGGAAACAGTAGTGTTGAGTGCTCAGTTCCTAGTGTACTAAAGCAGGGCTAGTTTGCCAGTGAGCACAGACCATCTGGTAGACATTTCTGCTATGAAAATCAGGAGATGATGCCAGAACTGAAGGCTATCAACATTTTCTTTTATATACTAGAAGGTCATTCTATACAGCCGTCAAACTTTGAGACATAGCATCCTGTTCAGTAAACTGCTTTTTTACACATTTCAGTAAGATTTTGTGGTGCTGTTATTGTTGTGATTGTGCTTATTGGTCTATAGGACAGATCTCTATGTCCCTCATATGGGTAGTTTTTTAGATCAAAGTGTGAACAGCAGAAATCACACTAAACCTGACATTTGCAACTATGTGCAATTCTAAATCAGATTCATATCTAATTTCATATTGTGAATCCAGTGTGAACAGCCAGATTAGAATTCAAGTGATTTTTTATGTCAGTCTAACTTGACAATCATTATTGTGCGCATGATTTGCCCTTAATCATAAAATAATTTATGAATTGCACTATATGATGTTGCAGAAATATATTTATTTAAAATATATATTAATGTACATTGGATCTCAAATGTTGTGACACCTGCTTTGAACAGCAATTATGAAAAGTAACTTTAAAAGTTAAAATAATAATTCATAGATTGAAGTTTGGAAGTTATTTTTTGAATATAATAACAAAATATGATAGGGTGTCTTATGCATAAATTTAATTTAGTTATTAAGACCAGTCTCCGTTGGGCCACATTTCAAATTTGGAATTGGGTATTTTGTCTTCCCTTGCGAAAAAGAAGTGTGCTTAATTGTGCTGAATGTGCACTCGAATGTGTACTTCAAATTTTCAAAAGTATGTTTTTTAAAATTGTGCTTGCAAAAACATTATTTATTTAAAGGTGCAGTGTGTGAATTTTAGAGGCATCTAGCAATGAGGTTGTGAATTGCATCACCCAACGCTCACCTCTCCCTTTCGGAGCACATAGAGAAGCTACGGTGGCCAACACAGGACAAAAATGCAGAGAGAGCAGAGAGTGACTAACGCTCTGTAGAGAAGTTTGTCCGTTTAACTGTAGAAACATGACGGCGCAAAATGACGATTTCACTGTAAGGGGACCCGCGGTGTATGAAGGTAGAAATGGCTCATTCTAAGGTAATAAAAACATAACGGTTCATTATGTAAGGTCTTTATACTCCACTGAAAACATAGTTATGTATATTATATTGCATTTCTGTCAATAGATCCTCATAAATACTACACACTGAACCTTTAAATAAACAAAACACACAGGAGATCACTGGAAAATAAATAACAGGAGTTTGCATGTCACACATGAACAAACGAGAACTATGCTGAAACAGAGCTTTAAATACACAGGGCACACAAAGGAAACTAGATAGATAATAGACACAGGTGAAACGAGACACAGGTGAAACTAATCAGTAATGAAGAATCAGTAACAATAGAGGGTGTGCATTGACATCACTTTCCCGCCAGAACACGCCTCCTCAGCCGGACTGAGTGAGAGTAGAGCGGCTGCATGACGAGTTAATAGGGGAAAACGCAAGTAAAACAAACGGTTATCAGTTTAAACTAAAGGTTGGACTCGATATAGTGTTCCTTACAACTTACCAAAGATCCAGTGATCCATGGATATTGACATGCAGCCAGGAATCGTGTTTTCCTGGCATTTATGAGCCTGGTTTCGATACATAAATATTGTGGCAAGCAGCGAGGCAGAGGGACCGTGAGAACGAGAATGAGCGCCAGCTGCACGCCGCACCGGTCTCGTGTCTCACGGAGGAGCTCGGAAGAATTAAAAGGAGATTAAAAGGAAACAATTTTATTCAAATTCTGAATATATTATAGGCCTATTTAAAAAAAATGTTTTATATTGCAAAGAGCGCTCCCTTTATAATCACTAAAAGCTGTCACTCATTCAATGAACGCAATCTCACAAAGTTATGTTATATTAATCAGTGAAGTTGACGACACAATGAATCTCTCATTTACATAATGTATACACTTTAGAGAGGATTTGCGCACGTGCAGAACTCAGCACTGGACAAAAACTTGAGTGGTGAATGTATTCTAACTTCAACACCTGTGATTGGGCATTGCGTTCAAGAATTCAACAAACATGTCTGTGATTGGCTAGATTACTCAAAACACGTTGGACATTGAATCATTTGCACTGGATCTTTTGCCAACTCTTTTTCGCTAATAATATGCTATTATTAGGAAGAAAACAGATCCTAGACCAGCAGTTATGGGCAGCTTTTCACTCTAAAAGCAATCAATAGCAGAAGCAGCAGGCGGCAGTGGTTTAGTGAGAAAATTACACGCTATTATCAAGTCTGTCTCCCTCGGTCCTGAGCCTGAATGCCATGGACAAATTCTGCTTTAGCAGCATCCGAATGTGTCCAAAAACATAAAGATTGCAGTTAAGTATGTTCTTTTAAACTGTATTGTTTACATAAGTGCTCTTTTAGAAAGTAAAGTGTGTCTTCTTCACAAGGGTTGTAGTGTGAATGCAGTCAAAGAGATAGAATCCATGTTGAATGTTTCATGTTGAAATAACACTATTTTGAAATATCTCCCCTCTTGTTGTTTCTCTGTGTCAGGTACCTTCTGTACTTACAGTTGAAGAGAGACGTGTACCACGGTAGGCTTTTATGCCCGTTCCTTGATGCTGCGTATCTTGGAGCCTGTATAGTGCAGGGTAAGAATACAACTTTTACAACCAATCACACATTCCATTACATTTTGTTATCTAACCAAAGCTTGAATATTATTTGAATGATAGCACCAGTAGCATGATGTTCCTGAGAAATTTTCTTTCTGGAAGCTTTTTAACTTAATATTTCAATTTCCAAATTTCTTTGCTCAAAGTGAACAACAAAAAGAGTTTTTAATGGATATGAACCTCATTTAGGAACAGATGAGAGTCTTTTGTTCTAGATACACAGGGCTCGTTAGCTTTTTCATGTGGTCATTTGATGAGTTTTAAGGCTGTTTGCCTTGTTCTAGCTGAACTTGGGGACTATGATCCTGAGGAACATCCTGCTGACTACATCAGTGACTTCAGGCTCTTCCCCAAACAGTCCCTCAAACTAGAACGCAAGATCATGGACATCCACCAGAATGAGCTGAGGTGAGAGAAAACCCCCCCCACAAATTTAAGCTACCTGTCCACTGGAGTTCTACATTTATTTGTCTGTTAACCTACTGTTCAAAAGTTTGAAGTAGGCTAACGATTTTTTTAATCTTTGAAAGAAGTCTCTTGTGCTTACCATGGCTGCATTTATTTGATCAAAAATAAAGTAAAAACAGTCATATTGTGAAATATTATTGCATTTTAAAATGTAATTTATTCCTGTGATAGCAAAGCAGAATTTTCAACATCATTACTCCAGTCTCCAGTGTAACATGATCCTTCAGAAATCATTCTAATATGATGATTTGCTGCTCAAGAAACATTTCTAAATATTATCAATAATGAAATCATTTCTGCTGCTTAATACTTTTGTGAAAACCATGATACTTTTATTTATTTTATTATTATTTTTTACAATGTGAAAGTCTTTACTGTCACTTTTGGTCAAATGAATGCATGTTTGATGTATTATTTTATTTTATTTGAACTGTAGTGTATGTGTAACATTAATATATATATATATATAATATAATTTTGGCCTGGTTTCACAGACAGGGCTTAGATTAAGCCAGGATTAGGCCTTAGTTCAATTAGGACATTTAAGTAGGTTTTATAAATGTGCTTTAGATAAAAACATTGCTGATGTGCATCTTGAGACAAAACAATGGCACTGACATATTTTAAGATACGTCAGTGCAAATTGTTTTCAGTTAAAACAGCTCAAACATGCATTTTAGTCTCGGACTAGCTTAAGCCTGGTCTGCGAAACCGAGGGTTTATGTAGTTGGAGATCTTAAATTGTGAAATTACATTGTTTCTATAGGGGACAGTGTCCTGCACTAGCCGAGTTAAACCTTCTTCAGAGGGCCCACACACTGGACACATATGGAGTGGACCCACACCCCTGCAAGGTACTGACTCGTCTCAGAAACTTGCAAAGTATCTACTATAAACCGTATCTAGTATATATCTAGTACATATCTAGTACATATAAAATACAATATATATAGTAGTTGAACTTCTTTTAACTAGACACATCTTAAATATACGGCACTCGCGTGTGAGGTGATGAAAAAACAGCAAGATGCTATGGTTGTGGTCAAAGACGTCCATCTAGCACGTTTACACATTTAAAAAAAAAAGCATTTCATTGGAACGCAAAACTACTTTTGGCTGTAGCTAAAACATCATAAATCTGATCTTTGATTTAATTCATTTCAGGATTTCACAGGATCCACAGCTTTCCTGGGATTCACTGCAAGAGGGTTTGTAGTTTTCCAGGGAAATAAGCGGATACATCTTTTAAAATGGTAACTTTAAAACTAACTTATCATTAGCTTCACTCTCTGATTAACTCTCCATCTCCACCTCATCCTACTCAGTGTAGTTTAGTGTAAGGTGCGGTCACAAAAAGGTCCATTGTCTATTGTCAGTAGTGTAGTAATGTATGAAGTACAGCTCACACAGAAGCCACTTTCAAACCAAGAAGCTTTTATGTTGGTAAACATGGCGAATCCACCTGTTGTGAAATTCCCAATCACGTGGACTCCTATTGAATTGACTAGATTTCGCCTGCAAAAATTGTCTGGTGTCCCTGTCTTAGATTTTTCTGGAAAGAAACACCCATGGCCCTTTCACACCAAGGATGATTACTATCACTGTAAAGTTTTAGTAATCGTTCTAGTTCTTTGAGAATAGAGGTGTCCACGTTAACACTAACAAAACTGAGGAACAATATCGTTGGAATCATTTTCAAAACAATTTTTTCCAGCTGATGAATGATAAAAACATTGACAGCCAATCAAAATCCACCCAAATTTAAATAATGTCAATGTTTAAGTGTAGTGTGTTTCTCGTTCTCCTGGTGTTTATTAAAAGTGTCTTTATTTGTGCATTCTGCGTCATGCATCATCTTTATACAACTCACTGCACGTAACCATGACAGAATACCAAAGGATTTACATGGAAAAAAGAAATGGATATTCCCAAAGTACGCCTGCTTCTCCTTGAACAAGAGGATCGTTCCCTCGAGGACCACACAAGGGATTTCTTAGATCTGGACTGCCTGACTCACTATCCGGACCAAGGGAGTTTTGCAGAGTATGTGGATTGGGTGCTGGTCAGATGCGACTAATTCACTATTCACTGTTTGCCTCGCTGATGAAGACATCGCCAGCCCCACTCCGGACCCGGAGTCCAGCCAGCCTTCAGCCATGCCTGATCCCACTACGAAGATAGAGCCAGAGCGTTTGCCAGAGGCCATGTTCGTCCTGGAGCCCAAGCCCATTGCAGAGTCTAAACAGGTGCTGCATCCATCATTGAGGAAACATTAGTGGAGTTTGGATTGGAACCCCACTCACACTCCTGTCGCTGAGAGGCATTCAATGAGGTTGGTTCCTAAGAAATTATTATTTGATGCGCTGGATGATGAAAGGTTTCAAGGCATCCGCTGGCCCCGTCTAGTCCCAAATCTTCGTCTCTGCAGGTTCAGCCCAGTTCCAAGTCGTCTTTGTCTCTGCTGCTTCAGCCCAGTTCCAAGTCATCTTTGTCTCTGATGGTTCAACCCAGTCCCAAGTCATCTCACCCGAGCCTGAGGGGAACCCATCTGACCAGGTGTGCGAGCCGGCTGACCCTTCCATCGCTGAGGGAGTCCTTGTGGAGTTCGAGGGAATGGAAGCGAGCCCCGGCCATCCTCCCACCACTGAGAGTGAGTACGGCCTGGAAATGTTATGGACAGTTTGTGGATGTGTGGAGAGACAAATTTCCTGTGCCCCTTCATCTCGTCAGAAATCGCCATGCCTCCGCTGCGGACTTGCGGGCCATTCGCTACTCTCCAGCCCTCTTCGGCAAGCTCTGCCTTCCCTCGATCGCTTCAGCTCCACCTCTGTCCTCCGGATCCCCGCTTCCACCTCAGGGGGTCGTCGTTGCGGCTCAGTCGCGGCAGCCGAGGTCTACGGTCTCTCTCCACCCCATCGGCTCGCCGTCTGCGCCATGGGCTTCACCTCCATCATCGTCATTGCCTCCAGTCGTCCCCAAGGAGACGTCGCACACCACTCCACCATGGCTCCTGCCTCCAGCAGCGCCGCCTTGGAGCACATTCCGGGCTTGGGCCTGGGTTTCCATCCACACCAAGATCAACAATCTTGTCTTTAGTTTAATTGTTAATTGTCTTTAGTTTAGACTTTAGTTTTAGGGGTAGGCCTGTAACAATAGAAATAACTATATTAGCATCCACACCAATGTTCTTGATAACAGTCTGTCTATTATAAGGATGCGTTGCAGTTTTATTTCTACCATTTTAAATGCTATGAATGATTAAAACTAGTTATTGTTGTAGTTGTTGTCGTTGGTGTGAACAGGCCTTAAATCTAAAATCAGACATAATTCTGAGAACAAAGCGAAATGTATATAGTGCTTAAGGATACCTATGTACTAAGTATCTCAAACAAAACTCTGGTGCCATGAACCTTGCAAATTGAGCTGTGACTAGGAGCTGTTCTTCTTCACAATCAGCCTATGAGCTTGTAAACAAAACTGTATCCCGGCAGTTTAAAGCCTGTGCGCTCTGAGTCACAGACATTACGTAAAGCCAGTCGATCAGATGGAGTATACATAAGCTGATCAAAGAGTGGTCTGTGAGTGCTCATGATCTATGACATGAGGTTTTGTAGAGTTGTTAACACCAGCCCGCAGTCAACAAGCAGATGAATGCACTCAAGGCTAGACATTTGAAGAGTTTTCTCTGTCTTATCATTTATGCCTCTCTCTTATGTCTGGCTGTTGACATGAAGTTTTTCACTTTGAACGTCTCACTTGTAACATTTCTTTTGTAATGTCTCACTCTTGCAGGGCAGATGTCAGCAAATTTAAGTTTGAAGGGAAAACATTCTATGTGATTGGCGTGCAAAGAGAGGTATGATATATTATCTTGTAAGCTGTTTTTTTTTAAAGCCCTCGTTCATTGTAGTCACATGGTTCATAATGCATTTATCCACCATGCAACAGCAATTTACTTTGACTTAACCATTCTAGCTTTCATTATGCTGTACATTACATCATGATGATGTTATAAACACAATCTTATGTTATCTTGCATTCATTTATGACCTTTGGTAAACTCACTTGCATTGTCTTTTATATATTTATTAACATTCCCATGTCCCTATTCTTCATTATACTATAGTAAAAAAATCTTTTCAGCTATTTAATGATTTAAAAAAAAACTTATTAAATGGCTCTTTCACCTCTACATTTTCACGCAGATATCCGGTTAGAACAGATTTAAGGCCCATTTACAACAAGGACAATAACTATAATGATAACTATAAGTAAAATTTAAAAAAACGTATAAAAAACTTGTAATTATATGATAATAAAGTCCATGCAACATTTTTACCGATAATGACACAAAGGAACAATATCATTGGAATCACTTTCAGGCCGATTTTTTTCCCAACTGATGAATAATAAAAAGCCAATGCTTGAGCATTTAAAGCGCCTGACAGCGTAACTGCAGCACACACTGATAATAAACAGAATATTAACAGCTGCTAATATAGTTATTATTATCATCGTCCTTGGTGTGAACGGGCCTTTATTCAGCTTCCTGTTCCTGTCATTCTCTTTGTGTGTCACGCTAGTTTTACTAGTAAATCTAGTTTTACATGTGCTTCTGTCTTCTTTTCTCTGTGTGCACTTTTCCATTGCTGGTGAGTAAACATATACATCATGGCCATTGATTAACTTATTAATTATTATTATACAGCCTTGCAGTTCCTCACCCACATATCTGTCCTGATTTTAATCAGACTTTAGTTGTAGTGCCCAACATAGAGTATTCATAAGAATTTCATGAGCAACACTGTTCATCAGGACTACACAATTATGATAAACATCCTAATTATCAAGTATTTCACTGGATTTTCGAATTGAAATGAATCATTTTTAATTAGAATTTACATTGATACAATTATTTTTTTGTGAGACAGCGACATCATATTATTATGCCTAAATGTATTTATTACTCTTACTCTTTATTACTATATTCTCAAATATGTTTAGTAGATATTATATAAATATTTTTAATAAATTATGTGGAATATGGAATAATGGAATAAATATATATTTTTTACATTTAAGCAAGGACACAATTGAGAATAAATCTCTTAGAATAGTTACGTTAATGCTAGCAAATAAAAAATAATTCCTAAAAGCTTCTTTTTTGTGGATTAATCTAAAAACATTGCTGCACTGACACAATTATAATCGTAACATCGATTTATATACAATTGTGCAGCCATACATCTATAGATATTATAAACTCAGTGGTTCTCAACCAGGACTCATGACTTGATAAAATTATTTAAAATAAGACAAAACAAGCATTGAAATAAAATAAAACTAAAAAAATTAATACAAAAATCAAGATATTTCTTATTTTAATTGTTGTTTTGTTTTGTTCCCACTTGTTAGGGTTCCTACTGTCTTGGAAAACTTTAATATATAAAGAAGCCAAAGTTTAAAAGTGTGATTTCTAGACCTTGAAAAGTCATGTAAATAAATATAATCTTAAAAAATTATGAGCATTTTTTATAATGAATATACATTTGTGTAATTATGCCAAGCAGAAATTGTGAGTAAAATGTTTTTAAAAATCCTTTAACTTAATCCTTATCCAGTAAATTGCAAACTGGAAAAGTTATTAGGCCCTTAAGTCAAAAAGATTGAAAACCATTTGTTTAAAATATTACATATTTGTTAGGTTGCTTCTGAAGTTATGCATATTATATGATGGGTATGAAACTAAAGTGTTGTTCGATGTCTAAACCTGTGTGTGATTGGTTCAATTCTGTACATTATGTTATCGCCTGTCTGGTTCACCACCCATGCAAGTCTGAAAGTTTCTGAGTTGATACTGTATGTGTGAACGGTAAGAACCTGTTCTCACTGAAGTGTGCATCTGCATGTTCACACACACTTGAACATATGTGTGTGTGTGTGTGTGTTTACTTTTACTGGACGTGTGACTGTGTTTCACACAAGCACACGTCTGTCTGTGATACGCACTGTTCCACTCAGAAGCGTTGGAGTGCAGACTGTTCACTATCTGAGGTTGAGCAATGGCTGACCTGTTCTGATACTCAAATCTCACAGAATGATTTCTGTATTCTGCTCATGCTTAGAGTCAGGCATTTAACCAAACCATGTTTAGGGGCGTGAAAATGTAAAGTCGATGTCCCTGCAATAACAGACCGGTCTGCGTCTATAAATGATTAATTCAAGAACGTTGTGTAAGTTTACTGCAACAATGGAGCTGTGAACTTCACATACTTTTGAAAACCCAGCGTTTAGTTGATCCTGGTAAGCGTTCATTGTCATAGTTGTAACACAATGGTGTTCTTCTTTCACAAGGGTGTTTGACGACACACCATTTGTTTCTAGGCAGACCATTAAAGAATGCAACACACTTGTCTCTCGTATCCTGTAGAATTCAACCAATCAGATGACGACTTTGAAACTCCTGAAGTGTTTCCAGTTAAGTGTGCCATATGCATTAGACGTTCAGCCAACGGTCAGTGGGCGTGACGTATGAGGCTGAGACTAGGCCCCGCTCACCCCTATATATACACAGAAGTGAAGAAGGGGACTAAATGAGACACAGGTGTAATTAATTAGAAACCAAGGAAACTAATAAGGGTATTAACAAGACTAAACTGCAAGGAGACACAATAAACATAGGCACATGAATGAAAACACAATAAAATCTAACATAACCCTGACAGTAACTTACAATTAATCAATTTTTTTTATTGTATCATTTTTACAGTCTTTTCCTGTAACATCTTATTGTTACGTGCAGGCGAAGTGAAGGCAGAGGAGAAGCAGGCGCGGTGGATATAATCACTGCCGTATTAACTTTATTAATCAAAAACAAAACAAACACAGCAGCTTTACAAACCGTGGTAAAGACAATACTGGACAAAAACTAGGGTTACACTTTATATCAACGGTCCACTTTAGACATTCTACTGTCATGGCAAAAAATTAACTCTCAGTTGCATCACTGAATAAGAGACAAACCTTAGCCAATTGTCTTTATAAAGATTTATTTTCTTGCAAGAAAAGAGTCACAGTCATACAGCCATCCTGAATGTCTGTAGAGTGCTAACTGAAGACATAACAGAAGCTACAATCTCTTATACCCCCCAAAGTGTAAACAATCCTTCTCAGTAGTTTTCCACACATGGTAAAAGTAAGAAACACAGTACACAGATTTAGAATTAGCTCTGCCCGACACCTTTGGTACAGGAGAGCCCTCAAATAAGGTGTCCCGCATGGCAGAAACACGTTAGCTCCTGTATGATCTCAAACATGTCTAAATAATTAATCTTCCTCTGTGATTAAATTTTTCCACCACACAACTAACTATAAGTAACTTTGCAACATGTCAACTAACTCTCATTAGAGTATTAGTAGACTCTTATGTCAGGGTTAGATGCTAGGGTTCAGGGGCCGTATTCACAAAACATTTTATCTTAGCACTAAGACTAAATAGCAGTAAAAGTTCTTAGTTAAGAGTTTTCTCTTAAAACCTATTCCCAAAGCTGCTGAGACCAAATTTTTACTAAAGAATAGAGAGAAGTCTTAAGCTAAGAGTAAGGGCGGGGTTGACCTCGTTGCTATGGATAATGTCGTCCCGCTTCCTAACTATGACCACAGTGATTGGCTGATAGGGGAGGGGACTCTGTTGATTATTTAATCATAGAAATGTTGTAGAATGAGGTATCATGTTACCATATTCAAATAAAGGTTTTAAAATAAGAATGTTGCCATATTCAAATAAAGATTTTAAAAAGTAGGCTAAGTGTCACTAATTAAACAAGTATATGTTCAGCTAATTGTCAGCCATCTCGAGAGATTGCAGAATTCAAGCAACAAATGATGTTTTATAAATAATGTTTGGGAGGAGCACTATCTAATCAGCTTGAGTATATACATTATACACAGCCGACTCACCTATTACCTCGACAGCTTTCTGCATCCCTCCGCCACCCCGACTCCTCACTCTTGGCCCAGCCGGGGATTCGGGGGAGAACTCTGGGTTTGGGCTAAATTCGGAGCTCGGAGCCCTCGATCCCCTCGGACAGCACGCCAAATAGCCTTATTTTACTCTTTTACTCTATCCGATCATTTGTAAGTGTGAACTCGTGAAACAACTGCCACAGGTAATCAGACATTATTTCCTTTTTTTATTTTTATTTACTTATTTAATAAATAAATATTATTTTTGGCATTTTTTCCTTTTTATTATGATAGGACAGGAAGCGAAGTGGAAGAGAGAAAGGTTCGCAACAGCCATTAGGATTGTTTAGTGATTTGGTCTTAGTGACTTAGGAGTCCTCTGGAATACTCCTGACGTTTCACAGATTTAGGAGCTAGTTTTAGCACTAAAATGCTTTGTGAAATACTCTTAGAGCAAAAATTTAGGAGTCCTAAAATTAGGACTGACACACCCGTTATTTTTAAGAGTTTCTCCTAAATCGGCAAGTTAGGAGCTAATTTTAGCCTTAAGATGTTTTGTGAATACGGCCCCAGATTAGTAGAATAAGTTGACATGTAGTTGCAATGTTACATATAGTCAGTAGAATGTCTGTTTGGAAGCATCAAAATAAAGTGTTGGCAGATATTAAGCAGACAGTCTACTAATACTCTAATGACTGATAGTTGACAAAGTTATTTATAGTTAGTAGAATGTCGAGTGGAAACCATCAAAATAAAGTGTTACCAAAACTAGAACCAAACTGATGGCTTAAATTAAAAAGAGATAACGAGGAGGGGTAGGTGAATATAATCAGTAACCATGGTAACAAATGAGTGGCGGGAAACTTATGGAACAAAGGAAACAGGAACAAAAAGACAGGAAACAAGGAAAAGCAAACTAAGGCCACATCCACACGAAGCCAGAGCTTTCCCTATCCAATCTTTTTTTCCCCTCTTCTCAAGAAATATCTGCGTACACACTAAACCACTGAAACCGTCTCAAAACAATGTAGTATACATGCCAGTCCAGTATGTGGCGCTGTAATTCTGCCACAGAAATACACTAAAAACGGAGAAGAAGAGTTGTGGCTAGAAGGGGTAAAGCAATGGTAGGAAGTGAGGCAAAATCTCACGATAAAATAAAAAATAAATAAATTTGTGTTTTATTAATGCCTACACCTACCCCAACCCTAAACCTACCCTTACAATAATGCAGATACAGTAATTAAATGACGCAATATTGATGTGCGCATGCCCAGTGCCCGTAGCTGTATCCCTTCTAGTCTTTACCACGCGGGACGTGGTGTGATGACATCACCGTTTCACAAAATATACGGATTGGCTGTACACACGAAAACGCAAGGGTGTCGGTTACAGATTTATCCACTCTGGGACCCGCTTTCAAAAAATATTGGTTTCAGGCTCCTAAAACACTGGATCTGTATGGACGAAACGCTGATACGATACAAAATGTTTACGTATACAGCTAAACGTGTGTCTCCGTGTGGACGGGGCCTAAGTGTCCATGGCAAACTAACATAATCCTTCCTAACACTTATAAAGATTTATTAAAATTAACCAGACATTAGAAATAAAACATGGCAAAGTAACAATTTAAATCAAATGTATTTTGTATTTTTATAATTTTTTAATAGTGTTCATTTAAGGTTTGTGCTACGTAGCACCTGAGGGTTCTCTGCGAACCACAGTTTGAGAACACCGTTTGTAATCACAGTTAGTTTACTGCAGGATGTCCGGTCTAAGTCCAAATGAGTAGTTGACTGTCAAATTCAGATCTCTCTGAGCATATCATGGGGGAGTGTTCTGACATTTTTCTTTATTTTAATGATGTGACTCTAAGCTCAGTCTGAGCGTACAGCAGTGAATTGCAGGGGGCGGCATTTTGATGCTAAACGGCCTGGAAGTGGTTTGTATTGATTTCTGCCTGGATTCACTGTTCTGCTTAGTACTCCATCTATTGATCCCCGGCTCAGATTACACATGCATAGGGTTAATGGAACATATTCTCCTGACAGTTCTGTTTTTCACAGCACTTTATCAGACCTCATATATATCTCTGTCACATTGATCTAACACATACATATTCACCTCCGCTTCAGACTTGGACGTATAATCCAGCACATATATTTGATGGGCTCCGGTTGTCACAGAGTTCGGTTGCCAGTTTAACACATTTACTCAACTGTAATCTCAAGCATGTTAACGAGAGAACCGGGAATCTGATGCATATCGATCCAGTAGAAAACCAATACCGCTATACATTTTCATTACAGCACTGATGTAGCTTTTGTCCTCTCATGCATGATGATTAAACTAACATATAATTATCATTACGAACCAGTTCATGTCCCCCTGAGCCGTTAATACAGCATTCTAGTGGTGATAAAACACAATATAGAAACATTTATGATGTGAAATATATTTTCATATATATGTCCTTGAAAAACATATTGCAGTAGCTGTAGTGTAAATGAAGGTTAATAAGTGTAGTGTACATTGTGTTCGTTCCAGTCCAAGTGTCGCTGACTGGTTGACCGTCTGTGCCGTTATGACGTGTTATATTGATCCGCACTCTCATGTTCCCTGCACTCTTCCCGGTAAAGCCGCCCCGGCTGCCCGCAAATACATTCAGAGGCCATCACTCTCACTAACATGCATACAGATTTGGGTCAGCATTTTGTTCAGCTCTCATTATTTATGACATTGTGCTCAGATTCCATCTACCTCCCCGTTCACTTAAGTTGATTGTTGCTACCTTTGCTCAGATTCCACACTTCAGTTATTTATTCTGTCTTTTCATCTCTCTGCAGAAGAAACTGGTTCTGACATTCCACACCTCCACACCAGCAGCCTGTAAACACCTGTGGAAATGTGCTGTGGAAAATCAGGCATTTTACAAGTGAGAGCCGTCCTTTTATCTCTCTCTCTCTCTCTCTCTCTCTCTCTCTCTCTCTCTCTCTCTCTCTCTCTCTCTCTCTCTCTCTCTCTCTCTCTCTCTCTCTCTCTCTCTCTCACTCACTCTCTTCTTCACACTACCTGTGTGTGTCTCTCTAACATTTGCTTGTGGTTTGGTGTTTTTATACAGTTACATTCAAAGTTGTTGTTTTTTTTACTTTCTGTTCATCAAAGAGTCCTGAAAAAATAATGCATAATGGTTTTCACAAAAAATATTAAGCAGAATAACTTCAAATTTCAACATTGATAATATTAAGAAATGTTTCTTGAGCAACAAATCATCATAATAGAATGATACACTCACCTAAAGGATTATTAGGAACACCTGTTCAATTTCTCATTAATGCAATTATCTAATCAACCAATCACATGGCAGTTGCTTCAATGCATTTAGGGGTGTGGTCCTGGTCAAGACAATTTCCTGAACTCCAAACTGAATGTCAGAATGGGAAAGAAAGGTGATTTAAGCAATTTTGAGCGTGGCATGGTTGTTGGTGCCAGATGGGCCGGTCTGAGTATTTCACAATCTGCTCAGTTACTGGGATTTTCACGCACAACCATTTCTAGAGTTTACAAAGAATGGTGTGAAAAGGGAAAAACATCCAGTATGCGGCAGTCCTGTGGGCGAAAATGCCTTGTTGATGCTAGAGGTCAGAGGAGAATGGGTCGACTGATTCAAGCTGATAGAAGAGCAACTTTGACTGAAATAACCACTCGTTACAACCGAGGTATGCAGCGAAGCATTTGTGAAGCCACAACACGCACAACCTTGAGGCGGATGGGCTACAACAGCAGAAGACCCCACCGAGTACCACTCATCTCCACTACAAATAGGAAAAAGAGGCTACAATTTGCACGAGCTCACCAAAATTGGACCGTTGAAGACTGGAAAAATGTCGCCTGGTCTGATGAGTCTCGATTTCTGTTGAGACATTCAGATGGTAGAGTCAGAATTTGGCGTAAACAGAATGAGAACATGGATCCATCATGCCTTGTTACCACTGTGCAGGCTGGTGGTGGTGGTGTAATGGCGTGGGGGATGTTTTCTTGGCACACTTTAGGCCCCTTAGTGCCAATTGGGCATCGTTTAAATGCCACGGCCTACCTGAGCATTGTTTCTGACCATGTCCATCCCTTTATGACCACCATGTACCCATCCTCTGATGGCTACTTCCAGCAGGATAATGCACCCTGTCACAAAGATCGAATAATTTCAAATTGGTTTCTTGAACATGACAATGAGTTCACTGTACTAAAATGGCCCCCACAGTCACCAGATCTCAACCCAATAGAGCATCTTTGGGATGTGGTGGAACGGGAGCTTCGTGCCCTGGATGTGCATCCCACAAATCTCCATCAACTGCAAGATGCTGTCCTATCAATATGGGCCAACATTTCTAAAGAATGCTTTCAGCACCTTGTTGAATCAATGCCACGTAGAATTAAGGCAGTTCTGAAGGCGAAAGGGGGTCAAACACAGTATTAGTATGGTGTTCCTAATAATCCTTTAGGTGAGTGTATATCCGAAGGATCATGTGACACTAAAGACTGGAGCCTGGCTTATATTTTAAATTATATTCAAAATGAAAACAATTATTTTAATTATAATGCCTAATTATTAATAACAATTATGCTAAAATAATTAAATGTATGTACTGTATGTATATATTTATAACCCGTGACTTTTCTCTCTTTTTTTGTGCCAACCCTGTAAATAGTTTAATTGAAGATCAGTGAAAAATGTCTGATAACAGAAAATACACCACATAATTTAGTTATTATTTTACAGTCATATTTTTAGTAATGTTTCACTTTGATAGACTACTGCAACAATGCAAGTTACTTAATGAAATATGGAATGTAATTCAAACCTACCTTTGTTTTTTTATGATTACACTCCTCAAATAATTATTTTTTAAAAGAGATGTCACAACATAACAGAGTTGAGCAGGAAGTGCATAAAGCATTTTAGAACAAAAAAGACATTGTGAAAGCATGAGAGAACACGTCTCCACTGCTCTAGAGTCCAGTAGCGATGTGCTTTACACCACTGCATCCCTTAAAATTCAATGAAACCTATAAATATACATTTTTAAAAATAGCAAACTTACATTTATATAATAAAGTGACTAAGTTCTGGATCCTGGTAATTCTATCAGTATGAGGTCATGGGGACAAACACGGCACACGAATGGCACCTCTTCTTGAGAATGACCCTGATATAAGTGCCTTATGTCTCTTTCTCTATCTCTAGTTACTATGTGCAAGTGGTGTCACATTACTGTTGAAAGCCCTTTAATTAAGAGCTTTAATGACAGCAGGCCTGCACACATCAAAGAAGGAGACTGGCAGTTATCCCTGTCTTCATATTAACAACACACACATCAGTCAATCAATAACAAACTGCTCTCATGAGCAAGCCACACAGTGATTATGGGTGAAAATCTGCTGAAGTATGCTGAATGTATTTATATATAGCAAAAAGTGTAAAATGGAAATGAGAATACTGCAGTCTGTTAGCTAGAAAAAACAGCAGGCACAGACTCCATTTGGTCCTGCTTACAGGACATACAACGTAAGATAAGCTGGTAATAAAGATACACACAAAATGCAAAACATGTTTATTTCTAAAGCACATTTTAAAACAGAAAGTCCAAAGCTTTATTTTGATTGTCCACTTTAGACATTCTGCTAACTATAAGTTTACAACTACATGTCAGCTAAACTCTCATTAATTTGCAACTACATGTCAACTAACTTTGATTAGAGTATTAGCAGACTGTTAGGTTTGGGTTAATAGAATAATTTGAAATGCAGTTGCAAAATTACTTATAGTCAGTAGAATATTTGTTGAGGAGCATCAAAAGAAAGTGTCTGCACTGCAGATATTAAGCAGACAGTTTACTAATACTTTAATGACTGATATTTGACATGTAGTTGCAAAGTTACTTATAATTAGTAGAATGTCTAAAGTGGACTATCAAAATAAAGTGTTACCAAACATAATACATACTTTCACACAGCATACATACTTTAAGTAAGAAGCATCAACACAATTTTCATTGCTCGAACGCAAAAGCTACAAAATAGGTTTTACATTTCAACACAGAAGTTTTCACACTGAATTTGGGCATATAGCTAATGCACAATTGTGTCAGAGGACAGATCATAGTCCGTACTATGAAAGCTTGTTTCTGCCACAGAATGAAAAACAAAAAAGGTAATTGCGACTTTTTATCTCACAATTCTGAAATTGTTTTTGCAATTGCGAGTTTATGTCTCACAATTTGGATTTTTTTTCTCAGAATTGCGAGTTCTAAACTCACAATTGCGAGAAATAAAGTCAGAATTGCGAGTTTATTGTGTAGGCCAATTATATAAGCAACACGATTTCAGTCATAACTAAATGTTATTGCATTTTTCTGATTCATGTGATTTAGATGTGCAAAGTCAAGTCAGATAAAGACTGTGTCCAGCAGCAGTATATTTTTCAAGGGAAGCCGATTTCGCTACAGGTGAGATGATTTGGCTGCATGCACTCTTATCTGATTGGAGTAAATCATATGTCAGACATGCTAATATGACTATTTTCCTATTATTTATGTTTCATTTTATTTCACATTATTTAAGTTGATCAAATGATTGTTTCTGGTTTAATTCCAGTGGTCGGGTGGCTAAAGAAGTGATTGAAGCCAGTTCAAAGATTCAGAGAGAACCTCCTGTTGTACACAGGTCAGCATCATTTTCAATATATATTACCAGCACTTTTCTTACTGTATCTAGAAGACACTTCACTCAGCCAGACTGATTATTGGTTGTGTGGATCAAGATTAAAAGAGCCATAATATATGCTTAGCATTTTTTTTTAATAAAATCCACTTACTGTGTAATCTAGTTAAGCTTTTTTTGACCAAACAGTTATAATTTAGTTTAGCGTGACCATTTTCCATCCTCACGCTGACCCTCACAATTAAACAAATGATATTTTTGACACTGTGCTTTTGAGACTTATGTAATGACCTAATTTCCCTTGTGAATTTTTTTTTTTTACATTTTATTTTCAATACATTTTATTTTTTAATAAAAAAAAATTCAAATTTTTTTTTAAAATTTTATTTTCATTTTATTTTCAATTTTTTTACATTTTATTTTCAATACATTTTCAAATAAATATCCA
This sequence comes from Rhinogobio ventralis, assembly GCA_039654625.1. Classification (NCBI taxonomy): domain Eukaryota; kingdom Metazoa; phylum Chordata; class Actinopteri; order Cypriniformes; family Gobionidae; genus Rhinogobio; species Rhinogobio ventralis. Next base: position 6,149,307 of record CM077211.1, read on the forward strand.
AATAAATTTAATTACTAAACTAAATGAACTAGGTCAACTACTTTACTTGAATATATATAATAATTTAAATGAGCTGATGACATCACCGTTTTCTCCAGAGCGGCTGCACAGCCGAATCAAATTCTGTTCATTATTTTCCTGTTTAACACTGTGAAGCTGCTTTGAAACAATCGGCATTGTAAAAAGCACTATATAAATAAAGTTGACTTGACTTGACATTTTAAAATACACTTGCATACTTAATATGGAAACAATATACTTTAAAAGAATATACTTGATGTAATATTTTTGGACATTTAATTGCATATTATTTGCAATTAAATGAAAATGTATTAACATGTTTTTAAATAAATGTGTAATTATACATTTCTAATGATGAACTTTTCATCAATTTAGTATATTTAGGCCTGGTTTTACAGACAGGGTTTAGATTAAACCAGGATTATGCCTTAGTTTAATTAGGACATTTAAGTAGCTTGTATAATAGCAAATTATCTATTATAACTTTTTTGTCGTTTTGGTCACTTGGCTGTTTCCTTATAAAGGTCCAGCAAGTTTTTTTTGTCAGGTGTGTGATTGTTTTTAAATTATGTCATTGTGTTGCTGTCTTGCCATCAGCCAATCGCTGCATTGCTGATCATGTTTTTGAGTATCGATATATCTGCCCTTTCCAATGAACACGAGAATGTGCAGTAATCTCAGACAAAATAATCCAGATATTTTAATCAGATCTGCAAATTCGTTTGAAGAACCAAATTAGCCAGAGATCAGTAATCACGATTAAAAGATCTGGCATCTGTCAAATCATCAGATGTATTAAGCATGGTACGAATAACAGACCCCAGGTCTGTTGATGATGTCTTGTATTGTGACATACACTTTATTGACAGAAGTTTTGTGATGCCTGCTTTTACATGAACTTGAATGACATCCCACTCTTAATCCGTAGGGTTTAATATGGAGTTGGCCTACCCTTTGCAGATATAACAGCTTCAACTCTTCTGGGAAGGCTTTCCACAAGGTTTAGGGACATCATTTTTTAGGGGTCTAGAAGTTTTGACCATTTGTGAGGTTAGGCACTGATGTTGGACGAGAAGGCCTGGCTCGCAGTCTCTGCTCTAATTCATCCTAAAGGTGTTCTATCGGGTTGAGGTCAGGACTCAGTGCAGGCCAGTCAAGTTCCTCCACACCAAACTCGCTCATCCATGCCTTTATGGACCTTGCTTTGTGCACTGGTGCGCAGTCATGTTGGAACAGGAAGAGGCCATCCCCAAACTGTTCCCACAAAGTTGGGAGCATGAAACAATCCAAAATGTCTTGGTATGCTGAAGCATTGAGTTCATTTCACTGGAACTAAGGGGCCAAGCCCAACCCCCTACCGTTCTCCTGGCAACCGCCAAACCCAGACTCGTCCATTGGATTACCAGACAGAGAATCGTGATTGGTCACTCCAGAGAACACGTCTCTACTGCTCTAGAGTCCAGTGGCGGCGTGCTTTACACCACTGCATCCGATGCTTTGCATTGCACTTGGTGATGTAAGGCTTGGATGAGCTGCTTATCCATGAAAGCCCAGTCCATGAAGCTCTTTACGCACTGTTCTTGAGGCTGTTCTGAAGACCTCATGAAGTTTGGAGGTCTGTAACTATTGACTCTGCAGAAAGTTGGCGACTTCTGCGCACTGTGCACCTCAGCATGCACTGACCCCTCTCTGTGATTTTACGTGGCCTACCACTTCGTGGCTGAGTTGCTGTTGTTCCCAATGGCTTCCACTTTGTTATAATACCACTAACAGTTGACCGTGGAATATTTAGTAGTGAAATTTCATGAATGGACTTATTGCACAGGTGGCAACCTATCACGGTACCACGCTTGAATTCACTGAGCTCCTGAGAGCGACCCATTCTTTCACAAATGTTTGTAGAAGCGTCTGCATGCCTAGGTGCTTGATTTTATACACCTGTGGCCATGGAAGTGATTGGAACACCTGAATTCAATAATTTGGAGGGGTGTCCCAATACTTTTGGCAATATAGTGTATATAGTATCAAAATAATTTTTTATGAAATTATGCTTTACCATTGTTTGCCTTTCTGTGTCTGCTTTTGTGTGTGTTTCAGGTCTCAGTTTGGCCAAAGCAGAAGCTTTACTTCACTCAGTCATAAACAGCTCATAATGAACATGGAGCCCCTCCTACCAGCACTGAGCTCCAGCAGGGAAAACAGAGACTCCTCAGCAGACATTGGTAACACTCACAAAAACACCTGCATGCATACACACACCCTAACCTTTTCCAACTGTGAAAATCTTTAACCCCTAGACGCATGAGGTCATATTAATTTACTAGAAAAGCTGTTTTTATTCTACAAGAGAGCGATTGATTGATATGGAAGAGCGAAGAGCAAAGATATCACTCAACTTACTAAAAGCAGATTAGTCAGAACCATCATCTTTGGGTGCGAGAGTTGGACAAGAAAGGACGATAGAAGGAAAATTGGTGCATTTGAAATGTGGAGCTGGTGGAAATTGTTAAGAATACCATGGATAGCCAGGAAAACAAATATAGAAGTACTGGATCAAATAAAACCAGGGACGTCACTAGAAACTGACATCACTAGACTGCAATTGACTCACTATGGCCACATTATAAAGTCAGTAATGTTAGGAATGGTCATTGGAATCAGAAGAAGGGGATGGCAACGAGCACACTGGCTCGACACCGTCAAATCAAACACCGATATGAACAATAAACATTGGAAAGAAGCAGTGCTTGACATGGCAGCATGGATAATGCTTGTTCATAATGTCACTAAGAGTCGGATACGACTAAATGGATAGATCATCACTTTTGCTAGAAAATAGCTAAATCAGGTGTGGATAAACAGCGTCTGAAGGTTTAAGCACTGCTTTTCACTGACCTTTGAAAAAAATTACTTAATTTAGTCTTATCTTAGTAATGCCATGTGTCGACCAAAGCATTTTTTCCAGCTGGAAATGCCAGCCAGCCAAGCGTCTTTTTTTTTCAGCTGAGACGCTTGGGTTGCTATGATATGGAATATCCGTGGTGTTTGTAGTATCTGATTTCTTAGATAGTTTGTTTTTGAATATAAAAATGTTGACACAATGTAAAGTTCTTGCATTGTTCTTGTGGTGTTGCATTTGTCCCGCCCCTCTTCCACTGTGATTGGACGGCTGGGTAAAAAGTGACTGTGATGAGTGCTGCGTTTAACCCAAAGTTGAAATTTTTTTAACTCTCGGCAACCAGAAACAAACACCAAGCGTTCAGCACTCATCGTAAAATAGACTTTTTGAAATAGACTTTCAGGGCCTTGTTACACTGCTGGAGTTTTTAAATATGTTGCACTCCCATTGAAAACACCTGAAAAAAATATGCTGACCTTAAGAAAAAATGCTTTGGTAGATTCACAGCCTAAATAAATACATATGATCTAACATGATGAGTTTTTAACACCAATTCACAAGTTCGCCTGAATGGTTAATGGTAAAACAAACTTGGCTTGCTGTCCTCAAAGGAGGCTCAAGCTCCGAGTTAAACCCCCTTATAACAATACTGTGCAGAGGGAAAATAAGAGAAATAGAGGAGGAGGGATGCTGGAAGAATTGTCGCTAGGATGACGCTGTGACTGTTGCTTATATACGCTCGTAATGATGATTGACAGGACTGAATGTTTAGGCTCCTCCTGAACCTACGTTTGGAACTATATTAACTATATTAAATATTATATCATTATAAAGTCCAAGACCACTTTTGTATCGCTCATTGTATATTTTGCATAAAAAACTGACCTAGTGCACCTTTAAAACAGACAGTGTTGCCAGGTACAACGCCCCCCGTTCTCAGGGGATCTGTTCAAAGTGAGCCGATGAGGTGCTGGTATCTGTGGAGACTCCAATCAGAGCATTAAAAATACTTGTGCATATCCCAGCAGACAGCATGTTAGCTGTGATTAATAAAAGGCCTGCCCGGGCTTGTGCATTGAAGCAATGACACACAAGTACACATGCTTACAGAGTTAGAAGCTGCTGGTTTAATGAAGTCCTTGAATTGAATCACTTAGCTGTTTGAATTCAGATAATTCGGAACAGAGTTAAGGAGGAGCATGATTAGAGTGTTTCATGTAAGGTTTAGTCACGTGAGTCGGGGGAGATAGCCGTGGATTCCATGCGAGGAGTCCTGAAGCTGGTTCATCAAAACTAAGCCCCTTAAAGATCAAGTTACCAGAGGAGAGAACAGGGTTTTAACAACTGAATGTCACACTGACCCTTCTAAGAGGTTCCCTGTACATCCTGTATGAAAACAATGTGCTTGCTAAGACAGATATAGAGATTGGAATAAACTAGTATATTTTACTAAACATTGAACATGCTAAGTCTGCTACAACGAAATGCATTATAAAGCTATTTACCTACTTTTTTTTATTTAAAAGGGGAACTATTATGTAAATTTTTATGTCCTTTTTTGTCTTGATTTTGTTTTTGGGGTCTACTAAAATAGGTTCCCTTTCAGTCGGTCACGTTTGACGTTACGTCGATGTATTGGGATCACTTCTGGGAGCCCCCATTATTCAAGTGTATACAGAACGAGCCAATGCACATTGGCGTGTGAGATTTGCATCTTGCGTTCCGCCCCGCAGTGTGGGTATAAATACGGAAGCGGATGCAGCGCACTTTGATCTTCATTTCGGAGCCAAGCAGACGTGTTTGTTCCTGTCTCTGAAGAGTGTACAGAGTACGAGTCAAGAGGGCTTTCAGCGGTGGTCGCAAGCTCAAACAACTGCTGTTATGACAGCAATTGAGTGCAGAGGGCGTCTTCAAAGAGAGTGCTGTACAGTACAGCTGAGAGGTTCGGTGAGGACATTTTGAGTGTGCACAGTAGCATTTCCCTGTCTGTGTGCCGCAGCCATCCCTGAGTGCTTTAGCACTAAGTTGAGAGAGCTTATTTCCCTAAAAGAGTGACACGTTTCTGGATGCGGTCGTTCCCTGTCACTAGATGACAGTCACAATCGATGTCTCACGTGTTTGCGTTAAGGTCGAGACTCTCATACCTCAGAGAAGGGGGAGTCCCCATACCTATACTCCACCATATTACTAGATCTTGGACGGCACTTTTTTCTGCCAGAAACCTCCCCCCTTTCTACCCTCGATGGTGGGGCAGCCAAGGGGTACAGTGGAGCGGGCTGTTGCGATGCAACTGTGTCAGGGGTCCACTTCCTCTTGGCGGGGTAATCCGCATCTCCCATTCAAGGCCTGTAAGTTCTTTTCCGTTCTCACGGGCAAGGCTTACAGAGCCTGTGGACAGGCTGCTTCAGCCCTGCATGCCATGGCGCTCTTACAGGTGCATCAGGCCCAGGCGTTCATGGACATGCACAAGGGTAGGCCTGACCCAGAGCTCTTGAGAGAGCTGCGTGCGGCAACGGACCTTGCCCTCTGGGCGACGAAAGTCACTGCACGTTCTGTTGGTCAGGCGATGTCCACCATGGTGGTCCAGGTCCATCTCTGGCTCAACCTGGCGGATATGAGGGAGGCTGATAAATATTGGTTCCTGGACTCCCCCATTTCCCAGGCTGGGCTATTCGGTGATGCAGTCAAGAGCTTTGCCCAACAGTTCTCTGCCGCCCAGAAGCAGACATAGGCTATTTGTCCTTCCCCGGCGGGCCGCTGCTGCCTCCACCCTTTCGCCTGCTGCAGATACTCCACCTGCTCGCCGCCAAGGTGACCCCCTGCAGCCGCCTCCGCTCCCGCTAAGCCCTAGCAGCAGCCTCCACCTGGGCTACAGCGTGGAGTCGATTGCAGGAAGGCCGCCCAGCCCATCCAGGCTGCTGCCAAACAAGGTGGCAAGCGGAAATCCAAGCGACCCTGAGACGGGCGAACTAGAGATAGAGGGGACAGCTTTACAGGAGGTGGTGCCGTCTCGCTGGCTCATCTGTACTATCAGAATCGGCTATGCGATTCAGTTTGCCCGGCGCCCCCCAAGTTCAGGGGCATCCACTTCACCTCTGTGCTGAAGGAGGGTGCTCCTGTCTTAAGGGCAGAGATCGCAGTCCTACTGGTGAAGGACGCGATAGAGCCAGTCCCTCCATCCAATAAGAAGACAGGCTTCTGCAACCCGTACTTCATTGTACCCAAGAAAGGCGGTGGGTTACGGCCAATCTTGGATCACAGGTTGCCATTCAAGATGTTGACGCAGAAACGCATCTTCGGATGCATCTGTCCCCAAGATTGGTTTGCAGCGATCGACCTGAAGGACGTGTACTTTCATGTGTCGATTCTCCCTCGACACAGTTCCTATGCTTTGCGTTCGAGGGACAGGCATATCAGTACAGGGTCCTACCCTTCGGGCTGTTCTGAAAGTCCCTGTCCCTATTGCTCCCATGAGAGAGTGTGGTGTTCGCATTCTCAACTACCTTTGACGACTGGCTCATACTGGCCCTGTCGAGAGAGCAGTTGTGTGAACACGGGGACCCCATGCAGAGGATGTCTTTTCTCGGTATGGAGTTGGATTCGGTCGACCTAAGGAGCAGGTCTTGTTAGTTGGACCTGGTTCCCAGAACTAGTTCTCCTCGCAACAGCCCTCCTCGCGACAGCTCTCTATGAAACGCCTCTATGCTTTCAAGTGGAACCTGTTCGTTGAGTGCTGCTCTTCCTGCCGGGAAGACCTCTAGAAGTGTTCGATCAGTTCTGTGCTCTCCTTCCTGCAAGATGGGTGGGAGCAAAGGCTGTGTCCCTCCACCCACAAAGTGTATTTTGCCGCTATCGTCACACATCACGATGCAGTTGATGGTAAGTCCTTGGGGAAGCACGATCTGATCGCTCGCACTCTGTACCCTCTCGGGACTTATCTCTGGTGCTTATGGCACTGCAGAGAGCACCCTTTGAGCCTTTGCAGTCAGCAGAGTTAAAAATTCTGTCAGCGTAAAAAGCTTCAGGACCTCAGAACAGCTCTTCATCTGTTAACGGAGGCCAGCAGAAGGGAAACGCTGTCTACAAGCAGAGGTTGGCCCACTAGATAGTGGATGCCATTGCCTTGGCGTACCAAACCCAAGGTGTGCCTTGCCTGTCAGGGTTGAAAGCCCACTCCACTAGGAGTGTTGCCTCTTCCTGGGCGCTGGCGCATGGCGCCTCACTGACAGATATTTGTAGAGCTGTAGGCTGGGCGACACCCAACATGTTCGCTAAATTCTATAGCCTCTGTGTAGAGCCGGTCTCTTCCCATGTGCTCGCTTCAAATAGCCAGTAACACCGAAGTACCCATTCTAGAGTTGGCTTGCTGCGCTATTCCCCTCCCCATGGACCGGATACATGCGCTTATTGCTCTAGTAAGTTCCCTGCTTGGCGAACCCTGTTGAACTCCTCCATCACCCTTGGCAGTCAGACGTTGTGGAGCATCTGACGCCAGGCCTAACACTCGTATGCACTGGTGGAACCTTTGCTAGGCTGAATCCCATATGTTGTGACTCGTACAGCGGTCCCATATGTGTATTCCTCCACGATATGGCTATCTACGGTGAGCCTGTGTCTTTTGTCCCTGCCAGGTGTTGTCTCCCCCCTGGATTGGCTGGAGCCACTCCAGGAACATTCCATGTTGCACTGCCCTAACTGGCCAGTCCATATGTGTAACTTCCACCATACCTCCCTTGGGCGGGATGTGGTTCCGCAGTGTTCCCTTCCCCTGGAATGGTCATGCTTTCCCAGTGTTATCCAATAGTCTCACTGAGTGGGTCATGCGGAACGATAGTGATTGACACCCCCTGCGTGCATCTTCCACCCCGAATATATGGGGTCTGAGAGATGACGCAGGGCACGAAGGGGCAGCAACCATGGGGTTTTCCATAGGGATCCCAATATGTCTGTGACGTCGATGTAACGGCGAACGCGACCGACTGAAAGGGAACGTCTCGGTTACGTATGTAACCCTGTGATGTGATGTGTTTGTTCCTGAAAGAAAGCTCAAGACTACAAGTGAGGCGTTTCAGGGTGTTCAGAAACAGTGCGCACTGATATAGAGAATAACTCCCTTTGGAGTGATTTTGTGCTTTGTAACTTTGCAGACCTTTTTCATGCTCAAACATAATTTTTTTTTTACAGTATTTGGTGTTTTTGTGCAGTACCAAATCATTGGGGATTGTGTTAAAGTGTCAAACTGTGTTTCAATTTTCCACCTTGGAGAACAGTGACTAATACTTGAAAAGCTGGCTTCTCTTTGGTACAATCAATCTGTCAGCATAATGCTAAAGTAACTTGTAGCTTTTTAAGGGGGACATTTACAACTCAAGCAAGTGACAACAACATAGCTTGATTAAAATAGACCACTTGTTGGCTCAGCTCTTAGATATTACAGCGGCTTTCCAAATTACACTGTCTATTAGATACTGCAGGTTCAAAGGCTTTCAAGTCTTCCCAGACAAGCCTTGATTGCTGCAAGGAGTTGATTTGATAGACTAGACAGTGTTAACTGCTTTGGGTGAGAAATATTTCAAATGTCTTTGAATATTTTAAATTGTCAAACACTTTTGTTTTTTTTCTTGCTTTGCACCACAATAGTACTGCTAAAAGCCTTAAAGGAATATTTGACTCAAAAATTAACATTTTGTCATTTACTTCATTCATTAGTCATTCCAATTATTTTCTTTCTTCTGAGAAACACAAAAGGAGAAGCTTAGACACAAACAAGATTCATCAACATTGTGAGTTACCGGTCTTCACTGCCCTATTTCTGATCAAACAGCTTAAAACTCTTATCAAAATAAGCCTCAAAAGTTATTAAAGCTGCAACAGCACGTTTATATATGTTTTCGAAGCAGAGTACAAATGCGAACAGCTGTGCATTTATTCATCCATTAAATTATAGCTGCCATGTAGGCTACAGTACTTGTGTAATTTATGGTGAGCTTACAAAACCAATTATAATATGTTCGTTTTGTTGCGTGTACTGTAGCGTGAATTTAAGGAAAGCTTTGATGATTTTGAGAGTGAAATAAAACGGAATAGGGATCGGCGAATTACAATATCATATCAAAATCATGATAAAATGTACGTGGATAGTCATGATAAGCTCTGGACATTTTTACTCAATATGGATTACTAACAGCCTATCACACAGCAGAAATAAACGTGACTACAACCAGTCAGTGCATGTCACTAATAAGTGATTTCTGCGTGTCTCAATTGGGACAAAAATGCCAGTGTATCTTGAATTTTAGGAGCATATAACTGCAGTGAAAGCGCGAGTGACATCATTAAAACTATAATTATGATGCCATCATAGACGATACATATCGCACACCCCTACACACATAAAGATTGAATTTACAATTGGATGTACATTTACCCTCCACTCCGCTGCTCACCACGCTCACTTTTGTAGCATTTCTATCAAAACTGTGGTGAGAACTAACTGCTGAAACAGGGGGTTTCATGACCCTTTAATAAAGTAATGAAAAGAGATTGTTCAGGGACTACAGCGTGACACCTCGGATGAGTGTGATGTCTGCTAGCTGTACTGTACTCCGGAGTGGATCTTTTCACCGTAATCAGCCCTTGTGATTAGCAAAGCCTTTTGCTATGACTGATGCTGTATAAATAGCTCATCCTGCATTTGGGCTGATCCGGCCCCTAATGCCCCGACTTTGTTAACACAGTCGACATGCCCGCTATCCGGTGAAGGAAAGGGGCCGGCAAGACCCCATCCTATGGTTGTGTGTGATTTATTACAGCATTAACCCAGCCGGAAGAGTCAGGGAGAGTGTTTGACATCATTCAACCGAGCAGAAGCTGTGAGAAGGTCGCTGCAGTAAGGTGGGATTGAGAGGGAGGTGTGGAGGGGGTCAGATATGGAGGTTCTCGGAGAGCAGGGGGAGCTTGGAAACGGCGCACGCAGTGCGGTGGGTTGTGAAAACGTTGCTGGGGAATGTCTACAAGATGATGCAGATGAGGTTCTGAACGCGGTTTTAGGTGAAAGTTTGGAAGAGCGGACGGACACGATTCGCTGTCAGGTGAAGATCACCACACGTCACAACCTGCAGCTCCGCATGGCCAACTACACGGCACGAGACGTATATGTGCGCTTGCTTGGCCATGGAGACCGCATCTCAGGAACCGGTACGGAAGCTTCCAAAATACTGATTCCTACTTGATTTCTTCATTGACTAGCAACCTTGCATCATTCTGAAAAATTAAAGGGATCAGTCATCCAGAAATAACATTTTATCATCCTTTACTCACCCTTATGTCATAACATTTTTATCCTTTACTCACCCTTATGTGTATTTTTTTTGTCCATTCAATGGAAATCAATGGCCACTGAAACTCTTTGGTTACCAACATTCTTACCAACATCTGCAGAAGAAAGAAATTTATACAGGTTTGGAACGACATTAGGATGAGTAAATACTTTCCTGGCTGAACTATTCTTAGTCAAGTCATCTTTATTTATATAGAACTTTATACAATACAGATTGTTTCACAGCAGCTATACAGTGATAACAGAAAATTGATGCATTTCGGCTGTTGTTCAGCTGAAGTCAGCTCAGTGTTGATTCAGTTCGTTGTAACGATCATCATTTAATCTCTGAAGCAGTTCTGCAAAAAATTAATGTCATCTTCCAGCTCAGTTCAGTTCTACAACCACGTCAGTACAGTCAGATCAATAACATTGTTGAATATTAAGTGACTCCAACTAAGCAAGCAAGAGGTGACAGTGGCAAGAAACCCAAACTCCATCAGGATACAGAATGGAGAAAAAAACCAGGCTACAACCTATTCCGCTTGTCATAATATAACTAATAAAAAATGCACATAATAATAATGATTAAGCCTACACTAAAACAGAAAATGAATAATTAAACCAAAATAATTCACAACATTGTAGTACAATAGTGTAGTCATTATGATGTTATTTCAGGAGCTTTTGTTAAATCTCTGGAGTTAAATATTTTCGGCTATTATTTTAGATTTGGTATAATTGACCAAAATATAACATTAAATATTGACTTAATTTAAATGGTTGTAATTAAAGAATGCTTTGGAATATAGACCTAGATAAGTTTTGTTTTGAAGATTGATTATGCTGAAGTGATAGCACTTCAAAAAATGAAAGTATGAAAAAGTTATGGAAGTTTAAATTGACTGTAAATCAAATCTACTGTACTAAATATTTTTTATTTTCTATAAAATATATATTTTACAAAATAATTTTACTCTAAATTAAAGCCATATGTCTAACCAAGATAAGTTCCAAATTTGAAGTTGATATCACAAAAATTGCAGTTCCTATGAGATTTTGTTTAAGCGCTGTACCAAAAATAGCCACCGGGTGTCAAACATTCCATTGATTTTTTTTAATGTATTCTCCTGCAACAAAATATCACAAAATATGGAACCTTGAGACTCAGACCTTTCCAACGATATGTGTTTTGTTAATTAGAAAAGGTTTTGATTATAAAGTAGTTAAAATACATTTTGTGAAACCTGACACCGCCCACTAGTGGAGGAACCCACTAAAATTTAAAGTACCGTTTCCATGGTAACACAACGTCCAATTTCAAAATGGTTTTCACAGGATGAATTTTGAGTTCATAAGCTTTCAAATGATACCTAATTTATGATGATGTGACATGAAAAAGGGCCATAAATAAAAAGAGCAACAAGCATCCTGCTAGTAGGACAGTGACAGTTAAGGGGTTAAAGGGTATTTTTATCTAAAGACAAAATCTATGACTATAAAAACACTGCTGGGTGAAATTTTTGATGCAAACCTATGTGATTGGGTCCAAATTGAATGATTAAACTTGGTGATTAAAATTAAACCTACTAAACAGAGGTGATAAATGAATTAACAGTTGTTGTTTCAAATAAAAGCATTTCAATTGCAATCATTTTTGCACGGACAATAAACCGTTTTCTTCAGAAAATGGAAAAATCTAGTTCTTTGTACATTGCTATGACTACAAACCATGCAGGGGAGGGCAGTGGATGTCTAATTTTATGCCAAATGACGTACTTTTCTTTTTTTTCTTTAACATCTTTCACATTCTTTAGGAAAATCACCCTCATATTACGTTATTGTTGCATCTAACTGTTACCATGGTGTTCGTGATGGTCTGTTGCTATGATGACATCCTCCTGGGCTGAATGGCTCTCTATGTCGCTATGGTGACATCTTTTTTTGCCCATGCCTGCATCTACTTGCTTAAGTGTGTTTCTGTATAAGGTGTTTAATAGATAACTCATGATTATCCAATTAGTTTGACAAATATTAAATTTCAGGCACTGTTAAGTGGCTGTCAATGCTGATGCCCTGAAATCTAGTATGTCCTGTCAATTACGGATCATTTTTTTACACAGTGTGGAATTAATGCTTTCAATCCAACAATCCAGTTTTTATGAAGAGACGTGAATTATTTTTCAATAGCAGGTTTTAAAATATCATTGGGAAATGAGAAGATGGTTATGTTAGATGGCATTACAGAGGTCTGTGTGTGTTAGAGAATAGTTGCATGGAGAAGCATCGACGTCAGTGACAACTTAGCCGGGAGACTCGTCTTAATCCACACTACCCAGGCAGCTGGGTCTATATTTAGATGGGACTTGTCTAAAGAACACAGGCTGCAGCCGTGCCTCTCAACTGCTGTATAAACACATACAACATGCACACTACAAGAGCAAAAGATTTTAACTGTGCAATTGTTTGCAAGCCACAATGACAATATTTTAGTTAGTTCAAAGGATATACAGTGAAGGTTATAATTGTGGGTCATTCTTGGGTCATTTCTGTTTATTATATACATAGATATTTATGTATTAGAAAATCTTATTAGGCACATTTAAAACAGGAATCATTTGATGACATATTAAAAGACTCTATTTAAGGATTACAGTGCAGCCCTCAAATACTAATACCCTCAATACTAATTAATTGTAATTTTTAAATATTTATACTTTATCCTTCAAACCACTAGGTTTTACCCATTTGTCAACAAGAAGTTTTGGTAAGGAAGTGAAAATAATTTAAAATATAATAATTTAAAATATATTTTAGTATGATCGCATATTCTTTTATATAGTTTAATAATTACAGGTCAGTATATTTTAATTTTTTATATAAATATATCCGTTACGATGAATGACCATGGGTTGTTACTCTGAATGAGATTTTGTCAAAAAAAAAAAAAAAAAAAAGATATATATAATATATACACTGATCAGGCATAACATTATGACCACTGACTGGTGAAGTGAATAACATCTCTTCATCACGGCACCTGTTAGTGGGTGGGATATATTAGGCAGCAAGACAAATTTTTTTCCTCAAAGTTGATGTGTTATAAGCAGGAAAAATGGGCAAGCGTAAGGATTTGAGTGAGTTTGACAAGGGCCAAATTGTGATGGCTAGACGGCTGGATCAGAGCATCTCCAAAACTGCAGCTCTTGTGGGGTGTTCCCGGTCTGCAGTGGTCAGTATCTATCAAAATTGGTCCAAGGAAGGAACAGTGGTGAACCGGCGACAGGGTCATGGTTCATTGATGCACGTGAGGAGTGAAGGCTGGCCCGTGTGGTCCGATCAAACAGACGAGCTACTGTAGCTCAGTTTGCTCAAGAAGTTAATGCTGGTTCTGATAGAAAGGTGTCAGAATACACAGTGCATCGCAGTTTGTTGCGTATGGGGCTGCATAGCCGCAGACCAGTCAGGGTGCCCATGCTGACCCCTGTCCACCGCCGAAAGCGGCAACAGCGGGCACGTGAGCATCAGAACTGGACCACGGAGCAATAGAAGAAGGTGGCCTGGTCTGATGAATCATGTTTTCTTTTACATCACGTGGATGGCCGGGTGCGTGCGCGTCGCTTACCTGGGGAACACATGGCACCAGGATGCACTATGGGAAGAAGGCAAGCCGGCGGAGGCAGTGTGATGCTTTGGGCAATGTTCTGCTGGGAAACCTTGGGTCCTGCCATCCATGTGGATCTTACTTTCACACGTACCACCTACCTAAGCATTGTTGCAGACCATGTACACCCTTTCATGGAAATGGTATTCCCTGGTGGCTGTGGCCTCTTTCAGCAGGATAATGCTCCTGCCACAAAGCAAAAATGGTTCAGGAATGGTTTGAGGAGCACAACGAGTTTGAGGTGTTAACTTGGCCTCCAAATTCCCCAGATCTCAATCCAATCGAGTATCTGTGGGATGTGCTGAACAAACAAGTCCGATCCATGGAGGCCCCACCTCGCAACTTACAGGACTTAAAGGATCTGCTGCTAACATCTTGGTGCCAGATACCACAGCACACCTTCAGGGGTCTAGTGGAGTCCATGCCTCAACGGGTCAGGGCTGTTTTGGCAGAAAAAGGGGGACCAACACAATATTAGGAAGGTGGTCATAATGTCATGCCTGATCGGTGTTGAATTCTAGTATCACTCGGTTTCATTTTTCCTTGTAATTAATCAAAGATTAAAATTTGGGAAAAACTAATAATAACCTACAACATTTGTCTTTGAAAACACGTTTTGTGTCAAATGTCTTGGTGTTGAATGTTAATGGGATTCTAATCCAAAAAGGTCTAGTAGTTAATTAACTTTTCAAATATCATCACATTACACCACAGTAATATTATTCTGCTTTTTCCCTATAACAGAATAGAAACATAATGAATATTACTTGCTTAAATTTACTTGATAATAATAATAATCAGAAAGATGAGAGAAGGAGGAAATGTCACATCATCCTGAGGTTAAACAAACGTTGTCAGAAAATGAATAAAACATTTTAGAAATTAATTAATCTAAATAGAAACAAATTCTAGGTAAAATTTTTAAAATTCTATTAATGTTAATGATGATGAATGGAGACAATGAATCTGAAAATGAACATTTTGCATTTCACATTTGCAAATCTATCAAACAATGTGCGTCAAACAGTGTTTCTTTTTTTTCTTAATTTTTATAGCGTTTTTCACAATATGCATAGTTTCAAAGCAGCTTTACAGAAAGTCGTACTGTTATATCAGTAATGACTTAGTGCTTTACCATGGAGCAAGTTAGGGCTGAGTGACATGACAATATAAACTGATGATACAAGTGATCCTCACGATTTTAGATCTAGGTATCCTGATAATAACCCGCATGTCCTTCAGGAAATACTGAAATATCAGTGTCAAATGAATACTGTGAATTTTCAGTGATTAACACAACCAATTGTTCACTCCGCAGGACTCTCTGCTTTGAAAGAATCGGTTCATCTGTCCCCACTGAAACCATCGGTCACTCCTGAGGAAGCAGAGATGGAGGAGAGGGAAAACCACAGTCAGGAGAGACGCGAAGACGAGGCAGCTAATAGGACGAGAGCAGATGAGGAAAGGAGAGAGATACATGTAGACAATGAAGACGACGGGTGCAGCACTCTCACCATATCTGACACGGCGTACAGCCCATGCGCCAGCATGGTGCCGACGCCAGTGGAGGATGGTCAGGGCGGCCTAGACCTGCTGTTCCAGAGCCCCGCACGCTTGCTGAAGGAGCTGCACGTTGATCCAGAAATGCAGGTGGAGCTTCAGGAGGAGAGGGAGAGGGAACTCGCCAGAGAGGCGTATCGTCAGTCGCTGTGTAACCCGTCGAGCGGGCGGCAGCAGATGCAGGCCTGCCTGCGCAGTGCCGCCCGTCTGGTGGTGATGGCCACCGGCCTCCTCATGATTCTACTTCCCCTCCTCCTCGTCCTGCTAGAGTCGGACCTGGACATCTCGTTCTTGCATGACATCCGCCAGACACCCGAGTTTGAGCAGTTCCACTACGAGTACTACTGCCCCCTGCGACGCTGGTTCCTCTGCAAACTCGAACTCATAACGGAGCAGCTATGGGGCGACTGAGGCTCACCGTCCTACAGGAACTACAGGGAACGGGGCGGGAATGAAATGGAATGGGCAGGTTTGCTCTCCTACATTACATGATTTATCCATTCACATCTTTTGCAAATCACGCCAGTACGTTTTCATAGCAGTAACTGAGGATGTGTCCCGGCTGTAGTTTTCTAGTGTTTTATAAGTAGCATTAGACAGCAGCATGTGCCTGTTGAAGGTCTCAGACGGTTCAGTCAACTTCATAAAGGGTGTACGAAAAGCACAGCTCTGATAGAAGTGCATCTTACATTTCAACATTGACAGTGGATATGTACGCCTTTTCAATATTTTTCATTCATTTCACATGCCTGTTGTCATTAAAAAGGTATCAATCAGGGTCCAAAATTAACTTAACCTTGCCTGTCAATAGTGGAATTCTGAAATCTTCAATGGAAAAGAATTCTGGAAAAAATGTATCCCGGTTTCCACAAAGATATTAAGCAGCACAACTGTTTTCAACACTGACAATAATAAGAAATGTTTCTTGCCACTGAAAACTGATGTAATGGAGTAATTTACGTTTTAAAAATTAGAACAAAGAAAACTGTTATTTTAAATTGTAATATTTCACAGTAATACTGTTTTACTGCATTTTGGATCAAATAAATGCAGGCTTGGTAAGAGAGTTTTTTCAAAAACTTCAGAAAATCTTTTTGTGTATTTATATATTTGCGAAAAATAGGAGGGGGTATTGATTACAAGTCAGCTCCGAATTACGCCATAAGAATCAATGGTTTTACAAAAAGAATCAATGCTTAGCCTAGACACTTTTGACTCGACTCTTTTGAGGTGACTGCCCATCAGCTCAAGCATCACATACTAGTGAATCTCTTTGTAAAATACCATCTCTCACAAGCAAAATTATGACTTTGTTCCTCATATTTCTGCTTTGCTGGCTTAATGGCAGGAATTTGACCCAACATGGCCTCTTAGCTTAATTTCTGATGGTAAATTTGTTGGTTTCTGTTTGTATCTCTTTGATTCACTTTCAGTCAGGTTCAGAGGGCATGGAAGCTTGTTTCCGTCACTCAATAAAAAATTAAAAAGATACACTGTAAAAAAAAAAAGTTCCTGCCTTAATTTTTTTTAAGTACAATCAACTTGGATGTTTAAGTTATTTCAACTTAAATTGCATTCAACTGACTTAAAAAATGAGTTGAATCTTGTATAACTGAAAATTGCTTAACTTTTTTTGATGAGTTAAAGCAAATGTTGACTTTTTATCTAACTTTTTTTCTTTCAATTCTGAGAATAAAAAAGTCTGAATTGCGAGATATAAACTCGCAATTCTGGCTTTTTTTCTAGTATGATATAAGTATGATATATTACAAGTATGATATAAACTTCTATATATGATAGAATTGCATGTTATAAAGTTGAAATTGTGAAATATAAACTTGCAACTGCGAGAAAAACGTCAGAATTGTGAGATAAAAAGTCGCAATTACCTTTTTAATTTTTTATTCCGTGGCGGAAACAAGCTTTCATAAGAAGGTCACTGTTTAAGTAATGCGATAGGTTACGTAACTAGCCAAACTGGCTAACAAAACACTCACTTCTTCCCCAAAGCCAATTTTTCCATTCACATTTTGATGCTTACCAAAGTTAATTTTGGACCCTTATACCAGTTTCAGTGTGAAATCCTGTATAAAGAATTCATTTCAAATGATTTGATGTCTTTGACTCAATCAACCTCCATAACAACACAAATAAAGCACGTCAAAATGTAGAAGAGGCACAGGCAGGTAATGAGCTCGGACCCGCTTCCCTAAATCAACGTATTCTTCTTTCAAATCGAATCAGCCATTAAGACAAGCTGATTTTGACCTCATAACACTGTATTGGAATAAACGTTCTCAGCCTCACACACACACACACACACACACACACACAGATATGAGAGCGAGGGCAAGCTATACATGCTAAAACTTAATATGTTTTTAAATTTTTATACATTTTTATGTGACGCTTACAATTACTTATATTTTTCAGCAAAAAAACCTAAGTTAACTTATTTAAACTGATTTACACTAAAAGGTGGTATAGAAGTGAAATATTTTTATTATCGCCAATAGTTTACCTTAAAATGCTGTGCTGTGTTTTTTATATAGAATAGCACAAAATATAGAACAGATTTTGATTTTGTTTTTTCAGATTTTCAGATGTCATGAGCAGATGTAACAGTACATTTGAGAGGCTCTTATGAAACGGATCACTGTAATCACACAACATACATAAACACAAATACATAACCAAAATGCATGAAATGCCACAAATTCACATATTACGCATAATTAAAGAACATAAGTGTTGTGTCAATATCATTATGGGGAACTCAAAATTGAACGTATTGAAACAATGAAAGTGCAGCTAATAAAATTTACTTTACAAACTGTCCATTTGGCCCAAAAAAATTGTGAAATCTACATTTCATTTGCACAGTTGGCTCTTCTTTATAGTTATCATTTATTTATTTTTAATGCAGGCTATTTTTATTGTGTAAATTGTATCAGTGAAGGGGTACACTCACTCATGCAGCACACAACTTGATTTTATTCATGGGGAATTGATCGAATCATGAAATGATTTTGTCCCTGATTAATTTCCCTTTGGATAACTTGTTTGAAAAAAAAAGTTCGTTTTTTCTATATATTCATTGTTATATCCCCATGCATGCCAAACCAGAAAAACTGTGATGGCTTGTTCCATTGACACTTTTTATGTATGTAATTAAAGGGATAGTTCACCCAAAAATTTTAATTATCCTCATGTCATCCCCAATGTATATGACGTTCTTTCTTCAGATAAACTTAAATGAAGATTTTTTTTAGGAAATCTGACTCTTGAAAAACCACACAGTGATTGTGGCAATAATCTATATGACCCCAGTGGATGAATCGGTTACACTTCATATCGATGGTCCACTTTAGACATTCTACTAACTAAGTAACTTTGCAACTAACTGTCATTAGAGTACACTGTTAGGTTAGGGTTAAGTAGTATAAGTTGACATGTAGTACTAATAGTTAATAGAATGTCTAAAGTGGACCATCAAAATAAAGTGTTACTGATGAATCAATGTATTCTGAAGAGAAACGATAGGTGTAAGAAAAATACTAATATATTTAACTTTTAAAATATAAATGATTGCTTCCAGTCTACTGTCATACAAGCGTCCATATGAGGGACGTTGTGACACGTGACATACAGAATTGGCACCCTTAGTAAATATGATGAAAGATGGCTGTGAAAATAAATCTGCATTGTTTATCCTTTTTATCTTTCATTCAAAAAATTGCAAAATTCTAACCTGGGGGGGACATCACATTATGAAATACATGTGTTTCTCCAATGTATGTTGGCACCCCTAGAAATGAGCAAAATATCTCTGAAGTATATTCCCATTCATATTTAAATTTTTAGCACACCAGGGTGACTAAGAACATGAAAGTATCCAGCCATGACTTCCTGTTTCACAGGAGTATAAATATGAGGAAACACAAAGGCCAAATTCCCTTAATCATTCATCACAATGAGTAAAGCCAAAGAATATAGTTCTGATGTGCAGCAAAAGATGGTTGAGCTTCACAAAATAGAAAGTGGCTGTAGGAAAACAGCTAAAGCATTGAAAATTCCCATTTCCACCATCAGAGCAATAATTAAGAAGTTCCAATCAACTAAAGATGTTACGAATCTGCCTGGAAGAGGACGTGTGTCTATACCGTCCTAATGCACGGTGAGGAGGAAAGTTTGAGTGGACAAAGACTCTCCAAGGATCACAGATGGAGAATCGCAGAGATTAGTTGAGTCTTGGGGTCAGAAAGACTAATATTTTTTTTTTTTTTTTTTAATCAAACAACCCCTACATCACCACGTATTGTTTGGGAGGGATTCGAGAAAAATCCTTCATGCTCATCCAGAAACAAACTCCAGCATATTCAGTTGTCTGACACGACTGGAACTTCAAACAGGGCCTGGTTCTGTGGTCAGATGAAACTATAAAAAAAATGTTTGGCAGAAAACCCACCAGATGGGTTTGGCGCAAACAGGGATAAAAAGTACCCCAAGCCCACGGTTAAATATACTGCTGGATCTTTAATGTTGTGGGCCTATTTTTTTGCTGGAGGTCCTGGACATCTTGTTCAGATTCATGTTATCATGGATTCTAGCAAATACCAACAGATAAAAAATAAAAACCTGACGGCCTCTGCTAGAAATCTTATAATGGGCTGTGGTTGGATCTTCGACGATCCAAAACAAACATCAAAATCAGCACACAAATGTGTCACTGAACACAAAATGAAGCTTCTGCCATGACCATCCCAGTCCCCTGACCTGAACCCTATAGATAATGAGTGCGGTGAACTGAAGAGAAGAAGCACCAACATGGATCTGGGAATCTGAAGGATCTGGAGAGATTCTGTATGAAGGAATGGTCTCTGATCTCTTGTCAGGTGTTCTCCAAACTCATAGCAAAAGGAGGTTGCAAAAAGTATTGAATAAAAGGGTGCCATTAATTGTGGCCAACGTGTATTGGAGATCCCCCCCACCTCCCCTCCCATTTTCCATTATTTTACTTCGATGAAAAGCTTAAATGAAACGCACTTATGTTACGCGCCACAGCGTCCCTGTCATGATCACTTGTATGACAGTAGACCAGAAGCAATGATTGATCCTTAAAAGTGTTTAAAATATTAGTGTTTTTCTTACAACTATCGTTTGGCTTCAGAACACATTCATCCACTGAGGTCGTATGTGGTTTTTCAAGCGTCAAACAAGTGGCACCCATTCACTTGTATTATATATTGACTCACAGAGATGGATCATTTTCCTAAAATAAAATCATGTGTGTTTATCTGAAGAAAGAAAGTCAAATACATTGGGGATGGCATGAGGGTGAGTAATTGATGGAAGAATTTTCACTTTTGGGTGAACTATCCCTTTAAGATGATGATAATACATGGCATGATTACATTTGTGTTTCCTTCATCGGTCCAGGATCAGACTGACGTTGATCTTCCTGACACAGGGCTTTGACCACATCAACTAATCAAATTAACACGGCTACTTGTGATGCAAATCTGATGTGATGTCACATCTGTTGCTGAGGTGATAGCAAAAGGGCTAATGACACATTTCTGTCAATGCATCACACTCAACTGTATTGAGTTCTATATAAAAAACCCTGATCGCTGATATTTACTGTCTAATAGCAGGTGGCTCTCTCAGGAACGTATGTCAAATACTGAAGGATCTTTAAAAAGCTGTTTATTTTCTGATAAAAAAGAAAAGAAAAGTAAATAAAACAAATATGCATATTAGCATACAGGCATTTATATGGATACGTTATCGCAGAGAAAATATTTGATTGCTATTGTATGTTATTTGTGGCTCATTGTGTGGTTGATATTCCTAAAGACTCATATTTAATCATTATATTACCATTACAATATGTGCATCATCAAATCAAAATCAGAATAACACAACACCTACTGCATAACGTTGTGATTTAGTCATTATTCATTAATGTAAATTAATATTTCTTATTAATACTTTTTTTTAAATCACACACTGTATACACTACAAGTCAAATCTTGGACACACACTTGACAGAATTTTTCATGATATTAATATCAATGGTTAATATTAATTTATATGAATTCATATAATTTATACTGATATTTCATTAATATTTATTCATATAAATATTTAAATAAAAAAGAATAAATATTTGGACCCATTTTATATTAAGGACCCTATTTTAATGATCTGAGCACATGGTCTGAAGTGCACGGCGCAGGGTGTGTCCGAATCCACTTTTGCTAGTTTAACGACGGGAAAAAAACGGACGGCACACCAAGCGCATGGTCTAAAAGGGTTGTACTTAGTCTCTTAATGAGTCATGGGTGTGTTTTGGGCGTAACGTGCAATAAGAGTCTCATCTCCCATTCCCTTTAAAAGCCAGTTGCGCTCACGCCATTGCGGATTGGCTATTTACATGGTGGCATTTGCGAGCGGAAAGACTGAATGCTTTTCCAGAAAGGAATCCTTTTATTTTTTATATTTAAAAATGTTTGTGTGCTGCTGCGCATCCCTGTGTGTGTAATAAGCAGAGTGTAAGCGTGTTCTGCATCCGCCTATAGAAGCATATTACTAACACACCCTTTAAATAACGCGCTATTGACTTCAGACCCGGCTTTTGTTGGTCAATGGCGCAGTCGTTTTCAGTTCCTCAAAATAGCAACGCTCCAACAATGTGCCTGAATACACCTTGTTTTCAGACCAGCAACGCCATGGGTGAACAGATGGGCGCGAGTATATTTGCTATTTAAACAATGAAACTAGCAAAAATCACTTGCGTCGTGCCTGGCGTTGCATTGCGCCGGGTGTATGATAGGGCCCTATGTGTCTTTGACTACTATACACAAACTAAACTTTTGATACAATGCACTTTGTGTAAATTGTTTAAATTGTACTTACATTTAAAATACCTGCACATGATTACTCTCTTTTCACGCTCTTTGCTTAGAAGTAAAAAGAAGTTGGAAATAGCTTTGCAACGATATACTGTTAGTGAACATTCAGACGCCGTCCGCGCAGCTTTGAACGACATTTAGGCACTGTTTACACCTGGTATTAAGATGCGTTTTGGTCGATGGGATCACAAGTGGATGGCGCTAAATACAGGTGTAAATGGGGTCTAAAACATTTTGAGCTTTTCCACTTTTAACTACTTCCAGGAGGTAGTCGAAAACGCATTTGACCGGATTGCTTTTGTAGTGTAGACGCTCATGTGGTCAGATGTGTTCAAACAGCCACAAAAGACCGTCTACTCTCCGCCTACTGACCTAATGCGGAAACATTATGGGAAGCGCGCTAGCCAGATGGGATCTAAACTTTGTCAGTACCAAACGTACCAATCACAATGTTCTCTCACCAGTCAGAACAGAAACAAAAGCTGATGTTCTCTGTTTTCTGTCGTCTCCTTTCGCGCTCATATGGAAATTGCACAAACTTAGTTTGTCCATTAGATCGAAAGATCTGAAAAAACATTCATTTATCCGCCCATAGACCCTCCCCTTGAAGATATCAGGACAGAAGTGGTTGAAAGTGGACAAAAGAGATGGATTAAAACACCAGGTGTAAACATGAATGTGTCTGCCTCATCTACTTGTAATTCAATCGACCAAAACACATCTTAATACCAGGTGTAAACAGGGCACGCTTTCCTCTCAATAACAAAAATGAAAGCGGTGAGAAAACATTAGTTAAGAAAGCATCTGACCATAGCGATGTGGATATGTTTGCACCAGCTCTACGATTCACTGGCATCATGTTGACACATGAGGTATTAAAATTACGCTGTTATGATCATAAAGTATATTTGAGACTATAGGCTAAATAGGCTATGTGAGACTATCGTTTAATTAATCCCTTTTCTTTGCATTACAGTACAGAATGGCTTTTTCGGCATTATCCTGAACATTGTATAAGCATTAGTTTCATGTGTCACAGAACGGAAGAAAGGCTCTCTGGAGCGCGCGTAAACGTCACATTCTTTTGATTTTCCCGGCAAAACATGCTGAGTCCTTCACATAAAAATCAGTCTACACTGTAAAAAATTATATGATCAATAAGTTATGACAACATATGTTTTTACATTAACTCATCAAAATAAGTTTTTTTGTTATACAAGATTCAACTCATTTTTTAACTCAATTTAATGTAATTTGAGTTGAAATAACTTACAGCCAAGTTGATTGTACTTAAAAATTGAAGGCAGCAACTTTTTTTTTTACAGTGTACGGAATTTCATAGACAACCTAGGAATTCGGGGAAGGTCTCGTTTTTTTTATTTTATTAACATTGGCAATAAAAAAGCAATTCGTTAGTGCTGTGAAATTGATTAATCACATTCAAAATAAAAGTTTGTGTTTACATAATATATATGTGTGTACTGTGTATAATTATTATGTACATTTGAATACACATGCATGTATATATTTAAGAAAAATTTGTTATATTTATATTATATATATACACAGTATATACATGCACATATTTCATAAATATATACATGCATGTGTATTCAAATGTACATAATAATTATACACAGTACACACATATATATTATGTAAACACAAACTTTTATTTTGAATGTGATTAATCAATTTCACAGCACTACGATTAATACATGAAAATTCTTAGAAATAGCCCCGTTAAACATTTACATTTTTATCTAATGGCTTATGGATAAATGTTCTTTAAAATTGTATTATTATTTATATTGTAGAATAATTGAAAAGAAAAAGTGTGTCCAAACTTTTCACCGGTAGTGTGTACGTCCACATACACACTGAACATTAAAACACTGACTAGTTCTGCATGTATACGTCTGTAAATACTGTGAAAAGAAAACGTCATTCTCATTTCAAGTGTCTGACCTTGTGTATTCAACTAGCTCATCTAAGTCTTATTTATATATGATCATAGGACTATGAAAAGAACATAAAGGCTTTTTTTTCTACCTGTGTTCAGGTTTCTCTGGACTTTCAGCTCAGGGTTGAGTCATATTAATTGATGGGTTCATGAAATAGACAATAATATAAATATGACATTAATGCTTTGATATGATGCTGCTGTGAAAGTTGTAGTTCTCATTGTAATAAAAACATTACATACAGTATGTGGAAAATGTAGATAATAGATAGTCATGCTTTGTGCTTTAATGTGTGTTATCATGACCAATGAAACCAGAGAACCAGTGGTCACATTGAGTCAAACTGCTAGATAAAGCCAGTGATCACCAACTTCATTCGTTTTATGGCAGGCAATAGCAGGTTGACTGAATTTGCCCATTATCCTGAACATATCCTATCGTATATTGTAGTGTGGCAAAATATAAATGTCCAAACTCATTTGAATTGGTTCGAGGGTAAACCTATTTCATACAGCTTTCAGAAATGTCATGCACTGGAATTTGCTGTTTATTGTTTTCTTAGCCTTGCTATTCTGTTGCATGATGGGACACCAAGATCTCAACGGAACCCTTCGTTTTGTCTCGTATGTTTGATGGAAGTGATTTTATTTGCCACAACACTGAACATTGGAAATTCAAAAGGGTTTTTTTATGCCAGCAAATGTTGACGGAACCAACACAATTTCCATGTTTTCAAATATTCTGTATGAATTAATTAACCAAATTACTAAATGTAATGTTTTTGATCATTTTTGCAAAGCCTGTCAAAAACATCATATCAGGGTCATAGTTTACCCCAAAAATCTAAAGATTTAACAAAAAGTGCAAATATTTTGCTAAATATTCATATTAATTATTAAGTATTAAGAACATTACACGTATTAAACATTGTGAAAAGAAAAATTTAATTGTATAGTATTTCTACATCATAGCAGTGTTTGTGATTAAACAACAAAAATATTGTCTTTCATTGCTCTCATTACAGTAATGAGAATCATCATTAAAGAGAATCATCCGGATGCATTACCGTAATGAGGATTTGGGAGGGAAATGTCCTTAATTATCATGAGCATAATGTCACAATGCAAAAAATCTTAATGGTCCTATAAATAGACTATGTAAAATATATTCTTTTTCATATTTTCAGGATGGTGAACACCCAGTATAGAGTTGACTGGCCTGGTTAATTCTACACACTGATTAAAAAAAGAAAACATTCACCAATTTTTGTTCAAGATCTAGATCTTGATCAGTGCTTTGCACCAAAAAAAAAACCCAGATGATTCTTACATAACATGGCTAAACACAAAAACAACTCATTGCCCTTTAAAAAAAACCCTGATAATTATATAGTAAAACAAGAACATATGCAAATTAACTGAACATCTGGAAAATGCGTGTACAATTTTTTTTTCTTTAGAGGTTTAAAATCTTTTCGAGTGTTGATTTCAGAGTATGTGAAATGTGTTTTGTTTGCATGTTTAGCAGCATTATTATAAATGTTTCAGTTTAAAACAGTCTGTCACTTAATTCCAAAATACAACTCTGGGAGTATCAAAAAAAATCAGTTCCCAGATTCACTGGGAATCGCCTTATTAAATTTGTAAAGTGATTTTTGATTGTTTATATGTTAAACAAATTGAATTGTTTTATATGTTAGTACTGCCACAATAAAACTGGAGTCAAAACATTGCAGTCTTTATTTTTTATTAAGATTTCAAATTTAAACCAACATTCACTCAATACAGTGAAATAAGCATGAAATAAGAACTACAGATTAGACATTAGCACATTGGGTTACATTTTATTTTAAGGAGTCATTGTTACAATATAATTATATATTTAAGTACTGATTAATATTAATTAAGTACATGTACTTACTATGGGGATAAGATAGGATTAGGGTTTGGTTTAGGGTTAGTTGCATGTAATTATGCATAATTTACTGTTATTACTATTCAGTAAACTTACTACTTTACTGTAAGTACATGTAACATATGTAACAAGGACACTGTAAAATAAAGTGTTACCGTACATTGTCATTCATATAATTGTGAATAGATTTAACATGTAATAAATGCATTTTCTGCATACATTTTTTTTAAAGTGTGCACTGTTTATTACAGAATATACTGTTGCATATATATCGTGAACATTAAAAACCAGCTGTGCTCTTAGAAATGCACAAAGCAATGATGGTATAAAGATAAAAACTGTTTTAAAATGGTTTCAGAGGCTTTTTTCAGCACTGAGCAGATAAAGGAAGAAAAAAAAAACACTTTCAAATGCATTTTTTAAAATATAATTTAAAGCTACAAGCCAAAAATGAATGCTTTGGATCAAGCACAACTTCCAGTTCTTTCAATAAATTCTGTCATTTTTTTCCACCATTTCTTCCGTTACACTTACAAAGTTTAATTCTACTTGACAAACAGAACTTTTCACATTATTTCAACTTTCACATACCACACACACACACACACACACACACACATACACACTTCCCTGTAACACATTACAAAACTATTATGATATATATTTCTCTTAGCTAAATTAAGTTTTTATGAAATAAATAAAGGCAAGGTGCGGCATACTGAATTCCTGAATGAGTGTATGTTCACTCCATAAGCTCCTAATAATCGGCTGTAATATAAAAGATTCAGGGCTGTTAAAGGCAACCCACGACACACATTTATGAGACAGTCCTGAGGACAATACTTGAACACATTTAGCACAGTAAAATTCTCATACAACACGGACAATCGCAAACCGGCATCTCCCATCTAATGTGACTTGAATAAATAGTTGAATGGTTAAATATTTGATTAGCTCTATGTAGAAGCCTTGCTTTGTACCTGCACACAGGCTGTCGCCGGGTCATGTGCCGGGCACATGCATCAGCAGCAGTTTGGGTTGGGCATCTTTTTGTTATTATTTCCAGTCAGTTTGGCCACTGACACAGGCTCCTTGTACTCATCAGCATGCTTGGTCACCTCTCTAAAGTACAGGAAAGAGAAAACATTTAACATGTGACTACATTACTTTTTCTCACCTGGGCTGGGCTTGCTTTGTGTTTTAATAACAACAAAAAAAGTTATATTTTTGGCAAATGTAAAGACCCTTTCACACCAAAAATGAAATGAGGCTGAAAGAAATGCAAATTCACACTTGTACAGTAGAGGGCACAGTTAAAAAAAAAAAAAAAAACTTTCAGCTGTGCTGCCATTCTGGACTGAAGAAGAATAGGTTGCAGGAGAAGAAAGTTCAACACACAAAAAATAGTTTTTTTTGCTTATTAGTATGGTGGAAGTGGACCATCGAAGGTCAGCAGCAAAGACATTGGTCAATAAAGTGAGATTAAATCTATAAAGTATATTTGTGTAATTAAATATATTTAATTATTGCAGGTTTGCGTAATATTCTAAGATTGCATTTCACTGTTTTTATAAATTTTGAGTAATACTGAATGTGTTTTTTAGCAAGTGAGATGAGTCAATGCTCACATTTATTCTAAAACTACAAAGACCATCATGTTCACACAGCGCACACAACGCCTCTGCACTTACGATTCTCTCATCATGAGGACAGGAGAGGCGTCAGTCAATACATGGGAAAACAAAGTAACTTGCATTACTTATTTGAAAATTATACATTTTAAAAAAAGTAATGAGGTATTTACTAGTTACTTGAAAAAACGTAATCTGATTACGTAACTCAAGTTACTTGTAATGCGTTACCCCCAACACTGATTATAGCATATTTTTTATTTGTTTTCAGGTTAATTATATTTAAATTTCAAGGGAATCCACTGTTCAGTAAATGCATGATGCTTGCCAATTGTGTTAAATAATCATGATCTCAATACTGAGCAAAATAATAATGTAATCATAATGGGCAGCCCTAGTTACCCATTTTCTAATGTGAACTAAATACTGAAATTTGTTGCAAAACATTACACAATAAGGCTTGACTGTCAGAAGAATGTGTTTATATTCACTAAACAAGAGCTAATCATCGCATTATTACAGATTATACAGATTATTAAACTCAATAAACCTCAATCTGCTGCCCTCTTGTGTTTTGTGTTAATATTACAAATGATACTGTATGCAGTCAGTTCCTCTGAAAGCGCTTTATGGGTGAATCTCACAAAAACTATCAAGAATATGCCTCCAAAATGTTATTTTGCTTGTATAATATTATATGAATTGTATCACTGCTTTACACATTTATTTTTTTAAACTGAATAAAATTAAATAACTGTTATGAATATATATATATATATATATATATATATATATATACACACACACACTCACCTAAAGGATTATTAGGAACACCATACTAATACTGTGTTTGACCCCCTTTCGCCTTCAGAACTGCCTTAATTCTATGTGCCATTGATTCAACAAGGTGCTGAAAGCATTCTTTAGAAATGTTGGCCCATATTGATAGGATAGCATCTTGCAGTTGATGGAGATTTGTGGGATGCACATCCAGGGCACGAAGCTCCCGTTCCACCACATCCCAAAGGTGCTCTATTGGGTTGAGATCTGGTGACTGTGGGGGCCATTTTAGTACAGTGAACTCATTGTCATGTTCAAGAAACCAATTTGAAATGATTCAAGCTTTGTGACATGGTGCATTATCCTGCTGGAAGTAGCCATCAGAGGATGGGTACATGGTGGTCATAAAGGGATGGACATGGTCAGAAACAATGCTCAGGTAGGCCGTGGCATTTGAACGATGCCCAATTGGCACTAAGGGGCCTAAAATGTGCCAAGAAAACATCCCCCACACCATTACACCACCACCACCAGCCTGCACAGTGGTAACAAGGCATGATGGATCCATGTTCTCATTCTGTTTACGCCAAATTCTGACTCTACCATCTGAATGTCTCAACAGAAATCGAGACTCATCAGACCAGGCAACATTTTTCCAGTCTTCAACTGTCCAATTTTGGTGAGCTCGTGCAAATTGTAGCGTCTTTTTCCCATTTGTAGTGGAGATGAGTGGTACCCGGTGGGGTCTTCTGCTGTTGTAGCCCATCCGCCTCAAGGTTGTGCGTGTTGTGGCTTCACAAATGCTTTGCTGCATACCTCGGTTGTAACGAGTGGTTATTTCAGTCAAAGTTGCTCTTCCATCAGCTTGAATCAGTCGGCCCATTCTCCTCTGACCTCTAGCATCAACAAGGCATTTTCGCCCACAGGACTGCCGCATACTGGATGTTTTTCCCTTTTCACACCATTCTTTGTAAACTCTAGAAATGGTTGTGCGTGAAAATCCCAGTAACTGAGCAGATTGTGAAATACTTAGACCGGCCCATCTGGCACCAACAACCATGCCACGCTCAAAATTGCTTAAATCACCATATGTGAGTGCATATATATATATATATTTATTAAGGGAAAAAAAGTATGTTTATATATAAAAGATTTATATTATATAATATTAATTCTATAAATATACAGTATATGCATGCAAATATTTCTTAAATGTATGTATGTGTATTCAAATATACATAATAATTATACACAGTACACACACATATATTATGTAAACACAAATATATATATATATATATATACACATACACAGAAGTATTGTATTAACAGAATGTGATTTCATTTCGAATTGGGCTTACCGGGCTAAATGAAGAACAGCCTCAATGATGTTGGATCCATCCTTTGCACTCGTCTCGCAGAATAAGGCACTGTATGTCTGAACGCAGAGAGCAGCCACAGTTACACTTACAGTAATAAAAAAAAACTCAATAACCAACACTGTGCTTGTTTTAGGCGATATGTTTTCATGTGCAGGGGCAATGTTCTGGATAACCAAAAGTTCAAATCAACACCAATGTGCAAAAAAAGTTTACAAGGAACAGTTCACTTAAAAATGAAAAAATGTGTCATCATTTACTTACACACGCGTGTTGTTTGTGTCGTGGAATAAAAAAAGAAGAAATTTTGAATAAAGTCCAGGCCACTATTTGAGAAATCTCTTTGACTTAAAGGGATAGTTGACCCTAAAATGAAAATTATGTCATCATTTACATCATTTACTAGAACATCTCAGAACATCCCCGCTGGTGTCAAGGACATCGTCTAGTAACGTTCCCAGAATGTTCAACAGTCATAATGTGCAGTTCTTCAAAGGGTTCGGGGACGTTATTTGGCGGACCTTCACAGAACATTCAGGACATTCTCAGAATGTTTAGGGGATCATTACTATAGGATGTTCCCTCTACAATACATTCCCATAACGTTTGCAGGACCTTTAGGGAACAACCTAGAATGTTGTTTTTTGGTCCTATTTAGGAAATTGAACAAACAGTTGGTATTGATCCATCTTTGAGAAGCAACTTTTGTGCAAATCCTGTGTTTTACTGACCCTCATTTGCAAAGCAGCCCAGTGTATATTGATTCACACAAAATGTTCTGAAAGCATTCGGTAAACGTGATGGAAGGACCTAAATAGGACCAAAAAATAACATTCTAGGTTGGTCCTCTAAAGGTCCTGCAAACATTATGGGAATGTAGTGTAAAGACCACTGCACTGAACAAGATATGTTGCACCGCAGTCCCAAATGAAACGACCCCATCTGACTAACAGGGAACCGTATGAGAACATTCTGTTAATGTCCCAAATGTCCTCTTTGTAACGATGCTATGTGACCATAGAATAACCAAAATGGAACGTCCCCCTAAAGTCATATAAGGAACGTTATTATATGACCAACAGAGGACCATGTGGGAATGTTTTGTTAACATCCCAAATGTCCTCTTTGTAATGTTGCTATGTGACCACTGTCCCCCTAAAGTCATATTTAATGTATCAGTTAACAAACATCCTGATCTTGGTTGTTGGGCTTCTGTGCACTGCTCTGCGTTTTTGTGAGACATAAATACACAACATGAAATACAACACCTAGAAATCCCCAAAAAGTATCCGTGTACTTTCTTCACTGAGTTAAATATCTCCGGGCCAGAACTCCATTTGTCTGATGACAGTCAGAATGAGAGTTGACAGATGTGAATGCGATAACTTCTTGTTTATGATGAACAAAACGGATAGAATTAGGTACATGGATTGAATTTCATGTAGATTTTTTGTTAATCTTGATTTCTCACAGCTTTTTCTGGGCAACTAGTAGAGTCTCATGAGCATTATAACCAAACCAAGGTCAGGATTTTTGTTAAATAATACATTAAATTTCATTTTTTTTTTTTTTTTTACCAAACCCCATTGTATACCTCCAGAACACTTGGAATATACAACATGTCACATTGGAATATTCTGTGATACTTTTGCATCTTTTTGATGCTGGTCACGATTCACTGCCATTATATAGACGGGCTTGAGCGGGATTTTTTTTTTTGTGGTCCATAACAGAAAGAAGGGTATACGGCATTAGAACAAAACCAGGGTGAGTAAATGATAACTTAATTTACATTTTAGGGTGAACTAACCATTTAAATTCAAAAAGTCCAGTCTTCTGAAGCTTATGGTATAGTAAGCCTACGTTCATGGTAAACTGCATGGAAAGGGCAGCCAGCAGTGTGTTTTTCTCCTTTTGTGTTTCAGGGGAGAATCAAAGTCACACGGCTTGTATGAGGGTGAGTAAATAATGATAATTTTCATTTTTGGGTCAACAATCCCTGTAAAAAACAGAAAGCAACGGTAAATCATAGTGAATAATGGCCGGGCACGAACCATGGCCAGTTTCTCTCCATAGCTGGTTGGAATACAGGTGATTCCATCCAGAAGAGCGTCCTTCCTCAGGTCTGTCTTATTCCCCACAAGCATGATGGGAATGTCATCCTGGGACACATCCTGCATCAGAAAAGAATCTCAATCAGTATCTTATTCAAATTAGCCCAGCAAGATCCCACATATCAGTCTCTTTGTAAGTGGTTATTTAAAATGTCAAATCATCAAAAACTTCAGGATACATTCAATTCTAGAATCAAAAGACCATTCGCCAAAAGTAAAAATTCTGTCATTATTTACTCGCACTACAGCATGGTTGCTTGACGCGTGAACCAATGAAGCTTGTTTTTTAGCGCAATTAAGCAAGTATGGTGGAGCTTCTGTTTATGTTCACCAATCAATGTGTATATGTGAATAAAAGCCTATCAAATCTGTTCATCATATAAAGTGATTGAGTCTCTTCAGAAGACTTTAAAAAGGATTAAACTGCTTGATTCATAAGGATTTATTTTTTACGATCTTACTCTTTATAAACGGTTTAAAATGTCAGAGTTTTGGGTGAACAGACTTCAGATTTCATTTAAAATATCTTTGTTTGTGTTCTGAAGATAGTCTTATGGGTTTGGAACGGCATGAGGTAAAAAGTAAATGATGAGAGAATTTACATTTTTGGGTGAACTATCCCTTTAAGGTTACAGTAGCACCAGGTATGAACAGCATATTTAATTCCTAGAGAGATTGGAAAGTGGCCAAGTCAACTAAGGCCCCGTCCACATGGAGATGCGTTTAGCTGTATATGTAAAAATTTTGGATCGTATCAGCATTTTGTCCAGACGGATCCGGCGTTTTAGGAGTCTGAAACCGGTATTTTTTTTAACCGGGTCCCAGAGTGGATAAATCTGAAACCGACACCCTTGTGTTTTTCGTGTTTACAGCCAATCCGTATATTTTGTAAAACGGTGATGTCATCACACCACGTCCTGCACGGTAATGACTAGGGCTGAATCCGAAATCGCCCCCTAAACCCTCATTTACTATTTCCTATGTTAGTCCAGTAATACAGTTCACCTGAAGGAGTGAATGAAAACGAGTGAGTGAATTCGGATAGCCGTTGTGTGTACATCAGCTGTACACTCGTTATTGCAGTGCAATGTGGGATCGAATGAGTGCACTCAATAACATCCACTATGGTTTCGGACACCACTACAAATGGCTGTCCCCTCAAATAATGCCCTATTTGAGGGTATAGGGGGCGATTTCGGATTCAGCCTAGAAGGGATACAGCTACGGGCACTGGGCATGCGCACATCAATATTGCGTCATTTAATTACTGTATTTGCATTATTGTAAGGGTAGGTTTAGGGTTGGGGTAGGTGTAGGCGTTAATAAAACAATCTGGTAAGTAGCAAATTTATTTATTGTTATTTTATTGTGAGATTTTGCCTCACTTCAGACCGTTGCTGTACCCCTTCTAGCCACAACTCTTCTTCTCCGTTTTTAGTGTATTTCTGTGGCAGAATTACAGTGCCACATACTGGTCTGGCATGTATACTACATTGTTTTGAGAGGGTTTCAGTGGTTTCGTGTGTATGCAGATATTTCTTGAGACGAGGGGAAAAAAAGATTGCATAGGGAAAGCTCTGGCTTCGTGTGGATGTGCCCTAAATTATGACTTTTGTATGAAACCTTAACTAACATTATATGTTTACAATTACTGTAGTAGCACATATGCTAAACGAGACCATGTTGAAGAAATACCTCAATAATGTCGACCCATTCGCGTACATTCAGAAAGCTCTTCTCACAAGTGACGTCATACAGTAGAAGGACCCCATCGGCTCTCCTGAAGTAAGACTTGGCAATGCTCCGAAACCTGTAAAAGGGACACCAGAGTAATCAACCTTTAGCCCAAAGTATACTTCAGTTTTTACACATACGCTAGAGCTGTGTTTCCTAACCCTGTTCCTGGAGGAACACCAACAGTGCACATTTTGGATGTCTCACATTTGACCCATATATTTTTGGTCTTGGAGTCTCTCCTAACGAGCTAATGAGTTGATTCAGGTGTGTTTAATTAGGAAGAGTTGGAAAAGCTAGGGTATGTGTACAGTGCCTTATGTGAATTTCATCAGCAGCATAGTATGTATGTACTGTAGGCAAGCAGACAGATTTCTAAACGTGCATATTTTGTATGCTCAGCTTGCACACGCACAAATTTATTTGTCCACAACATGGCAATACTGGCCTAGCCCATTGTTTCACAGTCGAAAAAGAAACAGAAGAGACAAAACAACAACAACAAACTACTTGAGATCGTAACAACAGAAGATGATCACATTGATGAACGCTTGTGTGAGGGGTCCAGAGATACGCGAGTAGATAAACGAGTAAAAATAAATTTTTATTGGTCATAAGGTCTGCAGAGAAATAGTGCAGCAAGCCGACACAAGAACGGGCACTTCGGTGTTACTGGCTATTTGAAGCGAGCACACTGGAAGAAACTGGTTCTACATGGAGGCTATAGAATCTAGCGAACGTGTTAGGTGTCGCCCAGCCCACAGCTCTACATATATCTGTCAGCGAGGCGCCATGTGCCAGCGCCCAGGAAGAGCGGGCAAGGAACGCCTTGGGTTTCATACGCCAAAGCGATGGCATCCACTATCCAGTGGGCCATCCTCGGCTTGGAGACAGCCTTCCCTTTCTGCTGGCCTCCGTAACAGATGAAGAGCTGTTCTGAGGTCCTGAAGCTTTGCATTCTGTCCACGCAAGTCCGCAGGGCGCGAACGGGACAGAGAAAAGCTAGGGCTGGGTCTGCCTCCTCCGAAGGCAGCGCTTGCAGGTTCACCACCTGGTCCCGGAAGGGAGTGATGGGAACCTTGGGCACATATCCGGGCACATATCCGGGCCGGAGTCTCAGGATTACATGAGAGTTACCCGCCCCGAATTCCAGGCACAATTCATTGACCGAAAATGCCTGCAGGTACCCTACCCTCTTGATGGAAGCTAATGCAGTCAGGAGTACTGTCTTCCAAGAGAGAATTTTTAACTCTGCTGACTGCAAAGGTTCAAAGGGAGCCCTCTGCAGTGCAGTTAGCACCAGAGACAAATCCCAAGAGGGTATAGAGTAAGAGCGAGGCGGATTCGATCTCCCCGTTCCCCTCAGGAACCTGACGATCAGATCGTGCTTCCCTAAGGACTTACCATCAACCATGTCGTGATTTGCGGCGATAGCGGAAACATAGACTTTGAGGGTGGAGGGAGACAGCCTTCGCTCCAACCCTTCTTGTAGGAAGGAAAGCACAGAACTGATCGAACATCTTCGGGGGTCTTCTCATAGAGAAGAACACCAATCGACGAACAGGTTCCACTTCAACGCATAGAGGCGCCTCGTAGAGGGAGATCTAGCGGAAGTGATGGTGTCTACCACAGTCTGTGGTAGGCCACCTAGAACCTCCACGTCCCGTCCAGGGACCAGACATGGAGTTTCCAGAGGTCCGGATGCGGGTGCCATAGGGTGCCCCGTCTCTGAGTCAGAAGGTCCTTCCTCACTGGGGGAAACGCATATTTGCGTAGGTCCCAGGGCCAGCTGTGTGCCAGCGCATCCGAGCCGAGGGTCCCCTTGGTCAGGGAATAAAACAACTGGCAGTGAGACGTGTCCGGGTCCCGAAGTGACTCCAGATCAGCTGGACCATCTGGGGATGGAGTCTCCACTCTCCCGGGAGCACTTGCTGTCGTGAGAGCTCGTTGGCTGCACGATTGAGCAGGCCCGGAATGTGAGTGGCACGAAGCGACCTCAGATGCTTCTGACTCCAGAGGAGGAGATGGCGGGTGAGTTGTGACATGCGGCGGGAGCATAGACCACCCTGTTTGTTGATGTACACAACGGCCGCAGTGTTGTCCGTACGGACCAGAACGTGCTTGCCTTGAGCGGCCCTTTGAGGTGGCCCAGCACAAGACAAACTGGTAACAACTCGAGGCAATTGATATGCCATTGCAGTTGAGGCCCCGTCCACAGACCCGAAACTGCAAGCCCATTGTACGTAGCCCCCCAGCCGGTGGATGAGGCATCCGTGGAGACAACAGCATGTCTGGACACTTGTTTTAGGGGAACTCCCGCCCGTAGAAATGAAGGGTCTGACCACGGGCTAAAGGTTTGGCGGCACTTCGGTATTACTGAGACACGGAACGAGCCGCTCTTCCACGCCCATCTCTGGACTCGGTCGTGTAGCCAGTGTTGAAACGGCCTCATATGAAGCAATCCGAGCGGCGTCACTGCGGCTGCAGATGCCATATGCCCCAGAAGCCTCTGAAAATGTTTCAGTGGTACTGCTGTCCTGCGTTTGAATGAATTCAAGCGCCTCAACACCGACTGGACACGCTGCTCTGTGAGTCACGCTGTCAGACTGACAGAGTCCAGCTCTATAACAAGAAAAGAGATCCTCTGTACGGGACAGAGTTTGCTCTTTTCCCAGTTGACCCGAAGTCCCAAATGGCTGAGGTGACTGAGCACCATGTCCCTGTGTTCGCACAACTGCGCCTACAACTGAGCTAGTATCAGCCAGTCGTCGAGGTATTTGAGGATGCGAACACCACGCTCTCTCATGGGAGCAATGGCCGCCTCCGCAAACTTTCGTGAAGACACAGGGCGACAGGGACAGCCCGAAGGGTAGCACTCTGTACTGATATGCCCGTCCCTCGAACGCCAAGCGTAGGAACGGTCTGTGTCGAGGGAGAATCGAGAAATTAAAGTACGCGTCCTTCAGGTCGATCGCTGCAAACCAATCTTGGGGACGGATGCACCTGAAGATGCGTTTCTGTATTAGCATTCTGAATGCCAGCCTGTGAAGAGACCGATTCAAGAACCGCAGGTACAAGACTGGCCGTAACCCGCCGCCTTTCTTGGGTACAATTCCCGGTCTTCATATCGGCTGGAGGGACCGGCTCTATCGCGTCCTTCGCCAGTAGGACTGTGATCTTCGCCCGTAGCACAGGGACGCTCTCCTTCGACACGGAGGTGAAGTGAATGCCCCTGAACTTAGGGGGCCACTGGGCGAACTGAATCGCGTAGCCGAGTCTGATAGTATGGATGAGCTAGCGGGACAGGCTGGGAAGCACTAGCCAGGCTCCCAGAGACCGAACCAGCAGGACCACAGACGTACATGCAACGGGGCAGCGCAGCGGAGTGCAGGGACCCGGCTCGGATGGCATAGCGGCCCGAAGTGGGGTCTGAGTGTGCAGTGCAACACTTACCTGCTTCCGCTGAGGGGGCGCACGGGTGTGAGGAGGCCTCTTGTGTGCATCCTGAGCACAGCCAGCACCCCCTGCTGGCGATAAGAGAGGCATCGAAGGGTGACAAGGCATAGGAGCGCCGTACACCACCAAGCGCGCTCTCTTGGAGAGAGATTTCGGAAACAGCTCTTTTATTTAAGTTTTGGGTACGACTGGCACAAAGGCCAGTGGCGGAACACAAATCAAATTGGAACAATAGATGCTCTCCCGGCCCTCCTCCGGGAGAGGGAGTGGTGCTGTCACCACCTCCTGCAGAGCTGTCCCCTGCATCTCTGGGTGGCTTGGCAGCGGCCTGAGCGGGCTGGACGGCCTTCCCGCGGCCGGCTCCACGCCGTTGCCCTGGTGGAGGCTGCTGCTAGGCTTGGGCGGGAGCGGGGGTGGCGGCAGGCGGAGGAGCTGAGGCCGGCGGCTGGGTGGAGGCAGCAGCTGGCCGCTGGGGCAGGATGTGTCTGATGGCCTCCGTCTGCTTTTGGGTGGCCGAGAGCTGCTCGGCAAAGCTCTTGACCGCGTCGCCGAATAACCCAACCTGGGAAATGGGGGAGTCCAGGAACCGATACTTGTCAGTCTCCCTCATATCGGCCAGGTTGAGCCAGAGATGTTGCTCCTGGACCACAAGAGTGGACATCGCCTGACCAATGGAGGAGCTCTAGGTCAGGCCTACCCTCATGCATGTCCATGAGTGCCTGGGCCTGGTGCACCTGGAGCAACGCCATGGCATGCAGGGCAGACGCAGCCTGTCCACAAGCTTTGTAAGCCTTCCCAGTCAGACTGGAGGAGAACTTACAGGCCTTGGATGGGTGGCGTGGGTCACCGTGCCAGGTGGAAGCAGACGCCGGACACAGTTGCATCGCGACAGCCCATTCCGCCGGCGGGATTCCCACGTACCCTTTGGCTGGCCCGCCGTCGAGGGTAGTGAGAAGTGATGAGCCACTCGACCGGTTTCTGGCAGAAAAAGGTGCTGTCCACAACCTCGTGAGCTCCTCATGCACCTCCGGGAAGAAAGGCACTGGGGCAGGACGCTGAGAACCAGCGTGGGCCGCCCCGAGAAACCAATCATCCAGCCTAGAAGGCTCAGGACACGGTGGAGGGTTCCACTCGAGCCCGACCTTTTCGGTGGCCCGGGAAAGCATAGCCGTCTCGGGCAACGCTACTCTCCCAGAGGGAGGCAACGCAGCCGAGTCTTCATCCCCTGAGGACTGAAACTCCCCCTCCAATGCAGCAATTGACATCCTATCGTCTGCTGGAGCTCCAAAGGTTACCACTGGACCCCCCCGGGAGGAGCCAGCGATTTCCTCTGGAAGCTTAACCGGCTGCGGCACTTCAGAGGGATTAGGGGCCCGTGGAGGCTGGCTCGGCGGGTGTGCCCTAAACGTGATCCTCAGGTCACCCTGGCTATTCGCCGAAGTAGGTCTATTCTGCTGGGCAGGAATAGCTCTAGATCGGGGCATAGGTAAGGGGACTCCACCCTCCCAGAGGTAGGCGAGTCTAGACCGAAGCGCCGAGATAGTCATGTTCCCGCAGTGGGAACATGAACTATCCACAAATGCTGCCTCAGCGTGCTGAATGCCCAGACACATAAGACAGCGATTATGACCGTCAGCTGGCGACAGGGAACGGCCGCATCCAGAAACGCACGGGTGGAAATGACATCTTGAAAAAGACGCAGTGTCACACCCGTGTTGCTCTTTTAGAGGAAACGCTCTTTTAGTGCTGAAGCACCCAGGGACAACTGCGGCAGACACAGGAATATAGTGCAGCCTGTGTCTGCTCTCACTGTGGGACGCCCTCACCGAACCAACAATAATGCTGTGAAAACAGCAGTTTGCTCTTTTAAAAGACAGACAGTGAGCACGCGGTTGCGCTGAACGTGCCTTCTCTCCCAGCACAGAAGTTTCTCTCTCTTCATTCTCTCTCTCTCTCTCTCTGATAAACAGGAACAGTGCTTCATCAATGCCATTCGGCTCCGAAGTGAATGACAAAGGTGCGTTGCATCCGCTTCCTGTTTATACCCACGGTGCG
This sequence comes from Rhinogobio ventralis, assembly GCA_039654625.1. Lineage (NCBI taxonomy): Eukaryota > Metazoa > Chordata > Actinopteri > Cypriniformes > Gobionidae > Rhinogobio > Rhinogobio ventralis. The sequence goes on from CM077211.1 coordinate 6,188,713, forward strand.
GGGCGGAGCGTGAGATGCAAATCTCGCACGCCAATAGTCATTGGCCCGTTCTCTATACACTTGAAGCTGATAGGGGCTCCCAGAAGTGATCCCAATTCGTCGGTGACGTCCGACGTACATCGAACGTGACCGACTGAATGGAAACCGAAGTCAGCTGTGCCTCTAAAGGTTTATGATGGAACTGTAGGGGGTTTGTGATCATTACATATATTACTAATTGCATTTATTTTATTGGTCATTCAAGTAAATAATTCAGGTAATGGGTAATTGAACCAACGAAAAACTTGAGAGTCTCTAGTTTATAGGTTTTGCTTGGACTACAGAGCAGATGAAGAAGATCCTTGGTCTAGATGAATTGGTCGATTATAGAGTTTAGAGTTTAAAGCCGTGACACACCAAGCCGACTGTCATCTCAGCCATCTGTCTGATCGGTTTTTGTGGTGTGTTCCACACTCTTGCAACAAGCTGATTGAGCATATTGCCGCTGGGCAGTCAGTGAGAAAGATCACTCAGATTGTCAGTTCAGCTTATATGGACAAAAAGAATAACCAGTGAACAAAAAGAATAGCGAAAGTGATAAAAGTGATCAAACGACAAAGTCAAGAGTGCACACAGAGTCTATTCTAAGCTTACATCATTCCAATGCGCAAATATTTTCATAACAACATGGCCGTCTGGAATGAAGAAAGTGAAGACCAACTGACAACATGATTCATAATCAAAATGGTACAATTTTGACATTGATACCATGGGGAAAAACTGCCATACAGATATTTTTAATAATATCTCATAATTTGGGATATTAAATCACACTTTTGTTGTGAGCACAACATCTGCAGAAAGGAGTTAAATTATGCGCAATATGCGCAATCCCATGACGAAATCCCTTGCTAAAGCCCTGTAACACCAACAATATTCATCCGAAGCAAATGAAACGAGTGAGTGAGAGGAGGCGGGTTCAACTCGTTGGATATATGAGAGAGAGAGAGAAAGCGCAGCTGTTATTGTGTACCTACGGAAAACTTAGTTAATTATTTCAGATGCCTTTTAAAAAGACTACATTTGAAAAGTGCATATATTTTATATCAAATATTTAACCCGCCAAAGTGGCTAGTAGGATTGACTGTGTTACACGCCACTGCTGAAGTCCACCTGCATTTGGCAGGTTGGCTGGTGTTAATGTCAAGCCCTGATCACGAATATAGACTACTGCCACCTGCTGGTATAGATAGTTATTTCCTCTCACACAGGAAAGATTGTGCGTGCTAGTTGGCTGTTGGCTGTAGTCTTTGCAGTGTGTTCAAGCGCAACTTTTTGGCTCAGCCACAGGTGACATGAAATGACAATACAGTCTGCTTTCATCACCACTAGTTCTATGATGTCGGTTTGGTGTGTCACGCCCTTTAGAGTTTATACCATGTATAAATATATATAAATATGTTTGATTTTGGGTTTCAACTTGATTTTGGGCACTGGGATCTTACCTTTCCTGTCCAGCTGTGTCCCATAACTGCAACACTGTTGGAACACCGTCCACTACCAAAGTTTTCATCTGGAAATCAACCCCTGCAGGAAAAAGACACAAATGACCATCATTTCACAATATTTGTGACAGTTAAAAATTAAGGCGACTAAGTGTTAGAGAGTCTTACCCAGTGTGGCACTAGTGTTGCCTTTGAACTCGTTCTTACAGAGGCGAAGGAGGAAACTAGACTTTCCCACAGCGGCGTCTCCTGCCAGCACAATCCTGTAAGCCTTCTCAGATGGAGGCTGAGTCACTGCCAAATCATCCTGCTCTTCCTGCACAGATGCATACACATTTGGGCTTTAGACTTTGAGTTTCAGGACTGGGATTAGTTTGAGTGAGTTTAGGATTTAGAATGCCGTGGGTCAAATTTAAGCCTTTATGATACTTTTGGCAAGTGAATCCAGTACCTCTGTGAAGATGGCAGAGAGACATTTCTTCCCTGAAGCATTAACGTCGTCTTTCTGAGCAGGCTTTGATAGAGTCCAGCTCAGAACGGATTCGCTGTCCGACCCAAGCGCAGCCTCTTCTTGCACTTCCAGAACCTGTGAGCGGACACAGCTTATTTTAAAACAGGACTCTGACTGATCCAGAAATGACAGTGAAGAAGGGAGATGCCTTTGAATTATTCATTATCTGTTCATACTTTGTATGCTTGGTTGCCTTTCTTATTCTTATTAAAAGATTTGATTATCTTTTTTATAGATTTTATAAATCACAATCATACAGAACAATTACCTGAAGAAAGTACTGTTGCTGATGAAGATTTATACCCACAACAGCGTGTGGGACTGTCTCTATTTTTTTCATCAGTTTAAGAACATCATCGTATTTAACAACAGCTGCCTGCAAATATTGCTTGACAGGGATCAATTTCCAACGAATCGTTCACAATAAGATCCGGAACGTGTCGAAATCTCTAGCTTTTTAAGGTGTCTCAAAGGGATAGTTCACCCAAAAATTTAATTTATCCCATGATTTACTCACCCTCAAACCATTCTAGGTGTATATGACTTTCTTCTTTCAGACGAACACAATCAGAGTTATATTAAAAAATATCCTGGCTCTTATAAGATTTATAATGGCAGTGAATGGCAAATGAGAATTTGAAGGTCAAAAAAGCGCATCCATCCATTCTAAAAGTAATCCACACAGCTCCAGGGAGTTAAAAAAGGCCTTCTGAAGCGAAGCAATGCGTTTTTGTAAGAAAAATAACTAGCCTAAAATAACTAGCTTCCGGCAGACGACCGTACGCAAGTCGACATGCACTAAAAGAGTAACCTGTGACCCAACGCACAACGCTTTGCATTGCCCTTGGTGATGTAAGGCTTGAATGCAGCTGCTCGGCCATGGAAACCCATTCCATGAAGCTCTCTACGCACTGTTCTTGAGCTAATCTGAAAGCCACACAAAGTTTGGAGGTCTGTAGCTACTGACTCTGCAGAAAGTTGCCGACTTCTGCGCACTGTGCACCTCAGCATGCGCTGACCCCGCTCTGTGATTTTACATGGCCTACCACTTCATGGCTGAGTTGCTGTTGTTCCCAATTGCTTCCACTTATTAATATAATACCACTTTATAATACCACAAACAGTTGATCGTGGAATATTTAGTAGTGAGGAAATTTCACGAATGGACTCATTGCACAGGTGGCAACCTATCACGGTACCACGCTTGAATTCACTGAGCTCCTGAGAGCAACACATTCTTTCACAAATGTTTGTAGAAGCGCCTGCTTGCCTAGGTGCTTGATTTTATACACCTGTGGCCATGGAAGTGATTGGAACACCTGAATTCAATGATTTGGAGGGGTGTCCCAATACTTTTGGCAACATAGTGTATATTGGGCACATTTACTGACACCATACCTCTGTATCTGATGTGTCTGCAGACACAGTGGTGGTGGTGTTGTCCTCTGCTTGGAAGTTCAGGAAGGAAGATCTCACATGCTCATAATCGTAGCCGTTATTTGAGCGCAGGGTAGACATGCCGCTGTCCACACAGCTGTCGGGGAGGCTGTCTTCCTCACAGCTGCGTCTGCGCATGGGGTCGCACAGGGCCAGGGCCAGAGATTCACAGCTCGGTCTGCGACCCTCCATCAGCCGAAAATGATGATCATAGTCCTCGTCCGCACATGTGTTAAAGCACCTAAGGAAGTATTCATTACTATAATCTATATTTGCATTAATGCAGTGGTTTAATACTAAGGTTTAGAGTTTAAAATGTGTGATCAAAATCAAAGCATTGCAATAGGGTTCTACATTTTACAGCATGTAGCAAAGACCTCAACTCTAAAGTTAACTGCAAATACCTATGCAAATGTCTTACCGATCAAAATGGGAGGAACAGATATTCTTTCTCGTGGTCATGTAAACTCCAGGTGAGAGTCCACTAACACGCTGTAAGAGAAAAAAAATATGTCTAGAACAAAATCGGTCTGTCCTAGTAGATAAGCAGAAATGTCAATACAGTTAAGTTGAACCCTAATCCATGTCTCTTAAAAAACACACACAGCCATCAAAGAATTACCCTGATCAGCAAGCATTGCTCTCAGATAGCGTAATCTATTTTACAACATAATTTACAGGCTTTGGACACAAAGGGTTCAGGAGAGGTTCTTACTTGAGTCTTATTCTTGCTCTGACTGTTCTCCAAGGCTGCTCGCAGACTGTCATTACTGTCATGGAGCTTTCTGTTGGCTGCCCTGGACATGGAAAACAAGAACAACAAAAACAATAAAGCAACAAACCAAAACTAAACTAAATATACTGGACTTCTACCAAGAACCAACTTTACTAAAATCAAGTCCCGCCCTAAATTTTTTCTTGTTCAGGAAGCCGTTTCACTCTGCTATACATCACAATAGGGAAGAAAAGACTATCGCAAATACAAAGTTCTGTCATGAAACTCTAGATGGAGCTAATAGGTCCTTAACGCAACTGTACGCAACTACATTTTTAACTTAAATTTGCCACCTGAGAGTTAGGCAATAAATACATACATACATGAAAATACATATTTTTTTAACAGTTGTATATACAGTACATAATGCACACATCTATATATAAGTGTACTGACCTAGATGTATATTACTTTAACGTTTTTTAATGTTTAATTTTTTATTCTTATTTTTCTTAATCTTAATTTTTTAAATGTTCTTTCTATCCTCTTGTGTAATGTATGTATGTATGTATGTACCCAGAGCTCCTGAAAACCACAACAAATTCCTAAAAAAGCTCATTCTGATTCTGATTCATTCTGATTCTAAAGTTTTTACTAGAATTGAATTTACAGTGTTTGGGCATGTTTTCTATTTTCACAAAGAACTTGGGTAACACTTTACAATAAGTATACAGAAGGGCCGTAACCACCATAGACATTGAGCGGGACGATTCCTCTCCAATAATTAAAAATGACCAAATTGTCCCCCCCAATATTTAAAATTAAGCAGCGCTCTGTATGTTGTTAGGATGACAAAAAGGTTTAAAAGTTTAAGTCTGGTCTGCCTTAGCTGTCTAACAGCATTCGTCAATGTCAAAATGATTGAGATGGCCAATCAAACCATAGTAGATGGGGTTGAAAGAGCATGAGGTAGGAAGCGAAACATTTAATACGTCAACTGTTTTGAGACAGAAATGTCAAGAGATCGACTTTTTTCCTGAAATACGGCCGTTTTGAATTGAAAATATGCATTTACGTGATTCATAGAATTCCTAACTGAGTGTGAAGAAACAAGAAACGTTTTACGTGTTTGACATATTAGGCATACAAATAAAAGTACATATGTTTGCAAATATATAAGAGTTCAAAATGATTATTTCCCAACTAGAATTAGACCTAGAATTTCCTTCACTGTTCTGTTTCTAAAGGCTTTAAAAAAATGGGTCCCCCCCCAATGTTCAAGACATGGTTACGGCCTTGGTATACAGTAATAAAGAACTTACAAATAATTTGCATACAGATATGTCTCTACATTGTTTATATATTACCCTAGTGACAAAAACCTATACCAAAATGTATTTAAAATACATTTATTTCATACTAAGTATAATACAAATGCATTAACATATTTACTGACATATCGTTTGAGACTTAGTGATATAAATATATAATTAAACATTATGCTTTTTATGCCAACCTTTATTAGACATTAACTGCACTAGTATTAAGTGTTCCTTAAAAAATGTGTGTGTGTGTATGCGTGCTTAATGTATTTGTAAACATTTTAAGCAACACTGAATATGAATGCAGTTAATGTCTAATAATGTTTGGTTTAAAGCAATTAATTAACGGCATTTTCCCATTTTCTGTGACCTAAACTAATTTCTCAATTGAGAAATATTTACTCCTAATAACCAGTTAACAAATCCTTTACCACAAGCTAATTAAACAATAATTGTGTTAATTACAGTGACAATCAATGAAGAAATCACTATTTGTACATAGTCGAATAATATATTAACAATATAGAAACTACAATATATTAAATATGAATTAACTATAAACCAATAGTTTGTTAATTGATTTTACTTTATTACTGTATACTTATTATAAAGTGTAACCAGAACCTGCAAGTGAATCCCAAAACTGTCTTTTAAACAGCTTTTTAAAAAAAACTTTTTTAGACAATATCTGCTGTTAGCAGGTTTCTAGCTGTGCTGGAGTGTCATTTCCAGCTGTTTCATGTAGTGCTGTGCTGTGTGTGTTCAACTCACTGAAGCACCTCGATCTGTCTCTCCAGGTTATGTCTCTCCTCAGAAAAGCACTTCATAAGAGCCTCATCTCTGCACACAAATCAAATCAACAAAGTTTAATATATATATATATACACATACACACAGTAAGCACAAGATGACTTTCGTTGGTTTAACCTAATGCAGTCAGGTTGATTCAGGATGTATTTGATGGGTTCCCTGACAACGTTTTTTACACTGTAATACTCATTATACTATGGGACACTCTGGGACACTCACACACAAGTAAACTGCGCTCTGTTTTGCTGTTACTAGGTGACAAGGTTCAGACATTCCTGTGCAGTGTAATGTGTGACACCAGGATATCCTGCTCTGACGATTTCAGCACAGCAAACAGTCACAAAACCTGTTTACAGCTGCTCATGCGGGGGAACGAAATTTGTTCTTTCATTATTGACATTGCCATATCCAATAGGGAGTGTTAGAATCAGAAGAGAATCACTTCAGAATGCATATTTGATAGGGTTCTTAAAAATTCCTGGTCTGAGGATCTGAATTCAAAGGGTTTATTACATATTCATCAATAACTAAGTCAACTGTGAATGCTGAGATGCAACACACACACACACACACACACACACACACACAGATGTTCAGTACCGTTCAAAGTTGATGCTTTGGTCTGTGAGTTCACTCTTCAGAGAGTCCAGCTCACTCTGCAGGAACGCAACATTAGTGTGGGACTCCAAAAGCTCCTGTTTCAACTTCTGGTTTTGCTGAAAAAGAGAAACAAGATAAAAACATATTATACACATTATACGCCCAGCCAAAGTCACTGTTTCGATTTAAATAGGCAAATGCTTAAGAGTGTATGATTGGATTATTATTGCAGTGATTATTATGTTTCTAGCATGTTATATGTTTGGCATCAGTCCTAATTGATGGAGTGTGTAGCTTTTCATTTCTTTAAACAACCATGTAGGAAGACACATCATGGCCATATTCCAGGATGACAATGTCAAGATTCATCAGCTCAAACTGTGAAAGAATGGTTGTGAGGGAGCATGAAGAATCATTTTCACATGAACTGGCACCTCTGAGTCCAGTTCCATCCCTCTCGGTGGAAATAACATCACAATATTTATTTACATCAAGAGGTACATCCATTTTTGGTCAGATTAACAGTATTCAAGCCCCAATGGGGTTTTGATTATAAAGTTTAACATCAGCTCAATGGTGTAAGCAGATTATATGATATACGAAATTTCAACGTAATGCCGCCAATCCAATAACGTTAACACCAGCTCGAAATTCAGTATGAACACATGGGAGTCTAGCCTGGTACACAGCTTATAAAGGATCATGTTTTAATTAAGGTCTTTGTAATGTATTTGTGCGTTAAAAGTACAATTCCGGCAGCGAAAACAATGCTGAACTAAATGAAGATAAATGCTTAAACTTAAAAAATGTACTTAAGCAGAATAAAAAATACTTCACTTCTGTCCGCCTCTGAATATCATACATAATTTTTGTTGGTCTATTAGGATTCGAATAGGAGTTATACCAGCATTAGCTCATTGTTCTGTCGTTTCAGTGCTGAGGTTTCCTCTTTGAGGCTGGTACTCCTGTTCTGGTTTTCGATCTAAATAAAAAAAAAAAAACCTTGTTTCAAAGCAGCTTCAACAGGAAAATAACAGTGTTAATGCTGCAAATCTCATCAATTTCAGCTATAAGCAGCTCTATAGAAGACAATGGAGTCATTTTCCAGCTCAATTCAACCTGCAGTTCTCATCTGATAGTGTCAGTGCAGTCAAATCGCTAATATAACTCAATATTAATTGTCTATTAAACCCTAAACTTTATACAGATAAAACTAAGCCCGTTGTTAGCATAAGTTAGTAGGAGTCAGTCACCATCTGCAGAGTCTGTATCTTCTGCTGAAGTTCACAAATCTGAGACTCGTACTGGTGTTTCATGCTACTCAGTGTCGCCTCTGCTTTTTTAGACTCCTGGGGAAAAATGACAGAAACCATATGCTAGGGTTAAAAATAATACAATTTTATAACATTATAAGGACAAAAAAATATATACACTAAGTAAAATGGATGAGTTGGATTGAAATAAACTAAAGACCTAAAAAACTCCATAAAATAATACATCAAGACAATTAAAGGAACAAAAGGCTGCAGAATGTATTCATAGGTACAAATTCTTGTCACTTTTTACAGGAACTTGAACAGGTGCAGTTGAACAAACAGTAGGTTAATTTTACATTACATAACGTGAGAAGTCGTGGAACACGGGTCTAAGATAAGGAACAAGAACAAACACAGGACTGTCGAAGACTGTCTGCACTAAAATGGGACGTCATGGATAAATTAAGCCTTGAATGTGATCCAAGACACTCACATGATTTAGCTGGATCCTAGATCATAGCAAACACCTGTGCCAATTCATTTAGAGTTGTGCATGTCAACTCCTAACTCACAATAAACAGAGCGCTGTATCCATAGAAACAATGCAAATATGAACACTGAAGTAATATATAATCAATTACAATTTTCATGCTTGATTACAGTGACAATGAAAGAGATGTATTTCTGGACTACAGATAAGGGTTGCCTGCAAAAAACATTAAAATGTTTGGTAACATTTATTATATATTATATTATATTATATTATATGTTCAGCATATTGCATCTAAATGGATTACACAATTAATTGTTAGAATAATATTGAGTAATTCTGTTGTAAATGTCAGTTCATAACCAGTTAAATGTCAGTGTCGATTTTTGTGATAACTTCAAATTTGGAACAAAACTTAGTTTAGGTTAGACATATGGCTCTGATTTTTGAGCAATTTTAGAGTCCATTTTGTCAAATATATATATATTGTATAAAATAAAAAATGTTTAGTTCAGTAAAAAAAAATTCAAACTTTTTTACACTTTCCTTAATGATGGGTCATGTGTGGGTAATTTAGGTGCTTTCTGCCCTAAGTGAAAGTGAAATGAGATTTCACTGGGTGAGGACAGTTAAAAAAAGAAATCTAAACAAAGACTGTGTAAGATAATGTGAATTGCTTTGAGAGAATATATCTTGAATTAAGTTTTTTCTGTAGCTTATCTACAAATTTGCTGGAAAATGTATTAAATATAATTCTGTTTAATAATAAATACATTTACTTGAGCAGCTTGAAATTGTATAAGCTTGTTTTCAGAAAATATATTTGTATAAATATTTTTACTGGAAAACAAAACAAAAAATACTGATTAAGAAATATATGCATTTCCAGTAAAATATGTATTAAAGGAAAATTAAATTGTTTAGGACTTCCGGTTAGGGCAGTGGTTCCCAAGGGGTACGTGAGGTGACAGAGGGGGTACACATTAGGAACACCATACTAATACTGTGTTTGACCCCCTTTCGCCTTCAGAACTGCCTTAATTCTACGTGGCATTGATTCAACAAGGTGCTGAATGCATTCTTTAGAAATGTTGGCCCATATTGATAGGATAGCATCTTGCAGTTGATGGAGATTTGTGGGATGCACATCCAGGGCACGAAGCTCCCGTTCCACCACATCCCAAAGATGCTCTATTGGGTTGAGATCTGGTGACTGTGGGGGCCATTTTAGTACAGTGAACTCATTGTCATGTTCAAGAAACCAATTTGAAATGATTCGAGCTTTGTGACATGAGGATGGGTACATGGTGGTCATAAAGGGATGGACATGGTCAGAAACAATGCTCAGGTAGGTCGTGGCATTTAAACGATGCTCAATTGACACTAAGGGGCCTAAAGTGTGCCAAGAAAACATCCCCCACACCATTACACCACCAGCCTGCACAGTGGTAACAAGGCATGATGGATCCATGTTCTCATTCTGTTTACGCCAAATTCTGACTCTACCATCTGAATGTCTCAACAGAAATCGAGACTCATCAGACCAGGCAAAATTTTTCCAGTCTTCAACTGTCCAATTTTGGTGAGCTCGTGCAAATTGTAGCCTCTTTTTCCTATTTGTAGTGGAGATGAGTGGTACCCGGTGGGGTCTTCTGCTGTTGTAGCCCATCCGCCTCAAGGTTGTGCGTGTTGTGGCTTCACAAATGCTTTGCTGCATACCTCGGTTGTAACGAGTGGTTATTTCAGTCAAAGTTGCTCTTCTATCAGCTTGAATCAGTCGGCCCATTCTCCTCTGACCTCTAGCATCAACAAGGCATTTTCGCCCACAGGACTGCCGCATACTGGATGTTTTTCCCTTTTCACACCATTCTTTGTAAACTCTAGAAATGGTTGTGCGTGAAAATCCCAGTAACTGAGCAGATTGTGAAATACTCAGACCGGCCCGTCTGGCACCAACAACCATGCCACGCTCAAAATTGCTTAAATCACCTTTCTTTCCCATTCTGACATTCAGTTTGGAGTTCAGGAGATTGTCTTGACCAGGACCACACCCCTAAATGCATTGAAGCAACTGCCATGTGATTGGTTGATTAGATAATTACATTAATGAGAAATTGAACAGGTGTTCCTAATAATCCTTTAGGTGAGTGTATATATCTCGTCTGTGGAAGGCGTAGGACCATAAAATGTTCGTCCAATCATTGCATTCAGTCCAAATGCAATGATACAATGTCCTACCTGTCTGTCAGAGTATGCATTTCCATACCTCCGCTTGTGCAGACATCACACGTCATCAGCGCGCTTCATGCTATGCAGAGTTAGACAGACGTCAGTCACCGAGCACCGCAACTGAAACAGCAGTCGCCTTTACAGTTCCTCCTGAACCAAAACAACCAGCTTATGCTGCGTTCACACCATAACTACTGTCATTTGGAAGAGATAGAAACCTGTGACGTTATAATCAGAGCGCTTTGTGACTTTATACGTTTCAATCGCAACAACACCGAAATGAACCTGCAGCAGTCAGGGGGTACAGGTCAGTTGTTTATGTTCATAATTATTGTAACGTTATCTGCTTTGAGACATGACGCTTTTGTTTGCTCCCTGCTGTACGTGTTCATGTGTTTTGAAGGAGGCGTGGCTTTGGAGACGCTCTGAATAGCTTGTCGCTATTGCTAGCCTCTCCAAAAATTGCCTACACTACCTTTCATTCTTATTAAAGGCAAAATTTGTTTATTTATTTTATTATCATTATTTTTTTCTCTGGCAATTTGTTCTGAGTTTGTTGGGGTGGGATTAAAAATGTAAAAAGAGAAAAAGCAGTGTCTCTGTACAAATGATCACATTTGCTCTTGAAAATAAAAAAAATTATGCAAAAAAAATAATAAACTGATTAAATAAAAAATGAAATTATACAAAATTAACTAAAACTAAATGATGGGAACCCCTTAAACATTCTATATTTGAAGCGCCTGACTGAACCCTTTACGGTTCTATATAGAACCTATTCTTTTAAGAGTATATATTACTCCTGAGGTTAGATCAGCCAAGTCTCCTCACCTGTAGACGTGTGTTTCTTTCTGCAGTGTGGATGCGGTGATCCATCTCTTCCTCCATCTCACTCAACTGTATAGCCGACTGATCCTGAGCTCTGAACAAACATCCCATAACACACATTAGCCATCACATATGCAATAATATGCAATACTCTTAATGAAATAGTTCACCTAAACTTTCTTTCTTCTGTGGAACACAAAAAAGTTTTGGTTACCACTCACCTCCACTGTATGGACAAAAAAAAATTGTTCCAGAGAAGAAAGACAGTTACACAGTTTTAGAATGACATCAGGGTGAGCAAATGATGACAGAATTGTAACTACATGTAACGTGCAACAAAGACATTTTAAAATAAAGTGTTATTGAAAAGTTCTTAAAAAACCTTTTATGACAATTTCCGGGTGCACCTCCTGCATTTACACATGATAGTCACAACTCTGCACTGTGTACAAGGTCTGCATGTAATACTACCTGCCTGCTCGAATCAGTGGACAACAATTATAAAAGAATGTTATATTCTCTAGTTCTTTTAAAAAAAATTATGTATTGTTCCTTTAAAGAAACCAGAAAACAACATCCTGATCTTAAGAATAAGGGTGTGTTCACACTTACCAGGTTTGGTTTGATTAAAATGAACTCTGGTGCAATTGTTCTATTAGTGCGGTTCATTTTAAAGGAACATGCCGACTTTTTGGGACTTTAGCTTATTCACTGTATCCCCCAGAGTTAGATAAGTCCATACATACCATTTTTATCTCCGTGCGTGCCATAACTCTGTGTGACGCACCCACAGCTAGCCTAGCTTAGCACAAAGACTGGAGGTAAACGGCTCCAGCTAGCCTACTGCTCAATAAGTGACAAAATAACGGAAACATTTTCCAAAATTTTTTCAGGGAGCAACATTTTTCAGGCGCTGCATAGTATCATTGCGCCTGCTGCACCCATGGTACCCATAGTTCCTTTTATTATTATTATGATTATTACACAGGAATGAGAGTGCAGTTTCTAGCCATATCGGTCTAGAAAATCGCAACTTTTCATTTTCCGTCGGTCTTAGTACACGATGTTACTATACACATCACAACATGTAAATAGGAAAATGTTGGCGTTATTTTGTCCTCTTTATACTCTCCTCCCATACATACTGCATCTGAAAGGGAAACTCCTACAAATTGTGCATATGCAATAAGGTCAGCTGCGAAAATAACCCTGTCCACGCTTTTCAGCGCTAATTTATCACCGAGCGTCTTTAGTAAATCCTGACAGTAGTTTTTTTTAAGCCAAAAGAGGGTAAATTTGCAATGGCGCAAGCTGTTAGTAAATCTGGCCCTTGAACTGCACAGAACCATTTAGCAACTTAAGAACCCTAAACAGCCAAAAATGGTTCTTGACATGAAGATGCTGCAAAGAATTTCTGAAGATTTCAACTGCACCCAGTTTCTATGTAAAATAAGCTGAAGGAAACTGGCCACAAGAGTATGTAGCCTATGTGCACGAGTGTGTGTACCTCTTTACAGCAAGTGCCAGATGTTCCATTTCGGTGTTCAGTATTCGGATCTCTTTGATAAAACTAAGGAGAACTCTTTCATACTGAGGGACCATTCTGGGCTCCGTCAAACTGATGTTCTGGTACAGAGTTGATACCTGGTCAATCCTACACACATAAAAACAACACCAAGCTATTAAAACTAAAGAAAGATTAATCTGGAGTAATTATTCACAGAATGTATGTAAACCTCAAGCATTAAAACTATTGTGACATAATGAAAGATCTCGGCATACACATTTATGGAAAACATCTATGCATCTTGTTGGGTTGTTGAGGCTAAACAGGGTTCAACTTAAGGACAATCATGTGTTTTTCAGGCAATATTCAATCCAATGGAGTCCAATAAATTGGTGCCAGGTTGTTAATAACGGCATGTTTTTCAGCCTTATGACTTTGCTGTTCTCGATTAAGAAGTAACACTTGTGGCATCAGATGCTATGGCTGATGAATGAAATAAGAGAGGTATTGATAGTCCACAACTAATCAGTGTTCTGTTGATATTAGCGTGGCATGACGGTGATGTGTCTCATGTCAAGCCTCGGGCTAGAATCAACTCCACCATCCTGTCATGAGAAACATCAAACTCCATTTTAATGAGGACCGACATCAACCAAACAAGAGCTAAAAGTCTCATGACTTGAACAATTTAAGTTGTACAATTGATTTCATGATTTAGAATATCAGCTTTCACCACAAATATGAAACAAATACAATCTCCCCCAAAAAGTTAGAATAAAACAAGGATGTTTTCAACATTTTATCAGCCGCATTTAGGGGAATAATTTCACATATTTCTACATATACAGTATATGGATACCTGTACATTGTGGTAAATAGGTGGCAGTGTACCTGTTTGGATATTTGCACAGGCTGATAACCAAAACTAGGTCATATATATATATATATATATATATATATATATATATATATAGTTATTGTAGTTGTCCCTTTCAATTTGATATGCGATACTTTTCTTTATTTTAACATTTCAGCCTACAATAAAGATATGTTAAATTTGTTTAGTTGCAGTCCACCAAACATAGAAAAAACAGTATAGCTGCATTGCTGATCACACACTTTAAAAAAATATATGGCATATATGGTTCCATGAAGAACCTTTAACATCCAAACTCTTAAGGTTCTGTATTGGCATCAATGGTTCCATGAAGACTTCCATTCCACAAAAGGTTCTTTATAGTGGACAAATGTTCTTTGGATAATTAGAATGTTTAGTACACTAAGAAAAAAAGGTTCTTTTAGGAACTGCTCGCTGAAAGGTTATGTCATCGCTGCGGAAAAAAAAAAAACCTTTTGGAACCTTTATGTTGGGAAAAAAAACCCAAACAAAGCTGTCAGACCGGAAGGATCAAGCCAGATAATAACACCTAGGGTAAATTTAAAACATGGTGAGATGGTGTTTAGCTATTATGCCACCCGCAGCTGGAACCAGCTTCCAGAGGATGTCAGATGTGTCCCAACGGTAGCTTCATTTAAATCCAGATTAAAACACATCTGTTAAAACACATCACACTGATTCTGTGCTGTACAGGTCGCACTGCACTGTTCTTTTATTTTTAAACCCCTTTTTTCCCTTTTATGTCCCTCATATTCATTTTAATGTAAAATTAAATCTTATTTAATTTTAAATAATGTATTGTTTTTTTTTTACTTTTATTGTATATCTTTATATTTCTTATTAAACTTTTTATGATTGCTATTTTTTTTTCTTCTGTAAAGCACTTTGAATTACCACTGTGTATGAAATATGCTATATAAATCAATTTGCCTTGAATATATTTTGTGGGGGTTTTGTGTCATGTTAGAAAAAAAATAGCAAGAACTTCCTTTAAGAAAATTTCCATTAGGATATTTTAAAGTTGACTCCAATTACAAAATCCAGTAGGAATCTTAGTCATTTTCTTATTCATTCCTTTATACTAAACGTCATTAATAAAAATAAAAATAAAAATAAAAAAGAAACAGTTGAAGGCAATCATAGAGGGATATAAATGAGTTTTAAAACCCATATGTTCTTTAAACTTCTTTTGTTAAATTCCTATGTCCTAATGGGATAATAATCAGGAGGAATATTATGAAAAGTCACATAATCATAAGAAAACCTTTTTGTTTTGTTAACTTGGTTTTGTGTTATGTTGCAGTCGTATTAAATAATTCCCATTAGGAACTTTAAGGATACATTTAATTAATGGAATTCCTTATAGGAATACTGTAGAATATTCGTAACGTTTTTTTCAGGGTTTTGTTGACTGAGGTCATTTTACAGCTTTCTGGCACAGCCAGCCAGGTGTTTTACCTGGGGATGAATTTGAGCTGCTCTCCCAGACGGGATTTAAAATCTTCCAGGGCGGCAGAGAAACTTTCCCCGGCGTGTTCGCTGCTCATCTCCTCGTCTTTCAACAAGTGTGACTCTTGAAACCCGTCCATAAATTCCTCCAGATTGATCGTGCCGTCTTTGTCGGTGTCAAGTCTGGAGAAGATCGCATCCATCTCGGTGGACCGGACCTTCAGATCGGAACATATTTTCACAAACTCCCATTTCTCAATGCGTCCCGAATGATCCACATCACAGGCGTGGAAGAGCTCGAGGAGTCTCTCCTTTTGCGCGTCAGACCCCATGGCTGCTCTAGAGAGATGTTATTTAGAAAACATTATGAGAGTGACTTTTTAAAGTGAGTAGACCTTGTGCTATCGTGCTTGTACATTGACAACTTCATGAGTTCAGTGAGTGAAGTAAACGCCCCTTACACAAACTGCGCCGAGTAAACAAGCTCGCTCAACTTTGAGGCGTTTAGTTTGCCGCGGCGCGTCACGCTTACAAAATAGGCCTACTTAACAAATACCAGAAAAGATTGTTTACCGTACAAGCAACTCACGTTTAGCATTTTACTCCTGGATGCCACACTAATAATTGCCCGGATGTTACAGTAGACCTACCTGTCCCCTTTTGACACTTTTCACTAAAAGGGTAAAAAGCAAAAACTTTTTTTCAGTAAAGTATCAGTAAAATAAGGTTAACATCAACAGTTAGCTTTATATGAACTTCTGGCCTATATGCAACCCTGTTATCAATATTTTCGACATGTAGAAATACAATTTTCAAAGTAGTTTTAATATTTTATGGTAAAATAAGCAAATATTATAATCATTATAATATTTTTTTTTTAATTTATGCTTTTATCCAGTGTTCAAATTACAAACAGTCAAGTCAGCTTTATTTATATTGCACTTTTTACAATGCAGATTGTTTCAAAGCAAAGTTAAGCAAAATAATGCAACAGAATTTGATTTGGCTGTACAGCCGCTCTGGAGAAAATGGTGATGTCATCAGCTCATTTCAATTATCATATAGTGTCAATGCGGGCAGATCAGCCTAGTTGAAAATCTAGTGTCCCCAACTGAGCAAGCCAAAAGCCAAAGGCAACGGTGGCAAGGAACCAAAACTCCTACAGTGGCCAGAATGGAGAAAAAAACCTTGGGAGAAACCAGGCTCAGTCGGGGTGCCAGTTCTCCTCTGGCCAACGAACAAACAGTGTATGATTATGATTCTGGCAACATTACAGGTCAGAAGTCATATTAGATCAATAGATATTAGAAAGATTATTCGAAAGATTGGAGTCGTCACGCCGGAGACGGGTTTAATGAGGATGTCGTGTCAATGCAGCATTTACAGGGTGGAGTTTAATTGACACGGTCTCTGCAGACATTTCAGGAATGCGTTGGTCATGTCTAGCGCAGGTCCACCATCTGATCTAGATATGGCCCGGATCCGGCTGACTGCAGTAAACCTTGGATAAACAGAGAGACTAACATTAGCGTAGATGCCATTCTTCTTATGCTTATGATGTAACGAGTACATCAGGTGTTATGGGAAGTGTTCCCGGTTCCGGCTGACCTAGTTAATGCAGCCTAACCATCATTTAATTGATTTGAATAATATAAATTGATAATGTTTTATGTGTATGCCATAGTAAAGAGATGTGTTTTTAGTCTAGATTTAAACTGACAGAGTGTGTCTGCTTCCCGAACAATGCTAGGAAGACTGTTCCAGAGTTTAGGTGCTAAATAGGAAAAGGATCGACCGCCTGCAGTTGATTTTGATATTCTAGGTATTATCAACTGGCCAGAATTTTGAGACTGCAACGTGATGGAGTATAATGCGTTAAGAGCTCGCTCAAGTACTGGGGAGCTAAACCATTTAGTGCTTTGTAAGTAATTAGCAAGATTTTAAAATGTATGCAATGTTTAATAGGGAGCCAGTGCAGTGTTGACAGAACCAGGCTAATATGGTCATACTTCCTGGTTCTAATAAGAACTCGAGCTGCTGCGTTTTGGACCAGCTGCAGTTTATTTATTAAGCGAGCAGGGCAACCACCCAGTAGAGCATTACAATAATCTAGCCTTGAGGTCATGAACGCATGAACTAACTGTTCAGCATTTTGCATTGAAAGCATATGCCGTAGTTTAGATATATTTTTAAGATGGTAGAATGCAGTTTCACAGATGCTAGAAACGTGGCTTTCAAATGAGAGATTGGTATCAAAGAGCACACCCAGGTTCCTAACTGACGACGAGGACTTGACAGAGCAGCCATCAAGTGTTAGACAGTATTCTAGGTTACTACTTGTGGAGTTTTTTTTGTCCAATAATTAAAAATTCAATTTTTTAGTTGCAGGAAATTACTAGTCATCCAATTTTTTATATCAGCTATGTATTCCTGTCACAGTGTGTTCTGGGTTATGTTTCATGTTCTTAGTTTATGTTCACTGCCATGTTCACTATCATGTTTCTTAGCTTGGTTTGTTCACAGCCATGCACTTCCTGGTCTTGTCATGTGATTTCCATGCCCTCATGTGTTCTTGTGTCATGTCATTGGTTCATTGTCTCGTCAGTGTTCACAGGTGTCCCTCATCTTGTCATTAGTCTCAGTGTATTTAAACCCTCATGTTTGCCATGGTCCTGGTTGAGTAGTGTTTGTTCCCTGAAACCTGCTGTTGTTGAGTGTCTGTCATGGTTTAGTCAAGTCTGTTCATGGATCAAGTCTGTTTCAAGTCATTGTTTGCTGTATCTGTTCACCTTGTAAATAAACTGCTCTTGGGTTCATCACATCAACTTGCCTCCAGTGGACTCACGTTAAAATTCCTTTAATCTTGTGAATTGGCAAATTTTGTCAGGGCGTGAAGATATTACATTAGACAACAATTGTGTTACTCCCTAAAAAAGTAACTAATTGCATTACTTAGTTACTCTTAATAAAAAAAAGTAATGCCACCCAAAAATGAAAATTATCCCATGATTTACTCAACCTCAAGCCATCCTAGGTGTATATGACATTCTTCTTTCAGATGAATACAATCGGAGTTATATTAAAAATGTCCTGGCTAATCCAAGCTTTATAATGGCAGCCCAAGATTTGAAGCAAAAGATATCTAGCTTTTGCCAGACCACCTTCCGTATTCAATTCACAAAGAAAGTGTGTAACGCCTCTCAGTTCAAAACGCTTATGCTACGTCTGACGTCATATGTCACAGCAGTTGCGCTTTTTCCGTAAGTTGAATAAGTAAGGCGGTCTGGTGGGAGCTAGATATTTTGCTTGTGTTAAATATGGATATTTTTCTTACACAAGTGCATTGATTTGCTTCAGAAGGCCTTTATTAACCCCTGGAGCCGTGTACAGTATGTTTATGAGGGATGGATGCACTTTTTTTGGGCTTCAAATTTTGGCCTGCCATTCACTGCCATTATAAAGCTTGGAAGAGCCAGGACATTTTTTAATAGAACTCCGATTGTATTCATCAAAAAGAAGGTCATATACAGTATACCTAGGATGGCTTGAGGGTGAGTAAATCTTTTCATTTTTGGGTGAACTATCCCTTTAAGTGACTTTTGCATTACTTTATTCCAACTGGGTTGCTTGTTTGATTTTTAGTAATAAATAAACAAAAGTTAAATTTTTGGCATATGGAAAGGCCCTTTCACACCAAAAGTGAAATAAATAAGCCTTCTTTTGGATTACAGAAGAATGGACGCAGGAGAAAAAAGTTTCACAATATTATTTTAGCAATAAAAACAAAAAAATGATATGTGTAAATGTTAAATGTTAAAAGGTCAAAAGCAAATACATTAGTTAATAAAGTGAGATTAAATGGTGTATTTGTGTAATTTAACATATATTTAATTATTGTAGGTTTGCGTAATATTCTGAGTTTGCATTTAATGGTTTTTAACCATTTTGAGGAATACTGAATGCGTTTTTGTGCAAGTGAGATGTAAATGCATGTTCATATTTAGTCTAGAACTACAATGACCATCATTTTCACACAGCGCACACAACGCCTCTGCACTTATTCCCGATTTCTCTCAACATGAGGACAGGAGAGCTGTCAATCAGTACATGGGAAAGCAGAGTAACTTGCATTACTCATTTGCAAAAGTAACTCAGATATTTTGTTGTAAATTAAAAAGTAATGCGTTACTTTAAAAAGTAATCTGATTACATAACTCACGTTTGTCTGGTATTTGTCTCAGCATAAGGATTTGAAGATGATAGAAACATCATGCAGCTGCGTAAATGAAGAAGTGCTCAAGGATATTCTTAAATTCCTCTCTGTTGTCAACAACAACATGCACCATCTTCACAATATTCACAGAACTACACCAACCAGCTCTTGCAAGGTTAAACCCTAGTAATGTACTGTGAAAACTGTCTATGCAGTTTAATGCCTGAAACACTAGATGGAGACAAAATATTTAAGACAAACAACCGCCTCCAATTTTGCTGCCAGCTAAACTTAGCCACATATGAGAATTAATTGTATGTGGGTATCTGGTCAAATTATTTTACAAAATAATAACAATATGAATGTTGGCATGAATAAAATGGACAGCTCAGATCTAACAATGTTTTAATGTAGGAACATGAGGAGTCAGCTGTCTTATTTCATGTATCATCCCTGCAGAAATGCATAGTGAATGCAGAATTATTGAGGGTTATAAATTAGAGCATGTCATTGTGCCATTGGTCATGTGAAACATGCCTGGTTCTGTCCACCTTTGCACATTTGAATGCGCATATTGATATCTTAAGATTAACAAGTTATACTAATAAAACATCCTAATATTTTGACCATTATCTAAGAGCATTCTGGGATGCATCATTGAACTTTAAGCCATGGCATCATGCTCATTTTAATATTACATCAGAGGGGGGTGCATCTCACAAAAACTGTCAAAAACATGTCCGCATTATATTGCAAAATCCCAATAGTAAAAGTAAGAATTAATAGTAGTCTGCAATAATGCAAAATGTTAATTCTCATTATTTTATTGTATATAAAATAATTATATATTGTTACCATTTTAATTTGAATAATTATGGTATCTGCTTAATTTATGCTCATTTTAGCTGCAAAAATGATTGTGGTTAATTGTCATTAATTAATGTCACAAAATAAAAGAATAAAATTAATATATTGATGATAAAAAAAATAATTATATATAATTATTGACACTGAAGACTGGATAATGATGCTGAGAATTCAGGAATAAATTATATTTTAAAATATATAAAAATGTAATTGTAATAATTTTCTCAATATTTCACTGTATTTTTGATCAAGTAAATGCAGCCTTGGTGAGACTTCTTTTAAAAACATTAAAAAAAGTACCAACCCCCAACTTTTGAGCGTTAGTGTAATGCACTTTATTTTGTGTTCTTTAATTTTTTAGATTTGAATAGAATAGAATAGACTTTATGTCCCATTTCTAGGAAATGTTTCCATGACACGGCCAGTGCACAACACTGGACTCATATAACATAACATGTAATACTTTTGTGTAAACAAAGTTTTGGAATTGTCTGTTTAATAATTTAACCCGAGTTGGCACAAAATAATGTTTATAATGATTTGATTTACACATCAATATGTTTATATATGGAATATGTCCATACTCATGTGAAACATAGTGTGGCAGCAAAGAATTGTGCTAAGTAAAGTACAGGGAAAGTGTCTCTAAACCCAGTAGAAGAGAGCGAATCAGAGAGGCAGGAAAAGCAGAACGGTACAAGAAAGGGGGTGGACCTGGTGGAGAGACATGTATGATACATCTAGGATGAAAGATACAGAGGGGGAGGGAAAACAGAGAGCGAGAGAGTAAGATGGAAAGTGAGAGAGACCATGCTGTTAGGTAGACAACAAGCCTCAGTTTCTTTCTTGCCATGCTTGGACTGTCAGCATTCTGGACTGAGCCACTCTTAATACCATACGGGAAAACGTTTGAGAGAGAGAGAGAGAGAGTGTTTGTGTGTGCAGCCTGAATGAGTGAGTCAAACCCAATGCACATCACACCTCTGCAATTGTCTGTCCGAACTGTCCTTACTCCTGTGTGGATGTGTGTGTGAGTGCACATTTCTCCATCAGCGTGTCTGTATGCATACCAGACGCATGGCTTGCTCTGCGCAGTCTCTCCGAGCTCCAGTCTAGCGCTCTTTCTGCCTCAGTCTGAGGACCGACACATCCTCTCCCCTCTCGCTGCTGCTTTGCCCTGGATCAACTTTGGCCTCCATGAGTGCAGCTGAGGAAATCCAGCCTCTCCCTGAAAGGTAAGCCAAACCTGGAGTGTCAGAAGAGCAGGCATGTGGGAATGTTTTATCTTATGCTTGATTTATGCTTTTCCAGTCAAAGTTCCTCTGGGACAAATTTCGGGATGCATTGGAGAGCCGGACACTTCCACGACCTTCTAGAGTTTCCCTGATGCACATTTGTTTCATGTGCAAAGCAAAAATAACATAAAATGTAAGAGCTTGAAGTTTTGCACTGAATATTGAATATATAATATAATATAAACAGTAATATTATTACAATTTAAAATGATTTTTTTTTTTTATGTCATTTATTCCTGTGATGGCAAAGCTGAATTTTTCAGCAGCTATTACTCCAGTCTTTAGTGTTATTGTATAGTACAGATAAAGCAGTATGTATGTGTAAGTGTGTGAAAGTGATTTATAACATGCATGAATAATTCTACATTAATTGCTACTGTGTGAAGCATAGTCATTTTGGCCTTGTTTGGAGCTTTCAAAATACTTAAATTAGTTTAGTGTGTAAAGTTATTGATAAAAAGGCTTAATTCCCTAGACAAATGTTGCAACTTGTCTTGTTAGTTTTTTTTAGTTTTTTGTGCAATGACTTCCACATGACATGCTTCTTCAGATGAATGAACATTTTGGCATCTAGCCTGGACGTTGTGACAAACAATGATAGCAAACTGCTTCCTGACTGCTGACGTGCGTCACCATCTCCTATAGCAATATACTTTGAGGGCTTTATATTTAGCCAACCGTTTCAGAGCACAAAACCCTACTTATATCCTGATCTAAATGTTATTGAGTGTGAAGATTACGGTTATTGGCAAAGCAAATCTCTCTTGTCAAAAGTAATTGCTGGATTGGCTCTTCTGGAATCTAATGTCTTCCATTCAGTATTAGATAGGCAACATTACAACAGAGACTTGTTTTGAAATACAAGCAACATGTGAATGTTCATACGAGTATACAAGTAATATAGGCTTTCAAATAATCTAATTTACAAATCCCATTTAAAATGTCGTCTGTTAAAGATTTATTTTTTTAAAGCATTTAATCTCTCATTTAATTTAATTATTTTAAAAAATGTATAAAAATGCCATTTTAAAAAGCAAAAGCAATTATTTTACATTAATGTAAATATGCTGTTTGCTTTTGAGATACAGTAATATTGTGAAATATTATTAAAATTTTAAATTAGTATTTTTATTTCTATTTTAATATTTATTAAAATGTAATTGTAATGTAACGTAAAATGTTCATTCTTGTAAAGGCAAAGCTGAATTTTCAGAAGAAATCATATATTTGTTGCTCAAGAAACATTTCTTATTATCAGAGTTGAAAATAGCTCCCTATCTGACGTGGTGTTGAATGCTGACACTAGGGGTCGCACTTGGGAGCCCCAAACACCTCTGATACTTCACAAAATTCCAATGAGAATTGGCGAGTGGAATTTGCAAGTATTGCTCGCTGCAGAGCATCTGAAGCTCAAGGTTGGAGCTTAACCTGTTTAATGGGTGGAGAGATAGGGTTATGGGTAGGGTTAGGGTGTGGTTAGGGGATGCAGTAGGTCAAGAGAGAGGGGAGCTGGAGGTAATGGCTCTGCAGTGAGTAGCCTCTCGGAATTTGCTCCTCCAGATATACAGGTATAAATGGAGCTGGTGTGCATCCATTCATTCAGATTTGTTCTTCACAGCCGAGCAGTGTTGATGCATTTGCTCTGACATTTCACCTCTGCAAGGAAGCTGATCCGTCTGTATATATGGCGCATCACAGCGGTCTCTCCCACACTGACATAGATAAGTGCAGAGAGTTGGTTGCTTCAGCAAAAAATGAGCAGTTTTCTTGGAAAAAGCAAAACACATGCCATTCCACCTCTGTGTTTCTGATTTCTGTCGATACCTATCAGCGACCGGGATCGCTGCCTCATGTGTCTAGGTCGTTCAAATGCTGAGATAGCTTTCATGGATGAATCATGTTGAATAACCATGGCGATGTTGCGGTCGTGACTCTCCTTTCTGGTTAGAGAGGGAAACACCTCAGCTGCTCCCTGCACTGGTCCTTCTGGCATCCACAAGGTGGCAACAGATAGAGCTGAGGGCGATATGAGGGCAACAAGGGTAATCTTTTGGCTGGGTTAATAACCCATGGGCCTCCTGTTCCTGGTCAGGCACGTTGTGCCCGGTGGAGCTTCTGGATGAGTTCGACATTGCGTCACATGATGCACCTGATTTCTCATTCAGGGCTTTGGATGAGGATGAGTTGTCGGATTAGGATGAGGTCCAAAGTCACTGCGGTACAGTCACATCCCAGGGGAGCTCAATCTTGCAGTGGACACACTGTCACAGCAAGTGGAGACTCATTAAAGACTGCGCTTCTGAATACACTCACTTCCATCAAGAGGGTGGGGGACCTGCAGGCGTGCTTTGAGTTAGGTCCGGCGTATTTGTAATCCTGAGACCTGACCGGGCTACATGCCCAAAGTTCCCACTACCCCTTTTAGGGATCAAGTAGTGAACTTGCAAGCGCTGCCTCAAGACGAGGCAGACCCAGCCTTACTGTTGCTGTGTCCAGTACGCTTCCTGCATATTTACTTGGACCGCACACAGAGGTTTAGAGACTCTAAGCAGCTCTTTGTCTGTTTTGGGTGACAGCAGAAGGGGAAGGCTGTCTCCAAACAGAGGTTTAGCCACTAGATCGTAGGTGCTGTAGCCTTGGCATATCAGTCACAGGGAAACGTGCTCTGCCCCTTTGGAATCTGAGCACATCCTCCTGGCACTAGCCAACGGCGTCTCCCTAACAGATATCTGCAGAGTGATGGGCTGGGCGACACCTAATGCCTTAATTAAAAACAGAAAAGGTCAAGGAAGTCCGGCCTACAATTCCCATTGTAAGTACAGTCCTTCAGTCCCCAAATGGTACAAGTGAATATGTGGCTTACGTAGTGTGCTGGGTAGGTTACGATGTCACAAGTGCACCACCGGCACACAGTGGTTTGCTGACATATGCATCGCCAGAACCTCGTAACTCAGTTCAAATTCCACTCACCAATTTTCATTGACCTTTTCTGAAGTGTTCAGAGATGTTTGGGGCTCGCAAGTGCGATCCCTAATGTCAGAATTAGACACCACGTCTCATTCCCTTCATCAGGGAACAGAGGTTACAATAGTAACCGAGACATTTTCCTGCTTGAGTTTGAGTTTTCAGGATTCTTTGATGAACATTTATTTGAAATATTTTGTAATATTATAATGTCCTTACTGTCACTTTTGATCAATTGAATGTACCATTGCTGATTTAAAGTATTAATTTTCTAACTTACTGACCTCAAACTTTTTAATACAAATTAAATGTACACTTTTGTAATATAATGCATTTCCTCATGACCAGGGCTGATGTTGTTTCTGCTGTTTCATGTGATGTCACCACAGAATGACGGCATGAGCTTATTACAGGAACAGGCCCCCTGGAATAACCCGGGTTCGAGGGTTTGCTCAAGGGCACAATAGTTTTGACTTATGGCTCACTTCTTGGGGGCATCCATATTAAATACCTCAATTGTACTGAGATCAGGTTAATTTAGCCTTGACCACTGTCCACAGTTCACCACACATATTGCTTTCAATTTATGATGAAAACCGCGTTGTCTCATCTAGCCACACAACCTTTTCCTAAATAAGTCATTATTATGCTATTTGGCAAACACCAGATATGATTATTAGGCTCCAAAATGCAATGCAATGCAATGCAAAAAAACAAAAAAACAAAAAACGATGCAATAGAAGATCCATTTTAAGTTTCCCCAAAAAACATTCAGTAAAGATCTGAGTGAAATTATCAGTAAATAAATTATCTATAGAACCTTATGCAATGGAAAGGTTCCATGGATGTTAAAGGCTCTTCATTGAACCAAGGATGCAAGTAAAAAAACTTTATTTTTAAAAGTGTAGCTTCTTCAAAAATGATTGTCAGTCTCTCTGTGGTTTCTCTCAGAAGACTCCCTCTTGTTTGTGTAGAAAAGTCTGAAGGACAACCTCTTAAGGCAGTGTCTATAGGTGATGTAGCTTCCACTTCAATTTGAACCAATGAACACATTCTATGAACTGAAATTTACATTATTTATGGAAAATCACTGACTGAACACCAATGCAAACTGAGATTCACGTTTATTTGCATTGAAACCAAAATATCCAGCTAATTTCCAATTTAGGACTTTAAATAATAATAATAATACAAAACATTTAGTTAGAGATCATATAAAAAAAAAAGACTGAGAACGAAAAACCCTGATCTGATCTCCAACAAGCCAAATGACAGTTCCGGTTCAGTGGTGTGTGGTGACAAGGAGAACACTGTCCACTGACAAACAGGCAAACACATGCTGGGGTACCTCTGGGTGTTTATGGATGAAATATGATTCTTACAGGCAGTGTGTGGGAGCAATATTTGTTGTAACAGGCTTTCAGTTACAGTAAGTGCTGCTGATCATATACAGTAGGCTACATTACTGATTTAAAACAATTGGGGGCTTCTGGGTACAACTTACTAAGAGCTTGGCTATGTTTTGAATGGGATACAATAATGCTTACTGCATAGTATAAACAATATACTATAGTGTTTTTTGGTTACACTTTATTTTAAGGTGTCTTTGTTACACTGTAATTATACATTTAAATACTGAGTAATATTGAGTAACTACATCTACTTACTATGGGGTTAGGATTAGGGTTTGGTTTAGGGTTAGTTGCATGTAATTATGCATAATTTATAGTTATTACTACAGTAACTACATGCAACATATATAACAATGATACTGTAAATAAAGTGTTACCTGTTTTTTTTTTTTAGCTGAACCCAATATGCTACAATAAACATTTCAAACAATATACTGTAGCTAAATTATGAATAAAGCAGTTTCCATCCCATGTGTTCAATAGAATAAAAATCACCGGGGAAATTGGAATAAAATGGAAATAGAAATGTAAGACACTTTTATTAAATGTGACAAATTACAGGTGTAGATCACAAAACAAAATACTCTGATGAATCTCTGCTTGTGAATACCAGTGGGTGCTTATGTCTGGAGTGACAGTGAGTCAGACAGTTCTGGGACAGGCTTCAGCTCCGGCATGTCCAATGCTATCTCACGACCAATTCGTACGTACACTATATTGCCAGAAGTTTTGGGACACCCCTCCAAATCATTGAATTCAGATGTTCCAATCACTTCCACAGCCACAGGTGTATAAAATCAAGCACCTAGGCATGCAGACGCTTCTACAAACATTTGTGAAAGAATGGGTCGCTCTCAGGAGCTCAGTGAATTCAAGCGTGGTACCGTGATAGGTTGCCACCTGTGCAATTCTAAGAGTCCATTTGTGAAATGTCCTCGCTACTAAATATTATACTGTATATTATACTAATATATATATATATATATATATATATATATATATATATATATATATACTGTTAGTGGTATTATAACAAAGCAGAAGCAATTGGGAACAACAGCATCTTAGCCACGAAGTGGTAGGCCACGTAAAATCACAGAGCGGGGTCAGCGCATGCTGAGGTGCACAGTGCGCAGAAGTCGCCAACTTTCTGCAGAGTCAATAGCTACAGATCTCCAAACTTAGTGTGGCCTTCAGATTAGCTCAAGAACAGTGCGTAGAGATCTTTATGGAATGGGTTTCCATTGCAGAGCAGCTGCATCTAAGCCTTACATCACCAAGTGCAATGCAAAGCGTCTGATGCAGTGGTGTAAAGCACGCCGCCACTGGACTCTAGAGCAGTAGAGACGTGTTCTCTGGAGTGACAAATCACACTTCTCTGTCTGGTAATCCGATGGACGAGTCTGGGTTTGGCTGTTGCCAGGAGAACGGTACTGGCCCGCCTGCATTGTGCCAAGTGTAAAGTTTGGTGGAGGGGGGATTATGGTGTGGGGTTGTTTTTCAGGGGTTGGGCGTGGTCCCTTAGTTCCAGTGAAAGGAACTCTTAATGCTTCAGCATACCAAGACATTTTGGACAATTTCATGCTCCCAACTTTGTGGGAACAGTTTGGAGATGGCCCCTTCCTGCTCCAACATGACTGCACACAAATGCACAAAGCGTCGGTCCATAAAGACATGGATGAGCGAGTTTGGTGTGGAGGAACTTGACTGGCCTGCACAGGGTCCTGACCTCAACCCGATAAAACACCTTTGGGATGAATTAGAGCGGAGACTGCAAGCCAGGCCTTCTCGTCCAACATCAGTGCCTGACCTCACAAATGCGCTTCTAGAAGAAAGGTCAAAAATTCCCATAAACACACTCCTAAACCTTGTGGAAAGCCATAGTTGAAGCTGTTATAGCAGCAAAGGGTGGGTCAACTCCATATTAAGCCCTACGGATGTCATTAAAGTTCATGTGCATGTAAAGATAGGTGTCCCAAAACTTTTGGCATTATAGTGTATTTTACGAGGTGGCTAATTCGTATGATTTGTCTAAACCCCAGTGACGGGTAGGTTTAGGTTTTTGAACTCTAGAAATATGGCTCCAAGAGGCCAGCTAATACTTTCAACTGTACAGCATCTTTTAACTACTGTAAATGTCATATGATTATGATTCATTGCAACCTAATGCATGTTCGGTTCAGAAATTCAAATAAAGATAAAGTCAACAAACAAAGATAGGATTCACTGTTTTGGCCCCCGGGCTGAACAGTTCTGTTTGAGTGTGCTCATCTTTATGACAATTCCAGGCTTGATTTGGTAAGATCAGGAGATAGTAGGGCTCAGAGATCTGTAGATATCCACAGGGCGCGATTTGAGGGGGAGATTAAAAAAAAAGAAAAAGACAAAAAGCATTCCCTCTGTAAAACCGCCATCCCCATTAGTTTAATAGTGAAGAGTAGTTATTATGTAAAACTTATCATACAAATGAAATATAAAAATTCTCAATGTATAATAAATAACAAACTATAGCGAACAGCACAAGCAAGTTTTCGTCATTTTTCATGCAGTTCAAAATGGCCAAGAGAATTGTTCAAGGCAAGCGCATCTTTTAAAAAAATGAAAGCATAAGGTATATTCCTTTGATGCTTTAGGATATTCCATGCCTGACATAACATTACAAAGAATAACAAACAGTGCAAGGAATCGTTCTCAAAGTTGCATTGAATTATTGAAAGTGAATGCAATCACGCTCTATGGTAATCCTCTATGGTACGCAATATGATATCAGTGAGGAAAAAAATATTTGTGGTGTTAGTCCTGCTTAAAATTGGACGCTATAACAATATGAATACATTTTTTTATAATTTTTTTTATTACATTTTTAAAAGTTTGTTGTCTCAAGGCAACTTTGAAATATTTGAAATTTTCATGTAGAAAAAAATGTATATATTTATTGAAAACATCAATTTATTTAACCAGACACTTGAACAAACACATTTATCCAGTTTTTAATGTATTACAAATTTCATATTTAATTAAAAAGGCAACATTGTACCATCGTGGAACACAAGTATTACCAAACCATCATATCAAGTTATCATATCCATCTTCATCTTCAATCTCACCCTCACTCGCCCCCTGCTGGATTGTCACTATGATCTTTCTCGTCACAGTATGACACCTGGCAGTTGTGTTTTATACCTTTTTTTAAGTGCTATAGAAAATGTGCAGATCATAATATGTGCAGTTATAGTATGTGAATTACTATTCTTATAAGTGTATTACAAAATCATGCAAATATATTTAGATAATTCTAACTTTTGCTTACAAATATAATATGTTTGTATTCAACCTAGTGTGTCTGGTATGGCTTAATGCGATTCCATTATGGTACAATGTTGCCTTGAGGCAACACACAGTTTTTCGTTATTTCCTCTAAAACATTTGATGATATATTATGTAAAGTTCTTAAAAATACTTCTTTACTTACCAGTGAAGGTGACTCATATTTTTTGTGGGTGATTAACTGGATGGAAATTAGTGAAAAATGCCCTTTTCATTGGAGAAAATATGGAGCCATGTGATCTGTGCACATGTGCTGAACCAGGACACAAAATGGACCCCTGTGGGATGTGAACACTTTTTTGCACTTTCATTGATTCTCACATGAGATAGGTTTGACCAATAAATTGGTGTTTCATTTTATTAAAATAGACTAAAATACACTATGTAACAACGTAGCATACATGTACAGGAACCATTCAAGCCACAGCTAACAAAGACTGTATCCTAACGCTAATAGCTTGACATAAGCACTCAAGCAGCCGGCTGCTAATAGCTCGGAATTGGCATTTTCTATCCAGTTATTTATAATAAAAGTATGTGTGCTGTACATGCGTCAGTGATGGGTAAGAGACAACTCTTAGAGAAAGTTCCATTTGCATTCCATTTAGAAATGATCACCCTATTCTTTTCGTCTTTACCATCCACTGTTAGTATGTGTGTGTGTGTGTGTGTGTGTGTGTGTGTGAGAGAGAGAAAGAGGGAGAGAGAGTACAGTAAACATGTAAAAAGAAAATACAGTAAAACACAGTGATATTGTGAAATATTACAGTTTAAAATAACTTTTTATATTTAAAAATGTAACTGAAACTGTTATACTTTTTCAGGATTCTGTGATTAATAAATGTTTTCAATAACACACACACACACCTTACATCACTTACTACACACAATAACTTTGCTTTAATGCTAATCTCAAACTTTCATTTAAAATCCTAGTAATTAAAGTACCTTCTCAACATTTACACAGTCAGACATAAATATGACACCAAGTAAAGAGCAAAAAGAGATCAAAATGTCAATACCTTCCCATGATCTCACACAGGGTCTGCTTGGGATTAATAAGAGCCCATTTTGGAAACAAATTAAATCTGCTAGTCCCTCTTAATCTTGACCATGACAGTCTCCGAGTGTCAGGATTCAGTTTTTTTTTCATGACTCATCAAGTTTCTGTGCTTGATCGGCTTTAGTAAACTTCATTTTCAGAAGTGTAGAGGCGGCTGACATGATTCTGATGTTTCATGTGGCGCTGGTGCTAATAATTGCGTGGTTATGTAACTCAGAGCGTCTCATTGAGAAGCCTAAAGCATGGTGCTTTGAGAGCAAAAGAGAACGTCCATAGCAAAGATTCAAAGGCTTAGAAATCAAACAGAAGGGCCTGTTATCTGGAGAGGATGTCTGCGAATGTTGAAATTCTAGCTTTTATCATTCGTGATATTCTTTCTCAGATGATTCCCATCTTTTCAGTAGCAGTATGTGTGGTGAACCTGCCACTGTAATAATCCCATAAGCACTTTGATGTATTGCACTCAGCAATGATAATTACCTGATTTTTGAAATACACTTGACGGCTCATTTGTCAGAACTGGAGAGTTTAGTATTAGATTTGACAGAGTAGAACTTTGGCTAATTTGCTTATTGTTTTGAATAAGCATGTTGTGCTTTGGTGTTAAGACAGTTGTGTTAGTGTTAGTTGACAGCATCTGCCATCTCAGCTAAATGTCAAGTGCATTTCCAAGAGAGAGCTTCATGCATGCAAGATAAAGATTTTTTTCCTTATGACTTAATGGTAAACAAAATAGCATAAGACAAATCAGTACAAATATAAATTGTGAAGTATTAAGGATGTACTGTTAACCCTATAAAACCTACTGGATCATTTTTGATACACAAAATTCTAAGGCCTCTACATCAACTACATTCTGTCATCTGATTGATAGTTCATACTTTTTAGCAAGTAAAAGGCTTTTTAAAGGCACAATATGTAAGATTTTTAGATCAAAATATCCAAAAACCAGAACAATGTTATATATTTTCTTGACTTGTGTACTCACATTATCCTAAAAGTTTCTAGCAATGTTTAAATCCAGAGAAATCAGCAATTTTAACCAGGACACGGACCGTGTCTGTGCGTCGCCTATCAATAACATCATACCCGCGTTACCCTTGATTTCCATAGAAACCATGAAAACACCAAAGATGCTTTAATATATTAGTGGTGAGCAGGGCTAAACCTAACACAGGGCTAGTTGTAACACACACGTTTTAAAACTTTCCACACATGCCAGGATGACGAAACTTATTGTATTTACTAGTTGCCATATCAACATTATTTAGAGAAAAAAATGTGCCAAAATTAAAAAAATCTTAGGAAGATATTGTTTATTTCTAAACTATCGTTTAGTTTATTTAAAATAAGACAAATCTGATATTATTTTCATCTTCTATCTGTTATTTAACAGTTGAGATAGTTCTTTAAAGCTGATCTAACCAGCAGAAGACACGAGTCGCGGTTTAAATCCCAGTTGTGCAGGTGGGGCATGTTGTCACACTGTGTTACAATGAGTCCCTATGATATTATATTCTATACTTTTATGAGTTCTATTGAGAAACCATGAGAAAGAGGTAAATAAAGATAAAGAGTCAATGTTCAGAAGTTATTAATTATTATTATGTTTTTAACTATGCTGTATAGCTGTTTAGCGATGTGTTTGTTGTCAAACTAAATTTTAAAAAATATTTTTAATGATTAAAAAATGCCATTATTTTATTTGAAAAAGTGAATAATTGTATTTTATTGACAAAATATTTTAGTTAGTCTTGTATATTTTTTTTATTATATCAGATAACATTTTAAGCTGTCATATGTTAATGTTACATCGTGCCCCTCACATGTTACAATGTACTCCTCCCAATGTTGTCACATTTCACTTCCATTATTTCGGGGTAAATCAAGAAAAAAGTATACACTGTATTAATGAAACAAAACCACATAATTGTACTAGACGTGTGAAATTAATGTGGGAAAAAATAAATACTCTGAACCCTAAGTGGATTTACACAAACTGAGAAAGTCAAAAAGCATTAGGTTGTGCCCCGCTCTCCCCTATGTGTTTTATTAGACAGGCGAGCAACTGTTTGGATACATTTATTAACAGAAAACTGATCATTGTTATATATCTTAACAATAGTCTTATTGTTTGAATCACTTGTTTAAGTGATTTACCATGAGTACCATGTTTTTACCATGCCTCACAGACAACACTATTTTGGCTAACAGCATAATCAGAGAGAGCTTTCACCATCATTCAATATATATTAAAACAAATTGCATGTCATTTAGCAACACAAGACATCCAGCTTTTATTAATATGATATTCTAATACTTATCTAGATTACTGCAAAGTGCAACAAGTGTCTCATACCAGTCATAG
This sequence comes from Rhinogobio ventralis, assembly GCA_039654625.1. Classification (NCBI taxonomy): domain Eukaryota; kingdom Metazoa; phylum Chordata; class Actinopteri; order Cypriniformes; family Gobionidae; genus Rhinogobio; species Rhinogobio ventralis. The sequence continues at coordinate 6,221,758 of CM077211.1, forward strand.
AGCGAACGCACAGAGTAACATTATAACATAACTTTCAACACACTCAAAAGTATTTATTTAAGTATTATAAGTATTATATTTTTAAACATGTAAAAATACGCAATGAAAAGAGCGGAAGCGGCAACTGCAGCATAAACAGAATAAAAGCTCAGAGACCGGTGTTTCGCGCAGGTCTCTGTCATTAGCAATCACTCCCACGGGTCTCGGCATGTCCTGCTTCATACCCCCGTGATGTTAATAAAACTGTATTTCTCTCTAGCTGCGAAAACTTACATAGTGTGCCTTTAATATAATCAGAAATCATCAAAGTATTAATTTCTTTCTTTGTTTTTTTAAGTACTTATCCCAAACTTTTAAACGCTATAGTGTATCATGGTTTCCACAAAAATATTTAGCAAAACAACTGTTTTTAACATTGATAATAAAAAAAATGTTTCTTGAGCAGCAAATCAGCATATTAGAATGATTTCTGAAGGGTTTGTGTGACATGCTGGTTTGACAAATCAAGTCAAGTCACCTTCATTTATATACGCTTTTCACAATATAGATTGTTTCAAAGAAGCTTTACAGTGATAATAGGAAATTAATGGAAGAGAGATTGTTTTGGCTGTACATCAGCTCTAGAAAAAAGTTACTTTCCAGCTAAAGTAAGTTTTTGATTGATTTATTTCCGTTGTGAATAATCATTAGTTTACTTTGGGGCCACTTACACGACACCATTTTCATCCAAAATAGAAAACTCTCAATGAGTTCCGGCCGCTCATCCGCACGGCAACAGCACCACGGCAGCTAGAGAACGCAAACCTTGAAACAGGTTTTGAAATAGTTTTGAAACGATACTGTTATCATCTTTGTGTAAACTTTAAAAAAAAACGTGAATCTGTGAAAATGGTGACGCCATGCATGTAAGCATTACGTGTTTATTCTATAGGCAAGCGTGTCTGAATACGTATGTGCGCAGACGCATACTTTTTCTCAAAATGACCACCAAATTACTTGTCTGCATTGTATAATACAGCGTTTTTAGTAGTTTCCGATACTTTCGATAACGTTTTCATCTGTATAGAGGGAAAGTGAAGTGAAGAAGGCCTTCACAGGGGAGAGTCCAGTTGACACGGTTGACACGGTTGTCACGTCTAGGTGCAGGTCCATCTGATCTGGATCCAGCCCGGATCCAGCAGACTACTCTAAACCTTGGGATAAACAGAGAGACTAACATTAGCGTAGATGCCATTCTTCTTGTGATGTAATGAGTACATCAGGTGTTATGGGAAGTGTTCCCGGTTCCAGCTGACCTAATTAATGCAGCCTAACAATCATTTAACTGATTTGAATAATAAAAATGTATAATGTTCTATGTGTATGCTAGTGTGTCTGCTTCCCGAACAATGCTAAGAAGACTGCTCCAAAGTTTAGGTGCTAAACAGGAAAATAATCGACCGCCTGCAGTTGACTTTGATATTCTAGATCAAATGGCCAGAATTTTGAGATCACAATAGTCGTGAAGGAGTATAATGCGTTAAGAGCTCGCTCAAGTACTGGAGAGCTAAACCATTTAGTGCTTTGTAAGTAATTAGCAAGATTTTAAAATGTATGCAATGTTTAATAGGGAGCCAGTGCAGTGTTGACAGAACCAGGCTAAGATGGTCATACTTCCTGGTTCTAGTAAGAACTCGAGCTAATATAAAACCAGTACAAATATAAATTGTGAAGTATTAAAGACATACTTTCAACCCTATAAAGGCATCTAAATTTTCAATAGGATCAAAGCCTGTTACACACAATCTACTACATGCTGTCTGAAAAAGCTTTTCAAAATAATTGTAAAAATGTCCCCCTTTCAGGACGTGGTTCGCATGTATTTTTGCTGTGAAATCTTCACCGATTTTTCTAAAGTAAATGTAAGAATAACTTTTATATTATTAGTAATATATAAGTCGAACATTGAGTGAAGCAACTTAAATTTACTTGATTATCCATACATCATATTTTAGAAAAATCAAGTTTAAATCTGAGCAATGCACAGAAATCTGTGCACCAAGACAAACTTTATAAGACCGCCCATAGATTCCCTTAAATTTGAACTCATTGTGATGAATTTTGATTGCATGGAACATTGGGATTAAATGTCATCATACTTGCCCTAATAATGTTCAAATCCTAACAGTAATTAGCAATGCTGATATGATATGGCCGTTTAAAGCAATTACAGGCCAACCTCGATAAAGTTTCATGATTTCATAATGAATGACTTCCCTTCATTAATATCTTCTCACATTGACTCTCTTCTCCCTGACCACATGAGGCAGAGGAGAGCAGCACACGATACTGTTGTTTATAAGCACTATAATATGTTCCCTGAGAGTTTATATGGGAATAATGAAGAGATTCTAGAGAGATTAACTGAGTTAGGAAGGATTAAAGAGAAAGGTCGGACGATATTATCTCTGGAACTCTTGAAACAAATCATGTGTCCATTTGAAAGTAGCTCATAATTTAATACAAAGACCTTCATATAAAGACACTGATGACCTTTCAAAAGATTAAATGACACGAAGACAGACAATGACATGAAAGATTATTAAATACAGATTATTAAATACAGATACTTAAAAATGTGTAGTGGAAAAACCAGAGGGATACAGAAAGAGGGGAAGAAAGATGAATCTGTAAAGTGTTCGTTTATTTGAAGTATTCTGTACCACTTAAATATATGGGATTCAGGTGTGCATTTGTCTTATGTTTCCTTTAGACAGCAGCACTTTGCAGGAAGGATACAAAATTAGTTAGGAGTGCGCTGAAGCGTTCGTTGGGTTCTTCTGGATGGTCCACGTTGTATCCAACAAAGTTAACTTGAGTTAAAAAGTTAAAAAGTGTATAGTGACTGGCGCTAAATATAGTGTGTTCATTTTTCTCAGAAACAGTTAAACGTGACTGTGGCAACGTTTTATTAGTCGATAAGAATATCATCAGTTCGTAAATGAAATGTACTGTGAGTGGTGCTAAAAGGTTAATGCTCTATTGCTCTGAAAATAACATTCCACCCGACCCTAAACCTAAATGATAGTGTTAACAAAAGCAAACATGAGAAAAACACATTTGCTGAACCAACAAGCTTCGTGTTCACAGGACTCGTACCCACGTGCACTGCATTGCAAGCAGGTGAGCTACAGAGCAAATTTACTACATCAGAAAAGCTGTACATATGGAGCTGGTCATGTGACGCAAGTGTCAAAATGTATTTGTTTATATTTCATGCACTAAATACTTCTTCATCGATAATTTGCCCTTTAAACCTCTGGGGTCGCATAGCAGTGAAATCGACTTAAAATACTTCATAGTCATACAGATAAAAATAATGCATAATTTGAAAAGGGTCTATTTTTATATGTGTACGCTTACAATCAAAACAAAACATTTTATTTTTGGAAAATAACACACAGGGTGTACTTTCTGCTGTCTCTGTATCCGTTAACTTTTTTCTGGAGCACATCACAAAAATGAAAAAACTCAGCGAATATTTGTCATGCAGTGTCTACTTTTAAATTAGCTAATTTAAATGAAAACAAATATTCTGTTTATATAAATCTGTGTGAAAAGAGTTGTTCTCGTGTTAGCTTATTACCGCTAATGTAAACACCCCTACTAGCGCGCGCTATTCATATGGTAATGATCCAGAATTTTTGGAAACTTTTGGAAAGTTTCCGGAAATTTACCGGAAATGTTCAGCCCTTTTGCAACCCTCCATGCAAACAGAGTCAATAACAACTCGATAAAACACATCAAGTTTCATCAGATTAATTTACTTTACATCGTTTTGGGACACAGTGAGGAATAATCCTGGAAGAATTTACCTCAGAAGAAGAGCACAACTCATAATGAGTTTTACGGCATCTAGTGTTCATTTCAGCTAGAAACTGCAGTGAATTGTATGAAATGTAGGTCACATAGTTCCATTAAGCCTGGGTTGCACATATGATATCATTGTGCTTGACAAAACCCAAGGAATCAAGATGGCTCTCATGATTATATGTTCAATCCATTTTCTTGCAATAATTTAAATAACGGTTTAATGGTTGCGTGTGATCAATGCAATAAGTACTATACAGTATTTGTAAAATTAAGAAAATGGAATGAGATGATCATGTTTGAATAAAGCCGGGCACACACTGTGAGATTTTGGCCACGATTTGGCCATCTGAGACAAATTTTGCAAATCCTAAAAGATTCCTCTGATCCTAGGCTAAAGTCTTTGATCGTTAGTTTGACATGTTCACCGGCAGCCGATTAATGACCGCTGCGATCAAATTTGACCTCAGACGAATTCTGGCAGTGTCAGAAGATTTGGTGCACAATCCTGCAGTGTGATTTCTCCTAAGACGACCGTCAAATTATCTTTGTTTTTCAAGACAACCTATGACCAAAATGAGCGCTAGAGATTTCTTTGTAGCCACCATTTAAATCCCGCGTGTAATGCAGCTCACCGTCACCGAACGCGTCATGCATTGATGATATAAAACTCTGGACGATTTTCTTGCGTGCTTTCTTTTTTCGTGCCTCAACTATCCTACAGTCTGACGTTAATGACAACTTAGATCTTACAGTGTGACATGGCTTACAGAAGGGATCATGTTCGTACAGTCTGACAAGAAACAATCTTAAAGGACTATTATAAATCGCACATTGTGTACCCGGCTTAAGGATCAAAATGACTTTACTTATGCTGAGTTCACACTGCCCGATTTTAGGCCTGATTTTTGATTTTTGCGACAGGTTTTGCGAAATCGCGATCTGAGAGAATCGCAGACGAGATATTTAGCATGTCAAATATCTGGACCTGTCGGCGATTCAAAATCCTGCAGTGTGAAATGTGTTCTGACTGAAAATTACATCGGCGATAACCTACAGCCAATGAGAGAGCAAGATACAGGGCAGCGGGAAGTTCAGGGAGGAGTTATAGACCAGAATAATAGATATATTAATAATAGATATATTTACAATTATTTCAAACAGAAACAAAGAAACAAAGCACAAACATTTGCTTGACCAGATGCGACAGCAGCACATTGCTAAATTATTTATTTACTTCCAACTCTCTTTGAAGAACACTATCCTTGACCCCAGCGTGTCCCCAGCCATTTCCTCTTCCATACCCTTTTTTTCTTTTTGCTGTAAATCAGAGGACAGACAATTTGGATCACAAGTTTTCTGCAGTCTATATGTTTAACAATTCCAGTCTCGCGCGAGAATTCCGGTCTGACGCACGTGTGATCTTGCGTTGTGTCCTTGTCCCTTCTCGCGTGTTTGATTGTGAACATACACTCACCTAAAGGATTATTAGGAACACCTGTTCAATTTCTCATTAATGCAATTATCTAATCAACCAATCACATGGCAGTTGCTTCAATGCATTTAGGGGTGTGGTCCTGGTCAAGACAATCTCCTGAACTCCAAACTGAATGTCAGAATGGGAAAGAAAGGTGATTTAAGCAATTTTGAGCGTGGCATGGTTGTTGGTGCCAGACGGGCTCAGTTACTGGGATTTTCATGCACAACCATTTCTAGAGTTTACAAAGAATGGTGTGAAAAGGGAAAAACATCCAGTATGCGGCAGTCCTGTGGGCGAAAATGCCTTGTTGATGCTAGAGGTCAGAGGAGAATGGGCCGACTGATTCAAGCTGATAGAAGAGCAACTTTGACTGAAATAACCACTCGTTACAACCGAGGTATGCAGCAAAGCATTTGTGAAGCCACAACACGCACAACCTTGAGGCGGATGGGCTACAACAGCAGAAGACCCCACCGGGTACCACTCATCTCCACTACAAATAGGAAAAAGAGGCTACAATTTGCACGAGCTCACCAAAATTGGACAGTTGAAGACTGGAAAAATGTTGCCTGGTCTGATGAGTCTCGATTTCTGTTGAGACATTCAGATGGTAGAGTCAGAATTTGGCGTAAACAGAATGAGAACATGGATCCATCATGCCTTGTTACCACTGTGCAGGCTGGTGGTGGTGGTGTAATGGTGTGGGGGATGTTTTCTTGGCACACTTTAGGCCCCTTAGTGCCAATTGGGCATCGTTTAAATGCCACGACCTACCTGAGCATTGTTTCTGACCATGTCCATCCCTTTATGACCACCATGTACCCATCCTCTGATGGCTACTTCGAGCAGGATAATGCACCATGTCACAAAGCTCGAATCATTTCAAATTGGTTTCTTGAACATAACAATGAATTCACTGTACGAAAATGGCCCCCACAGTCACCAGATCTCAACCCAATAGAGCATCTTTGGGATGTGGTGGAACGGGAGCTTCGTGCCCTGGATGTGCATCCCACAAATCTCCATCAACTGAAAGATGCTATCCTATCAATATGGGCCAACATTTCTAAAGAATGCTTTCAGCACCTTGTTGAATCAATGCCACGTAGAATTAAGGCAGTTCTGAAGGCGAAAGGGGGTCAAACACAGTATTAGTATGGTGTTCCTAATAATCCTTTAGGTGAGTGTAGTTGCTAAGTCCGCGTATAACACGCGAATTTGGGCTTCTTTTTTTGGCAAGTCGCGTTTAAAAAATCACGTGTCGCGGGTGCGGTTTTTTGGGCTTATTTAAAAAAAATGTGGTTGCTTGTTAGGCAAATATGACAAGCAACTTCGTTTTTTTACATTTATGGTCGCTGTTTTGTCCAATACACTGACTGACACTGTCTTCTCACAGATAATATCCAATCAGTGCAATGATACAAGTGCTGTAGTAATTCCTCCTCTTACACCGCCTCCTTCTCCACCTCATTGAACAAAAATCACGTTCAACGTGCAGGCATGGGACGTTATAAATGCACGTAATGATAGTTAGTAGACGTAAATAGACGTATATATTTTCACAAACAATGCCACCAACAGAGATGTTCAAAGATGGAGAGGAAACAGGAAGGAGGCACCTAATTTTTTTTTTAAAATATTTTTATAATGTATTTACCTTTACAGGCTATAATAAAAAAAATAAAAAAAACAAGTATACTAATAATAACAGTAGGTATGGTTCAAATTGATTTTATTATAAATATGTGGCTATATTGCAGTGCTCCCTTAGTGCTTGACTGCGTCCCAATGTGCATACTATCCATCCTAAATAGTATGGCAGATAGTATGCACATTGAGATGCAGGGCTTGTCTTTTTCACGGTTTGCAGTGTGTGTGTTCACTACTCACTGCTCCTAATATGTGTGCACTAACTCCGACTATGGGTTACCATAATTGGCCTTCACATCACTTTTTCTCTTTTTCCATCTCCAAACCTATTCTGGTCACAGCTGATCGGAGGATATTGCCTACCCTTTATTTCAATTTGATGATTTTTGTAAAATCACATCTGTTTTTGCTTTTCAAACTCTGAGAGGTTTCAGTTTAATATGTTGCAGGCTCATTTATTGATACAAAATTATTTATCATAAATAATATTGATGATAATAAATAATATAATAATATTGGGCTTGTTTTTGAAGCTGTGGTTGCTTATTTGTCTCGTGAGAGTTGGCAACACTGGTTGTGAAACGTAGTTTGTGGACGAGACAGAGTTGTTGGCGATTCTTCCTCTTGTACAGTCATGCAGTGTGAAACCCCCTGTCGCCAATCCATCGTGCAGTGTGAACACAGCAGCAACTGAATGCTGCCCCAGATAGTCATGCAGTGTGAAAAGAGCAGTGATCCGACCAGTTAAAAAAAAAATCATGCACTCTGAACTCGGCATTAGTAGTCACAAATTCATTAGAAATATTTTTGTACTGCAATGAATAGCATATTGATTCATCAGAGTCATGATTTTAATCTTTAAGGAGAAGCAGCTGGATGAAATATTCTGAATGATACCAATCCACAATCTGACTGTGAATCATAACCATACCATGTTTGCTGGTTGACCAGAGGAGAACTGGCCCCCAACTGAGCCTGGATTTTCCCAAAGTTTTTTTCCTCCATTTCTGTAACCGATGGAGTTTGGGTTTCTTGCCACTATCACCCCTGGCTTGCTTAGATGAGGACACATAATATTCAGAAATATTATTGATTTTACTGTATAATATATTGGCACTATTGGATGAGAATTTAAATGAGCTGGATGATGACATAACTGTTTTCTACAGAGCTGCTTTATAGCTGAATTGATATAGCTGAACTAATTTCATATTTGATTATCTTTACACAGTTATTGAATGGAACTGAATCAACACTGAACAGACCTCAGTTGAACAATGACACTATTTAATTTTTTAAGAGCTTCTTTACAGAAGAATTTAACTCTGAAAACATGAAACTTTGAAACAGTCTGTATTGTATAAAGCACTATATAAATAAAGGTAAAAAAAAACAAATACAGTTAAGAAGGTCGAGTGAGACAGGACAGGCCTAAAACTGCTATTTAAAGGTGCACTATGCAAGGTTTTCCCTCCAGAATATACAGTATAAAAATAAAGTATAGACTTCCTCTCAAACATTACTTATGATCCACTAGAAGTGTGTGGTGTTTGTGTCCTCTGCCTGTATTTTCTTATTTTATTCTTCCGTTGCTGTGGGACAGTTGTCATGTCTCGGCACAAAAACAATTAGTTAATTTTGCTATTGTTGCTATTGATATCTGTAACTGGACAGATTCGTTTTTATAATGACACGTAATTATTGTAAATTATTGTTTATTAGCGAGCTAGACTAAAGATGGCTAAACTTGCTCGCAAATTACAGCCAGTCATATAATTATTAGCTTAACTGTTCATTCATATACACACAAAAAATGACATTGATAAATGATAAACAATATTTTACAAAATATTTGCAAAACACCTCATCATTCATCTTCCCCTAGAGTCCGCTGTCTCATGTGATGCTGCTGTAGGTCGGGCTGCATGTGCTCTGGCATCTGATATGAGGGGCAGGGGGCATGGCTTCTAGCAGTGTTGATCCCGCCTGCAAAGAGGGGCCAAGTTTGAATGTTGTGTTTACATTCAGTAACTGAAAATCATGCATAGTGCACCTTTAAAGAAGTACAGACATTTAATGAGTTCAAAACAACCTACGTTTTAGTTTTATATTAGATAATAGCTTACAGTGTTGGGGGTAATGCATTACAAGTAACATGAGTTACGTAATCAGATTACTCTTTTCAAGTAACTAGTAAAGTAACGCACGTTTAAATTTACAAGAAAATATCTGAGTTACTTTTTCAAATAAGTAATGCAAGTTACTTTTTTCCCATTTATTGACTGACAGCTCTCCTGTCCTCATGTTGAGAGAAATCTGGAGTAAGTGCAGAGGCGTTGTGTGCGCTGTGTGAACATGATGGTTATTGTAGTTTTAAACTAAATGTGAGCATTTACTCATCTCACTTACTAAACAGATTTAGTATTCCTCAAAATGAATAAAAACAGTGAAATGCAAACTCTGAATATTACGCAAACCTGCAATAATTAAATTTATGGATTTAATATCACTTTATTAACCAATGTCTGTGCTGCTGACCTTCAGTGATCAAATTCAACCATACTAAAAAGCAAAAACTATTCTTCTGTAGTAGAGAATGGCAGCACTGCTGAAAGGTTTGAGCTGTGCCATCTACTGTACAGGCATAACTTTATATTTACTTCTGCCTGAGGCTCATTCATTTCCCTTTTGGTTTGAAAGGGTCTTTACATTTGCCAAAATATAACTTTTTTTGGTTATTAAAAAACAAACAAGCAAGCCCAGCCCAGCCCAGGTGAGAAAAAGTAACGCAAAAGTAAAATAACGCATACTTGCCATAAAAAGTAACTAAGTAACGCAATTAGTTACTTTTTTTTAAGGAGTAACGCAATATTGTAATGCATTACTTTTAAAAGAAACTTTCCTAGCTTACTTTTGCTAGCTTATCTAACATATTTAGTTGTCTCTCTCCAAATGACATTAGATTTGTTCCTTTACAGCTTTATTGTATTGGAACACCAATTTGTACCCTAGTTGTGGAAAGTGACTCCTGCTTTCCAGACTCACATGCACTAGAGTTTCAGAAAATATCTCAACAATGCCTCAAACTGTGCTCAGATTTGCTGAGATATAAAGTCTACAATCAAATGTCAGAGACCTTAATAAGAACTGAAGCATATTGCAAATGAAATAAACTGCTATCCAAATGTATTACAGTTCAACACTCTTACAGTAAATGAAAACAACTGGCTCATTTGTTTTTATCTTACCTCTGATACAATTATTATTTAATAAAGTAGAGATCTTTATTAAGTCTTTTGAGTTGTGAAGGAGCAACCTCTGAGCAATAAAACCATCCTGCCTAAGGATGGTACTTCAGTCTAACCCAGTAGGCAACACACTGTAGCGCTTAGCACAGTAGCATTTATATATTTGCCCTTAGCAAGAGGCACCGAAGGCAATTACTGGAAATTACAGTAACAGCTCAAAAAACAAATGATCATTCCCAGGGAGGCAGTGATTTCAACAACCCTTCCAAACCCTGCATGAGAGCCAAGGGAACCGAGACAAAGATGCAGAGATGGTTATATTAATTACTCGAGTGTTTATGGATTAGCTCTCCGAGAAAATAAATTGTGACACCATATTGATAATTTTCTAATCCATATGCAAAAGCTAATTTCTCAACACAACAGTCTGTCCTCAAAGGAAACTTAGTAGTGCGCGAGCAGACATAAACAGACAGTCACTGTCAATAATCATTTTCAAATTGCAGTCTTTAAACTCTATTTTGGCACACTTTTAATGTTAAAGATGTAACTCTTCCAGTTAAATATTCAAAGACGGTCATTTGTAGGTTGATTTCCCTGAAGAGTCTAAACACTGTGTCTCTATCAAAACATTGCACTGTTTCTTTGAGCCAAGGAGGTCTAGATAATACCTGGAGAGAGCTTGTCATAACATTCCCATTCATCTCAATGGCAGCTGCTTGGCTGGTGTAGGTCCCACTGGAAGAACATACTTTGAATTGAGGATATCATCCTGATATAGTCAATATTATTATTTTCAATAATTAAAAGTAGGTAAACCCAAATAACACATATTTCCATTGTTTCCATTACCCTTCAAATTGCACAAATTGAAATTGCGAATTGAAAATACGCCCAATGCAAACACATCAATTTCTCAAAAACTCCCATATATCATAAAAAGTGTTTTTTCAGGCAATACGAAAAAGAAATATTTTGCAAAACTGCAATGGAAACAGCAGTAAGGCGCGATATGTTTGGACAGAAGATGAGACAGAGTTATTTATTCTTCATATATTGCCATATTGCATTGCACAACTCAAAAAAGGTTGATCTGATCACCCTGAAATTCTGAATCCAAAGTTCCTCTGTGAAATCGCGTAGTGATAATTTAGACCTATGTCACTTTCGAGTTGTAGTCTGTGTTTATCACTACAATGACATGTGGCCTGTTGCAAATTAAAGGCAGTTGAAAGAAAATATCTGACTATATCAATCCAAATTAATCAAATTTAATTATTGATTTATATAGTGCAATGACTGAGACAAAGCAGACATATAATCACTTATTACATTTAACAAATATGCTTTAAATGCTTTATGCTTAGTAATGGACCTTCCCCCAAAAGAGCAGGAAAGGTCTCTGTTACCAGGGCTACCATTAGATAAGACTTTGTTTATGGCTTGAAAGAATATGAAAAGGGACCCAAAGACCCAAAGCCCTTAAACAGACTTTCCTGCATTAATTTATAGAAAAACTGTTCTATAAATGAACATGCACCCCAGGACATGGTATGTACGCCTTTAACTGTCTTGTTAAGTGTCTCTTGTATGGTATTTCGTTTTATGCATATCTTATGAGCAAACTACTAGTTCATGTAACCTCATATAGGTTGTGTCTCCTATCAAATTAATGCTCGTTTTACGACTTACACTTTTGTGTATGTCACTTCCTCAGAGGAGGCAGTGTGTGTTTGTTGTATTAAATGGAGTATAAATGGGCACAGACCCAGTTTAATCATGCTTGAAACAAAGAGCCATAAAATCTGGGAAATCCTAACAATCCCATTGGTCAAGTCGACTTCTAGCAGACCTTAAAGAGAGACACACAGATTTGCCTCTCTTCTCTCTCTCTCGACTGACTACGGACACACATCTGCTGGCCAAGCTGGCCAGGCTCTAAGGCCTGTTTAGTTGTGTTTGTGATTTAGTTAAAAAAAATTGTGCACAATACATATCTTGTTCTGACTCCCTGCCTGCAAACAAATAGTCTTAAATGATTGATTATTTTTCTGTTGCCATGAAAAATACCCTTTTCTTAGAATTAATTAATAATCAATACTGAGTGTTCACAGGATGAACTGATTGATTGATTGTAATGTTAATGTAGCTACATAATCTCATTAATTGATTCAAATATTCATAATTAATCATAATGAGTTATGAATAATTATTAATATTTCCCCTTTGAGCTAATTCGCTACAATAGGTTCACAAAGTGCTTTAAAGAAAACACGCTTACCTATTATGCAAAATTCACTTTTATAAGGTACAGATGTGTGTCCACAGTGTGTGTAGACAACAAGCCTATAATGGTAAAAATCCACCCAATACTCTTTTTATAATCCCCATCAATCATTATCAATCTCTCATAACACGTTGTTTCATATATTCCCCTACTCCTATATAAGAGTAGGGAAACCCCACCCATGACTGGTGATGATCTGACCTTTTAGCATAGACACACCCCTGAGTGAGAAAACGCTCATTGTCTGCGTAATTCATAAACGCACATTTATTATGCATTGTATGGTCAGTTGACGGATGTTTTACATTCCCACACGAGCACCTATACAACAATTTATGTAACTATGTTACATAAATGTATCCACTAACTATTCAGAAACGTCCAGGTGCAGTCTAAAAGTTGTAACCTCTTCCTGAGTCTCTCATCTGTTTCCGACTCCGGTTCAAACATGTAAGGCTGCACTCCACAACTGGTTATTTCTGACATTTTGACTGAGTGAGATTCATTTTGTTGTTGACATTGTATCCGAAGCTCATGTAAAGGATCCGCCTTCTCCTGTTTTTGCTCAAACCCAAATTTGACAAGCTGTAATAAATGATCTGGGTATTTTGAGCTGAAACTTCACAGACACATTCTGGGGACACCAGAGATTTATATTACATCTTCTGAAAAGGGGCATAATATGTCCCCTTTTAAACAAGCTTAGGCATTTTAAAAACTTTATTTCAATCATGACAACATGGTTGTTGGGGGGAGTTTCTTGTGTTGGTAAGAATCACGTTCCGGGCAGAGGGTCCACCTCGGTAGAAATCACGTTCGCGGGGGCACCGCAACGTGATAAAAAGGGCACTTTCACTTTCAAAGAGGCAGGGGCTCAATTATTTCTATATTTAATTTAAATTTACACCAAAAATTTTACATTAATTGTCATAATATAATTGTCGTGCAATGATGTGTAAAGATATAATATAAATAACACATAATAACTCATATAAATAAATATAATAAATAATTAGAAGGAAAAAGTTTTTACTACTAACTACAAGTTAACAAGGATTTAAAGTTACCAAGGAAATCATAAGTTACTTATGATAAAAAATTATAACTGTACACTCTGAAAAATGATGTTTTATTAACAAAGTTCGGGAGGAGCACGTTCAGATAAATGACACGAGTGGAGAGCACTCAGCCAATCAACAATAAGAGGTATACATATTCAGCAGTCTTACCTCTGTTGACAATTTATCAGCATCCTTCCACCACCCTTCTCCACACTTGTAGTTCTAACCACTTACATACACGGGGGGAGTACTCTGGGTTCGGGCCAAATTCCGAGCTCGGAGCCCTCCCCCCGGACAGCATGCCAAATACACATTTAAACTTTACTACCCTCTAAATTATATGTAACTGTGAACTCGTGAAATGGCGGGTTATTTTTTTCAACCCAGACTGTTAGGTTAGGAACTTTGGTTGATTTTACCCAATCTTGATAATTGTTCGTAATCAGTAACCCAACAGTACTGGGTTGTGAATTTTCTGTTATTTGTGAGAAAATGCTTCCCCGCCAAACACAGAATTTTCTGGGTTTCCGTGTTTTCACTGTTGTACGCTAGGGGGGCGCTATTACGCATCTTCTGAATGAGTACAGAATCTCCTGATCAAAACACAGGCGAAGAACACGCGATTGTATGTAAGCAGATGCATATGTAAAATAACGTGATCATCAACATTAAACATCGATCTTCTTCATCTGCGTTTGATCATCGCTCTGAATCTGATCTGGATGTAGCCTTTGACAAAAACATGATTTTCTCAGCTTTTTGTTCAAAATGTTGCTTTTTTTATGAAACTTACCCATATTTAAGTGTTGATAAAAAGGGAATGCATGAAGCTAGAATAAAACAGGTTTTTTTTAAAGCAGAGGGCTATCTGCTCTTTCTTTTGATATATTGCATATTATTCTAGGGGCCATTGATCAAAATGATCAAAAACCCTGGCGGTGGCTGGCAATTTTGTTTTTAAACGCTGGCGGGGAAAGAGTTAAAGGCTTTGAGTCCATGTGTTTCTTGACGGCACTCAAAGCTCTCAAAGCTTTAGCCATAGTGGGATTTTTTTTATTGGTGAAAGAAAAAAAATATTCCATATTTATTTAACAATGTTCAGTGAATATTTGCTATATTTTTGCCCATTTCTAGGTATTCTTGCTTATCAATAAATTTCACATTTAGATTACTACTGTAGCCTGTGTTTAAGTTATTTTATTTTACAAACCATTTTGGGTTTTAAAGCTTTTACCTTTCTATAAAATAAACATTGTAAGTGTCTAAATAGTGTATCAAAACAACCTACAATAAATTGAATCAAGCTTTCAGCTGTGGTATATGCTGCTGTAGTGGCGTGCATGTCCACAGGCTGTTGGCTGCAGATGTGATTCTGATATTGCACAGGGAGATTAAATCCACTGACATTCAAACAACTGCCCCCTCTAAGAGCAGAAATCTACATGCAAATCATAAACATGTGGCTGCTTATTTTTCCAAGCTTCCACCTCCAGCAGCGCAGAGAGTGTTATTTTCAACAGAAAGAAAACGTCTAGTGTTACGTATATAACCTTGAGAAAGGGAACGAGGCGCTGCGTCAGCTGCTGACGTTATGGGGACGCGTCCTCGCAGAACCCAGTGTCTGAGGCACGTGTACAAACATGTCACACAATGGCCGATGCAGTGAGATTACGCCACAAGGTGCACCCCAGCGTAAAAGAAGGGCAGATTCATATTGACTGAAGGAAGACGCGTAGGCATGCCTGAAGCATGGCAGCGTGATGCAGTGTCTCGTTCCCTTTCTGAGGGTTGCATGCGTAAACCTAGACGTTCCCTTTTGAGGGAACTTCTATGCTGCATCATCTGCTGATGCTATGGGGACGCCATGCTGACAAATGCCTGCTTGTTGTTCTCGAACTCACAATCTAAGCACTAAAGTTTAGACTACTCACCCCCGAGCCATTGTGTTGGTGGGCGAGCGGGCCTTGCAACCAACAGGTTTTCAGGTTACAGTAAGCATTATAGCTCACTCTTCGGGTGAGGAGTGGGCCCAACCTCAGTTTAGACCGCCCCAGTCCTACTAATAGCCACAAGAGCCAGGCTCCCAAACCCTACATTAAATTTCCTCTAAAAACAACCTCTTGATTCGCTTCACCCCGGCCTGGTTCCTTTAGCTTTAGCCACACTCGCCTTTTTGCTCTTCTCCCCAGGAACTCATTCCTGGAAAGGGCACAGACGATTTATGAGGGGCTGAAGGGAATGAAAAAAGGGAGCAAGAGCTTAGGCTTCTCAACCATTCTCCTCTTTCTTTGCCACACCCACAGCTCCCCGGTCTGTGTACGGCTTTCTCTTATTGCGCCGCCTTTACCCCCCACTCCTTGGGGGTACTCGTTCCTGGCAAGGGCATAGACGACTTAATAGGGGCCTGAACCCAGCAAGGGATATACTTCCCTAAGGCAGCAGACTGTGTTCTCCCCTCTCTAAACCTGTTCGCCACCGTCTCAACAGCAGTGCCAAACAGCCCTGAGGGAGAGACAGGGGCATCAAGAAGGACAGCTTTATCTGACTCCTTAAAGTCAGAGATTTCCTTCTGTCACCACTGAAGCAGCCATGAACAGGCCAATAGAGCAGGCTGCCTGCTTGGTGGCATGGAGAGCTTAATCTGTGGCCATATGCAGTTCAGAGACCACCTCAGGAGATAACCCATACATTTAAATAACTCGCAGAAGGTATGGATGTCTCCACACACCTGACACCTCAGTGTGCAGGTCTGGGAAAATGGGAAGACTCACGGGAGCTGCACACCATGAGGGTGCGTCCCCATAGCGTCAGCAGCTGACACAGCGTAGAAGTTCCCTTGAAAGGGAACAAATAATCTGGGTTTATGCAAACTCAACTGAGCTGACAATAATTAGAAGACACATTACAATATTTGTAACACTTCATTTTCAAAATCTGCCGGGGTGTACTCCGTCTGCGCAGAGTTGAATAATTGCATTCACTTTGCCATTCACGAATATCTAATCAAAATAAGCATGGTGAACTCTGAGCAATTGTGAAGTACAGAAAATGCACAATAATTTTCAGAGAAATGACAATGTTCTGTGGTGTTGGAAAAGTCTGGAAAATGCTGACAAAGCAATGTTATTTTCTGTAGGTCACAAAAGAAGAACATATAAAAATATTTACACACTCCTTTCCTTACAACAACACCATGAATTTGATACATTATAAGTCATATAATTTGTGTGAGGAACAGATTAAAAAAGTTGTTATTAGAATTATTTTTGTATTTTCTTCTGCTTTTTATGGCACGCATGTATATATGCAATACAAAGTCACTAAGGAATTAAATGAGTTAAGATTCTAATCTTATAAATTATATATTTTATTGCACTAAAACAAACAAACAATAAATAATTATTTAGAAAAAATAATAAAAAAATAAGATTATGTTCTTAATCAGTATCTTCTTGTCTGCGTCAGAAAATGTTCTATTTATTTTTAATTCATTTAGTTAATTCATTTTTAATTTCAACAAAATTTTATGAACTAAAAATCTTTTAAACATACTTTATCACAAAAAGATTGAAATAATACATTAAACATGAAAGCATCATGCAATCATTTAAGACATTTCTCCTTATATAGAACCTTTTTGGCATAAAGAGAGAAAATTGAGTCAATAACCCTAGGGTTCTATATCTTGAACCCAATTGAACCTTTTTTTCAGAGAGTGTACTCATCGCTTATTTGGTAAAAATAGCCTGGTTTCAAAAGCACGAACAGGCACACAAGAATCTTCTATTCAAATCTGACTGAATCTAGTTGATCTAACCAGGTTACAGCTACATTTTGGGATTTGGGTTTCATTCTCTGTCGAATAATTTGTCATACCTGTCCTCATGAAAATTACATTTACAAAATATCACGTTTGTAATAGTTATACAATTGTTATAAGGATGTTTAGATATATTTCTATTGGAAAAACAAGAAAAAGAAACAGCTTAAGAAGCTTATTTTGTGGCCCACCTTATGGTCAAAGAAAACCAAAGAAATCTTAAAAAGAGTATAAAAGAGTTTTCATAATCAGTGTTAGAATAGAATGAAAAGTTTTTCTTTTTTTAAGATTTAGGTGAATTTTAAGGCACAATCTTAGTTTGAACTAGTGAAGCCTCAAGCCCAGGGGCACAGGAAGTGGGGGTGGGGGTGCTGGGGCTGCTGCAGTCAAAAATGTGATGTGCAGTCAATGTCCCGGTGTGTATGCTGTTTAAATGAGTGTTCTCACCGATATGCTTGTTGTGCTTCGTGTTTTATAGACTCGATATTGTTTCTTATTCAAATGTGGTGACCCCCACCCCAAAAAAAAGGCAGCACCCCCAACCTAAAACATCTTGTCGCGCCCCTGCTCAAGCCTCAGTGAAGTAGCAATAGGAATATGTCTTTTGTGTCTCAATTTATGCACTTAGTATAGGCAGTGCAAAACAGTGCAAAACTCATTTTAAAAACAAATTGATGAACCTCTAAACCTCCGTTCATTTTTAGAGTGGTGTTAAGAGACCATGTAAATGCTGACTATCAGTTCATTTGATAGTTTTACGCAGAAGTGTTCATTACAGTACATATTCGCCATGCTTGCAGAGCAGCTCAAGAGTACAGACACTTTTCCTTATTTAAGAATAATTTGCCTTCACTTCCCTCTGTGGATAAGAGCACATCAAAGCATCCCATTCATTCAATATGCATTTTGCAACAGTGAGGCTGTTGACCGTTAAGTTCAAATGCTAATGGCTCAAAAGCCGATTATGGTGGAAAATTTAGATTAAATTGGAAAGGAAAGAGGGGAAAATAAAAAAACTTGTCTTTAATGTTTAAGCATGGGATATATGATAGCAGTTTACTATGTACCATTGTGGTTTCTTTTAGCATTCAGACTGGAAAGGGGTGGTGGGTTTAAGTAAATTTATTCAAGCTGCAAATATGTTGGATTTGAAATTATATAACCATGCTGATTGAGCATATTAAATGGAGAAGTGCAAGGAAAGAATGGCATGAAGGAAAAACTGCAAGAAAACTGTGAAACTAAACTAAAAAATATGTATATATTTAGACCTAAATTTAATGATTATATAATTTAATTTCATATAAAAATTTCATTTCATCCATTTGGGTTAAACTTTATGTGATGCATATTTGTTGGTCATGTATAAATGAAACAAGAATGAGATTTCTGTATTAGTACTAATAAACTGAATTAGTTTTTAATACAAAATAACCAGATTTATATATTTATCATTAAAACCAATTAATTGAATCTAGCTTGCTTAAAAGCTAGCCAAATTTAAACCATGTTCATACTTTTGAAATGATTAAATTTAATTGTTTTCACAATGAATAGATCTGAATAAATGCATTTTGAAAATATAATACCACTATCTAGTGGTATTACGACCTGCTCTAGGCTAGACACGTACTGGCCCTTTCAGACAATACGGCAACAGTAGCGTACGTCTACCGACAAGGCCCGATGTCGCAACTCGCCCGCCATCTCCTTTTTGGAGTCTGAAGTATCTGAGGTCCTTTGTGACGTTCGCCCGGGAGACCTGAGTCGAGCTCTCACGGTTCAGCCACTGCTGGGGGAATGGAAACTCCATCCCCTGACGTCCAGCTGATTTGGGAACAGGCTGGCGACGCACAGGTAGTTCTGTTTGCCTCCCACGACTCTTCCCATTTGCCTACTAGCACTCAGCTGGCTGCGGTGCCCACGCAAGTATGCGTTCCCAGTGAGCCTTATTGCACAGATTGTGTGCAGATCTGGGAGGACAAGGAGCAGGTCCTTTTGGTCGCCCAGTGCTGGCCTGGCAGGACCTGGTTCTCCGAACTCATACTCCTTGCGACAGCCCCTCCCTGGTCGATTCCTCTGAGGAAGGACCTCCTTTCTCAGAGACGAGGCACCCGCGTACCCGATCTTTGGAACCTCCACATGTGGCTCCTAGATGGGACCCGGCAGATTTGAGTACCCTATCACCTCAGGTGGTGGCTACCATCACTTCCGCTAGGGCCCTGTCTACTAGACACGCCTATGCGTTAAAGTGGAACCTTTTCGTCACCTGGTGCTCTTCTCGCCGAGAAGACCCCCGGAAATGCCCGATCGGGTCCGTGCTCTCATTTCTCCAAGAAGGGTTGGACCGAAGGCTGTCTCCTTCCACCCTGAAGGTCTATGTGGACGCTATCTCAGCCTACCACGACCTCGTGGAGACAAAACAGGTAAGTCAGCACGACCTGGTCATCAGGTTCCTGAGGAGGGCTAGGAGACTGAATCCTTCTCACTCTCCCCTTGTACCCTCTTGGGACCTTGCAGTGGTCTTATCTGCCCTGCTGAGAGCTCCCTTTGAGTCTTTGCGATCAGTCGAGTAAGTTCCTGTCTATGAAGACAGCGCTTCTGGTCGCTTTGGCCTCCATCAAGAGGGTTGGGGACCTGCAGGCATTTTCGGTTGACGAAGCATGCCTGGAATTCGGGCCGGCCAATTCTCATGTGATCCTGAGACCCCGGCCTGGATATGTGCCCAAGGTTCCCACCACTCCTTTCTGGGACCAGGTGGTGAACCTGCAAGCGCTGCCTTGGAGGAGGCAGACCCAGCCTTGGCACTGCCCTGGTCAGTACCAGTACAGCGTGCGCATTTCTCTCAGGTGAGCTTCCCAGTAAGCCCTGAGCTCCTCCAGCACTGTTGATGTCGACACCAGAGTGCATGCCCGGTTGGTCAGCCCTCGTGTTTGGCTAGGTGCCTCCGTGTGCATGGCTCCCCCGTTGGGCAACCCCCACATGTGTATTTCTCTCTGAGCACGTGTCTTCCCTTGGCAAGACACCTTGCCACCTCTGGGGTTGGAAAATTTCCACCTGCGGCTGGATACCCCAGAGTGCTCCATATGCAGTCCCTACGGGGTCATATGTGTATTCTTAAGTCCTCCCTTCGGGCAGGCATTGTGTTGCATTTCTCCACGTGGGATATGCTTCCCAGTGTACCTTGGTATTGGCATTGAGCCTAGCCCCTCGTTCGTGCTAAGATTCACGGAAGGGAGCCCTGGTCAGCGCAGGACACTGGAAGACAGCCATCATGGCGAGATTGAATTGGGACCCCCATTTCATCAGTAACTGACGTAACTCATAGTGTACCGACTGAAAGGGAATGTCTCGGTTACGTATGTAACCCTCGTTCCCTGAAGGAAGGGAACGGAGACGTTACGTCCCCCTGCCACTACCACTGTACCGCTGGAACGGCCGGGCGCTCAAGCCTCGGCTCTTCAGCAGGTAACATAATGCGAGATTGCCACGCAACGCCCTTTATACCCACACAATGGGGCGGGGTTGCGTCATGCAAATTCCGCAGACCCATGGCATTTTCATTGGCTCGTTTTGTAGATCTCAAAGGCGATTGGCTTCTAAGCAAAACCCCCAATTTGTCAGTAACTGACGTAATGTCTCCATTCCCTTCCTTCAGGAAACGAGGGTTACATATGTAACCGAGACGTTTTTTCTGAATTAAGTTGCAGGAAATTAATAGTCATCCAATTTTTTATATCAGCTATGCATTCTTTTAAACTTGTGAATTGATACGTTTCGTCAGGGCGTGAAAAAATATAGAGCTGAGTTTCGTCAGCATAACAATGAAAACTAACGCCATGCTTCCTAATGATAGCTCCCAGTGGTAGCATATACAGGGTGAAAAAAACGGTCCTAGCACTGAGCCTTGCGGTATTCCATACCGAACTTGTGATCGGTTTGACATCAGTAATCTTCATTTACTGCTACAAACTGATAACGGTCAGATAAGTATGATTTAAACCGTGCCATTGCAATTCCACTAATGCAAACATAATTTTCGAGTCTATTCAAAAGAATGTTGTGGTCGATAGTATTGAATGCAGCGCTAAGATCGAGTAACACTAATAGCGAGATACAACCACGATCAGATGATAAGAGCAAATAATTTGTAACTCTAATGAGAGCAGTCTCAGTACTATGATACGGTCTAAATCCTGACTGGAAATTCTCACAGATACCATTTCTTTCTAAAAAGGAGCGTAGTTGTGAAGACACTGCCTTTAGTATTTTTGACAGAAAGGGTAGATTTGAGATTGGCCTGTAATTGACTAATTCTGTAGGATCAAGTTGCGTTTTTTTCAATAAGTGGTTTAATAATAGCTAACTTAAAAGTTTTCGGTACATATCCTAATGACAAAGATGAATTAATGATATTAGGAAAAGAGGATCTATAACCTCTGGAAGCATCTCTTTTAGTATCTTAGTCGGTATAGGGTCGAGCATACATGTTGTTGATTTAGATGATTTAAAGTGTTTAGCCAATTCTTCTTCTCCTATAGCAGTGAATGAGTGGAATTTTTCCTCAGTGACACTACAATGCACTGTCTGATGCGATATTCTAGTAGATGGTTGCATAGTTATAATTTTCTTCCTAATATTATCAATCTTGCACGTAAAGAAGTTCATAAAGTCATTACTGCTGTGCTGTTTGCAAACATCAGAAGTTGAAGCTTATTTCTTGTTAATTTAGCCACTGTTTCAAATAAATACCTAGGGTTGTGTTTGTTTAATTCTAAGAGAGTTGATAAATAAGCAGATCTAGCAGTTTTTAAAGTCTTCATGAAATCAAAATCGACCTTACTTACTTTGTTAGCAAACATTACTGGTCTTAGGGTGAACAATTAATCCGTGCAAGTTAATACACCGAAAAAAATTGTTTGCCGTGGTAATCTTTAATCAAAATCTGAAAAGTAACTTCCGGTCTGGAATGGCTTTCCTTCTCAGATGATGTCGGTTTGACGGCTTGGGTTTGAATATCCTTAACCACTCCCCTCCAACCGTTAGTCTGCTATGCAAGATGGAGAGGAGGAGCGCTGAAGTAAAACCCTGCCCTCTATTCAACATTCCGTTTCACTTGGAAATACGTCACAGCACTGAAATAAAATTAGTTGCAACTTCTGCTTCACTGGGACTTTAAGGCCTTTCTGTACGCAATCATGCTCTCTTTCCACAAAAGTTTTGTTTTCTTCCAGCTGTGCTCCATTTTTCTGGCTGCTGTTTTAAGAGCCCGGGTGTGCTCGTTGTACCACGGCGTTGGACTATTTTCTTTAATCTTCTTTAAGTGCAGAGGAGCAACTGTGTCTAAAGTGCTGGAAGAGAGAGAGTCAATAGTTTCTGTTGCAACAAAGGCTATCTGGGATGCTGAGGAGATGGAACTGATAAGGAAGTTTATTTACAAAGCAATCTTTAGTGGCAGCAGTGATAGTCCTGCCATATTTGAAACAACGGGACGGTTTTGCAGTCTTTGCTACATTAATTATACACGATACTAGGTAATGATCTGAGACGTCATCGCTCTGCTGAAGAATTTCAATGGAATCAACATTTATTCCATGTCAAAATTAGGTCTAAAGTATGATTACGGCGATCAGTGGGTCCTGACATGTGTTGCCTAACTCCAATAGAGTTTAGAATGTCTCTAAATGCCAATCCCAATGTGTCTTTTTCATTGTCTACATGGATATTAAAATCACCAACAATTAGGACTTTATCTGCAGCCAGTACTAACAATTGTTTATAACAATAATCTTGGGGGGTGGACTCATTTAAAGTAATGTAATCCTCAGGTTTTAGCCAGGTTTCTGTCAAACACAGCACATCTAGGTTATGATCTGTAATCATATCATTAACAATAAGCACTTTTGAGGAAAGGGATCGAATATTCATCAACCCGAGCTTTATCAGTTGATCATCTGTTGTGAAGACAGAATAATGAACTATGGAGATAAATAAAGCATAATTTAAATACTGTCAATAGCCTTCTAAAGATTCATTGTTATGTTCAATAAGACATGCAATAAGACAATAAGGTATGCATAGCAACTCGACATGTGAAAAAATAGCACACTTTAGCATATTACCAGAAGCATTTCTAGAGTTTTATTATCACTGGGGCACAGGCCCCCCAAAATTGTTACCATAGTGCTTAACATTTTCTAGGGAATGTGGATTCCGACAAAAAGAGGATGTGCGTGGAACAGTTTATTTACAGCAATGAGCATATTTGGGTGAAACAGGTGAGTAAACAGTGAGAAGTGCATGCTGGAGATACCCGTTGGAGATGCACGCATATGACCCCCCCATAACCTATGCTATGGGTTTGTGAATGGGAGCATACATTGGAGTGGGCTCATGGGCTGAATCGGACTCTGAAATGGGCTCATGGGCTGGAGCAGACACTGGAGTGACTCAGGGGCTGGAGCAGATAATTGTGTGGCCCAGACACACAAAGGCAGGCAGATCACTCTATGTTTAGAGTTGTACACTCTGGGTTTAGCTCTGAAAATACTCTTTCGGGAACGGACTCTGGAATTGCACTCACTGAAACAGGTTCTGGAACGAGAGCGGGCACTGGGCTGAGCTCTGGGATGAGAGCCATCATTGGACTCTGGTCAGAAGCTGGAACTATCACTTGACTCTGGTCAGGGGCTGGAGCCATCAATGGACTGGTCAGAAGCTGGAACCATCACTGGACTCTGGTCAGGGACTGGAGCCATCACTGGACTCTGGTCAGAAGCTAGAGCCACATTGTTCCAGGGTATCTGATGTGAGAGATTTGACCGATAAGGGACTGAACAAAACATGGATTTTAAATACAAGACAAATACACTCACCTAAAGGATTATTAGGAACACCTGTTCAATTTCTCATTAATGCAATTATCTAATCAACCAATCACATGGCAGTTGCTTCAATGCATTTAGGGGTGTGGTCCTGGTCAAGACAATCTCCTGAACTCCAAACTGAATGTCAGAATGGGAAAGAAAGGTGATTTAAGCAATTTTGAGCGTGGCACGGTTGTTGGTGCCAGACGGGCCGGTTCTGAGTATTTCACAATCTGCTCAGTTACTGGGATTTTCACGCACAACCATTTCTAGAGTTTACAAAGAATGGTGTGAAAAGGGAGAAACATCCAGTATGCGGCAGTCCTGTGGGCAAAAATGCCTTGTTGATGCTAGAGGTCAGAGGAGAATGGGCCGACTGATTCAAGCTGATAGAAGAGCAACTTTGACTGAAATAACCACTCGTTACAACCGAGGTATGCAGCAAAGCATTTGTGAAGCCACAACACGCACAACCTTGAGGCGGATGGGCTACAACAGCAGAAGACCCCACCGGGTACCACTCATCTCCACTACAAATAGGAAAAAGAGGCTACAATTTGCACGAGCTCACCAAAATTGGACAGTTGAAGACTGGAAAAATGTTGCCTGGTCTGATGAGTCTCGATTTCTGTTGAGACATTCAGATGGTAGAGTCAGAATTTGGCGTAAACAGAATGAGAACATGGATCCATCATGCCTGGTTACCACTGTGCAGGCTGGTGGTGGTGGTGTAATGGTGTGGGGGATGTTTTCTTGGCACACTTTAGGCTCCTTAGTGCCAATTGGGCATCGTTTAAATGCCACGGCCTACCTGAGCATTGTTTCTGACCATGTCCATCGCTTTATGGCCACCATGTACCCATCCTCTGATGGCTACTTCCAGCAGGATAATGCACCATGTCACAAAGCTTGAATCATTTCAAACTGGTTTCTTGAACATGACAATGAGTTCACTGTACTAAAATGGCCCCCACAGTCACCAGATCTCAACCCAATAGAGCATCTTTGGGATGTGGTGGAACGGGAGCTTCGTGCCCTGGATGTGCATCCCACAAATCTCCATCAACTGCAAGATGCTATCCTATCAATATGGGCCAACATTTCTAAAGAATGCTTTCAGCACCTTGTTGAATCAATGCCACGTAGAATTAAGGCAGTTCTGAAGGCGAAAGGGGGTCAAACACAGTATTAGTATGGTGTTTCTAATAATCCTTTAGGTGAGTGTATAATAAGTAATCAATAACCAAGAAAACCAAAACTGAGCGGAGCAGAGCAACAGGAACTAAACAAAACAGAATATAAAAGTCTATAACCGTGACAGTACAGAACAGATTTGAGTGTGGAGGGAGGGGGGGCTTGAAGGAGGGTGCAGAGATGGGGATTGACTGGGAGTCGCTGGAGAGAGACACCACGGTGGAGCAGACAGCGGGAGGAGCCAGGGTGGAGCTTTGACTGACTACCTAGGTGGAACTCAGGGTCCGACTGATTGAGGCAGAACCAGGGTGCACAGAGAAACTGGCGTAGCAGAGAAGCAAATGAACCAGGACGACACCCAAGTCCCGGAATGTGGAACTGCTGGCTCGCAGGACCGAGATAGAGACGGGGGCTCTGCAGACCGGAGTGACAACGGAGGGAGTGAGGACGATGGGGAAGCCTGGGGGAAAGAGAAACCCTTTGGAGCCGAAGGGGTGAAGGCTCGAGGCGCAGCTGGAGACCCAGAAGTCCACGGCAGAGGCAGAGTGACGACAGACTGAGGCTGAGCCGGAGGGATGAGAGCCCGGAGGAGTCCTATAGGGCTGACAGACCATGGTGAAGTGGATGGAGCGCAGAGCCAGGGTGGAATTGACGGGTTGACAGGCCAAAGTGGAGACATGGGCCTGGAGGCTTGAGGGGAAGTAGGGGAATCCTCATCCGCTTGCCAAGCTGGTGATCGTGAAGCCCGAGGCAAATCCAATGAGCTGCATGGAGTTAGCAGTTGGGGCCAGAGCCGAGGACGGATCCAGAGGACTGGACGTAACCAGAGGAGGGGACGGGTCCAGGAAGTTGGGTGGGAACATTGGAGGAGGAATTTCCGGACAGGACCGGCGGAGAAGGCAAAGACTCGATTGTGGGAAATCGGGAGGGAACTGGATCCATGGACCACAGATCTATTAGGCAGAGGTCCGCTCCTGGCTCTGAGATAGACTGGGCAGTTTGCGTCGACTCCAGGAATCCGATGATAACTGGCTCTGAATCCGGGATGGACTCGGTGGATGTCTCGGGCTTGCAGGCTGTGAGGGGGAAGCCGCCGTGCCGGAGCAACCAACCCAAATACTCCACCAGATTCCTCTGTTCAGGGAGGAGTAGGCGCAACGCTGGTAAGTCCATATTTTCCATTCTTTGTCTGTCGTTTCTTCAAAACAAATGGTCTGCAGCACACACAACGATAGAGTTCACAAACAAAGTCTTTATTCAGAATAACAAACACTCAAGAGATATCTTAGGAAACGTTGGAGAAAATGCAAACCATATAAACTGAAACAAGAACCAATGAAGGACTGAACATAAAATAATTATACATAATCATAGAAACAAACAAGGAGATAATCAGTAACCAAAAAAAAAAAACTGAATGGAGCAGAGAAACAGAATATAAAAGTTCATAACTGTGACAGTATGTTGTGTATTAAAACATATATGTAATTACACATTTGTAATGATACAGTAGCAATTTAGGACATTTAAAATATATTTAAAATATATTAACTTTTAAATGTACTATTGAATAACAATATAAAATTAAACAAGTTAAATGTATAACCAAGTACTTTACATGCACTTTAGTTTGTCTGTCAACACATAAAAAAGGGAACTTTTTTTAAAACATGACAAAAGATTTATAAAACATAATTATTTAAAATGTACTTTAAGGTAAGATTTTAATTTGACATTATTACAAAGTGCACTTTTTAAAATAATAGTAGTGAAAGTGAATTCTCTTTATGTACACTTTTATTTCAGTATGTTATATTATCTTCAAATACAGTTAGAATTTTTGTAGTTAGCAACTCAGTGATTCTTGGGAATTTGGATAAAACAGGTTTTAATTTTGAAAATAAAAAGGTATACAAAGTCTGAAGGTATATCATTATAGACCATGGTCTTGGCTGTTCAGCAATTTACCTGTGCAACCTCCTCATTTTGTATTTATTTCATAAAATAGGCGTTATTGCTTTGTTTTTGTCAACACCGTCAGACACAATAAAAAGCAAATTATTTTTTATTTATTTGGTCTAATATGTATTTAGAGTTTTTAAATCATTATCTGGCATTCTTAGTACACATATATGCTGTTAAATTTTGAATATTCACTTTTGTTCATTTTTTTATACTGTTTCACGTGTACTCCTTTAAAATATCTAACATCATACAACTTTTACTTTAAGCCTAAATAGAAAAAGTAATGTTTTTTATTTAACAAACATATTTTTGTATTAAGAGAGACTATTACTTTAATAACTCAACAGCACTGAAGAAACATATTGTAAGCATATTCATTTAAAACAAATAAAACTCCCTGACGGTGGTGACTCTAGAACTGACGGTGGTGACAGTGGCCTCATTACAACATACAATTCCAAAATGTATACCACTCAATTCCAATGGCTTCTTGCTTAACAACTTTATTTAACTATTTGGTCCAAAAAATAACAATCCTGAGCACTGTGATAAACATTTTTCAAGGAATATAAGGTACAATTAAGCAATATCATTATTAAAAGTACCCCATCCGCATATAATCAAATATCAAATCATCTTAGTAAAAAATAAAGTAATTACCAGTAGAAATAATGTACAATGCCTTCTGAAAACAGGACTGTAAACTGTATATTGGACGCGTAGAACAGATAACAACAATTGTGAGCAATCTCTCCTCTTCTTTTGATATTCCCTGTTTCTTTTCCTTCTCTCCTCCACAGACAGCTGCTGCCTTGCCATAACTTCCTAAAATACATAAAGTCAAAGTTGAGTGTAATGACTATGAAATTGGGGGGAATTACAGTTAAAGTTAGTTCCCTTTCAGTCAGTCACGTTCAATGTACGTTGGAACTGACCGACGAATTGGGGATCATTTTCAGAGACCAATCTACTTCAAGTGTATAAAAACGAGCCAATAACGTTGGCATGCGGTCCACGCACCGCCCCGCAGCGCGGCTATAAATACAGAAGTGGAATGCCACACCTTCGGTGTCAGAATTTGCAGCCGTCTGACGCCAGGCCTGTACCCGTATGCTTGTGGAACGTGTGTAGGCTGGGTTCCATATGTAGCGGTCCCTACGGGGACCCCATATGTGTATTCTCCACAGTACCCGCTACCCTACTCGGCTAGCCCCGTGTCTTTCCCTTGACAGAGCTCGCTCTGTCGTCTCTGGTGGTGTTCTTTCCCCCCTGGGACCAGGTTGGATCCACCCCAGAGACTGCCATATGTAGCACTACCCTGCTAGGTTAGTCCTTATGAGTATTTCCACCTCTCCTCCTTGGAGGACATGGCTCCGCAATGTTCCATCTCCCTGAGACGGGCACGCTTTCCCAGCATTTTCCAATAGTCACGCTCAGTGGATCTTGCAGAAACAGCTGTGATGGACCTTCCCTGCTTGGATCCCTGACTCCTGCTCCAGCCTAGGAGCACTCCAGCGAGCTCAAGCAGGGCGCTGGAAGGGCCAGCCTCCCTGGCGTGTTGGTAGGGATCCCCAATTCGTCGGTTAGTTCCGTCGTGAAATTATAGCTTTGTAATTTCACGAATCAGCCAATCAGCGATGTCAGGACAGCTCTTTCCAGTCATGCAAGGACAGCTCCTATGTACTTGAATAAAGATTGAAATCTCAAAAACTCAAAAACACATTTGAATAACATTTCTAACCAGTCATTTGAAATTAATGCTGGGCGGTATGACCAAAAATGTCTATCACAGTATTTTTCAAAATTATATCGGTTTCGCGGTATATGACGGTATTTTTTATGGTATTTTTTTAACCATATTTTCTACTGATTGAGAGAGGAAATACTGCAGTTGATTGACTTAGTATGCCCTATTTTACTGTCATGGTGAGTGAATATTGTAGAAAAATTTCACACTAGAATTAATACGGCATTTCAGAATGTTTGTAAACAATAGGCACCAAGATACTTCCGGGTGGCAGAACGCGAGCGGCTTCTACTGACCAACTGAAGAGATCCAGCCGGCTACTGTAAACAGTTACATAGTTAAAAACATTGTTGTTGATCAAAGTTGAAACTATGCCGAAAACGTGTTGTGTTTGGGGTTGCGCCGCCAGATATACAGCAAAAGGTGTAGGATTTTATCGATTTGCTTCAGAAAAAAGTAAATATATCTAGCGAAACCTGTGGGTAAGGAGGTTAGAGCGAGTGGACTTCGTGTATTCTCAGAGCTGTCCATCTACAAAATCATAGCAGAGCATAATTATCTTTAGCTGGGGAAATTCGAGACTAATATTCGTAAACTTAAGGTCTCTTTTTAAGATCAAACTCATTGCCAGTCACTGACTACGTTTACATGCTCCCTCATAATGCGATTATAATAAGGTTTTGACAATATTGCGATTAAACTTTACCTCATGTAAACACAATACTTCAATCAAACTAATGCAATTAAGCTCATAATCGTAGTAACCATAGTCGCATTAAACTAGGTGGCTTACGCTGATTTTAATCGCAATAAACAGGCATATAAACACCTTAATCGCATTATTACCATTCTGACCAAAGTGCGCATGTGCTCAGACGTACACGGATGCCGTGTTGTTCACACAACTTCATGAATAAACTTCGTGACATTATTCTGAAGTTTTCTCTTCTCCAAATCACTAAATTCTGTCAACACAACTCGCTGCACAGTCTCTGCTCCATATCTTCATCCAGACGGCGAAAAACGCAACGGCAGCGTAGGCAAACCCGGCATTGCGATGTTCATCACGGCGGCGATAATATCCAGCAAGCTACGTCCATAAAAATGTGTTTTGAATTTGATGCGAATAGATTAAACCAATGGCCGGTAACATACTGTATGCCGATCTGAGTGTGTTATAACCATACTTATTAGCGAATAATCACAATAATGAAAATTGCATGTAAACTGGAGTGAAGAGTTCTGCCCATGTCATGTAAACATCTTACTGCGATTAAGACCTTACTCTGATTATTATACATAGTCGCATTATTGGTGCACATGTAAACGTAGTCACTGCCATAAGTAAAAGTATTATACAAGGAAGAGACAGAACTTCTAGTGTCATGTAGGCTACTGATCAAATGTCAATGGAACAAATAGGCAAAGCAAAACATAGTTGTAGGCTACTGCTGATGGATGATTGATGCGTGTACCACATTGGTTTCATCATCACCGCAAGTTTAATTTGAGTGAATGCCTAGCTGAGTACCGCTAGTCTCCAGTGCGCTATCCTTTTCACCGTCAAAAGCTCACGTCTGTGCCATCCGATCCGAGCAACAGAAAACAATCATAGCCTTTTTAGTTAGATAACAGGGAAATAGACCATCTACCATAGCCTAACATATTGTAAGTCAAACAGCAACAGTCACTAAAATAACTACTCAATGGTAGGCTGAGGCTCATTTAAAAATTATGGTAGTAGACTAGCGCTACATCTACTAGACCAAGGCTAGGCATTTCATGTATTGCTATCTCCTGAATTAGTTAATCAGTCCCTCAATGATCATGTTAACCATGTCTGAATTTCCACCACGTCTGTTTTTGAATCAACTGTTGAAATGTAGATTAGGTTACTGCCGATTGCCGACGTTGGGTCTCCCTTCCAAGCAATTTACTAGCATTGCCTTAGTAACGCTTCGGCTTTTGCCACCCGGAAGAACGTCTATTATTGTTGTGACGTCATGGTGAATTGTCGTATACAGGTTTACAAAAATTATGCTGTGGGGGACAACAACCAATAAAACAGAGTTGATCTGGTTAATTGCACATATATTTCATTTGAATAAGACGTGATTAAATATGTGCCAGACACAGTGCTAGTCCATGTTTAGAGCACTAGAGTATATGAAATGTCCATAAAAACTTGAAACACGCTCACTCCAGTCTGTATCTGAACAGTGCCTCTCAAACAGTGCCGGGTTGCGGCGCGTTCTGAACGTTGTTTAAGTGACATACGCTAGTATCGCGGTATATTAAAAATTCATATCATAACAAAAATAAACATGCTAAACAAGATACTGTAGTAACAGTACAAATGAAACACAAACCCACTAGGTTATCTGGGCTGACAGTGAACGGTCAGGAGCACCTGCACAGTGTGTTTACAGACTGGCACAGCTCCCTAATTACAGCCCACCTCCTAACAGCAGCACCTGTCTAGACATCTGCACAGCCTCTCTCCCCTTTACTGCCTCCCAACCACTTGGTGGAATTGGCAGACGTTCCCTTAGGCATCATGCGCTGTGATAGCGAGTAAAAGCGTTCTCGAGTATAAATATGCAGCTATAATGCATGTAGGTGATTTGGAATTTATATTTCTTGTCGATATGCAATGGTTACACACTTAAAACTGATCGTAGTGTTTATATATTTGTAAGACTGGCGAATCTATGGAACAATGGCCAGGAAAACTAACTTTACCGCACTCCGAGAGCCCCCTAGTGGTCGGGAGCATTTTCGTTGTGTTGTGGCTTTTTCGTTGTGTTGTGGCTTTTTTCTGTTGTGTTGTGGCTTTTTTCCTTTGTGTTGTGGCTTGTTTCCGTTGTGTTGTGAACTTATGTATGCTTTTTAGAATTCGTTGTGTTGTGCACTACTGGGCCACCGTAGGTCTCTACTTTTAAATCTCTTTTTTAAATGTGGCACTGCTGATTTTAACAGTTCTATAGGTTTCAACAAGCTATAATCAAACTGAAGAATACAGTTTTTATAACCCCCTGAGGAATATTTTATTGCTCACAAATTGGTTGTTCTTTCACAGCTCAGGAGATTTAATTAAGTTCTCAGTTGGGTTTAATTAATAGTGTTCAGGGTAGGCTATATGCATTATTTCACTATTTTTATTGCTCATTCATGGTTTGGTGTGCTATAGAGCTTTCCTAAGCAACTGTCTGTTAAACAAGTATTAACCCTGCAAAGCCTGACATTTAAAATATTAGTTTGTTAAATAAATTAATAAATTAATAATATTTTTTATTAGAAATGGAATAGTTTATTGAACCTTTAGGCATGTAAAAAATGCATATGTGACTTTGTAGAGTATCATATTTGATAATTCAGGCTTTTATTTTATTCAATTTAATTCAAAGGCCCAATAAACATGCAATTTGGTGCAGTTGCTGATATTTATATGCACAAAAGTTGTATATCTTGTAATGTAAATCAGTGAGATGTTTATAACAGTTTAGTAGACTATTTTCATAGAATGCATATAAATATCAGTTGTCATTCTCCCATTAATATGTCTTTAGTAAGATGATGTTTAAATGCTTAGTTTTATGATAAAAGCTCTGTAGTTTTTTATTGTGGGGGCAAAATATATAATGTAATGTGATACAATGATGATTGAGAGCTGAACAAAAGCCTCATGGGATACTCACATTTTCACAAGATTTTTCTAAGAAATGATGTATGAATAATCAAGTTGCTTCAGCCCATTAAATATTCATCTTGAAATATTGCTAACAATAAAAATTACTCTTATGTTAATTTTATAAACATCTGTAAAGACTTCACAGCAAACACACGACCTGAAGTGGGACGTCTTTACAATTATTGAAAAAGTATAACGCCGACGGAAGGCATGTAGGTTTGTCAAAAAAGTTGATCACGTTCATAAATTGGTTAGTTAATAATTTTTTTTGTTTTGCTGCTGAAATGGAAGCACTCATTTAAAACAAGGATGTTTGCTGCAACTGTTTATAGCAGTATTGTGGTTCGTCTCTACTGCATACTGCTTATTACATATAATGAAATTAAAATTGAGTTGAAATTACTTAAGGGTGCATGTTGAAGACATGTAAAGTCTATTTGGTCAAACACAAATTAGATGAGTTTAAAATACTTAGAAGTCTGAAATAGTTGCCTCAATTTTTTTTAAGTAAAACCAAGGCGATGTTTTTTACAGTGTAGGCGTTATATGGTTAACTTTGTCTCAGATGTTTCTACTAAAATTAAATAAATGAAAAATACCACAGATGAGACACAGATAAGACAGATTTTACAGTTAAAGTGAAGCGCTATACATCTACTGTGGGTAAAACAGCTCACATAATTAAACATTTTATATTAGACAGACACACCAGTGATATTGAAGATATTTAGTCTGAGGTCATAACATATTGTAAATTGAAACATCTCCAAAGACATGAAAAAATATGGACACAAACAAGTGCACAGGCTTCAATTTCCATAACTTCACACTTGAATAAGTCATTGCATTGCCAACCCAGCCTGAATATCTATCCCTCGAGCCTGCTGATTGGTCAGTGGTCTGTGAAAGACCACACACTGCTTGGTACATGCAGGGCTGTCGCTAGTGGGGTGAAAGGTGGTGACAATTATAGGGGCCCACATCGCCCAGGGGGCCCACTAAATCCTGGTTATGCTACATATTCCCCTACTCTTATGAATCATTATAGTATATACATTTGTATGCCTGAGTGTTAAATGAAAACCACAAAAACATGCCAAATTTCCTCTCTCTTCCCTCCCTAAAAATGGTGTAGTCCGATGGTTATTAGGCTATTTCAGCAGAGAGACCCAATAAAATCGCAATCTCCCCCAGCTAGTGAACAGAACCAATTGCGAGAAACCCCCCTAAAACTTCAAGCATACAAAAAAATAGATTCCTAATATTATATTTATAATAATAAAATAATGTTTTTCCTTGCAGATACAGTGATAGAGAACGTATTATACTCGTAGCTCAGCGGCGGCTGGTTGGACAAAGCCGCCAGCCAAGCATCAGTAAGCACCCAGTCGTGATCACGTTAATTTGACTGCTTTAATAGTGAGAAACCCCCCTAAAACGTCTATCATACAAAAGAATAGATTCCTAAGATTATATTCATTATAATAAAATAATGTATTTCCATGCAGCAAGTGTGATAGGGAACATATTATACTCCAGCCGCCAGCCCGCCCAGAATCCAACTGCCAGCTGCCACTGGCAGGTCATGTGACCAGCCAGAATCAGACTGGCAGCTGCCACCACCCACTGACAGGTCACATGATCTGTCAGTGGCGGCTCCTGTCAGCCAGTTGAAGATTGAACCCCTACTGCGATTTAATTTCGCTGGAATAGGACAAAGAGCCGTCGCCCGTGCTCCGGGACTGTCACATCTCTGTATACCAGTGCAGCACGCACGTCGAATGATTAAGCGCTCAAAGTCTTCGTCTTTTTGCACTTTTATGTAGTTTGTTATATAACATGCAGTAAAATGGATATGCGTGTCGCAAGGATTACAGACTTGCCGGCCGGCTGCTAATAGAAGAAAACGTCAATACAACTCATTGCTATTGATGGATATATTTATTAGCTTTATTTAATAAAACAGTACATTATCTTAATAAAAAATGAAGACAGTGAGAAGTGGTTTTATTTTACATTTGACTGCATTCTTTTTAATTTATATTTATCTCAGCTGTTAGACATCAGACTGACTGGAAAGACATTTATAGGCCTATATTAATATTACTTTTTTTTTTAAAGTTTATTTGATAATTTTACTAATTTCTTGTCTTTTGTTATTTTATTAGTTTGTCTTGCATAATTGCTTGATGACTTTAAACATAATAAGTTATTAATCACTTAATGTTTGATATAATATTTATATACAACTTTGCATATAGAATAAGTATAAGCAATAACCTTTATTTGCATTCATTTGTCTGTTTTGTTATTTTGTAAGAAATCCTTATTAAGTGCATGGCACCAGATGTGGGCCTCCATATCTTATAATCCGACCGTATATGATGAGTGGAGGGCGTTGGGGGCCCACATCAATGTTTTTTCAGGGGGCCCAGAATTCCCTAGCTACGGCCCTGGGTACATGTGGCACAAACCCAGTGCATGTCACTGCAGTAACACAAGACTTCTTAGAAGCTTAGATTCCAGCGGCAGTAGGTTTAGGCTAAAACCAAAGCATATAATAATAAAAGTTATGAAGCATGGCTGGAACATACTGTAAGTGTATGGCTTTCATAGCTAGCATTTTCTGTATATCAAATACACAAATAAATTCTATTTTCACACTTTTTGCATAATTGCAGCTTGGTTTGAAATATTCTACTCACAAGTGATATTTACCGTGTTTTTTGGTTTTTTTTACACATCATGTCTCATATTGTCACAATTATGTTCTGTTTAGTCGTTTCTGTCATGTCTGTGTGAGTTCTCGTTAGTTACTATGGTTTCTGATTAGTTCATTTTTGTCCAGCTGTTCCTGTTTAGTTCCCTCATTTGCCATGTGGGTAACACTTTAGAATACTGTTCCTTCATTAACGAATAACTACACAGGAACAAATGAGTAATGCAATATTAACATTCTAGTAACTACTATTAACTTACAAGAAACTCTGATTAACGAATTAGTAACTAATAACGCTCAGTTGAATGTGGTAGTTCACTATTAGCCAATCAATAACTACTATTTTTTTTCATAATTCCTACTAGGAACTACTATATACAGGTTCATAATTAACATGAATAATGCATAATTAATTCTGAAGGTAATGGTAACCCACTAGTAGTGACTCAAGTGTTACTACGTCCTTCTAAAGGAAATACTAATTATTTGGATCAGTTTTCTTAAGTGAAAAAAATAACTCAATAAATAAATAATTGTAAGGTTTTTGTAAGGTTTTGGATAGTAACACTTAAGTAATTAGTGGTGAGCAGGGCATAACCTAACACAGGGCTAGTTGTAACACACATGGTTTAACACTTTCCACACATGCCAGCATGATGAAACATAGTGTATTTACTAGTTGCCATATCAACATTATTTAGAGAAATAAATGCGCCAAAATTAAAAAATCTTTGGAAGATATCACTGAATATTTATTTAACCATAGCAAAAGTAAATTTTTCATCTCTGTTTTTTTTTGTGTTTATTTAAAACTAGACAAATCTGATATTATTTCCATCTTATATCTGTTATTTAACAGTTGAGATAGTTCTTTAATGCTGATCTAACCAGCAGAAGACACGAGCCGGGGTTAAATCCCAGCTGTGCAGGTGGGGCATGTTGTCACAATGAACCCCTATTAGAACTATGATATTATATTCTATACTTTTATGAATTCTATTGAGAAACCATGAGAAAAAGGTGAATAAAGACTGAGAGTCAATGTTCAGAAGTTATTAATTATTATTATGTTTTTAACTATGCTGTATAGCTGTGTTTTGCAGTGTTTTTGTTAAAGTCAAAAATTTGTTTATTTTTCATGATTAAAAAAATGCCACTATTTTATTTGAAAAAGTTAATAATTGTATTTTATTGACAAAATATTTTAGTTTGTCTTGTATATAGTTTTTTTGATTGTATCAGATAACATTTTAAGCTGTCATTTGGTCATGTTACAATGTACTCCACTTATGGGGCATGTTGACACATTTCACTTCCATTCTTTCGGGGTAAATCAAGAAAAAAAGTATACACTGTATTAATGAAACAAAACCACATAATTGTACTAGACGTGTGTGAAATTAATGTAGGAAAAAAATAAATACTCTGAACCACAAGTGGATTTACACAAACTGAGAAAGTCAAAAAGAGTTAGGTTGTGCCCCGCTCTCCCCTACTAGTGGGTTATCATGATCTTCCCTTTAGAATTAATTATGCATTATTCACATTAATTATGAACCTGTATATAGTAGTCCTCTGGGAGTTATGAAAAAAATAGTAGCTACTGATAAGCTAATAGTGAACTACTGTCAGGGATCATTAAGGAAAATGGACTCAATTGCAGGAAGGTGAAGCATTTATTAACAGTAAAATAAAACAAACACAAATGAACTCCCACGAGGGGGGAAAACCAAACCGTAAATACCAAAACACTGGGGGGCAGAACATAAAACATGACAGGGAGCAGACAACATCCAGCACAGGACTGAAGACACAAGGAGGTTAAATAGGGGACAAACAAGGCAGGTAATGAGGGAGAAATTAACCAATAATCAGGTAACAGGATGGGCGGGGTTGACAATAGACCAGAGACATGACATCAGACCAAACATGACAAACACAAGCACATGACTAGAAATGACAACACCACATGTGCTTACACAGGACAAGACAGACATGTGACAACTACCACATTTGACTAAGCACTATTACTTACTAATTTATTGATCAGAGTTTCTTGTTAGTTAATAGTAGTTACTAGAGTGTTAATACTGCATTACTCACTTGTTCTTGTGTAGTTATTTATTAATGAAGGAACAGTATTCTAAAGTGTTACCACTATCCCTGTTCTGTTCAGTCCTTGGTCGGTTATTGTTTTGTGTATGTGGAGTTCTTCTTGTGAGTCACCAGTAAAGTCTAGTTTGATGTGTTATCCAGTGTCTATCTTCTTCATTCCTTGACTAAGCATTACACACATATTCATCTCAAACATGCTCTTCATTGACACTGTTTTCTCCTCTGTAAAAACAAATAACAATTTTGTATAAAAATGATAGTTATAGTGGAAATTATGCCACATCTGATTTGTGCAAAAAAAGGCTATTAATAGTGTGTATTCACACAATATATATTAAATGTTTTAGTGTATTAATGTCTATTTCTCTCTTTTTTTCATATTCATCATAGTTGAAAGTGTAATATTTAATGAATAAGCCACAATGACTTTTATTTAAAAAAAAAAAAAAAAATCAACCACTGGTACATAAAACTGCTTGTGTTTGAAGAAACAGCCCAAAACAGCTGCAATGTGCAGTGATGACAACAGAACCTAGGAAATGTTCTGGACTCTAACGCAATGACTTCACTGCATAAACAATTCTTTCCAAAGGGGAAAGACGCTAAGCATCCACAATAATACATGACGCTTCTCATTGTCATGCTCAGATCAAAACAAACACTTTGCCAGCCGGTAATAAGGCGTTTGAGTGTAGCCTTCCTGATGTTATCGCAGCTATTAACATTTTGTCCTTCTGATGCCTTAGCCAGCAGATTAGTGAAGGACAGGCGGAGCGGCCGCCCTTGGGCTGAAATGAAGTCAGGCTGTGCTATGCTATAGCTGCTTGCTTTGACACACTCCGGAAATAAAAGAGCAGTAATCGGATGAGAATTGAACGTCGAGTTGAGCTTTTGGATAGTTTGTTCACACTGTCCCACATTTTCAAGGCCACCATCTATCTGATGATGTTCAAGATGCTACAAGACATTCCAGTACAGCTCTGCACTTGTACCTTACACATTATGTGTGTTTTGAGAGGTCCATTATGTCAATAATAAAGCATTTTAGGAGAAAATAAATAGGCTTTTGACTGTTCAATATTTCAATACCTTCAGTATTGTTTAAAAAGAAACCTAGAATCACTGATGAAAATGAATCATTAAGGTTGTAAGTGTAACATAAAAAAATCATTATTTTTTTTTACAAATAAATATTTCTTAAATCTTATCCTGTGTAATCTAGACAAGGCTTTGTAGGCATGTGCATATCAGGCGCTGCGTAATATCATTGCACTGCTGCACCCATGGTACAGCAGCAAAGTTCCTGGATTATTACGCAGGAATGAGAGTATAGTCCCTAGCCATATCGGTAGAAAATTGCAACTTTTAATTTTCCTTTGGTCTTAGTACACGATTTAACTATACACATCACAACATGTAAATAGGAAAATGTTGGCATTATTTTGTCACTTATTGAGCAGTAGGCTAGATGGAGCCGTTTACCTCCTATGTGCTAAGCTAGGCTAGCGGTGGGTGCGTCAGACAGAGTTATGGCACACACGGAGATAAAAATGGCATGTATGGACTTATCTAACTCTGGGGGATACAGTGAATAAGCTAAAGTCCCAAAAAGTCGGCGTGTTCCTTTAAGTTACATTTACTTAAAATATTTACTGCTGGATTTGGCTGATGCAATGAACCCTTTTCACATGGTGACGACGTATTTTTCCAAATTGCAACATAAATCTAGCAATTTTTTTCATATTTAATATTTTATATTAAGTAATTTTATAACAGCGTTGTCTACATCAGGCGTGACCGTTGTTGTTTCGAGGATGTTTGCTGCTTGATCAATATTATATATTCAAATGAACATTTTGTCACAACTTAATTTTATTGTGTACAATCTACTTACTGGGGGTAAGGAGATTTCTAGCTCCCAGAATGCTTTGCGTGAGATTTAGTTGGAAGATAAAATGTGTTTTTAAGCAAGATAAATGAAGTAGATGGCTTGTTATTATTGTTTAATGTTCTATTAAGTTAGGATTTAGAAACGTTTTTGTCATGTTGGAGTTTTGGGGGTTACCGTCATGGTAACGAGTGAAGCCTGGTGTTAGGCTGACGCCAGGTAGGCACAGTGCATCATATGAATTGCTTTGCTCAGTAAGCAACCGTTTATAGCAGTATTGTGGTTAGTTTCTACTGCATACTGCTTATTACATATAGTGAAATAGAACTAATGCATATCGTTATAGTTATTTTGACATCTAATTTTTTTTAGCTGCTCAGTTGAATTATGTTGGAGTTACCGTCATGGTGAGGAGTGGATCATGAGCTCAGTTTAAGAGGTATACAGTATGTTAAATATTCTATATTACTGTACTCATTCAGCAATTGCTATTCTATGCTAATGCTATTATAGCATTTGTGTAACCAATTAGCAAGATAGCATTTACTGAATTAACTAGTTAAAGCTAGCCAAGCTTCCACTTCTAAAAACATTTAAATTGAGATTACCTGATAATTTTAAGTTGAATGTATGAATTAGCTTTGAAAAGTCAAATATTTCAAGTTAAGAGCAATTAAAATATATGAGTACAAAATAAAAAATGGTTCTGCTTACTTAAACCTTAAATTTAACATTATTGATGTAACTGATTACTTCAAAAGTTTTGCCAACCTATTTGGGTTTACATGACTTTTCGGACTTTTTTGCTCAGAATTGACAAGCACTAAGATATAAAAATCGCAATTTGAGAAAAAAGTTTTTTTAATAATTTTTTTTAATTGTGAGTTGTAAATAGAATCTAGTTGCTATTTACACTTGGTGTAAATAGCATCTATCACCGCTGCCTATTTTAAACTACATTTTTACATTTTCGGAAGAAAATTTGAGTGTTGCTGTCCCATGCAAAAGTCAATGACACAGTGCTAAAGTGTTGCCTGATTTGAGGCGTTATTCATGCAGCAGAAACAGTATGGGACGAGTTATGTGCCGAAGATTAATATTAGGGATAGGGGTTTATTAAAATCGCTAATCCTATGAGAAATAATAGTAGTGATGCCTGCCATAGCATCTGTTTTTATGTCTCTGCCCATGAGAATGCAGTCAGCCACAGCAGGATAAAACATTACAATGACCAAAATGTCCTTAACATCTCTGTCCAGCTCTAGCATTTCATTAGAGATAATAACTCTCCTGAAAGCTCATGTAAATAGCCTAAAAGACCACATTTTCAGCATAGAAATGGACCAAAAGAGCCAAAGACAAATCCCGTAAACACTTAAAGCACAGTTTAAAGACATGTTAAAGACATGTTATGTTAATTTGCATATTAACAGCAATACTAGCCAGTGTGTAGAAATGTGAAATCATTAGCAATTAGCAACCAATCAGGACTTTTTAAAAAATACCGGTAAATTGGTTCCGGCAATTTACCAGTTAGGGAAGTTGTAACATTACCAGTAAATTACCGGTAGGCAGTAGCGGTTTTTGGCACAGGCGAACCGGGCAGTTGCCCGGGGCGGCATTTTCTCTTGACACATGGGGGGCGGCACGAGCAGTTAAAAAAAGTCCTCTGCGCCGTGAAGCGATTTTCTATTATCTATCGTTTCACTGCGTGGGGAATTATATTGGCGCCCTCTGTAGCTGCAGGCACTAATGGGTTTTGTCCTTTGGTGCACAGAAGCTGGGGGCGCGGGGGACAGTTCACCTCTGGGTCTCTCCCAAATGGAGCGGACAAGGGGAGGCCAATTCCGATTTTTTGACTATATCCTATTTTTTTTTTTTTTATCCGATTCATATCAGATTTATTTATTTCCACATATGAGTGAGGCCTGAAACCGATCTGAGAATATCGGAATCCATGAATTTTTTTCCTGCTTAGCTACATGTTCGCCGGTTTCCTGTTGTAATTGCAATAGTTAAATAACTGGATTCTCTTAAGTGTGTTTTTCAAATGTTCTAATGAAGGATTTGTCCAATTGAGAAATATAATTTTCTCTTTCACTTATGTTGTTGTATATATAACTGTGTTTTTTTTTTTTTTTGGGTGTGTCTCGCCCAGGGTGTAATTCAATGTAGAACCGCCACTGCCAGTAGGTGCTCTGTGTGAAATCAGTCTGCTGAAGAAGTCTGCTTTGGGCCAATCATAAAGACTTATGGAGATGGCGTGATTACTCCGCGCTGTGTACAGTAAACTTTTTAATATTCTGTCTTTATATTTCCATATAATGAAAATTAATGTCCTCCAGGGGCTGCCAAGAAAGACCAAATAGTAAATAACGAGAATAAGAAGTAAATAACGACTTAAATTTTCTTACACAGATCTGTTTAATGGCTCCAGAAGACTCCAGATATAGCACACAAGTTGTATGGAATACTTTTATGATGTTTAAAGTTTGATCTTTTCTTCCATATTTTGATGAACCAAGTGTAACGGATTATTGAACAAGAAAAAATAGGGCGGGGACTTGCTTCTATGCATCGGTTGTTGATTGGATGTTGAGATGTGGGCGTGGCACTCAAGAGATGTGGGTGTGGCACTCACAAAGTGCAGCTAGATGAACTTGAGTTTGCTTTAATCAGACTAAATGATTGGAGAATCCGGCATACGTCACCAGAGAGAAGTCTGTTATTTTCACTGGAAGATCCAGTTATGACATGTTGATTATACATTATGAGATAAAATAAGAAGCATATGCACAGATGAATTGTTCACATGCATTTACAAAATAGTGAATTTTCATTTCAAGCCGACTTTCTCAGTCCCTTTCACTTTCACTGCATTTAAAACAGTAGCTGGGACAGTCCATCTCAAGTGGTCCAAAAATGTCACATTTTCCTTTTTTTCTTTAATAATTTCATGTTGATGCAAGTACATCATGTCCCGACTAGACTACAGATGTTGAATGTTAATTAAATAATCACTCAAATGCTAAACACAAACAGATGTTTGTTTCGTATGTTTTCATGTTTCTCTAGCAAAATATCAAAACACGTTTCCAAAAGTTTTAATGCCTAGTTATGTTCTTTCTAACCCATCTGTGTGAACTTATGCCTGGGCTCATCTGTTTCTTCTGCTTATTAGGCGAGTACTCATTACATTCTATTCAGGTCTTGAGCAGGAAACTGTTGGCATTATGACAGCTTTTTGATGGAATTACTCATTCAGGAGTTGAATACAGGTGGAGAGACATGCTCGTGTGAACTGGTAATGAGTCTTCTTCTCACTGCCACAGAGGGCGAATCGTATATGATGAGCATGCAGGAGTTCTACTTATTTTGTCATCTCAATACGTAAAGCAAACAACGGTGCGGTGGTTAGTGTTATAATAATTACATTTTATCCAGCATACAGGGCTTTTAGCAACACAGTCTTATTGGAAATACATGACAAAACTGCAAAAAATTTACCTGTACATACATTTCACTGCAGTTTCCATTTGAAATTCACACTAGAAGCAGTAATGGCGTTTCTTTTTAATGCACAGGGCACCCCTTTAGCGTCATTTTTCGATGCGCAGGGTACTCCATTGATTTCACTGGGAAACTTTTGGTGTCATACACAGACGCATTGGGCATGGGAATGTTATCGTCATGATGAAATTATATTGGGTTATGATTTTTCCATTATGACATGTTGGAGTGTGATTCTAAATTTAATCAGCCAGCATACTTTTATTTACATTTATTTTATTTTTTTATTTACGCTATTTAGACACGTTTAAAAACACGTAACCCAACCACATCCCTAAACCTACCCCTTGTGTATTATATGATATAAAACACAGGATATTACAGGCAGATACGACTGCAGGCACAATTTATTCAAAAAGTAAATATTCCAAGTGTTCCGAGGCCAAACGATTGATTGTGTCAAGAAAATCCCCAAAAGCACACATTCAAAAATTGCCAGAGAAAACATTACGTCAGCTTTGATAGTGAAATTGCATTGGCTCTCGTGTGTCTCGTGACCAATTGCATCATTACGTCAGCTTTGATTGTAAAATGTCACTGGAGCGGAGAGGCGCCGGCGAACTCGAGGAGACCATCGGCCTGGCTATGATTCTCCACGAGTTGCGTGATTCTAGGAGAGACTATTCTGATCAGCTAAAAGAAATTAAAGGGGACATCCAAAAAACCAATGACCGATTAGAAGAAGCCGAGGATTAAATCGTGGGCTTGGAGGAGAGATTGCAAAACACAGAAAGCGTAACTTCAGAAACTTCAGACGCAGTTAAAAGAGAGGATAACAGACCAAGAAGGCCGTTCACGACGGAACAACATCAGAATTTACGAGGTCGCGGAAGGAACGGAGGGCAATTCGCCATCTATGATTGCTTTTGTCGAGGATATGCTGAGGGAGAAACTTGAATTGGAAACATTGCTATCCCTTCAGATTGAGAGAGCACATTGCGCGCTCGCTCCACGGCCGCCAGAAAACGCCCCGCCGAGATCAATCGTGGTGAACTTTCTCAGTTATAGAATGAAGGAGGAAATTTTGAGAACTGCGTGGAGGAAGAAGGGTTTTGTCT
This sequence comes from Rhinogobio ventralis, assembly GCA_039654625.1. Lineage (NCBI taxonomy): Eukaryota > Metazoa > Chordata > Actinopteri > Cypriniformes > Gobionidae > Rhinogobio > Rhinogobio ventralis. The sequence goes on from CM077211.1 coordinate 6,265,966, forward strand.
GGCAAGACAGGAGATTGAATATTGATCACGATTATGCCCCTGACGTACTTAGAAAGCGCAAGGAATATACTGAAGCAAAGAAGCTACTAAAGGAGAAGAAGATCAAGTTCCAAACCCTCTTTCCGGCCAAGCTATGGGTGTTTTTTTCCAGATGCGATCTGGGTATACAACACTGCGTAACAAGGATTTAGCTGACCCATCACTGTCATTCAGCCCCCTGGTACACTGATGGCACGAATTCAGCGTCTCACCTGGTGCACGGGTGGTCAGAAAGCGGAACGAGGTCGCACCAGAGACAAAGCTGAGAGACAAGGAAAAGCTCCAGTCTTTTGGACGGTACCCCGAACATTGATTCTATTGAGTTGAATTCGTTTTTTTTGGACACCAGTGTGAAACCATGGAAATAGGTTAAGCCATTTTAATAGTTTTGTGATGCTAGTGTTTTCACTTATACAAGGTGTGTAATAATGAATGTCGGAGGACAGCTGTCAAACTGACACATGAGCGCAAGCTGTATTGCCAGTGTGATCAGTATAGGGGGCCCTTCCCCATTAGACTGTGAAGGTCTTCTCTCAGGGCCGTTCTGTTTCGGCTCATTCGAGGTCAGAAAAGAGACCTCTTTATTGGAAGTCTTTAAAGCTTTTGTTTTGTTAATGGTTCTTCAATGTTTTCATTATGTTATGAGTGTTCATCTGCTGTTCACTGCAGTAAGGGGGATATCTGCTAATTTGCTGAATCATAGGAAGGGTGCAGGATAAGGTGTGTGTTAATGGGAAAATATGTTAAATTATATTAATCTTTTAATGTAAATGGGGTGCTTAATCCAATTAAAAGAAGCAACATTTTCACAATACTTAAAAAAGAGAAAGCCCAGATTGCATTCTTACAAGAGACACATCTTTCACAGGCAAACTGAATAGTCAGGCTTTAAACATGTTTTTTCATCCTCTTATAAATCTGGCCATAAGAGAGGAGTGCCAATACTAATATCAAACCAAATAAACTTTGAACTTATATCTACTATCATCGACAAAGAGGGTAGATATGTTATGATAACAGGACATGTAGAGGGCTCCTTGGTTCCCATTCAGTCGGTCACTCTCGACGGCACGTCGGAGTACCGACGAATAGAAATCTCGCTCGCGAGAGCCAATCTACTTCGAGTGAAATTAAACGAGCCAATGCACATTGGCATGCAATGATTGCACCAGGTGCTCATGCCACGCAGCGCGGGTATAAATGAGACACAGGTGTTTGCATCAAATTAGCTTTTTGCTGAGGAGCCGAGTGGTAGATGGTTCAGCCAGATATCACTCTCTACTTTGCAGTCCTGACTGAAAAGAAGCCTGCCCTTTTGGAAGCGATCTCTTCAGTCGGTGTTGGTGTGACGGCACTGCAGCGGGTCGTGTGGTTTTTCGATCATCTCTCTTTCTCTTTTTTGAGCAAACACAAAGGCTGTTCTCACAGCTGGTTCGGTGCGCTAGGTGGAGAGCGCTGAAAAGCCGTTCTTACGGCTGGTAAGAGAGCGCCTTTGTGTGAGAGAGCGCGCACGTCAGGCTGCACTATCCCCTGACTGTGTCGCCGCGACCCCTCCCCCTGCGTGCTTCAGCACCAAGGAGAGCGTCCTTCTATTAGAGCAACACAGATAGAGCTTGCGTCCTTTTCAGGATGACATTCTATCTGTGTGTTTCTGGATGCGGTGGTTATCTGTCACCGAGGGATGGTCACAAGCGCTGTATCTCGTGTTTGGGCGTTCAGCACACTGAGGCAGCACTGGTGGATGACTCATGTTCTCACTGCGGGAACATGACCATCTCGGAGTTGCGGTCGAGACTCCATCTCGCAAGGGGTGGAGTCCCCGTGCCTCTGCCTCGATCTAATCCTCCACAGAGGGTTACTTCAGGCAGTAGCAAGGGTGATCTGAGGATTACAGTGAGCACGCTCCCCCCAGGGACCCAACCCCCGGGGAACCCTCACCCCTCCCGCACTTCGCAGCCAGTAGAGCTGCCGTTGGAACGCGGTGGGCCACCCACGAGGTGTGTACCATCCGTATCCTTCGGGGCTCCTCTTGACGATTAGATGTCCATCGCTGCATCGGAGGGAGGGTCAGAAGTTTATGGAGATGACGTGTCGGCGCAGGGGGCTCCTTCGGGAAGATCTGCTGTGCCCGATACGGATCCGGAAATGATGGCCATGCTTTCCCGGGCCGCTGAGAGAGTCGGGCTCGTGTGGAACTCCACCGTGTCCCGAACCCTCGAGGCTTATGCTTTGAAGTGGAACCTGTTCGTCGAGTGGTGTTCTTCTCGCTGAGAAGACCCCCGAAGATGTTCGATCGCGTCTGTGCTTTTCCTACCTGCAACAAGGGTTGGAGCGTAGGCTGTCGCCCTCCACCCTCAAGGTCTATGTTGCTGCAATATCCGCCTATCACGACCACGTAGAAGGTAAGACGGTTGGGAAGCACGACCTGGTCGTCAGGTTCCTCAGGGGGGCGAGACGGTTAAATCCTCCTCGACCTCCCTCCATACCCTCTTGGGATCTTGCTCTGGTGCTCCGAGCACTTCAGAATGCCCCATTTGAGCCCTTGCGGTCAGCAGAGCTAAAGATTCTGTCTATGAAGACTTTGCTGTTGGCCGCACTGGCCTCCATCAAGAGGGTAGGGGACCTGCAGGCATTTTCGGTCACCCACGTGGTACTGAGACCCCGACCTGGCTATGTGCCCAAGGTTCCCACCACTCCCTTCAGGGACCAGGTGGTGAACCTGCAAGCACTGCCCCCGGAGGAGGCAGACCCAGCCCTAGCTTTGCTCTGTCCCGTCCGCGCTCTGCGGATTTACGTGGATAGAACTCAAAGCTTCAGGACTTCAGATCAGCTCTTTGTCTGTCACGGAGGCCAGCAGAAGGGAAAGGCTGTCTCCAAGCAGAGGATGGCCCACTGGATAGTGGATGCCATCACCTTGGCTTACCAAGCACAAGGTGTGCCCTGTCCGCTCAGGGTGCGAGCACACTCTACTAGAAGTGTTGCATCCTCCTGGGCGCTGGCACGTGGCGCCTCGCTGTCAGACATCTGTAGAGCTGCGGGCTGGGCGACACCCAACACGTTCGCTAGATTCTACAGTCTACGTGTAGAGCCAGTGTCCTCCTGTGTTCTCACCTCAAACGGGTAGAAGCACTGAGAGGCCCTGGCTCTTGTCGGCTTGCTGCGCCACGGCGCTTTATTCTCCAGAAGCAAACTCTGTCGAGTCCTCCATCACCCTCAGTGCCGGACGTGGCGGAACGTCTGGCATCAGGCCCCTTGCCGCTGAATCCTTGAGAACCGGTACTGGGCTGGGGATATATGAGTGACCCTGCGGGGATCCCATATATTTTTCCACGGTCGCTCCTACGGGAAGCCCGTGTCTTTCCCTTGGGAGAGCCTTCCCGTCACTGGGACTGAGCCCCCTCTCTTCATTGCGGGCTACGGCTCAGCATTGTACTCCACATAACTCCTTCGGGGTACGATGTGGGCTCCGCAGCGTTCCCTTCACTAGGGCACGCTTTCCCAGTGTTATCCAATAGTCACTGAACGGGTCATGCGGAACAGCAGTGATGGACTTCTCTGTGTGAGCCCCGTCTCATCAGGTAAGAGAGCTCAGGAGGCTCACACGGGGCACTGGATGGGGGCAGAGGCCATGGCGCTTTGGTAGGGATTCCTATTCGTCGGTACTCCGACGTGGCGTCGAGAGTGACCGACTGAATGGGAACGTCTCGGTTACGTATGTAACCCTCGTTCCCTGAAGGAGGGAACAGTGATGCCACGTCCCGTCGCCATGCCCTCTGCACCCTGGGGTGCCAGTCTACCTACTCGGCTCCTCAGCAAAAAGCTAATTTGATGCAAACACCTGTGTCTCATTTATAATCGCGCTGCGTGGCATGAGCACCTGGTGCAATCATTGCATGCCAATGTGCATTGGCTCGTTTAGTTTCACTCGAAGTAGATTGGCTCTCGCGAGCGAGATTCCTATTTGTCGGTACTCCGACGTGGCGTCTCCGTTTCCTCCTTCAGGGAACAAGGGTTACATACGTAACCGAGACGTTACTCTTCTCAATGTATATGCTCCTCCAGGATCTGATTGGTCTTTTTATAAACATATATTTGATTTAATGGCTACTAATTCACAGGGTATTACAATTTGTGGAGGGGACTTTAATGTTAGGTTGAATCATAGATTGGATTCTTCTGGGAGTTCCTTAATTCAATCCAAGCCTATAAGTAAGAACATTTATGTGATCATGAAAGAGCTGGGGGTAAGGGATGTGTGGAGAGATCTTAATCCTTAGTCATGTTTATTCCCATTTTTCTTCTCCTTATTTGGTTTATTCTAGAATTGACTATTTCTTTATTTTTAGTAAAGACAGAAACAGGGTAAAGTGAAGAAATTAATGATTTATACATGCAAGAAATACAGAAATATTATGAAGTGGGAGGCAAATCTATTAGACTCTTGGCATATAGATTACGTAAACAACAGGCGGATAATCCGATCTACAAGAATCGTAATCCTATTTCCAGAATATAATTAAAATTTCACATGCTACATTCCCCAACGCATCTAGTTCTTATGCAAACGTTGGAATATCACATTTGGAATAAAAAATAAATTATAAGCTAATGCAGCCAAGGCCAAACTTTAAGAAAGAAATGATTCATTCATTGCTTAGCTGGGTCTTCATGCTATGCAGTCTGTTAGTTAACCTCACCTCCGAATCCCAGTCGTTCTTTCTTTTGTCACTTCACATTTAATCACGTCTGTTCCCTGGAAAGATTAGTACACCTCTCGTATCTTCGGGTTTGAGTCATTAGTTCCGTCATCAGTGTCTGATCTGGGCCGTGACAGCCCCATATTCAATGCGTGCAGTCCCGAAAACAGAGTTGATTAGTTCACCTCTCGAGTCTTCGGGTTCGAGTCAGTCGTTCACCAACTCACAGCCCCATAGGCTGAATGCAGAGGATACTGTACAGAACCGATGGCATGTAACGCATGCACGGTCAACACTAAATGAACAAATCGCTCTCTGAGACAACTTGTTGTTCCCGAGTCATATTTAAGATTAGTTCATAAAGAACGAATCGTTCATGAACGACACATCACTAACGCATAGTTGTCAACAGATCTCAACTGCACACACGCTGGAAGAAGAAGATGAGTGTAAATGATCTTTGCCGGTGTAATAATTTAAGGATACACAGAGTATTTACCAACACGATCATCATTTTTGAGAGAAATAGTAAAGGTGAATGCATATACGAACAAGTTCTCCGTTTAGGATTAGAACGAATTCAACCCAAGCGCTCTTTGGTGACGTGAATGCTTACGTTACTGTTGATCATCTGTCCATCATCGTATAAAGCCCGCCCTGACAATTTGATTGGTCCGAACAGCTTCTGTTCGGGCGTAGTTGCTCCACAACAGGTCAAGTCCAGACCGAACTGCCCGACCTCAAATGTTGTGGGCGGGGCTAAGTTCCGCTGGCATCCAGGCTAATTTACTTCCATTCTGGCTAGAAGATTAGATAAAATTATTTCAGAACTTATTCATCCAGATCAAACTGGGTTTGTCAGGCTGAGACAAACTCAAGATAATATTAGGCGTTCTTTACATATTATATGAGCCATATAACTAAATACAATGTTAAAGCTTTATTAGTAGGATTGGATGCTGAAAAGGCATTCGACTCTGTTAGGTGGAAGTATCTCTTTATGGTTATGAAACTATTTGGGTTTCACAAATCTGTTATTGAAGTTATTCAAGCATTATATGAAAAACCACTAGCGAGAATTAAGGTGAATGGTGATCTTTCTAAACAGATTACTCTAGAACGAGGAACAAGTCAGGGCTGCCCAATTAGCCCTATTTTATTTGCCCTATTCATAGAGCCCCTTAACCAGTGGATTAGGCAAAATTATAGGTATAGAAATAGGGACAGGAGTGCACAAGGTAGCTGCCTTTGCAGATGACATTTTAGCTTACTTAAAACAGCCAAGCCAGTCTTGGATTTATGTCACTTCTTGAGACTTATGAATCATTTTCAGGTTATAAGGTGAATATACAGAAAACCCAGGTTCTCACTTTTAAAAGGTTACTTCAGCGATTAGCATTAAGCTTTGTATCAGTAGAAACCTGATAGTATATTCAAATGATCGTGCTTCCCCCCCTCATATCCCCCTGAGACGAGAGATTTATGTATTTTATGTCTGGAAAAAAGCCTCCGATGATGCAAATATCGTCATTTTGCATCATCGGAGGCTTTTTTGGCCAGAGGCTAGAGAATACAGCCAGTTTTAGGAGCTAGTTCCGCATGGATCTCACTCACAGGATGTAAATGTGCACAGCCGCTCAGGCATTCATAACGGAGCGGTTGTAGGAACGCGAGTGTTTTCAATGAATTCCTATTAAAGTTAAGCTTCCATAGGCATGAACTGAAAACGCGCCAATGCACACACACCGTGAATGACAGCGTGGCTGTGAATGAATGACTGTGCGGCCGTGCTCATTTTAGTTTCGGTTTTGAATTAGCGCCAGTTCGGGGGCGGGTTGCTTAAATTGTGGGTTCATTAGCCTATTGTTCTTATTGAAAAACACAACAACAAAACGGTACAGTGACAAACTCACTTAAATAGGTGCTTTTACGTTTCGCTTTGAAACCAAATCTTCTGCGATCATCTTGTCTGTCAGCTCTTCGCTCTCGTGATGAATGAAATCTGACTCCTGCTGCATTTGTGCGGAGACTCTTGTTCGGCTCATGCTGTATTGAGCAGACACGTTCACGTTTAAGACACGTTTTAAACTGTAGTGTCTGTTCTCTAACTGAACTAAATGATTTTATTATTATAAAAATGAACACGACGGTGGGGTGGTGCCGCGGTGGGCAAGTGATGTAACCAGTGGGAGTGGCCTCGTAAGGCAGCGAAGCAAGTGCATTCTGGGAGTTGTCTTTCATTCATATGATCCAAAAATACATTTTCTGGCTTTTCTCAGTCTAGAAGGCACCAACTTCTAAAATAATATCACATTTCCACTATATAAATACACATTCATCTTTCCAGCGGTGAAGTACCCCTTTAATTATAGGCCACCTAAATTCATTACGGGAAATGTTTCAATGGGAATCAGTTTCAATGAAACATCTAGGAGTAATTTTATCAAAAGATATATCACAATTATTTCAAGCTCATTTTGCTCCTCTAATTGCACAAATTAAAGCGGAGATATCAAGATGGTATCTTATCCCCTTTTTAAGCTTGAGCTCAATTGTCGAATCAGTCAAGATGAACATTCTACCGAGGCTATACCAATGCAGCAGTTCGTAGAGTGGGATAAATTATTTTCAAGATTTATCTGGAAAGGGAGGAAACCCAGAATTAGATTTAAAACACTTCAGCTATTGAAGGGAAAGGGGGGAATTCCACTACCTTGTTTGCAAGATTATTATTATGCTGCCCAGATTAAACCTTTAGTGTGTTTATGTAATCCGGCATATCAATCTAGATGGAAGGAAATAGAAAGTGTCATATCTCAGGATGTCCCAGTTCAGGCAGCATTGGGAGATATTGGACTGATAAATATATTATTAACTATAGATAATCCTTGGTCCTTAAACTTTTGGAAGAAAGTAGTGAAATTATGCAATTTGAAAGATTCAATGGTATTGCATTACGCTGGTGTGCCTACGATACTGAGTTTGTTCCCAACAAAATAGATAACAGGTTTAAAAGATGGACGGTTAAAGGCTTAACAGCCTGTGTTGGACATTTATGAACAAGGGGAAACGTCAGAGCTTTCGTATGCTTAAAGGAAATCATGGGCTAGAGAACCGAGACTTTTATAGGTATCTCCAATTGTGTCACAATTTGGAGCATACTATAGGAGGTGTATCAAGGAAAGGAGAAGATTAAACGTTTTTTTTCTAGCCTATCAATTAAATGTCTGTAAAAATAGAATCTCAAAGTTGTATAGTGGGCTACAACAAGCTAAGCAGGTAGACACATTATACTTAAAGGAGAGATGAGAGCGAGAAGGCAACCTAAGTCTTTCAGTAGAGAAGTGGGAAAGCGAATTGGATATTACAATGGAAAACTACACATTCTTTGTTCTGGAGAGAGTTTGCGTGGAAGGGTGTTTCTAGGTTTTTCACAGCTGCTCAGATCAAGCAACAGACATATAGATCCAATTGTTGGCGAAGGTGCGGGGTCGACAAGGAAAATCACTTCCACATTTTCTTGAGCTGTCTTTCTATTGGTATGAGATATATAATTGTTTAGAAATTATTCTTAAGATTCAAATTCCTTTCAGTTTTAAGGTGATGTACTTGGGTTTGATTCCCAGTGATTTTCCAAACAAATACAAACCCGATTCCAAAAAAGTTGGGACACTGTACAAATTGTGAATAAAAAAGGAATGCAATAATTTACAAATCTCATAAACTTATATTTTATTTACAATAGAATATAGATATATCAAATTTTGAAATGTCATGCCAAATATTGGCTCATTTTGGACTTCATGAGAGCTACACATTCCAAAAAAGTTGGGACAGGTAGCAATAAGAGGCCGGAAAAGTTAAATGTACATATAAGGAACAGCTGGAGGACCAATTTGCAACTTATTAGGTCAATTGGCAACATGGCCAACATTGGGTATAAAAAGAGCCTCTCAGAGTGGCAGTGTCTCTCAGAAGTCAAGATGGGCAGAGGATCACCAATTCCCCCAATGCTGTGGCGAAAAATAGTGGAGCAATATCAGAAAGGAGTTTCTCAGAGAAAAATTGCAAAGAGTTTGAAGTTATCATCATCTACAGTGCATAATATCATCCAAAGATTCAGAGAATCTGGAACAATCTCTGTGCGTAAGGGTCAAGGCCGGAAAACCATACTGGATGCCCATGATCTTCGGGTCCTTAGACGGCACTGCATCACATACAGGAATGCTACTGTAATGGAAATCACAACATGGGCTCAGGAATACTTCCAGAAAACATTATCGGTGAACACAATCCACCGTTGCTGGCTAAAACTCTATAGGTCAAAAAAGAAGCCATATCTAAACATGATCCAGAAGCGCAGGCGTTTTCTCTGGGCCAAGGCTCATTTAAAATGGACTGTGGCAAAGTGGAAAACTGTTCTGTGGTCAGAAGAATCAGACTGTTTTATGTCATATTTAATTTTATTACAGTCAGTGATAATCATAGGCACACGAAAAGAGGCAGGGTTGTGTTTTATATTTTGTTTTGTTATAAATATACATGCATTGAAGATAATCAAGGTATGCGTTGCCTGAACCACATTTGTGTGTCTATTAATATGTTTAAGATTTTTTTTTTTATGAAAAAAAAAAGGCAGAGTGGTGTGTTATGACACATTTTGTTTTATTGTAGCCATAAAATGTTTGTTTTTTTTAAATGAAAAAAAAAAAAGAGAGGCAGAGTGGTGTTTTATGACATATTTTGTGTTATTGTAGCCTAAAATAAGCCTAATTTTTAAACATATAGCCACACAAACATAGTGCAGGCAATGCATATTGTCTTCAATGCATGTATATTTATAACAAAATGAAATATGAAAAACCCTGCCTCTTTTCATTTGCATAAAAAAAAAAAAATGTGGTTCAGACAAGTGTGCATATATGATTATCACTGTAATAAAATGAAATATGACAAAACACAACCTAGTCTCTTTTTGTTAAATGTCGGTTTATGTGTGATCAATGATATAAAAGTGTAAGTAAAAGGTATAAGAAGCTATACAATAAATAAAGCAAACAATTCAGTCAAACAAAGTTTACAGTTAATGGTAGGCTACAGTTAAATAGCCTAAAAGTTATGAATCACCACTTTGCCCTCAGCCAAAACGATCTGGCAGGGAACAAATTATAGATTCATGAGACCAAAGATCGCCCGTTAGATATACACAAGACAAATTATATCTCATGTTTAACCACTACAGAGACATCAGAGTCAGCGGCAGAAGGACTAGCCAAGGGAAAGGCTGCTCTCGGCGGGTTAACAAGCGCTGAGCGCCCGCTGATCGACTGGATCTCACAACTCCGAAAACGGCAGATCAAATTTTCAAAAAGGAGCTCTTTATAAATAACCACAGATTTGAGCTTTAAACAAGTACATTCTCGACTGAAAAATGCTTAACTACATTGTGACATACACTCACCTAAAGGATTATTAGGAACACCATACTAATACTGTGTTTGACCCCCTTTCGCCTTCAGAACTGCCTTAATTCTACGTGGCATTGATTCAACAAGGTGCTGAAAGCATTCTTTAGAAATGTTGGCCCATATTGATAGGATAGCATCTTGCAGTTGATGGAGATTTGTGGGATGCACATCCAGGGCACGAAGCTCCCGTTCCACCACATCCCAAAGATGCTCTATTGGGTTGAGATCTGGTGACTGTGGGGGCCATTTTAGTACAGTGAACTCATTGTCATGTTCAAGAAACCAATTTGAAATGATTCGAGCTTTGTGACATGGTGCATTATCCTGCTGGAAGTAGCCATCAGAGGATGGGTACATGGTGGTCATAAAGGGATGGACATGGTCAGAAACAATGCTCAGGTAGGCCGTGGCACTTAAACGATGCCCAATTGGCACTAAGGGGCCTAAAGTGTGCCAAGAAAACATCCCCCACACCATTACACCACCACCACCAGCCTGCACAGTGGTAACAAGGCATGATGGATCCATGTTCTCATTCTGTTTACGCCAAATTCTGACTCTACCATCTGAATGTCTCAACAGAAATCGAGACTCATCAGACCAGGCAACATTTTTCCAGTCTTCAACTGTCCAATTTTGGTGAGCTTGTGCAAATTGTAGCCTCTTTTTCCTATTTGTAGTGGAGATGAGTGGTACCCGTTGGGGTCTTCTGCTGTTGCAGCCCATCCGCCTCAAGGTTGTGCGTGTTGTGGCTTCACAAATGCTTTGCTGCATACCTCGGTTGTAACGAGTGGTTATTTCAGTCAAAGTTGCTCTTCCATCAGCTTGAATCAGTCGGCCCATTCTCCTCTGACCTCTAGCATCAACAAGGCATTTTCGCCCACAGGACTGCCGCATACTGGATGTTTTTCCCTTTTCACACCATTCTTTGTAAACTCTAGAAATGGTTGTGCGTGAAAATCCCAGTAACTGAGCAGATTGTGAAATACTCAGACCGGCCCGTCTGGCACCAACAACCATGCCACGCTCAAAATTGCTTAAATCACCTTTCTTTCCCATTCTGACATTCAGTTTGGAGTTCAGGAGATTGTCTTGACCAGGACCACACCCCTAAATGCATTGAAGCAACTGCCATGTGATTGGTTGATTAGATAATTGCATTAATGAGAAATTGAACAGGTGTTCCTAATAATCCTTTAGGTGAGTGTATTAACAGTAGTTAATTGCTGGTCGGTGCGAGATGCATTCTGGGATGCCGGTCTGTCTGAAGTCCACAAGTCTCCTCTCGATGAATCCTCAATAAAAGGGGTAGATCAAGGACACATCCGGGGATTTGAACTGTACTTGGCTAGATGTGAACTTTGAATTGGAACAGTACATGGGCAGCGACTGATGACAATTCACAATTGAGATTGACGACGATTCCTCCCATCCTCTGGAGTTCTCCTGAGTCGAACTTGGCAAGTCTGAACTTCCAAGGACGCAAGTCAGAAATTTGCTTACTTGGTATTGAGAAACAGCCTAGGAGAAAAGGGAGAACTTAATAGGGAACCCAAACTAGATAATGACAAGACACAGCTGAACAGAACTAAACTAACGAGGGTAACCATGGGGACAGATGAGTGGCGGAAAACTGAACAAAGAAACTTATGACAAATTAAAACAGGAAGTCCATGGAACAAAACAGAACATAACTGTGACAGCTACAAGAAATGCAATATAATTCTGCAAATATGTATCCACAGGCTCAGGAGTATTTCAAGTAAAAATTTCATGTCTACAGAGTTCAGCTGAAATAAAATGTTTGGGAACTCCTAATCTAGACAGACAGAGCTGTCTGAACAACTCGTTTAATAAGGAATAAGGTGTTGATTTTATGAAGGGTTTGCTCGCTTTGCAGCATGAATAAATTATGTTTACCATTTTGCACTTACCACTTTATATTGACAATACAGTATGTACAAATGAAATTGTGATAAATTAAAATGTCTTGTTTGCTAATAAATTAGCTTAACAAGAAATCTTTAGTTGCCTTGACAAGAATTTATTGCACTGTGATGAACAATTAATCCTATTAATACAGTCCTCTGACTTAATTTGTTATGCTCTGTTGACATAACCCATTTTGAGTTCATTTTGATTTTTAGGGTAATATTACCTTTTTATAAGGCAATATTTCCTTAACACATTTCAAATAAGTTGACTGAATTTGGTGATTGGAATTCCTGGGAAGAGGTCAAATATGAGGCTCTAGGATGTGCCTGTGTTGATGTTGATTTACCATTAAAGGGTTAGTTCACCCCAGCATTTTAATTATCACATAATTTACTCACCCTCAAGCCATCCTAGGTGTATATGACATTCTTCTTTCAGCCAAACAGATTGGAGTTATATTTAAAAATATCCTGGCTAATCCAAGGTGTATAATGGGAGTGAATGGTACCATTTTTTGAAGACAAAAAAAGCGCATCCATCCATCATCGAAGTAATCCATATGGCTTAAGGGTGTTAATAAATGCCCTCTGAAGCAATGCATTTTTGTAATTTCCATATTTATAACTTTATAAACTACAATGAGCTCTGACCCGATGCATGATGTATTGACAAACGCGGAAGCGCAGAGGATAGAGCAAAACAAAACATTGGTCATGATTTAGAAGTCTAAGGGCCAGATTTACTAACAGCTTGCACCAGCACAAACCCTCTTTTGGCATCAAAAAACTACTGTCAGGATTTACCAAAGACACGCAGTAAAAAATTTGAGCTGAAAAGGGGTGGACAGGGTTATTTTTGCGGCTGATCTTATTGCATATGCATTTGTAGGAGTTTCCCTTTCAGATGCAGTATTTATTGGAGGAGAGTATTTAAATGAACCATGCAAGGTGATTTACCAAGGTTTGTGCTCGTCAATTTACTGATGTTTGCGCCATTATTTACTGCACAAAAAGCATGTCTTAAACCAGACGCTAATTTGCGCTGCCCTTGGTGGATTGCGTTGGTCATTATGGAAATGATCTGGCTGCATCTGTGTTAATTTGCACGTTGTCACTAGATCACGCAGAGAAATTTCCACTCCCATCGGTGCTTATATGGGATTGCACTCTCATGCTAATTTTCCCAGTTTAGTAAATCTGGCCCTTTAATGAGAATTTTAAAAAGAAATGTGGGAGGGGCTTGAGTTTGTTACGCAACCCTATTTGTTTGAACCGGGCAAGGCGTCTACTCTCACCTGAGCTTCCGCTACTCCTACATCCTACATCATGCATCGGGTCAGAGGTTTGGTCTAGGTCTAGACTCGCATACGGTAGTTACCGGTATACAGTGATTATAGTTTATAATGATATAAAGCCGAATGGATTACTTTTATGATGGATGGATGCGCTTTTTTGAGCTTCAAAATCTAAGGTACCATTCACTCCCATTATAAAGCTTGGAAGAGCCAGGGTATTTTCTTATATAACTCTGACTGTGTTTGGCTGACAGAATAAAGTCATATACACCTAGGATGGATTGAGGATGAGTTATGGAATAACTAACCCTTTAAGGTGATTAGTATAGAATTTATCCTAAATTTAAGAACAGACTGCAAGACAAATTCTGGTTTAGAGGGAATAACAATTATGGTTATTCATGTCAAGTCAAGTCACCTTTATTTATATAGCGCTTTTTACAATGCAGATTGTTTCAAAGCAGCTTCACAGTGATAACAGGAAAATAATGCAACAGAATTTGACTCGGCTGTACAGCCGCTCTGGAGAAAACAGGGATGTCATCCAGCTCAGTTTAATTATCATATAGTGTCAATGCGGGCGGATCAGTAATATAGTTGAATACTTAGTGTCCCCAGCTAAGCAAGCCAAAAGCCAAAGGCAAAAGAGGCGATGGTGGCAAGGAACCAAAACTCCATCAGGTGACAGAATGGAGAAAAAAACCTTGGGAGAAACCAGGCTCAGTCGGGGTGCCAGTTCTCCTCTGGCACGAACAACGAACAAACAGTGTATGATTATGATTCAGGCAAACATTGAAGGTCAGAAGTCAGATTAGATCGGAACATTCAAAATAGTTGTCCAGTTCCATCTGGTTGAAGATCAGAGTCCCACTGGATGACGTGACGATGAGGCCTTCACATCTATTCATGATGCAAAACATAGGCTGGGTTTCATTTAATCCAGAATTAATTTACTGTGAGTAGAAAGAAACAGAAAAATACACTGCAATACACATGTGAATGCGGTTATTTTAAATTATTAAAGTCCCCATGAACCGGAAGTTGCAACCAACTTTTCTCGAGTGTTGTGACGTATTTTCAAATGAAACGAAATATTGAATAAAGGGCAGGGTTTTACTTCAGCGCTCCTCCTCTCCATCTCTCGCTTATAGCAGACTAACGGTTGGAGGGGAGTGGTTAAGGATATTCAAACCCCAGCCGTCAAACTGACGTCATCAGAGAAGGAATGCCATTCCAGACCGGAAGTAACTTTTCAGATTTTAATTAAAGATTACCATGACAAACAATTTTTTTTCTGTGTATTCACCACAAGACTAGTAATATGCGCTATCAAAATAAATAGAGTCAATTTTGATTTCATGACGACTTAAAAAGCTGAACTATGTAACTTTTTCTCTCTATGTCACGTTCTCTCTTTGCCAGCAGACTCTCCTCGTTTCGATGTTTCTGTAAAATGGGTGATTCTCCGGAGGTTGGAGATTAAGCTGCTCCATGTAAACCTTTCTCACTTGTTGTGACAACTAACCTATGCCACTCCCACCCATACACGTCAAAGTAGCCTGAGCAACTTTTCTCTATTTATGTATACAGCGAGACATGCACAGGCGAGTGCCATATGTACGCAATATCCCACAAAAACCATCCAGACAGGTCTAAAATATAAACACTTAATAGGCTTACCATAGCAAATCAGGTTAAGACAAAAACAGGCTTTGATAGACGGATTTATGTATTAACTCATTATTTAAAAAAAAAAATTTCATTTAGCACAAAAGAAGTTACATAGTGTACCTTTAAAACAATTATTCTAAAATCGCAATGCATCTTGTTGCCTTTTTTTTTTTTTACTTTTCTTAACAATTTCCTTTTATGTACCAGTAGTTCTTCCCTGTCAGAGATCAGTCAAGCTCGGTCCCATCCACTACTCAACGATCACTCTCCCCAGAATACTAATCACTCACACCTGCTTCCCATCAACAACCTCATCACCAGGCACAATAAAACACTCACCACAGCCTCAGTTCAATGTCAAACCTCCAACAGGAACAGACCATATTCTGATGTCTCCTAAACCTCTGATACACCCAAAGATCCCAAGATTTAACGTATACTCACCTGTGTTCCACTAACCTCTGTGTCATTGTCCTACTGTCTCCAGGATACCTGTTCGCTTCCCATCATCTGTGATCCCATGCTCTCCAGAGCTTCCAGTGTTTCCCTCGAGCTTTCTTGATATCGACCACGTCTGAAGGAGAAAGGACAAGTATTAATGAACTGTGACTGCTTGGTATACACATACCTGAAGTGAACGTACTCGCCTGTGATTAGCCCGGCACCGAGTGATCTTCACAGAATCTGCACCAGTATTTCTTGCATACTCCCTTTGCACTCTTAGTATCTTAATAAACACTGTGTTTGGATTCACTTACCTCTGCCTCCTTGCATATATCCTGACAGAAGGTTTGACCATAACCGTTATGGATCCAACGCAGCCCGAGGACAGTGCTTCAGCAAACACCACTCCCACACTGATGTATATCGCAAGCCCTGCCTCCCGACCAGCGCCCTTCTCAGGTCGGGCGGAAGATTGCGACGGGTTCTTACTGCAATGTTCGCTAGCTCTTGAGCAACAAACCCACCAATATCCAACAGAAAGATCAAAAATCTCCTTCACTATCCAGCAGCTATCCGGGGCACCTTTGAGGTGGGCTGAAACGCTTTGGTTTAAAGAGACTGCGGTTACATCTTCATTACAGAATTTTATAAGTAATTTCAAAGAGGTGTTTGGGCATCCAGTAGGAGATTCATCTGTCAGCGACCAGCTATTGCAGTTACGTCAAGGTAAAAGATCCGTTTCTGAGTACTCTCTGGAATTCCGAACTCTAGCGTCTGCAAGCGGGTGGAATGAAAAGGCCCTTCTGACAGTCTATCGAAGAGGATTAAACCCCGCACTTCGCCTCCAGCTCGTCATTTATGATGACACTCTGGGACTAGAAAAATTCATGCAGCAAGCTCTCCGAGTTCATCAAAGATCTCAGAAGTGTTAGAGACATTCAATCGTCAGTTCCCGTTCTCCACCAGAATCCATCTGAATTATTCCCAGAGCCGATGCCAGAGAAAATGCAAGTAGAAACCCACAGACTGTCTCAAGCTGAACGCAACCGTCGTTGAGAACTAAAGTTATGCCTATATTGTGGGAGTGAGGGTCACTTTCTACAGACATGCCCGTCTCGTCCTCCTCGGTTACTGGTGAGTTCAGTCTTCAACCAACCCTCTGTATCAGCCCCGTTAACGATACCAGTGACTTCTCAATCTCAAGATTTCCGCGTTTCAGTCGCTGCCATCGTGGACTCCGGGTCGGCAGGCGATTTCATATCAGGAGATCTATCCAAGAAACTCCAGCTCCAGAGAACCAACACATCCAAACCATACTCCATCCATGCCGTAACTGGCGAAGTCATCAACAAGGGGTATGTAACATCTCAAATAACCCCTATTACCTTTATGTGTTGAGAACATCCACCAAGAATTGTTTAACCCGTTCATTCTCGAGAATAGCCAGGTTGACAATCCTCGGTCGTCCATGGCTCATCCGACATCAACCTACCATAAATTGGAAATCTGGTAAAATTCTGAAATGGGGTTGCAACTGCCTTTCAGCTGATGTCGCCCTCTCCGCCCAGCCAACAGACGAGCAGCCCGAACCCATCTCAGTGAGTTCCACTTCCATTGAAAGCCCTAAAGAGAACCTGTCAGTGACCATTCCTCTGTGCTACTCTTCGTTTGCAGATGTGTTCAATCCTGTTGCAGCCTCCAATCTACCGCCACACCGACCTTGGGATTGTGCTATCAATTTGGTTCCGGGTGAACCCATTCCCAAGGGTCGGATCTATTCCTTATCCATTCCTGAACAAGCAGCCATGCAAAAATACGTCGAAGAAGCTCTGCAACAAGGATACATTAGGCCTTCCACCTCTCCAGCTGCTGCCAGCTTCTTCTTTCCCAAGAAAGACGGAGGCTTGCGGCCCTGTATAGATTATAGAGCACTCAATAAAATCACGGTAAAATTCAGCTATCCACTCTTACTTGTCCCATCCGCCCTCGAACAACTCCGAGAAGCCAAAATGTTCACCAAGCTTTACTTAAGGAGTGCATACAATTTGATCTGGATTAGAGAAGGGGATGAGTGGAAGACCGCATTCATCACCCCCGCAGGGCACTACGAATACCTTGATGCTGTATGGGTTAGTAAATGCCCCTTCTGTATTTCAAAGTTTAATGGACGAGGTGCTTTTTTTTTTTTTTTTTCCCTGAATCACTTTGTTCTAGTTTACATCGATGACATTCTCATCTTCTCCAAAGATCCAGCTGAACATCAGCATCACGTCTCCCTGGTCCTCCAACGGCTCCGAGTTTTCCTTGTTTTTAAAGGCAGAGAAATGCACGTTCTACCAAACCGCCGTCGAATTCCTGTGTTACCATCTCCGCGACAGAGGAGTTGAGATGGATGATCGCAAGACCAAAGCCATCACCTCCTGGCCCACTCTCAAGTCAATAAGAGTTAGAGAGATTCCTGGGCTTCGCCAATTTTTATCGGCGGTTCATAGACCGGTACAGCATGTTAACAGCGCCATTAACCTCCCTCCTGAAGGGAAAACCTAAAACCCTTAACTGGAGCCCTGACGCGGAGCATGCCTTCCAGACCCTCAAAACCGCCTTTACCACTGCTCCATCACCCAAATCCGGAGAAGGAGTTCATCGTCGAGATGGATGCGTCAACTACGGGAGTGGGGGCCATCCTGTCACAATACTCAAAACACTCCTCCAAACCTATGCCCTGTGCGTCCTTTTCAAAGAAGTTATCCACCGCTGAGAGTAACTACGACATCGGCAACCGAGAACTCCTAGCCGTTAAACTCGCCCTGGAGGAATGGAGGCACTGGTTGGAGGGGGGCCAGACACCCATTTACAGTGCTGACAGATCACAAGAACCTCCAATACTTGAAGGAAGCCAAGAGGCTTAACCCACGTCAAGCTAGATGGGCTCTTTTTTTTTACTAGGTTTCACTTCAAGATATCCTACCGCCCGGGGTCAAAGAACACCAGAGCAGATGCCTTATCACGTCTTCACGCCCCCCGAGGAAACCATGGAAAAACCAGAAACCATTCTCCCAGCGAAATTGTTTGTCAACCCTATCCAGTGGGATCTCGACGAACAACTCCTCGAAAGGTCACAACGCTTTCCTGTTCCTCCAAAGTGCCCCACTGGTAAAACCTATGTACCCGAGGATCTCCGCAATTCGCTAATCTCCTCCGCCCATTCGTCTGTTGGAACGGGACACCCCGGCGTTAGTAAAACCTGGTCGACGCTTCAACAGAAATACTGGTGGCCGAACATGTACCACGACATCAAGACGTTCATCCAAGGATGCACGCTCTGTGCCATGACCAAGATCCCACGACACCTGCCTACCGGGAAACTACTACCATTACCTGTCCCGCATCGTCCCTGGTCCCATATTGGGGTCAATTATGTCACGGATCTTCCAGTCTCTGACGGCCACACATGCATTCTTGTAGCCATTGACCGATTCTCCAAAGCGTGCAAGCTAATTCCTCTAAAGAACCTGTCTACAGCCTTTGACACCGCAGAGTTACTGCTGGAGCATGTATTTCGCAATTTCTGTTCCTTCTGCAGACCCAGTCCTTGATGACACTCCCCCAATACCGCCCATTGAAGCTGAGTCCATCTACACGGTGAAGGAGATGCTGGACTCCCGACGTCGGGGTGGTCGACTCGAGTAACTGGTGGATTGGGAGGGTTATGGACCAGAAGAGCGGTGTTGGGTAATGTCAGAGATCAGTCAAGCTCGGTCCCATCCCCTACTCAACGATCACTCTCCCCAGAATACTAATCACTCACACCTGCTTCCCATCAACAACCTCATCACCAGGCACAAAACACTCACCACAGCCTCAAGTCAGTATTTGTACTTTGAAATCAGAATACATGTACCCTTGTGCAGACAACCTTTAAATAATAATAAAAGAATAATAAAATAAAAACCGAAAAACAATCTGTGACTGGATACAGTGATTTAGGACTTAATGGATAACAACCTGTGCCAACATGATCCAGAACATGGTGTTGATAGTGTGAGGTTTTTGCTGGATTTGGCTGTCAGCACATTAGTGATGCACCTATCAGAAACATGTACTAAAGAGAACTGTGTAATAAAGCAATATGTAATATTGGTAATGTTTTAGATTAACGTAAGTACTGTACCTGGAAAGTACTGCTTAAGGAAAACGAATTTCCAGTGTAACTTTCATTATAGTGTAACTATGTATATATGTGTAGGTACAAGGGAACAATATGTAATATTTGGGGAATAAAGGGGGAACTACGAGGAAAATTAACAAATAATTTATACTGTATTTTTTAATTAAGGGGTAATTATCTGTGTTACAGGGTAACTGGTGCTTGTTCCCCTCTTGTTTCATGTAGTTACAGGGTAAGTGTGAATCTACGGGCTGTAAATTAAAGTGGTGCTTGTTCCCCTCTTTCATGTAGTTACAGGGTAATTGTGAATCTGCAGGCTGTAAATTAAAGTGGTGTTTGTTCCCCTCTTGTTTCATGTAGTTACAGGGTAAGTGTGTCATGTCTGTCTTGTTTTCTAGCCATGTGCTTTGGATTGACATGTTTTGGTCTTACGTCATGTCTCTGGTCTATTGTCCTGTCCCTGCCCTTCTTGTTATCTCATTATTGATTATTTGCCCCACCTGTTCTCCCTCATCACCTGCCTGATTTGTCCCCCTTTATAATCCCCTTGTGTCTGCAGTCCTGGGCTGGATCGTTGTCTTACGTTTGTTCCCTGTTTGGATGTTCTGCTCCCTGTTATGTGTCCTGTTTACTATTTTTATATTTAAGTTTATTTCAAGTTTGTTTTCCCCCTCGTGGGTTTTTGGTTTGTGTTTGTTTTATTTTGTTAGTTAATAAAGTCACCTCTTCTTGCACTTGAGTCCTCGCTCCCCCTTTTCCTTACAGATCCCTGACAAAGTGTGAATCTGTGGGCTGTAAATTAAAGTGGTGTTTGTTCCCCTCTTGTTTCATGTAGTTACAGGTAAATCACTCAGAAATCTTTATTTGAAAAACAACTTTTAAAACAGATTTACAACACTTCTTATTTGTTTCTCTTGCTTGGCTTCATCCTCCTCTTGTTGATTTGTTTAGTTCTTGCCACGGATTAATCTTAAAGCAGGAATCCCATGTCTCTAGCTATTATTAAAAGAAAATACAGTACACCCAGAAATGTCCTCACCATTTACTCGTCTTTTACCCTCATGCCATCCGAGATGTATACGACTTTCTTTCTTCAGATGAATAAATAATCTCTGTTAATGAAAACTCATTTGGGTTCCTAAAAGTAGAAGCATCAAACAGCATATACAGCAATAACTACAGTAATCCATACGACCCCAATGGATGAATCAATGTCTTCTGAAGTGAAACGATAAGTGTTTGTAAGAAAAATACCAATATTTAATTTTTTTTAAATGTAGACTATCGATTCCGACCCACAGTCACAGTTTGTTTTAAAAAATAAATAAATAAGAAGTGTCGTAAATCTGTTTTGAAAGTTGTTTTTCAAATAAATGTTTCCGAGTGATATCCGATTGTGTCTGTGTTTTTATTGTATTTACCCTATAACTACATGAAACAAGAGGGAAACAAACACCACTTTAATTTACAGCCCACAGATTCATACTTACCCTGTAACTACACAAATAATTACCCCTTAATTAAACATTTTAACCTCTTAATTAAAATGATTATACTTACAGTATACATCATTTGTTAATTTTCCTGGTAGTTCCCCCTTTATTCCCCAAATATTACATATTGTTCCCTTATACCTACACATGCATGCTTTATAATTTCACTATAATTACCGAAAGTTACGCTGTAAATTTGTTTTACTTACACAGTATTTTCCGGGCTGTAATCTAAAGTGTTACCATAATATTTTATGCTGATTACACTGTGCTTTTTATTTGTGTCTGCTTGCATCTGTAAAGATGACTCATTACACAGACAGAGAGGCAAACTGTGTTCCTAAACCTCAGGCACAGGCTAAAGCATCACTCCTCTATTTCATTACAGCTGAGTTGACATCTATCAGCCTCCAGAAACTAGGCCATTTGCACAATTTGGTCATTGACTCCACCAGTTGTGTATAGATACTATGAGGCTTCACAGTGATATCAGTGTACGGACATCTTTATATCTCTATCCTGAATAAACTATTTACACACACACACACGGCCTGTATGTGTGTGTTTTCAGGAGAATTTAGGACAGGAAACAAAAATAGTGTTTTTTGAGCTTCTAGTGGAAAAAAAAGCAGAAGCAAAACAATGTGTTATCTTTTGAGAAGCAAAAGGCAGCTCTCTGGGATACTTGATTCTGATTGGACAATTGTGGCATTCTGCAGTCAAATGTTTGATTTAATGACCATTAAACCGTATTAACTATTTCCCAAGGCAAACAGTTTCCTACTTTGCTGTTTTTAGTTTCATGCTTTTCCCTATTTCAGTATTTATCTTCTGGTATTTATGTCGTAGGAGATGATTTTAATAAGAACAAATCAAATATTACCTAATATTTGTTTTACTTTTTGTTACACAAAGGTCACACTGATTTCATACAGTATAATAATCATAATTTATTTATGCTACTTTCAAATATATAGTTTTTGCAAGTCAAATTATGATTTTTAAATTTTTTGCCCATGTTAAAAATCTACTCACCCTTAAGTCTCTCCAAACATACACAGATTAGGCATAACATTATGACCATGTGAAGTGAATAACACTGATTATCTCTTCTTCACGGCACCTGTTAGTGGGTGGGATATATTACGCAGCAAGTGAACATTTTGTCCTCGAAGTTGATTTGTTAGAAGCAGGAAAAATGGGCAAGCGTAAGGATTTGAGCGAGTTTGACAAGGGCCAAATTGTGTTGGCTAAACGACTGGGTCAAAGCATCTCCAAAACTGCAACTCTTGTGGGGTGTTCCCGGTCTGCAGTGGTCAGTATCTATCAAAAGTGGTCCAAGGAAGGAACAGTGGTGAACCGGCGACAGGGCCATGGCTCACTGATGCACGTGGGGAGCGAAGGCTGGCCCGTGTGGTCCGATCAAACAGACGAGCTACTGTAGCTCAGATTGCTCAAGAAGTTAATGCTGGTTCTGATAGAAAGGTGTCAGAATACACAGTGCATCGCAGTTTGTTGCGTATGGGGCTGCATAGCCGCAGACCAGTCAGGGTGCCCATGCTGACCCCTGTCCACCGCCGAAAGCGACAACAGTGGGCACGTGAGCATCAGAACTGGACCACGGAGCAATGGAAGATGGTGGCCTGGTCTAATGAATCACGCTTTATTTACATTTTGTGGATGGCCGGTGCGTGTGCGTCGCTTACCTGGGGAACACATGGCACCAGGATGCACTATGGGAAGAAGGCAAGCCGGTGGAGGCAGTGTGATGCTTTGGGCAATGTTCTGCTGGGAAACCTTGGGTCCTGCCATCCATGTGGATGATGCTTTGATACCATACCTAAGCATTGTTGCAGACCATGTACACCCTTTTATGGAAACGGTATTCCCTGGTGGCTGTGGCCTCTTTCAGCAGGATAATGTGCCCTGCCACAAAGCAATAATGGTTTGAGGAGCACAACAACGAGTTTGAGGTGTTGACTTGGCCTCCAAATTCTCCAGATCTCAATCCAAATAGAGCATCTGTGGGATGTGCTGAACAAACAAGTCCGATCCATTGAGGCCCCACCTCGCAACTTAAAGGACTTAAAGGATCTGCTGCTAACATCTTGGTGCCAGATACCACAGCACACCATCAGGGGTCTAGTGGAGTCCATGCCTTGACGGGTCAGGGCTGTTTTGGCAGCAAAACATGGACCAACTCAATATTAGGTCATAATGTTATGCCTGATCGGTGTATATGACATTTTCATCCATGAAGCACAAGGATGAGAGGATGGTAACTGCAACTCTCAAGCTCCAAAAAGCACATAAAAGTACCTTAAACATAGTCCATATGTTTTGTGTACATTATTCCAAGCCTTCTGAATGCTTTATGAGAAGTGCAGTGCGGTAACAGAAGAATAACGGTATACAAAGCTGATTGGTTCTCTCATCTATCGTCTATTGTATATTTAAATTTTGAAAGTAAAATTATGTTAATTATGTTAAACAATGCATATTGTGAGATGTGGTGGAAATTATATTTGTTGGTTAAATTATAATGAGATTTTAGAAACAGATTACCAAAATGATTCTCCATTTTACTGGACAAAAATAAACTAGTGAGAGTGTGTTTTAGGAGAGTTTATTTTCTAAAAGTCATCAGAGCTTAAAATGCACATAGCCTAAAAAAATGAATTCCCTTTCCCTCCTTTACATGTTCCATAAAACAATCGCACTGGACATTTTTGTGTTGGCATTAGCTGTGAGTGGGATTCTGGCTCTTTTCAAGGACAGATGAGCTGCTAATCTTAATTGTAATAGTCTCACCAAAGAGCTCATTGAACCACAAAGTCCCCTGAAAACCCTCATCTCACTTATAAATGCTTTATACTTGTTCTTATTTAACCACAATTTCAGCTTCATCCTTTTTCCACTGTTCTTGTCTCGTCTTTCATCTTCTCTGCAGATGGGAAATACCTCGGAAACTACCCTTTTTGTTTCCAAAATCCCAAAGGAACATGATGTCTTCATGGGTTCCTTATACACAACCTTCTGTGAGTCCACTCACTTACAAGTGATACTGTTTTTATATTATTTATGGACTTTTAGCTTTTATTTATAGAGCAGTCAGGAGAGACAGGAAAGTTGAGGGAGAGAGTATTAATGGGATAAGGATTTGTTCATGTTAGTTTCATATGTTTTTGAAACTTTTATACCATTTTACATTAAATGGAGCCAGAAGTAACCTTGCCTTGCCTTAAAAAGGTCAAATTACCTGATGTTTTAAGAGACTTGACCTTAACACACAGGCTGCATCCGAAAACTGTAAAATGCTGCCTTCAGAGGACACATTTCAATGTAGGAAGGCATCAAGGCATGTCCAAATCCAATGTTATCTTCACTTCCTGCCTCCTGAGAGACCTTCATCTGATAGATTTTTGAAGACAGCATAGATGTATCCTTCGCTGCCTTTGATATCCCACAATCCTATGTGTTGCATTCAGTGACAGTTGAGCTAGAAAAAGAAAGATGGCGTCTGAAAGTTGCGGTTGCTGGTCAGTTTGTGTGTAAATGTTCGTTTCTGACTGTTTTCCACTTCTGATGTAATTTCTAGCGAAAGTAATTATACTACTGTAGTAATTACTGTAATTACTGTAGTAATTAAATATTTGTTTAGTTCTCACCAAAGCTCGCTTTATTTTGCTCTAGATAATTAAACTGTTATGCTGCCTCAGAAGTCTGTCCATTTCGTGAGGTACCTTTGTGCGCTTGCGCTGCCTTACAAGTCATTGCCTGATATGGCAGCGAGTCAACAAGTCAGCTGCCTTGGTTTTCGGATGCAGCCATCGTCTGCAGGGGTCCCTTTTTTTTCATCTGTATGTTGGTTGGACCACATGGCTACTTATATAACAACAAACGAATAAAGTTTTCTTTTAATAAGTATGATATCAGGACAGTTTTTAATTCAGAAATGAAAAACATTCTCATCACAAAAGATGTTAAGTAATTGTATTTACAGTTTGAATTACATTTTTTATGTATAAATTAATAGATGCCATTGAACCAGAAAGCAAAATGTACTTCAAGTTAGAAAGTATAACCATATTCCTTGCTCTGATGGTCTCTCATATTGCTGCTAAACTGCTAATTCCTTGAATGGTTAGCTGTGATTTGCACTTGGGGATGACCTTGAATTGTATAAATAGCATGCAATCATTACATAAAACATCCCAACATATTGATAGAGGTTTAATCACATTACAGCATTGCTAAATAAGCATTACAGCTATAAAACCAAAACCATCCTTCTAAACACCCACATGGAATTTCTAAGGGAAACCAGGGAAAATTAGCCGTCCACAGTTGGCCTACAAATTGATGTCACAACTGAAAAGTTATGTTTCATTCCACTTACTTAAATTCAAGTTTAAAGCACAATTCTGCTTGCTACCTGAATTCAAACTCTGAAATTGAACTACAATTTTAGGTAACACTTTATTTTGATAGTCCACTTTAGACATTCTACTAACTATAAGTAACTTTTCAACTACATGTCAACTAGCAGTCCTTAGAGTATTAGTAGACTGTCTGCTTAATATCTGCTAACACTTTATTTTGATGGTCCTCCGACAAACATTTTACTGACTATAAGTAACTTGCAAGTACATGTCAACTCAGTCTACTAACCCTAACTCTGACCCTAACCTAACAGTCTAATACTCTTGTCATGTTATGATAAAGAAGATGACGAGGTGAGGCGTAGCAGATCTTTAGCAGCATAAACATAAACAGCATAAACAACAAAGGAAACAGGAAGTAATGCACAACAAACTAAAATTCCATGAAAATTAAACTGAAAGTGACATAACTCAAACACTCTGAAAGGCTGATGCCTAAATTGGGCTAAATTGGCCTAAATTGATGCCTAAATTGGCCTAAATTGGACCAGCATAGGAGGAAGGAGAGTGAAAGTCTTGGTGGAGGGAGTGTCAGGACCGGCGGCAGAAGAGACCACCAGGGAGGACCAGCTAGAGCAGGAGACCACCAGAGCGGAGCAGAAGGGACTAGAGCACAGCCAGCAAGGAGGATGGTGACCCACAGCCAAGGTGAAGCCAGAGGGACGAGGTGAAGCCGGAAGGATGAAGGTGCCAGGTGGAGCAGAGGGAGCGAGGAGTCATGGTAGAGCCAACTGGTCGACGAGCAGAGGTGACGATGTAGGCTTGGAGGTCTAAGGCGGAGCCAGGGAATCCATACACCACGGCAGAGCTGAAGACCGGGAGGCTCGAGGCATTGTAGTACCACTGGTCTGAGTCGGCGGAGGAGCCGAGGAGCCATATGAGACCAGCATAGCCGACATCAAAGAACTGGATGGCTTATTTGGTGGAGGGAGGAATGGAAGGCTGGGTAGGACCATCAATGATGATGGAGACTTGAAGTAAGGCAGGACCTGCGGAGACAAAAGAGAAGATGAAGACTTGGAGCTGGGCAGGACCAATGATGACAAAGAAGACTTGAAGCTGTGTGTAACCAGCCACAATGAAGAAGAAGACTGAACCACAACAAGAGGAAGAGGTTTGTGGTTGGGGACACAGGTAGGAAATGGCTCTGCCGAATCCCAGGCAATAAGCAATTCTTCGTCATCCAGCTACACTAAAACTCCCACGAGCATAGATGTATAAACCGGCTAACACACCTGATCAGACACAGACTGGACGGTAGGCTTTGTTTCAGGGATGGACGAGGCTGCAGGCTCTGGCTCCGTTGCGGGAGCACAGCCTGTCATGTTTTCGGTTTCAAGGACTCTTAGTTTGTTTATCGTAATTTCCTGTGTTTGCTTTGTTTTCTTCCGTTGCTATGGTTATTCATTATTTCGTTAATTAACATGCACCTGTTCCTCATTTCCTCATTAGTCCTCTGTGTATTTAATGCCTTCAGTTCAGTCATACTTTGTCTGGTGTTCTTTGTGTTTTCTACATGCTGTTACTGTCACAAGCATTCAGTTTTGTTTGTTCATAGATCTGTTTTCATGGACTTCATTAATTGTTTTGTTTTCGTCAGTCACATGTGTTCTTTTGTCTTCGTTTCCCACTACTCATCTGTTTCCATGAACACTAACTCATCATCACAGCTGATCATCATGTAGTTCATCACCATCATGTATTTAAGTTCCAACCTGTGCACTTCATATTGGATCCTGTGCAACATACACTACCTGCCACATATAATTTTTTTTTATTTCTTGCATTTCAAACCCACAACCTTGGTGTTGCTAGAGCCATACATTAATGTTTGAGTTACAGCTTTACTGTATTGTGAACATTAAAGCATCAAGGGATGTTAGATCAAAACTTCAGAGGTCACTGGCAAACAGAGTAAGAGCAGCTTCAAATCGTAAAGTGCCAGAATAAATCATTGCAGTTTTGCTTCTTGCCAAGCTGTCAGAGCAATAACAAAACAGTGAAATAGGGGTTGCAGGGAGTTAGAACAAGGAAAAACAAACTGCTTGTGGTAGTGACTATTCACTTAATGCATTTCTTTCTCTTTTTAGGTATTCTGTCACTCTTGGGAAATGGCATCCTGCTCCTTGTTGCGTATCGTAAGAGATCATCTCTGAAGCCGGCAGAGTTCTTCATCATAAATTTATCTATTAGTGACCTTGGAATGACAGTTACCCTCTTTCCCTTGGCGATTCCATCAGCCTTTGCTCACAAGTAGGCAGATGCCACAAGAAATCTGTGCTAAAATATGACCACCCCATAGTATCGTGGGTGACACCATAGTAGAGTCAAAGTCTAAGGCAGCTCTGATGTGCCATTTCATTGACACAGGACCAAAGCTGCCGCAGAACTGCCTAACACTGTGCCACAATTTGACAAACTTTATACAGTTGGATACTGTAGTTGAGTAGGAACATCTACTAATAACCAACAGTACAGTGACTGGCTTGTCATTTTATCATGTTGCGGATGGTTGAGACACAGTGCTAGACTTTGCTGTTTTCATAGTAATCAGAATACTACTTGATTTATGTGCTATTATTGGATTCAGCAATATAAGCCTTTTTCCATCTCAAAAATAAAAAATAAAACAGGTAATTGTGAGATAAAATAAGAAATAGTTGCATTATAAGAATAAAATATAAAATCCCAGTCACAAGAAACAAAGTGGCAATTACAAGAAACAAAGATTTAAAATCTAATTGTGACATATAAAATCATAATTATGAGAAATTAATTTGCAATTATAAGAAATAAAGTAGCAATTGTGAGATATACACATATACATATATATCAGGCATAACATTATGACCCAATCCTAATATTGTGTTGGTCCCCCTTTTGCTGCCAAAACAGCCGGTCCCCACGTGCATCAATGAGCCTTGGCCTCCCATGACCCTGTTGCCGGTTCACCACTGTTCCTTCCTTGGACCACTTTTGCAGCTCCAGTCATCTAGCCATCACAATTTGGCCCTTGTCAAACTCACTCAAATCCTTACGCTTGCCCATTTTTACTGCTTCTAACACATCAACTTTGAGGACAAAATGTTCACTTGCTGCCCAATATATCCCACCCACTAACAGGTGCCGTGATGAAGAGATAATCAGTGTTATTCACTTCACCTGTCAGTGGTCACAATGTTATGCCTGATTGGTGTACAGTCACAATTATAAGACAAAATTAAATTGTGAGATATAAAATTGCAATTTTTAGAAATATATTTGTAATTGTGAGATACACATAACACAATGATAAATAGCTAATTAGTCTCAATTGTGATATAAAGTCACATTGTGGGATAAAAAAATCTGTTATTTCAATTCAATTATTTTTAGTACCTATTGTCCCACATTTGTAATGTTCAGATGGCTATAGTGAAAACTACGGAACCCCTAAAGGGAGATGGTGAGGGAAAAAATATGAGATGGGAGGAAAAAAATATTTTAAGGTCTTTGTGTTCTCTCGCCAAACTTTTGCGTTCCCCCCCAAAAATGTTTGTTCCCCCGAAAAACTTTGCGAGCGAATGGGAAGTTTCTCAGGGGAACACAAGCACAAGCGAATATAAAGTTTCAAAACATTTGACATATTGCATTGACATATATTTTTTCCTCCCCTCCCATTTTTTCCATCACCATGTCTCTTACAGGGGCAAAAGTCATTGTACCTTGATTTTATACTTGCCTCTCTCAGTCTGCCAAATGCATAAATGTAAATCTCTCTCATTATCTCAGGTGGTTGTTTGGAGAGCTGGCATGTTTATGTTATGCTGTATGTGGCGTCCTCTTCGGCTTATCCAGCCTGACAAATCTCACTGCTCTGTCATCCGTCTGTTGCCTCAAAGTCTGCTTCCCAAACTATGGTATTCTTCCTCGACACCTTTCACACCACAATACATTTATCTTCCTCTCTAGCCCTCCTCTGTATCTTAATTAAGAATCAGATGCAGCTGCATGCAACCATTCTGTCCTGCCGTGATGCACCCTGAAGGGCAATTCATTACCTTATGGCTTTCTCCCCTGTGTTTATTGGACATTCTCGTTTTCATCAGGGTCTAGATGCCCAGTGTCCGTTCGGCTTCTGGTCAATACTCCTACTTATGGACAAGAGCAGTTGGCCTCATTAGAGTTTATTAGTTTTGTCAGTTTCAACTTTTGATTGATTGAGTCTTCCACAAAGGTGTTTGTGGAAGAGAGGAGATAATTCAAATGGGGCAGTTTATCAGCATGTGGGTGGGTTTGAGAACAGAGATTACGATAGCAAATAGGACAGCAGGTGAACAGATGGATTCTGTAGGTGGAAGAGAAGCAAACAGATTTGGGATGCTGTGAAAGACTTTAGAGGGCACATTGCCATATAAGTTGTGATACTTTAACTCTTCACCTGAGAGATGCAAGAGAATAACATACAGTATAGTTTGTATTATAAGTTATATATATAACTATTCTTGAATTTCATTTTACCTGAGTACTTTTAATATTTTTGAAACATTTCAGTCCAGTACTTTCAGTACTTTACTTTACAATCCTGCTTGATATAAGTGCAGCATTTGACACAATAGATCATGTCATCCTTTTATAAAGACTTGATCATGTAGCTGGGTTTGAGGGATCTGTGCTGAATTGGTTTGCATCTTACCTTAAGGACAGAACTTTTCTTTTAATTTGGGGAAATGTTTCTAATCTCCTGCTCAAATCTCCTATGGTGTCCCACAGGGCTCTATTCTGGGTCCTCTTCTTTTTGTCTTATGTATGCGTCCACAACTTATTATACTTATCATACTCACTCATCTCTATGCGACAACACTCAGCTTTATTTTTGTAGTTAAAACAACAGCTGTTCTATGTCTAATCTGTTTGCATATCTTCAAGACATTAAATGCTGGATGGACTTGGATTTATTACAGTTAAATAATGATAAAACTGAAATAATGGTTTTGCCCAACAGTTCTGTCTTCTGGCATTGTTAATCAGCTTGGTCCCCTCTCTTCTAATGTGCGCAACTGTGTTAAAAACCTTGGTGTTGTTTTCGATCCCACATTGCCTTTTGATAAGCAGATCAGTGCTGTTGTGAAAAGCAGTTTCTTTCAGTTAAGAAGAAGCTTTCTAAGAAGATGCTTTCTATGAAGGACCTTGAAACTGTAATTCATTTATTATTTTATAACATCAAGGTTGGATTACTGCAATTCACTCTATCTGGGTTTGCATAAATAATCTCTGGAATGGTTGCAATTGGTGCAAAATGCGGCAGTCAGATTATTGACTGGCACTAGAAAATGTGAGCACATTACTCCAGTACTCACCTCTCTACACTGGCTACCAGTCAAGTTCTGTGTTGATTTTAAGGTTCTGCGCTTTGTTTTCAAAGCTTTACATGGTCGTGCTCCCTAGTATATTTGTAATCTCCTCACTCCGCATACTACCTCTAGATCTCTTCGGTCTTCTAGTCAATTTCTCCTCAGTCCCTCGTTCTCATTTTAAAACTAAAGGCGACCAGGAGAACGGTACTTGCCTGACTGCATTATGCCAAGTGTAAAGTTTGGTGGAGGGGGGGTGTAATACAGTTTGTTGTTATGGGAAGAAGGAGGTGGGAACCGGCGAGCATTCAAAAGACTTTCAAAATAAATAAACAAACTGAAAGTAAAAGCGGCAGCCCCTCACGCACGACTGCCGCGCACACATATAACAAAACGTAAACAAAACATAACATAAAATCCAGGTCTGGTCCTCTCTCGTCCTTCACTGTTGTCGCTCCTCCTTTTATGCATCCAAGCTCCTCCGTGAGACACGAGGCCGGTGCTGCATGCAGCGCAGCTGGCGCTCATTATCACTCGCCCCGTTCTCACGGCCCCTCACTGTTTACCACATACCCCCATCGCCCCTCGCAGGCCGGGGGGACTGATCACGGCAAACGCGGCACCTGGGGGTAAGGACAGATAAGGCGAGAGAAAAGGAGCCGGAAGCATGTGGAGCGACAGAGGGGAGAGAAAAAAAATTAAAAATCTCGGTACTCAGGCTCTGGCCCACGGCAAACGCTGGCGACTCCTTCGCTCCCTCTCGGACGGCAGCCACCCTACCTCAACCCAGGAGCATGGCAGCAAGCTTTATTCGCTCCAGCACCACCGCCTCGGGCAGCCACTCGCGGTCTTCACTCTTCCGCACTGTCCGACCTCCTCAGCACCGCGATCTCCCTCAGCAGCGAGGGCTCTCCGACA
Organism: Rhinogobio ventralis; assembly: GCA_039654625.1. Taxonomy (NCBI): domain Eukaryota; kingdom Metazoa; phylum Chordata; class Actinopteri; order Cypriniformes; family Gobionidae; genus Rhinogobio; species Rhinogobio ventralis. The sequence continues at coordinate 6,297,868 of CM077211.1, forward strand.
GAATGTCCCTCCTTCCTCCTGGGTTTCGGCACCAATGTAATATAGTTCGTTGTTATGGGAAGAAGGAGGCGGGAACCGGTGAACATTTAAAAGACTTTAATAAATAAATAAACAAACTGAAAGTAAAAGCAGCAGCCCCTCACGGACGACTGCTGTGCAAACAGCAAACGTAAACAAACCTCAACCCGATAGAACACCTTTGGGATGAATTAGAGCGGAGACTGCGAGCCAGGCCTTCTCGTCCAACATCAGTGCCTGACCTCACAAATGCGCTTCTAGAAGAATGGTCAAAAATTCCCTATGGAACCCTACAGATTAAGAATGGGATATCATTAAAGTTCATGTGCATGTAAAGACTTTTGGCAATATAGTGTATGGTTTAAGTTTGTTTTACATTTGTTGTACATCACTTTGGTTTCAGCATCTGTTGTTTTTAAATGTGCTTTATAAATTAATAAACTAAACTAAACATATAGCCAGTGTTGGGTAACCAAGTAGTGCATAAGCATTCCTATTCAACTCAGAAGTCCTCTTTGCTCTGCTAATAGAAGGATCTCTTAAGCAGAAACAGTATTTTTCTTTACATTTTACATTCTGGCTACGATGTCATAAATAGTTGGGTCCGCCCCATCAGATGGGTCCTTGTAAAGACAGACGTCTGCGTTAAGGATTTTTAAATACGTGTAGAGTAAATGGCTTGAGTAGAGTATAGGCCAAGCTAGCAGACTAATTAATAGTATTAATATATTTATCTATTTTAAGGTAAGCCTACAGAACTGCTTTGGCCGATCCTATAAAGTGCTGCAGTGATAACGTATTTTTGTATGTCAGCCTGGAAGTTGGCTTCACTCTGGCCTTTGGATTATTGTAGAAAATAAACTAAACAAAAGTTTATTGATTCTTACATGTTTTGTTCATTATGATAATCTTCAGAAATGAACACACCTTTTATGAATTTTAATGCCTAAATACAATTACGGATGTATTTTATGTTGTAGAATTAAACAAGAAAATATCTTAAGCTTGTGTTAAATTCGGCTTGAAACAGAAGTTGCAATTACTTCCTTATTATGATATATACAGTATCTGATGATCATGTGATCTCATGTGAGTGACAGGTTGTCCCACCCTCGCGGCAGTGAACACTTCATCAGAAAAGAGAAGATTTTGATTAAAGATTATGAGGACACATGAATTAAAACATTAAAAATTAAAAAAAAAAATTAAAAAACATTGACTTCGGGACAATGCAACCAGAAGTTCTAAAATGCTAACTTGTTTCTGTGTTTGGGCCTACAAAAATACATCATCCCTGGAACACTATTGTTTATGACTTCGATGTTCAATGGTCAAACATTTAAAATAAAATAAAACATTTTTATTCAAAGAATTTATTTGTGTACTTTTGACAACAATGTAAGAATAAGGACGACTGATGTTTGATAACTCATCTTACCACAGCATAGATTTCTTAGTACAGAATACTTCCCTCTTAAGAGCATGTGGGAAATAAATGGATTAGGGCAACAGGAAGTGGTGTGATTCTAAACGTTTACAATCTTTTAAAAAGAGGCTTTGTTTTCAAAATGCATTCATTTTCAGTTTTCAATTTCAATTTCTAATCTCTAGCACTGTAACATTCCCCAACACAGTATACATTTTTTTTTATGTGATCAATCAATACTTTGCTCTAAATTAATGTTTCTATGTGTTTGCTTTCTTTTAACAGGAAACAAATTCTCCTACTCTCATGCCTGTCTGATGATTGTGGGGGTGTGGTGCTATGCCATGGTGTTTGCTATAGGTCCCTTGGCAAATTGGGGCCACTATGGCCCTGAACCCTATGGGACAGCATGCTGCATAGACTGGTAAGTGCATGGGAGGATGTTAATGGAAACACAAAAGGATTCTCAGAAAACCAGCCATAGCAAGCCAGGTGTGTGCAATTTATACACCATAAGTGGCATCTTGCTGTCACAGTACTAGGGTGTTCTGTGTGATTGCCTGGGCAAAGGGCACTGCAGTTGTTTAGGTGTTCTGAGTATTTTTAAGTGTATTCTGGGTGATTGCTTCTGGCCCAAATCAAAATTCCTCTGTAAATGCAAGTATATGTATTTTTTTGTGTCTGTTTTATCATCTGCCAAGGGAAAATTGTAAATGTGATCACTTTGATAGTTTTTATAGCGCAACAGAACTGCTTTGTACTTTTCACTCTTTGAGAAGTCATCCTACAAATGGCTTATTTAAAGTTTCAACTTAATTGGGATAGGATAAAGTGTTTTAACATCAAAAAATTACACACTTTTTAAAGTAATCTAATGCACTGCATGTTCTATTGAGCTCACATGGCTGCACTCTTACAAAAAAAAAAAAAAACATTATTTTTTAGGATTTTATTTTTTTAGATTGTGTTGCCTTTGTTTATAGGATGGAGTGTAGACAGGAAAATTAGGCTGCGTCTTATTTGTCCCCTAAGTCTTAGTCAGGTGGCTCAGTGACAAATGCTGTGCATTTGAACAAGGCCAACAAAAACAGTCATCTGAGTGAATGAGCACTTCTCAGAACTTTCATGCTGTACGCAGGGGTGCCCAATGCTGTTTCTGGAGATCGGAAGGTTCCTGCAAAATCAGCTCCAGCCTTAATCAAACACACCTGAACCAGCTAATTAAGATGTTCAGGAATACTTGATAATTAGAGAAAGGAACTCTGCAGGAAGGTTGCTCTCCAGGAACAGGATTGGACACCCTTTATATATCTATAGCAGGGGTGTCCAAACCTCCTCCTGGATAAGAGTCTTTCCCCCGGTTTCACAGACCAGGCTTAAGTTAGTCCCAGACTAAAATGTATGTTTGAGCTGTTTTAACTTAAAGCAACTTGCACTGACAAATCTTAAAATATGTCAGTGCCATCATTTTGTCTCAAGATGCATACCAGTAATGTTTTATTGAGGCATGTTTAAAAAAGCTGTCCTAATTAAGGCCTAATCCTGGCTAAATCTAAGCCTTGTCTGTGAAACCAGGGCCTGTATTAATAAAAAATCTTAATGCAAAGAGTAGCTCCTAGTGACAAAATTCTAAGAAAATTCTTAGAAAGGTGGGCATTTCCTCTTAAAATTAAAAAAATCCTAGTAAAGAAGAAAGTAATTCAGAAAGCATCATAACCATTAAAAGAGATCTTAAGGTCCAAAAGTGTTAGGAGTACGGACGAGGACTTTTAAGAGGCTTAAGAGTTTCTTTAGCAGTGGAGAAAATGAACGAAACGCGAAGAGGAAGAAGAAATGTGTTGCACACAATGCATGAGTGAGTTCATAAGACACTACACATTAGATTGTGCAGGGTTCATGTTTGTGATCTTATTAGAGACACGCTAACGCTATCTCCAATACAGCACAGAAATGCCATAGCGCCAGAAATGAAAGTAATCACTACATTAACATGTTTGGCAACTGGAAAAATGCAGTTATGCAGCAGTAATGATTTGGGTCTGTCACAACCTTTTATAAGCAAAATGATCACACAATTACAGCAGTTTTAGAACCTTATTGTGTGGCTGTTCATTTCCTATCAAATACATTAAGCAAAACATTAACAGCATGGTAAATAAAAAATAAAGAATATATATATATATATATATATATATATATATATATATATATATATATATATACAATGATCAGGCATAACATTATGATCACCTACCTATTATTGTGTTGGTTCCCCTTTTGCTGCCAAAACAGCCCTGACCCATCGAGGCATGGACTCCACTAGACCCCTGAAGGTGTGCTGTGGTATCTGGCACCAAGATGTTAGCAGCAGATCCTGTAAGTTGCGAGGTGGGGCCTCCATAGATCGGACTTGTTTGTTCAGCACATCCCACAGATGTCCGACTGGATTAAGATCTGGGGAATTTGGAGGCCAAGTCAACACCTCAAACTCATTGTTGTGCTCATCAAACCATTCCTGAATTTTAAATTTTTTTTGGCAGGGCGCACTATCCTGCTGAAAGAGGCCACAGCCACCAGGGAATACTGTTTCCATGAAAGGGTGTACATGATCTGCAACAATGCTTAGGTAGGTGGTATGTGTCAAAGTATCATCCACATGGATGGCAGGACACAAGGTTTCCCAGCAGAACATTGCCCAAAGCATCGCACTGCCTCTGCCAGCTTGCCTTCTTCCCATAGTGCATCTTGGTGCCATGTGTTCCCCAGGAAGCGACGCACATGCATCCGGCCATCCACATGATGTAAAAGAAAATGTGATTCATCAGACCAGGCCACCTTCTTCCATTGCGCTGTGGTCCAGTTCTGATGCTCACGTGCCCACTGTTGGCGCTTTCTGCGGTGGACAGGGGTCAGCATGGGCACCCTGACTGGTCTGCGGCTATGCAGCCCAATACGCAACAAACTGCGATGCACTGTGTATTCTGACACCTTTCTATCAGAACCAGCATTAACTTCTTGAGCAATTTGAGCTACAGTAGCTCGTCTGTTTGATCGGACCACACGGACTAGCCTTCACCACTGTTCCTTCCTTGGACCACTTTTGATAGATACTGACCACTGCAGACCGGGAACACCCCACAAGAGCTGCAGTTTTGGAGATGCTCTGACCTAGTTGTCTAGCCTTCACAATTTGGCCCTCCAAACTCGTTAAAATCCTTACAGTTGCCTATTTTTCCTGCTTCTAACACATCAACTTTGAGGACAAAATGTTCACTTGCTGCCTAATATATCCCACCCACTAACAGGTGCCGTGAAGAAGAGATAATTTTCTAATTTAAGTGCTCATTATGCAGTTTAGAGAGTGTAGTAGACCAAGTGAAACAGCATTGGGTTTCCTCACAATTTTAATTCATCAAATAAACTGACCTGTATGAGTAGTAATTCAGCACTTGCGGGTAGTTCGGTAGAATGAAATGTCCTCATTTCTTTATATCCCCCCGGACTCGCGTGTGACACTGATATCTGTATCTTATTAGTAATCGCGCCCTGCTTCATACCACAGTCATGTTAAAAAACAGGAATGCATTCACTCATCCATAAACATTATTAGATCCATCGGTATGACGACAAGTTCCATGATTCTACGCTCATTCACTGCGTCATCAGTCTATGCCTTTGTTATTGTTTTGAAGAGGTTAGCAACCCCTAGCGGCGAAAAAATACATATTGTAGCTTTAACAGAAATGATTCTGATAAAAATGTTTTCAAACATGATGGAAATATTTTTTTCATCAGGTACTACTGGTAATTTGCAGACTCTCATTAAGCTACACAGTTGCGGGGTCCACTTGTTTAAGCAGCAATAGAGGAAAAATAGATTCAAGAGAAATTTAGAAAAGGAATTTTAAAAACAAAAAAGGAAGGAAAGAAAAGTACTGTGTGGGAGCGTTTTACTGAAATAGTTAACCAGGATGAATCAAGTGATGGGTATGTGATATGGGCCCAGGATGTTTCTGCTGCACAAGTCTGCTTAAACCCACCCCAGATGGGACTCAAACCGACAATCTCCTGGCTTAGAGATGAGTTCCTTATCCATTATTTGGCTTATTTGTCTCCAATGATTCTCTGTCTTAGTCAGGTGGCCCAGGGACACCAACAAACTGGGCATTTGAACAAAGACAACAAACACTGTTATCTAGATCAGTGTTTCTCGACTCTAGTCCTCAGGACCCTTCCCCAGAATGTTTCACATGTCTCACTAATTGAAACATCTAATTTAACTCATCAGCTTTTTACATAGGAATCTCAGACATTCAGGGAGGTGGGTCCCGAAGACTGGAGTTGACCTAGATGAATGGCTACTTCAACAACTTCTCAGTATTGCATCAGTTCCAGGACTGAGACGTTTTGTGTTTTACACGTGTACAGTGGAATTCAATCCTTATTTAGGGTCTTGCAATTTTTAGTTAACAAAGCCATACAAGGCCGTAGCAGATGATGGTTTTGATCCAACGACCTCTGGGTTATGGGCCCAGCACATTCCCACTGTACCATTCTGCTTGCCTAAGAAGAGATCCCATACCCAGGTATCTTCAAAACAACCTGACTTTAGGCCCACATTAAGTGCTCATTTGTCATATATAATGTTTGACTGTGACTGTGTTTTGACAATGACCGATTTATCATAGCGCTGTGGCAGGTTTGCTTCAAGTAAGACCTGGGTATCTTAGTAAAAAAATCTTAACAGATGACGGTTTTGATTAACCTCTGTATTATGCTCTTTAACCACTCTGCTTAAACCCACTCCATATTGGACTCAAACTTGCAACTGTTGGTTTAGGGGGCAAGTCAAGTCACCTTTATAAATTAACAAATTTGTTTTCGGCTGTACAGCCGCTCTGGAGAAAACGGTGGTGTCATCGTCCAGCTCAGTTCAATTCTCATACAATGGTGTCAATGCAGGCAGATCGCAACAGACGTGAAGGACTATAATGCGTTAAGAGCTCGCTCAAGTACTGGGGGGCTAAACCATTTAGTGCTTTGTAAGTAATAAGCAAGATTTTAAAATTGATACGAGGTTCTAGTAAGAACTCTAGCTGCTGCGTTTTGGACCAGCCGTAGTTTGTTTATTAAGCGTGCAGGGCAACCACCTAGTAGAGCATTACAATAATCTAGCCTTGAGGTCTTGAACGAATTAACTAACTGTTCAGCATTTTGCATTGAGGGCATATGTTGCAGATATTTTGTTAGATATGTATCTATTTGTATCTATGTGGATATATATCTATATGCTAGATATATTTTTAAGATGGTAGAATGCAGTTTTACAGATGCTAGAAACATGGCTTTCAAATGAAAGATTGGTATCAAAGAGCACACCCAGGTTTCTAACTGATGATGAAGACTTGACAGAGCAGCCATCAATTGTTAGACAGTATTCTAGGTTACTACATGCAGAGGTTTTTTGTCCAATAATTAGAAACTCTGTTTTTTCTGAATTACGCAGTAGGGAATTACTAGTCATCCAATTTTTATATCAGCTATGCATTATGTTAATCTTGTGAATTGGTGCTTATTCATTACGCCACTGGGCCTGTAACTCATTTGCCTTCAATAAATCTTATTCAGGTGGCCCAGTGACACCAACAAACTGGGCATGTGAACAAGGGCATATCAGGGGCACTGTAATGGAGAGAAAGGTTGGGACGATTCTTAGGGCCCTGATCAGACGATCAGTATTCAGTGATCTGTGATTACAGCCAGAGGCAATAAACTGTACAGGGGGGTCAGAATCTCTAGCAGTGCACCTGATTACCATCACTAAGATATGTCCTGTTTGTTCTCTATTCAACTTTCAGGTATGCACCAGGCCAGGACGCTCTATCCATGTCCTATATTATCTGCCTGTTCCTCTTCTGCTATGCCCTGCCTCTTACCATCATCCTACTCTCCTACATCCTGATCCTCATCACCGTACGAGAGTCACGGCAGGCAGTACAGCAACATGTGTCGCCACAGACCAAGACGACAAATGCACACATCCTCATCGTAAAGGTGAGAGGATAAAATATCACATCAGTCAATGCTAAAAGCCAAAGAAAACACCAAACCAGTGGTCTGCCGTCAGGCAATGTTGGGCCTTGTTTGAGTGTCGGTTGGCTTAGTTTTTCGATGTGTTCTGCACTGTTGGCTCTAGTTGGACGCTGACACTGTTATTTCAGCCGATTCTACATGTCGAATTGGTGGCGGAGCTCATCGGTAAGAGACATCACTCTGATTGGCTGTTCAGCTTAGTGAATCAGTGCAGGAGGGACAAGTAACAAAAAATAACATTCCAATTAATTGCTGGTGGGTTGCGGATGAGACAAATCATTAATGTTTTGATTTTACTAAAGACACGGAACTCTCATTTCACAGTTAAACGCAACAAACGTGCATCACTCTTTTACTCTTTTAGTTTTCAACAACAACGTATCTTCAGAGAAATCCAATCAAGGAAAACATATGCCTAGAGAATATGCCTAGTGGTCATTATACAAAACACAAAGGAAAAAACCTACATGAGATATTGCTTTATAACTTAACAGCTTTAACTAAAATTATACACAAGCTTAACAGAAATTAATCTGATAAAAATTATATGAAATATTATTATGTTAATAATATTAATGAAATATTAATGTTTAAAGCTTAATTTTTCATAAGGAAGTAATGTGCAGACTCTTGTTAAGCTACGCAGTTGCGGGGTCCACTTGTTTAAGCAGCAATGGAGGCAAAACAGATCCGAAAGAAATTTCAAGAAGGAGAATTAAAAACAAAACAAACGGAAGGAAAGAAAGAAAGAAAGAAAGAAAGAAAGAAAGAAAGAAAAATACAGTGTGTGTTACAATCCACGCCTGTCCTGGACTCCATTTCCCATGATCCTCCCTGTCTCTCACCTGAAATCACTCACTCCTCATCTCTCCCACTCTCCCTGGATTCCCTGCACCTGGTCATCATCATCAGCACTCCCTTTATATTGATCTCACTTCCCTGCACTCCTTGTCCGTTCTTATGTGTTATGCCTATGTGTGCCGTGTTCTGTTTCCCTTTGTGAATAAAAACCCGTCTTTGTGGAAGTCCTGGATCTTCTCTTCCCTGCTGCACTACACACCGTAACAGAAGAACGGACCAAAAAACTGCCAGGACTGCTGTGAAGATGGGAATCTTCCTGACCCCGATCTCTCCCGTGTCCCCCCTTAAAGACACGTCAGCGGTGGATCGCCTGTGGGGTCTCAGGCAGGGCGGTCGCCCGCTGGAGAGGTACGTGGAGGAATTCGCTGAGCTGTCTTCTTTGGTGAACTGGCCAGATGCACCACTTAACGCGTGTTTTCTGATGGGCCTGGACGAGGACACTATTCGATATCTTGAACCTGCCTGTTCCTTTTCCCTAGTCGAGTCGATGAATCTGATTCTCTATTTAAATTGTTCCAATTTCGAAATTGCAGAGGTTCAAGAGAATGAGTGTCTTCCTCGTCCGGTCCCCTCAGAGAAGCACGCGGCCTGGTCAGTTCACCCACAGCCAGTTCCCTCCACATATCCCTCCAGTGGGCCTTCCTGTGTTGTCCTGCCTGTCCACAAACCCAAATGGCAGAGAAGGAGGGCCAACGGCAAGCCCTCGTCTCCGGCCAAGATGGCCGCAGCCACGCCAGAGCCCTCGTCTCCGGCTAAGATGGCCGCCGCCACGCCAGAGCCACAGGACCTCTGGTTCATAGACTTTTGGAGCGATCCTGCCGCCTCAGTTCCCACTCCGAGTCTCCTGGATTCCGCTCCAGGCTTCCCCGTTCCCACTCCGAGTCTCCTGGATTCCGCTCCAGGCTTCCCCGTTCCCGCTCCGAGTCTCCTGGATTCCGCTCCAGGCTTCCAAGTTCCCGCTCCGAGTCTCCTGGATTCCGCTCCAGGCCTCCCAGTTCCCGCTCCGAGTCTCCTGGATTCCGCTCCAGGATTCCAAGTTCCCGCTCCGAGTCTCCTGGATTCCGCTCCAGGCTTTCCCGTTCCCGCGCCGAGTCTCCTGGATTCCGCTCCAGGCTTCCAAGTTCCCGCTCCGAGTCTCCTGGATTCCGCTCCAGGCTTCCAAGTTCCCGCTCCGAGTCTCCTGGATTCCGCTCCAGGCTTCCAAGTTCCCGCTCCAGGCTTCCCTGTTCCCGCTCCGAGTCTCCTGGATTCCGCTCCAGGTTTCCCTGTTCCCGTTCCGAGTCTCCTGGATTCCGCTCCAGGTTTCACTGTTCCCGTTCCGAGTCTCCTGGATTCCGCTCCAGGCTTCCCTGTTCCCGCTCCGAGTCTCCTCGAGCCCGCTCCGAGTCTCCTCGAGCCCGCTCCGAGTCTCCTCGAGCCCGCTCCGAGTCTCCTCGAGCCCGCTCCGAGTCTCCTCGAGCCCGCTCCGAGTCTCCTCGAGCCCGCTCCGAGTCTCCTCGAGCCCGCTCCGAGTCTCCTCGAGCCCGCTCCGAGTCTCCTCGAGCCCGCTCCGAGTCTCCTCGAGCCCGCTCCGAGTCTCCTCGAGCCCGCTCCAGCCCTCCTCGAGCCCGCTCCAGCTCTCCTCGAGCCCGCTCCAGCTCTCCTCGAGCCCGCTCCAGCTCTCCTCGAGCCCGCTCCAGCTCTCCTCCAGCCCAGGAGCTCATCCCATTCCGCGTGCCCTCCATACTACCCCTGAATTCCCCCAAGAAAGTTTTGGGGGGGCTATATACCCGGGGGTGGGGAACATGTGGGTGGGGCTCCTGATCTGCCGTGGACTCCCGAGGCTCCTGATCCGCCGTGGCATCCCACGGCTCCTGATCCGCCGTGGCATCCCACGGCTCCTGATCCGCCTTGGCATCCCACGGCTCCTGATCCGCCGTGGCATCCCACGGCTCCTGATCCGCCGTGGACTCCCGAGGCTCCTGACCCGCCTTGGCCGCCCGAGACTCCTGACCCGCCATGGCCGCCCGATGTCCTAGTCCCGCCCTGGAGACCTCTGTACCTGTCTGCACCTCCCCCGCACCTGCGTGTAGGTCTCCAGGGTGCCCACCCCCCCTCCCCGGTGTTTCATCTAAGGCGCGAGGACGCGCCTACCGGGAGGGGGAAGTAATGTTACAATCCACGCCTGTCCTGGACTCCATTTCCCATGATCCTCCCTGTCTCTCACCTGAAATCACTCACTCCTCATCTCTCCCACTCTCCCTGGATTCCCTGCACCTGGTCATCATCATCAGCACTCCCTTTATATTGATCTCACTTCCCTGCACTCCTTGTCCGTTCTTATGTGTTATGCCTATGTGTGCCGTGTTCTGTTTCCCTTTGTGAATAAAAACCCGTCTTTGTGGAAGTCCTGGATCTTCTCTTCCCTGCTGCACTACACACCGTAACAGTGTGGGAGCATTTTTTTCAAGTAGTTAACCAGGGGTTTGTGATATGTAACGGCTGTGAAGTGCTGTTTTCGGTAAGTTGCAGAAAACAATGACATTCCAATTTTAGTTTGAAAAAAAGTAAAGCCTGTGTTTAGGCTATTAAGGAAATGTAATTTGGCCAAACTAGAACTTTTACTTTAAATAAATGTTCTTTTAAATCAGGCTACTTAACTATAATATGTTACTATATCATCACGCTTAAAGGATTAGTTCACTTTCCTGATTTTCCTGATATTTTACTCACCCCAATTTCCACATGTTCTTTTTTTTTTCTTTAGTCAAAAAGAAATTAAGTTTTTTTGAGGAAAACATTCCAGGATTTTTCTCCCCATCACGGACTTCCATGGCAACCAAAATGTTGAAGGTCCAAATCAATGCAGTTTCAAAGGCTTCGAAGGGCTTCAGAGGCTCTGCGCGATCCCAGACGAGGAATAGGGTCTTATTTAGCGAAACCATCGGTCATTTTTCAAATAAAAAATTACAATGAAAAATCCAATCCAATGTTTTCCTCAAAAAACGTTCTCAAGAAAGAAAGACATGAATATCTTGGATGAGATGGGGGTGAGTAAAATATAAGGAAATTTTCATTTTGTGAACTAATCCTTTATGCGTGATGATATAGTAATAAGTAATGCAGGACTAATGAGTAGTACTACATTAACACTTCAGCTACTACTATTAACTAATATAGAAACAAGCTTAACTAATCAGTAACTAATATCGAATTTAGGAGATTTCCTTATTAGGTAATCAATAATTCCTTAATGAGATTAACCTCATTAATAACTATTAACTACCTGATAAATAATAATAATAATAATTTGTTACATTTATATAGCGCTTTTCTGGGTACTCAGAGTGCTTTACATATAGAAGGAGGGAATCTCCTGAACCACCACCGATGTGCAGCATCCACCTGGATGATGGGACGGCGGCCATATTGCGCCAGAATGCCCACCACACACCAGCTGATTGGTGGAGAGGAGACAGAGTGATGAAGCCAATCAGTATATGGGGATTATTAGGAGGCCATGATGGACAGAGGCCAATGGGCAAATTTGGCCAGGATGCTGGGGTTACACCCCTACTCTTTTATCGAAAGACATCCTGGGATTTTTAATGACCACAGAGAGTCAGGACCTCAGTTTAACGTCTCATCCGAAGGATGGTGCTTGTTACAGTACAGTGTCCCCATCACTATACTGGGGTGTTAGGACCCACACAGACCACAGGGTGAGCACCCCCTGCTGGCCTCACTAACACCCAGCAGCAACCTGGTTTTCCCATGAGGTCTCCCATCCAGGTACTGATCAGGCTCAGCCCTGCTTAGCTTCAGTGGGAAACCAGTCTTGGGCTACAGGGTGATATGGCTGCTGGCAATTATAAAGAACATTAAAAGATGTTTTTCACTTTAAAATAATGGCCCAGATCACTAGTAGTTCCTCGATACTGACTAGGTAACACTTAAGCAAATAGTGATGCATTTTATGACCATGTTGAGAGTAAATAAGACAATTGCTCACATCTCAGACACGTTAATATTGTGATTAGTAATTCATTATTAATTATTTATAATTTGTCATAGTTACCTATTAGTTCTTAGTGATGCCAATCTCCTTCACTAATTATTGATTACCTAATAAGGAACTATCTTAGTCCTAAATTCGATATTACTTACTGATTGGTTCAGCTTGTTTCCATATTAGTTAATAGTAGTAGCTGAAGTGTTAATGTAGTACTACTCATTAGTCCTGCATTATTTCCTGCATAGTTACCTATTAATGATGGACCATTATTCTAAAGTGTTACCCACAGTTCTAGTTTCTTACAGTTTCCCTTTTTGAATGCAGAATACAGACTACTGCCACCTGCTGGTATGGGAGAGTCATGAACTCTCACGCAGCAGCAGAACGTACATGCTAGTTGGCCGTCGGCTGTAGTCTGTGCTGTGTGTTCAAGCGCAACTTTTTTTTGAGACAGGCGACGCAAGGCGATGCCACAGTTGGCTTTCATCAGTGCTAGTTATTTGCCGTCGGTCCCTACCTTAAGGGACTTGGTGTAATGACATGCAGAGTCAGTGAAGATTTTTAATCTGTGTGTATACTGGGTCAGTCTCTATTTGGAGTGACAAATGAGAGGCAGAAATGATCATTCTTTATAATAATATACTTTACTGATATGCTTTTAAATGAGTTTGCATATGCTAGATCCCAAATGAAAGCTTAATGACAATTCAAGTTCCAAGTAATTTTAATGAAATCCTGTTGACAAATCATGTTTTATCTGTGGTGTTAATGTCTTTCGAGGTAAATAAAATGAACGCTATCATTGTGCTAGTTTCAAAGTCAGTGGGTATTGTTGAAGTATTAATATCATTATTTACTATATCATAAGTAATGATAACCATTAGGCAGTCGGGGCGATTTTCAATAAAGGAAATGACTGAAATGCCTTTGAGCAAGGCACCTAACCCCCAAACGCTCCCCAGGCTGCTCACTGCTCCGGGTGTGTGTGTCTACAGTTTGCAGTGTGTGTGTGTTCACTACTCACTAATCCTAATGTGTGTGCACTAACATGGATGGGTTAAATGCAGAGGACAAATTCTGAGTATGGATTACCATACTTGGCCATCACATGTCACTATAAAAATAATTTTGATTCTAAATATTTCAAATATGCAAGCACCATAGATTAATAAAGAGTGAAACATGATATTGTCAAAACAGTAGCAAAATACAGGTGCTGGTCATATAATTAGAATATCATCAAAAAGTTGATTTATTTCACTAATTCCATTAAAAAAGTGAAACTTGTATATTATATTCATTCATTACACACAGACTGATATATTTCAAATGTTTATTTCTTTTAATTTTGATGATTATAACTGACAACTAAGGAAAATCCCAAATTCAGTATCTCAGAAAATTAGAATATTACTTAAGACCAATACAAAGAAAGGATTTTTAGAAATCTTGGCCAAATGAAAAGTATGAACATAAAAAAAGTATGAGCATGTACAGCACTCAATACTTAGTTGGGGCTCCTTTTGCCTGAATTACTTAATTAAAGTCAGACGAGTTTGCTGGCCAATTAAGAACAGGGATACCATGGTCCTTAAACCAGGTATTGGTTGCTTTGGCACTGTGTGCAGGTGCCAAGTCCTGTTGGAAAATTAAATCTGCATCTCCATAAAGTTGGTCAGCAGCAAGAAGCATGAAGTGCTCTAAAACTTCCTGGTATACGGCTGCGTTGACCTTGGACCTCAGAAAACACAGTGGACCAACACCAGCAGATGACATGGCACCCCAAACCATCACTGACTGTGGAAACTTTACACTGGACCTCAAGCAACGTGGATTGTGTGCCTCTCCTCTCTTCCTCCAGACTCTGGGACCCTGATTTCCAAAGGAAATGCAAAATTTACTTTCATCAGAGAACATAACTTTGGACCACTCAGCAGCAGTCCAGTCCTTTTTGTCTTTAGCCCAGGCGAGACGCTTCTGACACTGTCTGTTCAAGAGTGGCTTGACACAAGGAATGCGACAGCTGAAACCCATGTCTTGCATACGTCTGTGCGTAGTGGTTCTTGAAGCACTGACTCCAGCTGCAGTCCACTCTTTGTGAATCTCCCCCACATTTTTGAATGGGTTTTGTTTCACAATCCTCTCCAGGGTGCAGTTATCCCTATTGCTTGTACACTTTTTTCTACCACATCTTTTCCTTCCCTTCGCCTCTCTATTAATGTGCTTGGACACAGAGCTCTGTGAACAGCCAGCCTCTTTTGCAATGACCTTTTGTGTCTTGCCCTCCTTGTGCAAGGTGTCAAGTCGTCTTTTGGACAACTGTCAAGTCAGCAGTCTTCCCCATGATTGTGTAGCCTACAGAACTAGACTGAGAGACCATTTAAAGGTGTTTTGAGTTAATTAGCTGATTAGAGTGTGGCACCAAGTGTTTTCAATATTTAACCTTTTCACAATATTCTAATTTTCTGAGATACTGAATTTGGGATTTTCCTTAGTTGTCAGTTATAATCATCAAAATTAAAAGAAATAAACATTTGAAATATATCAGTCTGTGTGTAATGAATGAATATAATATACAAGTTTCACATTTTGAATGGAATTAGTGAAATAAATCAACTTTTTGATGATATTCTAATTATATGACAAGCACCTGTATATGGAAATTATTAAGAAAGAAGAGTAGCCATCACTTTCAATAACCTTTATAAACAATAAGTACTTCAAATATATTTCCCTGTTTACTTAAAGTATCAATTTCCATTATGGTAACGCTACAGATATGTTAAATATACGTTTTAATATTTTTTCATGTTTTATTGACAAGTTTATTTTTACTGTAGCAAAGATAAGGGACACCATCTGTTACCACAAATGAAGAATGACCCATTTAGATGTTTTCTCCAGAACATGTGGAAATGTTCTCATAAGTTATTTATGTTTCTCTTCTAGCTCTCTGTGGCGGTGTGCATTGGTTTTCTGATCGCGTGGAGCCCCTATGCTATTGTGGCAATGTGGGCGGCATTTGGAGAAGCCGATAACGTCCCACCTATAGCCTTTGCTTTGGCAGCTATCTTTGCCAAATCCTCCACCATCTACAACCCTGTGGTCTACCTGGTATTTAAGCCCAACTTTCGTAAATCTCTGAGTAGGGACACAGCTCAGATTCGCAGACGAATTTGTTCTAGCCCATGTAAGGGAAGCCCTGTGCCTGGAGAGAAGAATCTTCAACGGCAAACATGTCTACGCTGCAACAAGGATGCTAGCAACTCCACTCGCCTCTCCAATGGCCTGGCAGACAGTCATGGGGCTTGTCTTCATTGCACCGAGGCGGACCCTCGATGTCAACTGACCACGCCTCAAAGGACTGCCTGTGTGCTGATCGGTACATCCTACAGCGAGGTGACTGTGAGTCAGATGCCGGAGAAGATGCAAGCTGACCTTCTGTGAAGGCCCTGTAGGCTCTCCTCATGCCAGCATGGAGACAGATGTAAGGAATAGATGGATGGGCAGCCTCAAATTAAATTTCTGGCCACTAGAGATAAGTTTGTCAGACAAGCTGTGATCAGAAAACACTGATGTCATGTATTAGAACTGCAAAACAATTGACCCTGCACGAAGTCCCGCCTTAAAAGGTTACTGACCAATACCATAGCAGCTGTTGCCGTCCACCATTTTATCAGACTAGCTTGTCAAAGAAATATGCAAAAAAGTCAAAAATCAAAAATCTAAATTAAAGTTTGCCTAAGAAATGGGACACCACTACTACATCATTACACGTCATCATACCCCGTTTCTTTTATTAGTGTCCTGTAACATTTAACCAGTATGAACAGCAGTGAAGTGCGTAGGCTATATCTAACAGAAATCAGGTGCGGGAACGTATAACAAATTACTCACTCCCAACGTTGTTTTGCGCTGTATTGCGACTTAAGAAAACAGCGCTCGTTTTCAGTTAAAAAACGTATGAGCTATCGAATTTCCTAAGACGATACAGAATGATACAGAACATACAAGACTGGTGAAGCCACTTTTCCATCGGGCAAAACTGTTCTTCTTGTTTGTTAACCGTTTCATTCCGTGCCGATCGGTACGGATATGGTTTTGTTTTCTACTGTGGTGCTGCGATAACGGAGCTCTTTGCAATGTAATACAAACGAGTCAGTTGTTGCCTTGGAGACGCAAGAGTTTACAGACGATACGTGATATAAATATCGACTGCGTTATGAAGGATGACCAGATCTTTTTTTTTATTTATTTATCTGTATTATTAATTTATACATTTTTAGTTCAAATCACTCAAATGGTTGTCTACGGAGAAACTGGCATCCAGGCAACACATAAGTGATCGATCCCGAGTGGCAACATGTGTATGCAGGGAAATTCATCATACCCCTTCGTTCGTAGTGTGGTCCCGAAAAATCTTCGTTTGAAGGGCTATCTGGCCCTTCCCCTTACCCCTACCACTTCAGCCAAAAGAGAATCAAGACACACCTACCCCTTCACGTGAACGCGCAAAACGAAGGGGTAGGGGAAAGGGAAGGGCTAAGGGGTAGAAATGGGATTGGGCCTTACTGTTTTCTTCATGGTGAATGGCACATAGTGCACTATATAGGGGATAGGGAACGATTCAGATAGTGTAAATATGACTTCATAGGGGTGAATGAAGTCTGGTTTCACGTTAGTATCATGCGAACGGCTGCAGCGCACACAGTCTACTCCGGTCCAGATACATGATAGCACAATACGGATCCCACCCTGTCTTCCTGTTTCAGTGGAAATTACGCCAACACATTGAATAATGCTGCGTGTTTTAAGGCACTTCAGTGGGCCTTTAAATAAGGCAACCAGCTGCAAAGCATTTTTAAGTTTTCGCACATGCCATACGCCCTCTAATGCTGATTGGCTACACGTTTGTTGTTGTGTCAGTCCGACAAACTTTCAAACCGCATTTTTTTAAATATCGCTTACCCCACCTTTATTTTAAACCCATAAATAACATGCTTATAGTAGTCAATGAACAATAAACTGGGTTGAGAGAATTTATTTTTACATCACCTTTAAGTTTATAACCCAAACCCACTACATTAATTTGGTGCCACATGTGAGAACCACTACAACAGCAGGTATCACTGACAAAAAGTATCCATGTATTCTAACCAAAATAATTTTTTGCAAGCAACATCATACATATTTCATAATTATAGTAGATCGTTGACCAGTTCCTGGTTTGTTTTTTTATTTATTTAAAGTCTCTTAGGGCCAGATTTACTAACAGCTTGCCCCAATCCAAACCCTCTTTTGCTGTTAAAAAACTACTGTCAGGATTTACTAAAGACACGCAGTGAAACATTAGCGCTGAAAAGGCGTGGACAGGGTTATTTTTTGCAACTGACCTTATTGCATATGCATTTGTAGGAGTTTCCCTTTCAGATGCAAAAATGTATAGGAGAGAATTTAAATGAATCATGCGAGGTGATTTGCTAAGGTTTGTGCTAGTCAATTTACTGGTGTGTGCCATTATTTAAAGACCAAAAAACGTCTTAAACCAGACGCTAACTGGTAGATTGTGTTGATAATTTTGGAAATGATCCGGCTGCTTCTGTGTTCTTTAATGTGTGTGTTGTCATGCGCAGAACTTTCCACTCCCATCGACGCTTTTTTAGAATTGCGCTCTCAAGCTAATTTGACCTGTTTAGTAAATCTGGCCCTTTATAGCTTAAAATGGGCTTCAGAAAAAAATTCCCAGGGCTGCTGCTTTTGACATTACAGCTTAAAGGGTTTAGAAATGTGCACGTTCCCAGCCAACATTTCATGGTGGTGCCAATGTTGGCACGATATGGGCTTGAGATATGGGCCCTACATGTGTTTGTCCACAGGTTTCATGTCAGCCATCTGAATTAGCCCAATGTAAGTCCCATACCTCAAGCCCATATCATGCTTACATTAACCTTTTCATGAAATGTTGGCTGGGGTTCTTGTGAAGGCATCAGCCAACAAGCGTTATCATGGTGTCATCTTCCTGCTGCTCCAGAACAGTTAGTCACATGGCTTTTATTGGTCAGGTGATAAAAAAAACCTATATCCACAACTGAGTGCCTATGCAGTGTTGGTTGATTTTAAATCACATACATGCACCAGCTGAGCAACTGTCATTGAGATGAATACGGATGCTAATGATTAGCTTTCTCCAGATATTAAACCTCTTTGGTCTGAGAGAGCGACAGTAACCAAGGGGGCGGGACTTGGTGAAGGGTCAATTCTGGAGAATAGGAACTGGAAAATCAGTGAAATCAACTTCTTCATTTTACTATCCACTGAAAACCATAATAGATCGTAAACATTTTGTATGAAAATCTCTCCTTAGCTCATTGTGGTGAACCACGGCTGTGCCACCATCACTAACATAACAAGAAACAGTGACTGACTTTGTTTAAATAATAGCACAGCCGTTGCCTGATCGGATCTTGTGACATGAGATGAAGGTGATTAATCTTTCAATGAAGCAGTGTCAAAGAAGAAGAGGATATTCTTGTTTGCTATTACTTTATAACCTTTTCCAGAACACCAACTTCTCTATGGAGAAAAAAGAGCAGATGAAAGCAAGACAAAGGTCAGATAGAGGAGTAAAGCCCTGGGGAGGACATGGGGTTCAACAGCCGTCTATATGCTGTACTGACATCAACATCCTCATAAAATGGTCTGCGTTCTACAAAAGTAGCTGTGAGTTCCACAATGAACTGTGTTTTATATATACTCTGTGTATATTGTTGTAAGTTATGCAAAAATACATGATTTAAAACTTGCATGCAGTATTAGATTTTTTTTTTAAAAAGCAGCTGTAATTAAAAAAAAAAATCAGATGATCATTACATGAACTAAAAGACATTTCTGGATGTGGGAATATGATATCACATGACATTCTGTAACAATGCAGCATTTATCGCTGTTTTCATCAGTAAAGCACAGTGAGCTATGATAGACTACAGCAAGACAAGCTCACTGATTCTAATCGGCCATTCGTTTTGAAAATAGAACAAGTTAAATTAATCAGAGAGGATCAATAGAATGTTCTTATCATGAATTTCCATTTCATTTGATTTCCTCTTTATTTTATCAAAAATATGATATTAGATTGCTACTCACTTCCCATACAATTTATATTAAAGTTTAAGTGCCCCTATTATGCTATTTTAAAGGTTCCTAATTTTGTTTTGGAGGTCTCCAGGTTTACATGTATCAAATGCTTTCATTTTCTCATAATATACATTGCACATCACCACATTTTTCAATGATTCCCAAACGACTCGTCTGATGATTCAGTCTCTCTAAATCCCTCCTTTCCGAGAGCCTGCTCTCCAGATGGCCCAGTCTGTTGTGATTGGTCTACTGCTTACAGCGCGTTTCGAAATCTAAATGCTCATTACCATAACTGAACTTCTGCTCTGGAGGCTTTCTAAAGCTCAGCGATTGTGCAGACAGTAATGATGAACTAGTTATTTAACCCGAACCTCCATTGCAAGTATGACTTGAGCAGGATGTTTCTCAGTGATGCGCTACTCATTTTGAGGTACATTATGAGATGTTGCAGCTGTAATTCCTCACCATCAGTATTAACAAGTGTGTGTCCATCAACAAACCCATGTGTATATTTCTGATTTATTGCGGTGCACATGCGAGAACTGTATTAATAACTGTATCAATAACAGTGCATATGTTAGCCCAGCAGTAACGTGAATGACTGATGTCACATTAAAGTTTGTAAGACAAATCTTGCTCCATCCTTTATCTTTACTCAAAGTAGTAAGAACGACAGACAATTTGCATTAATAGACACAGTTTTAGGTAATAGTGGCCCACAGCTGATGAGCAGAAGTATTTCAGTAATACAGTAATAACGTGAGTTAGCCGGTTAGCCGGAGACCTACACAGTATAAAACACAACACCCGGTAGAAAATATATCATCAGTAATTATTCATACTTACAGGTTGTGATTCTGAGGAGCATGTTGGTCGAAATAAAGTGGGTACTGACCCATCTTTAATGGATAAGCGTTTTGTTATCCCATTTAGACCTCACAGAGATTTGAGAAGAAGTCTTCCAAAGGTTAAACTGCTGTTGTATCGCTGTGGTCATTTTAACCACTGATTCTTCACATCCTCATCCTTTAGAAGTGTTTACAAAGAGAATTTGTGGACCCACTTTATAATAAGTGGCCTTAACTACTATGTACTAACATTGAAATTAATCATTTGATACAATGCAATTATTGTGTACATACATGTTTTTACATTGTACTTACATTTTTTAAATTACCTGCATGTAATTACATCTGTAATTATTTTCTGTAATTACATTTATAATTACACTGTTGACACTTCCCTTACACCTAACCCTACCCTTAAACCAACCCATACCACCATAGCTATCCCTAACTTTACCCGTATCCCACCTCAATATCAGCAATACAATATGAACACAATAAGTAAATTGTACTTATATTTTGATGTAAGTAAATAGTAGTTAAGGCCACCTAATATAAAGTGGGACCGAATTTGCTTTTGCAGCGCAGAAAACAGCGTGTTCTCGACACGTACACAACACCAGCTACAGTGTTTGAGGGCGGGTCAAAGTAGTGTTCGCTGGCAGCCAATGAAGACCATAGGCGGGCGTTATGCAAATGTGTTACCCAGTGACATGTAGCCATCACGGAAGTGGGATATGAATTCCTAATGACTCGTATATGCGGTTCAGAGTCGATTCTTTCATTTGAGAGACAATAACTTTATTTATCATGCACTTTCGACTTTGCAGAACGTTTATATTCACAAAGAGCTATATTACACACTGTGTGAAAGGTAATATTCGAAAAAGCCTAATGGGGCACTTTAAGATAACCACAAATATAAATATATTTTTACATGTTTTGACAAACGGAAGAGGTTCATTTTAAACATATGTTTTTTTACTGATTAAAAATCAGGCAAAGTCAGATTTCAATCAGTAAAAATGCTGTGGATTCAACAAGGTTCTGACGAGTTTTCTAATTTTATAAATGAAGTAATTGTGTTGATATTTTTTGTGTCAACCACGATTTGTCAGTTCATTCACAAATCGTAAAGAAATGGTTTGGGTTTTTTCAAGTAATTTCTCTCATTTTCAGTATGTACTATTAGTAATAATAAGCTAAATAAAAAAAGATGACTTCTTTATATAATGCAAAATATGATTAATTAGTCAACACCATCAGATTTCAGTAGATGGAGCTGACGGCGTTTGAAAAGCATTTTAAAATGTTTTCTTAAAGTTGAATGCTTGATTTGTAATTTGTATTTGTATTTGAGATTTGTAATTTTTTTCACACATTATATTTTATATCTGATGGTGTTAAGTGAAAAACACATTTATTGAAGAAGCATGAGGTTGCACTAAAAGGTAAAATAATCCAACTTGGTTTATCTGTTAATGCCAAAAACAGTATAGTACACATATTATGCAGTAATCATGTATTCCTTCTGATTTATGGAAAGACACTGTGTGACAATAAGACAATCATATGACAAAAGGACATAATATGGTAAATGGATTTCTCACAATAAGCCATCACATTTCACACCAAAATTATATACGCCCCTCCCCTGCTTGCCACATTCATTTTCTTTAAACAAAATATTTTTGGGTGAAACATGACCTGGAAACGTTCTTGACAGATTTCGTGAGATTTCACCCATGTGATTCCCTCAAGCTTGGAGGGTATCTGGGAAAATGAGAGTGACCTTGCCGTGTATCCGAAATGACTCCTTGTTTATTTCAGTATGGACTAATCCTTAGCCTGCGTTCCGGTTTAAAACAGCTATGGCCCGCGGGATCTGTGGAAATCCTCCTTCAGCAGTTGCACTGAATTTTGCCCCTTGATTTAAAACCTGTATATTTTCAGGCTGTGAGCTTTCATTTCTGACTAATGTCACACTGGCACTATGTGGAGTCATCTTTACTCAGAGGGCAGATTTACAAAAGGCTAAGCCTGTCTCTAAACCTCGCCTTAACCCATCATTCATTCCATTTGGATTGCTAATCTGCTCCCAAAATCATCCCAGAATGACATTTATCTCTCACAGTATTGATCAACAGTTTCTGTGTATTTCTCTGTACGTGTCTGCACTGCTGTGCTGATATCATGTTCAAACAAAAAGCGTGTCATGGTCAATATAGGTTTAGCTTTCCTGTTAGGTCTTTCTGTTAAAGGGACAGTTCACCCAAATTGTAGAGTTCTGTCATCATTTGCTCATGCTATTATTGTGATATTGTGCAGAATGTTTGCTTCATGTGATGAAAGTTAATAGGCCTGTCGAGCTCCAAAAATGATATTATTCACTGTAAGTCTTCTCCTGTGCCGCAACAAAACATATTGGGGAAGTTTGATGTTGATGATTGTATACGCAAGAAAAACTAAAAGACAGGCATAGTTTTTGAAACGTAATGAAATGAAGTAAATGTTGACAATTTTCAATTTGGGGTGATCTCTTTAATTTCTGTGATATATTGTGCATATTCTGTAAATAAGATTGCAATAAAGATCATAATACTGGCTATTATCATGATTAAGCTTTGGAATTCACTGTGCAAAGAAATGTTTACACATCACGCAATAGTCAATTTGTTAATAAAAGTTTATAAAGCTGCATCTTGCAGTTCCTGAAACATCTAGAACACACAGTGTTATCTTGGTATAGTTGAGATAGTTTGTATTGTTGTCATTTTATTTTTTGTTAGTTTTAGTAATTTTGCTGTGTGTTTTTGTCTTTTTTAATATGTCTTTGCATTTTATTACTTTTGATTTTAGATTTAGTTTTAGTTATTTATGGAAGCTTCTAGAAGCCACTATGGAATAAAACAATTTAAAAGATCATTGAGACTTTTTATCTCACAATTCTGATCAGATTTGCACACAATGGCGAGAAAAAAGTCTGAATTGTGAGATAAAGTCACAATTACCTTTATTTTAAATTCAGTGGTAAGCTTCCATAGTTATTTTAGTACATCTAGTTAAATTAAATTAAGTGAGAAATGTTTCCTTGGCAATAAAATAAGTTTAAGTGTTTTTAATATTTACATTTTATTTCAGTTAACGTTTATTAAGTAGCAATTTTTTTATAATGGTTTTAGTTTTAGTTAACTATAATTATCCTGGTACACAATACAACAACAAAAAAAAGACCTTCAAATCAAATGAAAATATTAATAGAAAATTAAAAAATGACCCACTTAAAACCGTTATATTAAATGCAAGACTTAAACTTGATCACATTTATACCCAATCTAAGAATAATGAACGATTCTCTTTCCAGGGTTCATTAAAGTTGTTTCTGCCTTCAGCAGAACGAACCAATGTTCAACACCCATTAGCAAACATTTGGTATTGAATGGATTTTCTGTAAAGCCCTTATAAAGAGGTCTTTCTCTACATGCAATATTTACGCAATTATCAATATGCTATAAATACATTTCGTAATGCTTCTTGTATGGCTGTGAGAAATAGATCTAATCCTAAAGTTCATAATAATAAAGTACCATTTGAAGTGTAACATCTGAGCTCTGTTCCAGGACAGAAGAGAAACAGAACACGACTAGAGAAAATATGAATCTTAAAACAAAGGCTCTTCTAAAAGCAATGCAGTGAGAAACTCATCTCTAACTTACCTGTTAGGTTAGGCTGTTTGGAATTGCCTTTTTACAGTATAATTGCAGTTTTTTTTAACAAAATGGATACTTTTATTTCAGCAGCAGGGATGCATTAAATTAGTGTCAGTAAAGATATTTATAATGTGACAAAAGATTTCTATTTCAAATGAATGCTGCTCTTTTGAGCTTTCTATGACCAGATAATCCTGAAAAAAATGATTTCCACAAAAATATGAAGCAGCACAACTGTTTTCAACAATGGTATTTATAAGAAATGTTTTTTGATAATCAAATCAGCATATCAGAGTGATTTCTGAAGGATCATGTGATGCTGAAGACTGGAGTAATGATGCTGAACATTCAGCTTTGATCACAGGAATAAATTACATTTTAAAATTTATTAAAAAAAGAAAACAGGTATTTTAAATGATAATAACATTATATAATATTTATAATCAGCTAAATTATGAAGCAGGAGTTAACAAATATAGGAGAATATAGTATAACAAATATAGGAGAAGAGTGTTTTTCATGAATGTCAGGTTGGGGCAAGATGTCACATATTTTAAGTCTTTGATCAAATGTATTCATTAAAAAATATTTGTTGGCCAAAAATGTTTTGATATTTCTGTCTGTTACCTTTTTCATGAATTACACTATATAGTGTGACAACATGCCGTGTAGCTGCCATTTAAGCAGAAAGCTTTTACTGTTTGAACTGAAACACAAGATAATTTAGCACTGAGAAGTTAATGTATTACACAGCTAACATTATGCAAAAGAACAGAGCGGAGAGCAAGAGAACAACAGAGACAGAACGCAAGCGTTTGAGGGGGTCATTTGAGTAGGATGCCTTTTACAGCCTTCAGTGATGTCTTAAGGGCCGCACAGTACACACACAATGACTTTATGTGGCTTGACAGGCTAGCTAAATAAGCGGGCAGCACTTTGTGCATAGTCATCTAAATTAGGTTACATAACCAAACAGATGTAGCAATTTTGCATGCTTTGCTGCTCTGGCATCGACTGACCCTGACATTCTAAACCAATAGTAGAACACCTAGTCTGAGATTCTGAAAATTACCTAGAATTTAGGTCTCCCTCTCTCTTATTACATGGCTTCATAAGCAAATGCATGCATTGACTTTTCAGAACTGCAGTCAAGACAAGTCATTGTGGTAAGGCGTTGCAGATGGTTGCAAAAAATGTACTGGTTGCTAGGGCATTGCTAGGGTGTTCTAGCTTGTTTCTTATTGACCCAAATCAGGGTTAAAGAGTACACTTTCTTAACACACTTAAAAAGTGTACTTTCTAATATTATCACATTAAAAGTTGTAAAAGTTTAGTAGGTTACATTTTAAATCATTATGTTTTAATAACCCTTTGTCATGCTCTAAAGAATTAGACTTATTTAGATATGTTGACTAACATTCTAAAGCACTAAATTGCAACTTTTGTCATTACAAATGTGCAATTATGTATATTTAAATACATGAGAATATAAATGACATTGAAAAATTCAGTTTACCTTAAATCATTGTCAGTATATTCAGCAGTATATAATATTTAAAAGACAATAAATTAATTATGAAATAATGACATAATAAGATGTACTGTAGGTCAAAAATACACACTTAAAAGTTTAGTCATTAATTACTCACCTTCATGTCGTTCCAAACCCATAAGACTTTCGTTCATCTTCAGAACACAAATGAAGATATTTTTGATGAAATCTGAGAGATTTCTGTCCCTCCATTGACAGATACACAACTACCACTTTGAAGCTTCAAAAAGTTCATAAAGAGATCATAAAACTAATCCATATGCATTGAGTGGTTTAAGAGCATTGAAGAGACTCGATCACTTTATATGATGAACAGATTTAATTTAGGCTTTTATTCACATATAAACATTCATCAGTGAACATAAACAGAAGCTCAAACGAACCAGCTTGATGCGCGAGAACAAAACTCTTGCTGAAGCTCAAACGTGCTGCATAACACGAGAATGAACCTCATTGGTTCTTGCGGAAGCTCAAACGTGCTGCGTAACACGAGAATGAACCTCATTGGTTCTTGTGGAAGCTCAAACGTGCTGCGTAACATGAGAATGAACCTCAATGGTTCTTGCTGAAGCTCAGACGTGCTGCGTAACATGAGAATGAACCTCAATGGTTCTTACAGAAGCTCAAACGTGCTGCGTAACACGAGAATGAACCTCATTGGTTCTTGCGGAAGCTCAAATGTGCTGCGTAACATGAGAATGAACCTCAATGGTTCTTGCTGAAGCTCAAACGTGCTGCGTAACATGAGAATGAACCTCATTGGTTCTTGCGGAAGCTCAAACGTGCTGCGTAACATGAGAATGAACCTCAATGGTTCTTGCGGAAGCTCAAACATGCTGCGTAACACGAGAATGAACGTTTGTAACCCTCATTCCCTGAAGGAAGGGAACGGAGACGTTACGTCAGTTACTGACGAAATGGGGGTTTCGCTTAGAAGCCAATCGCCTTTGAGCTCTACAAAACGAGCCAATGGCATGAAAATGCCATGGGTCTGCGGAATTTGCATGCCGCAACCCCGCCCCACCGTGTGGGTATAAAGGGCGTTGCGTGGCAATCTCGCATTATGTTACCTGCATAATGCGCATGAGCGCCTGGCCTGTTCCAGCGGTACAGCGGAAGTGGCATGGGGACGTAACGTCTCCGTTCCCTTCCTTCAGGGAACGAGGGTTACAAACGTAACCGAGACGTTCCCTTTCAGTCAGTACACTACGAGTTACGTCAGTTACTGACGAAATGGGGGTCCCAATACAATCTCGCCACGACGGCTGTCTTCCAGCGTCCTGCGCTGACCAGGGCTCCCTGACGTGAGTGTGAGCACGGACGAGGGGCTAGGCTCAACGCTACCAAGGTACACTGGGAAGCATATCCCACGTGGAGAAATGCAACACAATGCCTGCCCGAAGGGAGGACTCAAGAATACACCTATGACCCCCGAAGGGACTGCATAGGGAGCACTCTGGGGTATCCAGCCGCAGGTGGAATATTTCAATCCCAGGCGTGGCAAGGTGTCTTGCCAAGGGAAGACACACGCTCAGAGAGACTTACCGTGGAAATACACATGTGGGGGTTACCCAACGGGGGAACCATGCACACGGCGGCACCTAGCCGAACACGAGGGCTGACCAAGCGGGCATGCACTCTGGTGTCGACATCAAAAGTGCTGGAGGAGCTCAGGGCTTACTGAGAAGCTACCTGAGAAGAAATGCGCACGTATCCAGTCTGTCGAGTGGAATGGCGCAGCAAGCGAAGACACCTGAGACTGTCCAGTTACTGGCCACTTTGGGCGAGTACACGAGAGGACACAGGCTCCACTCGGAGATTGTAGAATCTTGCGAATGTGTTGGGTGTCGCCCAGCCTGCAGCTCTACAAATGTCTGACAGCGAGGCGCCATGCGCTAAAGCCCAAGAGGAAGCAACACTCCTGGTGGAGTGTGCTCTTACCCCAAGGGGGCATGGCATGCCCTGAGCCTGATATGCCAGGACAATGGCATCCACTATCCAGTGGGACAACCTCTGCTTGGAGAGAGCCTTCCCTTTCTGCTGCCCTCCGTAACAGACAAAGAGCTGGTCTGAGGTCCTGAAACACTGCGTGTGGTCTACGTAAGCGCGAAGGGCGCGTACTGGACAGAGCAGTGCCAAGGCTGGGTCTGCCTCCTCCACGGGCAGCGCTTGCAGGTTCACCACCTGGTCCCTGAAGGGAGTGGAGGGAACCTTGGGCACGTATCCAGGCCGGGGTCTCAGGATCACGTGAGAATTAGCCGGCCCGAATTCCAGGCACGCTTCGTCAACCGAAAATGCCTGCAGGTCCCCTACCCTCTTGATGGAGGCCAGAGCAGTCAAGAGCGGCACTTTCAAAGAAAGGAACTTCAGCTCCACAGACTGCAGTGGCTCAAAGGGAGCTTTCTGCAGGGCAGATAAAACCACTGCAAGATCCCAAGAGGGTACTTGAGGTGGGCGAGGAGGATTTAATCTCCTCTAAGGAACCGGCTGACCAGGTCGTGCTGTCCAACCATTTTTGAGTCCACCAGGTCATGGTGGGCCGAAATAGCGGCCACATAGACCTTCAGGGTGGAGGGAGACAGCCTTCGCTCCAACCCTTCTTGGAGGAAGGAGAGCACAGACCCAATCGGGCATTTCCTGGGGTCCTCTCGGCGAGAGGAGCACCAGGTGACGAAGAGGTTCCACTTCAACGCATAGGCGTGTCTCGTGGACAAGGCCCTAGCGGAAGTGATGGTAGCCGCCACCTGAGGTGGCAGGGTACTCAAACCTACAGCGTCCCGTCCAGGTTCCACACGTGGAGGTTCCAAAGGCCGGGACGTGGGTGCCATATGGTGCCCCATCTCTTCCTCAGAGGAATCGACCAGGGAGGGGCTGTCGCAAGGAGTACGAGTTCTGAGAACCAGGTCCGGCCGGGCCAATATGGGGCGACCAAAAGGACCTGCTCCCTGTCCTCCCTGATCTTGCACAGAACCTGTGCGAGAAGGCTCACTGGGGGAAACGCATACTTGCGTGGGCCCCGCGGCCAGCTGTGCGCTAGTGCGTCAATGGGAAGAGTTGTGGGAGGCAAACAGATCTATCTGTGCGTCGCCAAACTGTTCCCAAATCAGCTGAACCGTCTGGGGATGGAGTCTCCATTCCCCAGGAAGCGGCTGAAAGCGTGACAGCTCGTCGGCTGCACGATTCAGGTCTCCCGGGATGTGAACGGCACGAAGCGACCTCAGATGCTTCTGACTCCATAGGAGGAGATGGCGGGCGAGTTGCGACATCCGGCGGGAGCGTAGACCACCTTGTCGGTTGATGTACGCTACTGTTGCCGTACTGTCTGACCGGACCAGTACATGCTTGTCCTTGAGCAGGGCTCGGAAGCGGTGCAGGGCAAGACGTACGGCCAGCAACTCGAGGCAATTGACATGCCAAAGGCGCTGGGGTCCTCTCCAGGAGCCCGCGGCAGCATGTCCATTGCACATGGCGCCCCAGCCCGTGGCAGAGGCATCTGTTGTTACAACAACATGCCTGGAAACTCGTTCTAGGGGAACACCTGGTGATCACCACGGGGTGAAGGTCTGACGGCAGGCCTGAGTCACTGGGACCCGGAGCGTGCCATGTTGCCATGCCCATCTCGGGACTCGATCGCGAAGCCAGTGCTGAAGCGGTCTCATATGAAGCAAGCCGTGCGGCGTCACCGCGGCTGCGGATGCCATATGCCCCAGGAGCCTCTGAAAAAGTTTCAGTGGAAACTGGCGTAGACAAGTCAGCAGAGACTGCGTGCGCTCGCTCGTAAGCTGCGAATACATGCCGACCGATTCGATTTCCATACCGAGAAAAGAGATCCTCTGCACTGGGGAGAGTTTGCTCTTTTCCCAGGTGACCCGAAGGCCCAGACGGGCAAGGTGCTGAAGCACCAGGTCCCTGTGTTCGCAAACCTGATCCCGAGAGTGGTCTAGAATCAGCCAGTCGTCGAGATAATTCAGGATGCGAACCCCGTGTTGCCTGAGCGGCACAAGGGCTGCCTCGACGATCTTCGTGAAGACGCGAGGAGACAGGGCTAGCCCGAAAGGGAGAACCGTGTACTGATATGCCTGCCCCTCGAAGGCAAACCGTAGAAACGGTCTGTGTCGAGGAAGAATGGAGACATGAAAGCACGCGTCCTTCAGGTCGATCGCTGCAAACCAATCCAAAGGACGAACGCACTCGAAGATGCGTTTGGCTGTCAACATCTTGAATGGAAGCCTGTGAAGGGTTCGGTTCAAGACACGCAGGTCCAGGATTGGCCGTAACCCACCGGTTTTCTTGGGTACAATGAAGTAAGGGCTGTAAAAGCCGGACTCCATCTCGGCTGGAGGGACGATCTCGATCGCACCCTTCGCCAGTAGGGTGTCGACCTCCGCACGCATGACAGGGGCGTTGCCACCCACCACGGTATAGCGGACTCGGGGAGGAGACCGGGCGAACTGAATTGCATAGCCCGAACCTGATGGTGCGAGCGAGCCACCTGGACAGGTTGGGAAGCGCTAGCCAGGCTCCCAAGAACTGAACCACAGGCGTACCCCCGATGGGGCAGCGAGGCGGAATGACCGGCCCAGACATGGGAGGCGTGGGAGCGTCCCGAGGTGTGGGCGGGGTCGAATTCCGCGCCCTGACAGAGGAGACCAGGGAAGGACCAGCTTTCCACGGGGGTCTCGTCTGCCAGGGGGCTGGCGACAGAGGGGGCTGAGAGTGGCGAGGCTGTTGGGCGTCGCACACTGCCAGCCGCGCCCTCTTGAGGCTCGGAGGTGAGAATGTCAGTTCTTTCTTTATCCATGGATAGGGTACCGCCGGCCGTGAGGCCAGCGGCGGAAGGGGAAAACAAAAGATTCTCCCCCGGCCCTCCACCGGGGGAAGGAGTGGTCCTGCTACCATCTCCTGGGAAAGAACCGAGGTCCTCCGCGCCTCGGCCCGGGTGAAGGCTGCTGCTGGGGCCGGGCGGGAGGGGCGGGAGCCGCAGGAGGGCGGCCTCGGCGGGGAGCAGACTGAGGCTTCTGAGCCGGCGGCTGGGTGGAGGCAGCAGCTGGCCGCCGGGGCAGAATATCTTTAATTGCCTTAGTCTGTTTCTGAGCGGTCGAGAACTGTTGGGCAAAGTCCTGGACCACCCCGCCGAATAGCCCATCCTGGGAAATGGGAGAATTGAGGAAACGGGTTCGCTCAGATTCTCGCATATCAGCCAGGTTGAGCCATAAGTGCTGCTCCTGGACCACCGAAGTGGACATCACCTGACCGAGAGAATGACACTGGGGGCTGACGGGCGCCTGCAGCACGGGCCGCCCCCAGATACCAATCATCCAACCGAGAGCGCTCGGGACATGGCGGAGGGTTCCACACAAGCTAAAGAGCCTCGGCCGCCCGGGAAAGCATGGCTGTGAGCTCCGGATCGGACTCGGGCAATGCTGGAACTCCCGAAGGAGGCAACACAGCCGAATCGTCATCTCCGGAGGAATCCAGCCCACCTTGTGATGCGGTGATCGACATAGCATCCTCCGCCGGTGCGCCAAATGAAACGCAGGGCCCCGGACGGGAAGCCCCCGCGCCCTCATCAGGCAACACCACAGGTTGCAGTGTGCTAGAGGGGGGTGTGGCCCGAGGAGGATTCGTCGGGTTGGCCCACACCGTCACCCTCAGATCACCCTGACCACCAGCCAAAGTATTCCCTCTCGTGGAGGAAATAGATTGGGGTGTGGTAGAGGGCACTCTCCCTCCACTACGGAGATCACTGAGTCTTGATCGCAACACTGCGATGGCCATGTTCCCGCAGTGGGACCATGACTCATCCATGAACGCGTGCTCGGTGTGCACGAGGCCCAAGCACGCCAAACAGCGATCATGCCCGTCAAACAGAGCCACCAGCCGACCGCACCCAGAAACAGAGCACGGGCGAGACATCTTTAGAAAGACGTGCCACGTGCAGCTCTTTTAGAGAAGAGTGTTTACTCTGCAGAAATGCTGAAGCGCCCAGGGAGAACGCGCACGCTGTGCTAGATCACTGCACAGATCAGACAGGAATGCAAGAACGCGCCGTAACACCAACACTCTGGAGAGATACTCGTCTTGAAGAGAAAAAACGCTCAGGCAGTAATACTCGGCTCTCAAGCAGAAACATAATGCGAGATTGCCACGCAACGCCCTTTATACCCACGCGGTGGGGCGGGGTTGCGGCATGCAAATTCCACAGACCCATTGGCTTGTTTTGTAGAGCTTAAAGGCGATTGGCTTCTAAGCCAATGCAAATGCAATGCAAATTCCGCAGACCCATGGCATTTTCATGCCATTGGCTCGTTTTGTAGAGCTTAAAGGCGATTGGCTTCTAAGTAACTGACGTAACTCGTAGTGTACTGACTGAAAGGGAACCTCATTGATTCTTACAAAAGCTCAAACGTGCTGCGTAACATGAGAATGAACCTCAATGGTTCTTGCTGAAGCTCAAACGTGCTGCGTCACACGAGAACGAACCTCATTGGTTCTTGCTGAAGCTTAAACGTGCTGCGTAACACGAGAATGAACCTCATTGGTTCTTGCTGAAGCTCAAACGTGCTGCATAACATGAGAATGAACCTCATTGGTTCGTGCTGAAGCTCAAACGTGCTGCGTAACATGAGAATGAACCTTGTTGGTTCTTGCGGAAGCTCAAACGTGCTGCGTAACATGAGAATGAACCTCGTTGGTTCTTGCTGAAGCTCAAACGTGCTGCGTAACATGAGAATGAACCTCGTTGGTTCTTGTGGAAGCTTAAACGTGTTGCGTAACATGAGAATGAATCTTATTGGTTCTTGCGGAAGCTCATGCTGCAAAACACGAGAATGAAACTCATTGGTTCTTGTGGAAGCTCAAACATGCTGCAAAACACAAAAATTAACCTCATTGGTTCTTGTGGAAGCTCAAACTTGCTGCGTAACATGAGAATGTACCTCTTTGGTTCT
Organism: Rhinogobio ventralis; assembly: GCA_039654625.1. Lineage (NCBI taxonomy): Eukaryota > Metazoa > Chordata > Actinopteri > Cypriniformes > Gobionidae > Rhinogobio > Rhinogobio ventralis. Next base: position 6,330,454 of record CM077211.1, read on the forward strand.
CGCACTTCAAGCAAACATGCTTAGTGAAGATGAAGTCTTATGGGTTTGGAACAACACAAGGGTAAGTAAATGATGACAGAAATCAAGCATCCCATTAGTTCAGTCAGCCAATTGGTATTCCAGTCAATCCCCATTCATTCAGCCTCTCTCTATTGCTTAGCTGCATGCTAGGGGTTGATATTTTAAAGTCGACATTTATGTGGTGAAAGTCGAGTCGACGTCGAATAGTCGCTGATGACGTCATTAATGAACAAACAAGCCTGAACCTTGAGCTGAGACAGCTATGGCATATGACACAGCGCTGCCCATAATGTTATTGCTCCTACATATGAGGTTTTCTATCAGTTATTTTGTCTTTCTTTGGGTCGTTTTATTTCTCACAGATTTCTGCTCGTTCCGAATCAGATTAGTGAGAGAGCGATTGCGTGTGAATTAAATCTACCTGCCAGCTTCTCTCTACTAATAGTGAAGCTGTGAGTTTTAATTACTAAGAAATATATGCTATAACTTTTCAGTTTCTAAGCTATTTTATTGAAAAATCAAAGAACAGTGTACATTTCTGCGCTACTGAATGGTTTTGAGTGAGGCACGCGCAATCTCCGCGTGATGTGCGAGCTATGTGTGTGCCTTACAATGCAGTGCGCATTAGAACGGTGATTAACTTACGTGTACAATAAGCGTGCATTCTCCCGATCAATTTTGAGCATCCAGATGGTATAATCAAACATGTCTTGTGGAGAGCTCTCTGAGTATGTATTTATTTGTCATTTTTAACTCTTGGAAACAGAGCCTGCGTGTTAGGAAATGGCTTCCTGTTGCGCCCTCTACTAGTCGACGTCAAGCATAAAGCGTCATGGCAGAGCATTAAAGTCGACTAGTCGACTAGTCGGTGCAACCCCTACTGCAGGCTGCGTCTAACTCCCCCCTCCGTCCCTAACTCCACCTACCTGAAATCTGTAATCTGTATTCTGATATCTGTTTGCGACTGTCTTCAGCATTAAGTAATTTCATTGTATCATCCTTCCTCATGTATTTTAGCTTGTTAACAACAACTCATGTAATTTGTGATTGTAGTTATGTATGTATGATTACTGGATCTGTTCCATACCCCAAGGGGGGTTTGACGTGCTGCTCTCCCTGCTCTGTCCAAGTATGGCTGCAGCTGCATGGACAGGCGCGTGGAGTTTGCCCAAAGCCATACCGCCAACACTAACTGTATGCATTTATAAGAAATGATGTTTCATGAACAAATTTCTGGAGGAGCCGGTTCAAATGATCTATCCAATCAACTTGTCATCAGCAATTACCACGTCTATCCTATCAACATGAGAGGAAGCCTATATATATATATATATATATATATATATATATACACAGTCGACTCACCTACATTTCTCAACAATTTTCAGCATCCCTCCACCACCCAGACTCCTCACTTTTGGCTTGTTCCACAGTCAGGAATACTGAGGGAGTACTCTGGGTTCGGGCCAAATACGGAGCTAGGAGCCCTCTCCTCGGACAGCACGCCAAATACGCATACCATTCATTCTATCTGACTTAAGTGTGAACTCAACAATATACATTTGACAAAAGTGGCCCTGACTGAATTTTCATTTTTGGGTGAATTAACCCTTTTAGTTCAACTAATTGCATTTAAAACGAATTAAAATTATAATGCATTTTCATTCAATTGCAATAACTTGCAACATTGCATTCAGTTTGCATTTAAGTATATTACTTCCTTAATAAAAGTGTGCTAAAATGTACTTATTTTTTCAGGAGCCCCCCTTAAAGTCTAAAGATATTCTATAGTTCCTAGATATAAAGTTGAATTTGTTCAAATAATGGTAAGCAGCAGCGTATTTGCAATATGATTTGAAACTATAGCATGGGCTAGTAGTTGTTCTAGTTGTTGTAGCCCTGAGGGCCACTGTAGTAAGTGAGTTTGGGGCGTCTGCAGAGATTTGTCACACCAGCTGTTGTGGAGCTTCCCAGTGACTCTTAGCGACACTTTTGCACGAATTGCAAATCCATGTTGGCGTGTGTATCTCTCAGTTCAGCTGTCTTTGCTCCAGCACACACGCTTAGGCTCCTGCTCTTGAGCTTGTATGTGTTTGTGCGATTTGTGGGAATGTATGTCCATAATTTGTGTGAAAATGCAAGATTTTCTCTTTGCATGAGGAGAGCAAATCATTTGTCCTCATCGTCATCCTCTCGTTACATCATAAATTTAAAAGGACAGTTGTTTCGCATTATGAAACGTGCCTCATGAGGATGCATGGGCTCATTTTGCCAACTGCTAACAAATTACTGACAAGCTGTATAACCTTGGTTTAACCTGGGGTTATACACTGTAAAATCACATTGTTCATCATATTGTCAAATAATTAAAAAAATATTTTCTGTATAATCACAAAAAAGTTGTGTTAATCTAATAATTACTTAATTTAAAGATGCACTTAGTATTTTGGTCACTCTTTAGACAATCCACTAACTACAAGTAACTTTGCAATTACATGTCAACTAACTCTCAGAGTATTAGTGGACTGTAATAAAGTGTTAGGTTAAGTCAAGTCACCTTTATTTACATAGTGCTTTTTACAATGCCGCTTATTTCAACGCAGCTTCACAGTGTTAACAGGAAAATAATGCAACAGAATTTGATTTGGCTGTACAGTCGCTCTGGAGAAAACAGTGATGTCCTCCAGCTCAGTTCAATTATCATATAGTGTCAATGCGGGCAGATCAGTAATATAGTTGAATATTTAGTGTCCCCAACTAAGCAAGCCAAAGGCAAAAGAGACGATGGTGGCAAGGAACCTAAACTCCATCAGGTGACAGAATGGAGAAAAAAACCTTGGGAGAAACCAGGCTCAGTCGGAGTGCCAGTTCTCCTCTGGCCAACGAACAAACTGTATGATTATGATTCAGGCAAACACTGAAGGTCAGAAGTCAGATTAGATCGGAACATTCCGAATATTTGTCCAGTTCCATCTGGTTGAAGATCGAAGTCATCACGCAGGAGACGGGTTTGTTGAGGATCAGTGACACTGGATGACGTGCCGATGAGGCCTTCACAGGGGAGTCTAGTTGACATGGCTAGTTGCACTGGCTAGTTGCAAAGTTACTAGAATGTCTAAAGTTGGCCATCAAAATAAAGTGTTACCAGTATTTTTTTTTATTTTATTAAAAACATGAGATGAAGACTCCAGTTAAAGCAGTAGCCTATAAATGAAAGCTGCTTTATTTTACATGGGAGCCGCCATGTTGAGATCACATGTCCAGCTGAATAGTAATTTCCTATTAAAGTCAGGATGAAACAGAAGCAGCGATAGATCATTTCTTGCATGTTGTGATGTACATATGAGTGAAATGGATTGTCAAAAAAGAGGGAGGGGAAGTTATTTTGATTAAAGATTATGAGGGCACATAAAATAATGATATGCATTAATTAATCATTTAAAATAAACACTGCAATATTCCAGTTTAAAAAAATTCAATTTGATTTCATGGCGACATTAAAGTTTCAATTAATCGATGCCCATGGGTGTGAAATGCACATTTTGTAAAACATAAGCTTTAAAGCTTTAAAAGTCTTGTTCTGGGTTTTTAGGGATGAGTAAATCTGGATAGGAGTACCAGGCAAGTGAAAAAGGCTGAAAAATTAGCAAATTATTTCAATGTCCATGTCAGTGTAATTTAAAAAAAATAGGAATAAATAAATTTATTTTTTATGATGTTCTAGTCTCTAGCTATGGCTCAGGCCCCTTCCTTAATTTACCTCTGTGATATGTCACCCATTTTATTGTTGCAAGGTGAAAATCCTAAGTCTGATAATGCTTTGAGCTATCATTTATGTCTGTAGCACAAACAAAGTTTGATACTTAGGGTTAGTGGTTTGTTCAAACTCCTTGAGCAATAGTAAAACAGACGGTTGCCTTAGCAAACATACTAATTACCCACAGTACATTTAGACTACTTAGAACACATTATTTCATGTTTCAAGCTTTAGTTTGCCCTCCATCCTAAAGTTACTTCTGACATCCAATTATCCATTTTCTTCGATAACCGTCAGTTAGCAGAATGCCTACACACTTCTTAAAGCAGCAGTTAAGGTGATTAAGCAGCTACTTACTCTGATCTACATCCATCCACTCAAAGCACATTAAGAATCATGCGAAGACAATATATGTTGCATTAGATGAAGTGACATGAGCTGAACATCTTGACGCTAAAAATATTCCCTGTTTAACGTCTGGTGAATTACAAAATGTTGAAGCAGCCAGAACATGAAAAAGGGAATTATGCTGACATAGAACCATGAGTGGTTCATTGGCTATAGGTCAGACTGCTGTCATCTTCCCGCTGTGTCTAAAACTAAGGTGAATGAGTCAGTCCAGCTTCATATTCCTCTCACGTTCACTTGTGAGGCATTGATTTATGGCCAGGATCTTGGTGTGTGTGTGTGTGTGTGTGTGAGAGAGAGAGAGGTGTGTGCAATGCATGTGTATGTGCGCTGCTTGTCAGTGCTTTGAGTGACAGTCTCTATTAGCAGGCTGTAGAGAGATATTGGACTCAGGAGATTTTCAGTCTGTAGTGAAGTCAGTCAGCTGTGACCATCAGCACCCTGAAACCACATCTGAAGACATCGCCCACAGGTCTGCTTATCTCTCCATCTTGGCCTCTCGTTCACTTATTCTCTTTCTTTGCCTCTATAATTCCTTTATTCATTGTCAAATTCATCCTTATTTTTTACTTGTCTGTTGTACTCTCTTGTATTGCTGTGTTTATTATATTATATCGGACCCAGAAATAATACTATTATTATTATTTATTATAATTATAATTTTTTTCTAATTATGAAATAATTTTTATGCTTCAGGATAAGTTTGTAATGTCCTCTGTAACAGTGAAATTAGTGTTCATAAAATCTTTTTATAAAATAATGTTTAAATGTATTTTATATGCACATTATATTTTACATAAACGGTGATGCTTGTACTTTGCCTCCCTGAACTTTTGGGCCACCATCTCAACTGCAGTACCAAAAAGTCTGAAAGGCAAGAGCGGGGCATCAAGGAAGAAAGATCTTTCCCTTTCCTTGATCCCCGAAAGGCTGTGGTGCACTGGCGTAACAGTTATGTTTAGTTTCATTTTCATGGACTTTTAGTTTGTTTATTATTAGTTTTCTGTTTCCTTTGTTCTAGTTTCCCGCCACTATCTGTTGTCATGGTGATTAATTTAACAAGCACAGCTTGCAGTTCATTATTATTGTGTATTTAAGAGGGATTTAAGTCCCTCAGTTTGTTTCCTTAATTGTTCAGTATTGTTTGTGTCTACGTGCTGTTTAGTTTGCTTTTACCTTTGGATTTACCTGTGTTTGCTTTACTTTATTAAAGACTGTTGCTACTTAATCCTTCTTCGTCTTCCTTGGAACTAAGTGTGACAGAATGCCAGACCAAAAGAAAAAAATGGATATCGCAGCTCAGTTTATTGATCTCGCTCGAGAGAACCTCGCTATCTTGGAGAACACTGCCCGATTCTGTCAACTGGCTGTGAAAACGGACCTTAATGATGAGACACTAAAGTCTCTGTATTGGACTGGAGCCAACTATTATTCCCTCCTTGACCTACCTGACATGAGTGAAGGAACCTGGAGAGAGGCGATCCTCTGATGTCTGATGCCAGCGTTAATGGCCACTGCAGAGCCAGAGCACTCGTCCACGGCAGGAAAGGAGCCCGAGCCCACAGCAGAGCTGGATACCATGCTGACACCCACGGACCCTGAGCCAACACCAATGCCCACAACGGAGCGTGAGGCCACTTCTGTCCGGAGCTGAAAATAGCTGCCTAGTCAGACCAGGTGTGTGCCCCGACTTCTATCTACAAGCCGGTGAGAAATATTGGCTCTTACCTGTGAAGCTAAGCAGGGTTGAGCTGGTCAGTACCTGGATGGGAGACCTCCTGGGAAAACTAGGTAGCTGCTGGAAAAGGTGTTAGTGAGGCCAGCAGGGGGTGCTCACCCTGTGGTCTGTGTGGGTCCTAACGCCAGTGATAGGGACACTATACTGTAACAAGCACCGTCCTTTGGATAAGACATTAAACCGAGGTCCTGACTCTCTGTGATTATTAAAAATCCCAGGATGTCCTTCGGGAAAAGAGTAGGGGTGTAACCCCGGCATCCTGGCCAAATTTGCCCATTGGCCTCTGTCCATCATGGCCTCCTAAAAATCCCCATATACTGATTGGCTTCATCACTTAGGTGCGTTCCATTCAACAGCGTCCCTACGCAGTGTTCACTGCTCCCTACTCCCTGAGCACGGTATATCAGTTGAGCACGGTATATCTTTGCTGACAATTATCACTCATTTGGAACGCCCTGCAACGTCATCTAAGAAAGGCAACGACAGGGTCGCGCAGATTATGATATAACATAAATTAATATTGTAATTTACTTTACTTTCAAATTTAAAATCATATAATAGGCATATACATTTACACAGTATTTATCATAGTAAAATATAATTAAAACATTCTGTTAGTCTATTAGTTTTATTAGTTTACATATACTTGTCAATTTAATTGACTATTAACAAATTTGAAGCTGTACCTGTCATTCAATATGAAAATACATTTTGATTTGGTTAAATTTGTATAAATGTGTTCTTAATCAATGGTTTTTGTAGAGGTCTCATCTCATGCGCTTTCTTTCCCACGTGCAGCTGCAAAGTAAACATTCCTGAGGAAAATAAAATAAAATATAAAAAAATTACAGGCCTCAGCTGTTTCTCAACACTTTTAATTTGTTTACATATTCATGCAATAAAATATGCGAATGTAACAGTCATTGCCATAACCATTTCTAAATACTCTAGTTTGTATAATAATAACTATGAATATTCAAATGCATACGTGAACTCCTCCATTGCAGAGGCGTTTTAAAAAAATTCCAACGGATCAGCTTCATCGTTAGTTCAGACTGGTGACGTGACACGCAATGACAGTGTCGTTTTCATTCTCCACTTCCTGTGAAGTGATGTATCGATGTTCCCTTCTTCCCTACACCGTTCGCAGTGCCCTTTGAACTGAACATGTTCCCTCCCTTCGGATTGGAATCTCACTTAAGATGGCGGAATACCCTGCGAAGTCCACTTCGCAGTCCACTTACGGTCGAATGGAACGCACCTTCTGTCTCCTCTCCACCAATAAGCTGGTGTGTAGAGCATTCTGGCGTTCTAAAAGTAGAGAGAGAGTGGGAGAGTAATACTGAGAGTGATAACTTGGCAAAGTTTTATAGGAATGTCTAATATTTCATATGAATACTGTTCATTTGTTTTTGCTCTTTTGACCGGTGTTGTCTTCCCAACCTTACAGAGGACATCAAAAAGTCCAGGATCTCAAACTTAATGTCCTCTGTAGAGGACAAAAGTGAATTCCTAAGTTCCAGGCGGATATAATCGGCTGAACAGTTCATTTTTTAAATTTCTTTGCTCTTTATGGCCATTCCTCTTTCCTTTTAAAGCTAAATATAGGTAAGCACACAGCAACCCCTTCCCTTTGCAGAGACCACTTTGCCAAGATTATATTAGAGTGAAGATTATATTCTGATGCAATCAACCAGGGATGTAATGATTGTGTGTTGTGCAATAGTCTGGCAATTCTGTTCTTTAGTCAATATTCATTCCCACATTCATCTAAAAGTGTTCCAGTAGTGTTTGGCAATGGTGAATTAATTACATAAATTATTTACTTGAATCAATACACAGATATGTTTAGGATAATACTGCATTGCATCACTTGAATTGAAACTTTGAAGTATTTGCTCTTTGTACTTTTGCCGTTATTAAAGGATGAGCTTCATAGATGTAATGCAGTGGTTTACATACACTCACCTAAAGGATTATTAGGAACACCATACTAATACTGTGTTTGACCCCCTTTCGCCTTCAGAACTGCCTTAATTCTACGTGGCATTGATTCAACAAGGTGCTGAAAGCATTCTTTAGAAATGTTGGCCCATATTGATAGGATAGCATCTTGCAGTTGATGGAGAATTGTGGGATGCACATCAAGGGCACGAAGCTCCCGTTCCACCACATCCCAAAGATGCTCTATTGGGTTGAGATCTGGTGACTGTGGGGGCCATTTTAGTACAGTGAACTCATTGTCATGTTCAAGAAACCAATTTGAAATGATTCGAGCTTTGTGACATGGTGCATTATCCTGCTGGAAGTAGCCATCAGAGGATGGGTACATGGTGGTCATAAAGGGATGGACATGGTCAGAAACAATGCTCAGGTAGGCCGTGGCATTTAAACGATGCCCAATTGGCACTAAGGGGCCTAAAGTGTGCCAAGAAAACATCCCCCACACCATTACACCACCACCACCAGCCTGCACAGTGGTAACAAGGCATGATGGATCCAAGTTCTCATTCTGTTTCCAACAAATTCTGACTCTACCATCTGAATGTCTCAACAGAAATCGAGATTCATCAGACCAGGCAACATTTTTCCAGTCTTCAACTGTCCAATTTTGGTGAGCTCGTGCAAATTGTAGCCTCTTTTTCCTATTTGTAGTGGAGATGAGTGGTACTCGGTGGGGTCTTCTGCTGTTGTAGCCCATCCACCTCAAGGTTGTGTGTGTTGTGGCTTCACAAATGCTTTGCTGCATACCTCGGTTGTAACGAGTGGTTATTTCAGTCAAAGTTGCTCTTCTATCAGCTTGAATCAGTCGGCCCATTCTCCTCTGACCTCTAGCATCAACAAGGCATTTTCGCCCACAGGACTGCCGCATACTGGATGTTTTTCCCTTTTCACACCATTCTTTGTAAACTCTAGAAATGGTTATGCGTGAAAATCCCAGTAACTGAGCAGATTGTGAAATACTCAGACCGGCCCGTCTGGCACCAACAACCATGCCACGCTCAAAATGGCTTAAATCACCTTTCTTTCCCATTCTGACATTCAGTTTGGAGTTCAGGAGATTGTCTTGACCAGGACCACACCCCTAAATGCATTGAAGCAACTGCCATGTGATTGGTTGATTAGATAATTGCATTAATGAGAAATTGAACAGGTGTTCCTAATAATCCTTTAGGTGAGTGTATGTTCTTTAACCTGTTGAAGTGAGTAGTTCAAAGCTTAAAACTGGAATATTGTTCTTGATTTTCCATTTCCTTTAAGTTTGTCATCAAGTGTAATAAATCTGTAAAATCTTCCCAAAGTTTAGCTGTAGCCAATAGTACAGACATGAGAGTATGTGTGTGTGTGTGTTTACACACATTTTATGTGAACCAGCCTGGCCATCAGCTCCACAGAACAACTATAACTAACTGGGAAAGAAAAGCACAATTTAGTACCTGTCTATATCACATGTTCTCAACTGATTTTGCTTCAGGACCCAAGCCAATACAGAAATAGTTATACTACAAAAGTAAATTAAACTGTAATTGAACTCCATGTGCCCAACAATATGCAACCTAATTTGACTGGGGCTGAATAGGAAAATGTAGAATTTTGTAAATGCAAATATCAGCAAAAACAGTAGAAAGAAAATTCCTCAGCCTTTGTGAAATATTGTATTTGTATTAGTCATATACAGTATAGTGACAGTACGTTTTGCAAAATACCAAGAGGTAAAGCCTTTAATGTCAACAATAACATTTTTAAACATTACGCCTTAGTTTTTTGCTATTATAACAATCAATGAATATATATTCATTTGCATTTTATTATTTACATTTAGCATCGTTTTTTTTTTCCTCTGCTGTGGGCGACCCTATCAGAACAGACCTATGACCCACCAGAGCAAAACTGTCCCCTTCTGCCCACCCAAAAGACTCTTCTTGAGGTAGATAAAGCGCTCATCTTCCTGGATTTAGATGCTCTTTCTCCTCATCCTTCGCTGGTTCTGTTCGGTTCATACATTCATGGCTCTATCCAGTCCCCTGGTTCTTCCACCTCTACAAAAAATGCTGGGTTAAAAACAACCCAGGTTGGGTTGAAAAAGGACAAACCTAGCAGTTGGGTTAAATGTTTGCCCAACGTGCTGGGCCGTTTCATTTAACCCAACTGTTGTTTACAAAAAATTACTATATGGCTGGCTTAAAGGAGCAGTGTGTGAATTTTAGCAGCATCTAGTGGTGAGGTTGTGAGTTGCAACCGCCCACCGCTCAGCCCTTCCTTTTGAACCACATAGAGAAGCTATGGTCGTAGTCGTAGAGAGCAGTGAGTAGCTAGCGCTCTGTAGAGCAGTTTGTCCGTTTAGGGCTACTGTAGAAACATGGTGGCGCAAAATGGTGACTTCACTGTAAGGGAACCCGCGGTGTATGTAGATAAAAATGGCTCATTCTAAGGTAATAAAAACATAACGGTTCATTATGTAAGGTCTTTATACTCCACTGAAAACATAGCTTCTGTCAATAGATCCTCATAAATACTACACACTGCACCTTTAAAATTAACCCAAAATAGGTTGGAAATTAAAAATCAGACATATAATTGGTAAATGGTAAATGGACTGCATTTATATAGCGCTTTCAACAGACCCATGGCCACCAAAGCACTTTACATACTGCCTCACATTCACCCATTCATTCATTCATTCACTCATTCATACACTTAATTACAAGAGGCAACAATAATAATCAAAAGGTGAACATTTATTAATAAGCAATTTATTATTGTTTAATTATTATTCATTAAACTTATTAATAATGTTAATTTATTAAACATATTAATAAATGTTAATTTCCAACATACTTTGTGTTAGTATGAGTTGAGTCAAATTAAACTACCCAGCAGGTTGGGGAAACATTTAACCCAACCGCTGGGTTAAAAAAACCCAATTGCTAGGTTTGTCCATTTTCAACCCAACTTGGGTTGTTTTTAACCCAGCATTTTTTAGAGTGTACCAGCTTCTCCAAACCTCCACCAAAAGGGGTTGTCTGTCATATAGATTTTAAATTTCATGTATTAATCACCAAAATTATTTAAGAGATATATATACCAACTCATGTGTAGTGTAAAGCAAAACTAATTAATCAAATTTAATTCCGCTGAAAATTGCTAATAAGCACTGCTGAACACAAAAGAAGATATTTTAAATAAAGTTAATAACCAAACAGTTTCTATTCACATTGACTTCCATTGTTTGTTTAGTCCATACAATGGAAGTCAATGGAAACAGAAACTGTTTAGTCACCAACGATGTTTAAAATATATTCTTCGTTTTCAGTAGAAGAAAGTCATACACTACAGGTTTCAAAAAAATAAGGGTGAGAAAATGATGATAGAATTTTCTTTTATTTATGTAGTTATAAAGTTAGTTTTAAACTATGTAGTGAAACCAACACAAGACAAAAAACACAAATATCATACAAGATATCCTAGTATATATAAATAATAATGATTATAATAATAATATGATAATTAAATAAGTATAGTAAATACATGAAACATAAAAATAGAAAATGTAATTGAATTAAGAAAATGTCAACTTAATGTGCTAATAAATAAATAAATATCTATAGTTACATTCTGTTGACTATAAGTAAAGTTGCACCTACTTGTCTTCTAATTGTCATTGGAGTGTAAGTAGAGTATTAGTAGACTGGTAGGGTTAGGGTTAGAATAAGTTGACATGTAGTTGCAAAGGGACCATCAAAATAAAGTAGAGTTGTCAAAAGTACCGACTTCAGTACGATCACTACAATGATCAACGCTGTTCACCGAGAGCTTACACAGATACACACGGGAGCGCTTGAAAGCAACCGTCTATCAGCGGAGCACTTGGTGAAGAGTGTTGATCATTGTAGCCAATCACAGGCATGTATGTTGAGCGTGTGAACACAATGGCCAATCAGAGGTGTTTAAGAATCCGTTCAACAGCGCTCAAAAATGATAGAGGGAAATGCTGATATCGTCACATTTTTTAAATTTCAAAAGTGTTAACCTATGAATCATGAACCCTTCCCCCGAACTTAAATTTCATAATAACAATGTCCTCTCTGGATGCCCACTTGAAAACCTATATAAAAGGTCAGCACTCTGAAATGTCTGTGATATTTTACTTACCCTTATATGCATTAAATAAGTCATTTTAAAAAGACATTTATTTAGAGTGCAGACCTTTTTTGTTTTTGTTAAAGATAATTTGTACATTTATTATGCAAGATAAAAAAGATTACGTAATGTTCCGAATATGTTTTCTTCTTAGAAATACATCTGAAAAAACGGGTTTGTCTTATATTCATGGTCTAGACTTTTACATGTCAATAATACACCTGCAATAGGTGGGGCCAAATACGTGTAAAACGAGTGTGCCAAGAAATCCTGTGCGTCATAGTGTAATTAGAAGATTGCGAGTCAAAAAAAAGCTTTCCTGTCTAAGAGCTGCGTGACTGTCATGTTAGCATGCCTCGCTGAGGGGACCAAACTTCCCCCGTACGTGATATTAAAAGTGTAAGATGGAGATAAGATTTCACTTCTACTGTTAATGAAATTTTGTTAGCCTACATGGTTTTCACTATGGGATCGATAGCCTAATTGTTATAGAATTCAGATGGCCTATAGGGGGGTATTCCAGAAAGCAGGTTATGTGCCATACCCGGGTATGTTTAAGGGTAAGTAAGCGGATAACCTCAACTTTCAATTCCAAAAATGGAGGTAACTTTCAGGGTATGTAAGTAGCCATAGCAACTCACTCTCTGAACATAACCTGCTCCAAGGCAGGTTATGTTCCAGGGTTAGTTTGCATAAGTATTCAGATGCGGGTTATATAATTAATAGTTATATTAATATAACTAAATGTGTTATATAGTTACAGTTATAATATACAATATTATATATTAATTCTAAAGCACTTTTACAACAAGGTAATATTTAAAGGTTAATTGAATTCAAATATATTTATTATTTATTTTATTGTCATCTCACACATTCATCTAATTAGCATCAAACAAACAATATAATCCTTAATCTCTGTGAATAAAGATTACTTATTAAACGAAAAGTTTGAAAAAATTATTGCACAACCACCATAGGTGGCGATGTACACTAAGTAGGTTATGTTAATCGCCATTAAACAAAAGAAGAAGAGGAAGTAGAATGGCACGCTTTTTCTTAGCCTCTGTTTCCATGGTGAATCATCAATTCGTCACTCTGTTGAGAATGTCTTGTCTGTTCATGGTTAACATACTCTAGGTGGCTGAACTTACTCTTGGACTCGTTTTTGGAACCAGCATACCTCGAGTAAGCAAGGTTTGGGTTAATTAACCGAGAGTTCAAGGTATATGTGATGGCAAGTTAACCTTGCTTTCTGGAATACCCCCCAGGTTATTTTCATAGTATGCCAAAAATATGATCGTTGGTACAATTTACCAGTATTTACCATACTTTCAATACAAATATTAAAATATGAAAAATATGCAGTATGAAAATGATTTTGAAATAAAAGCATTTTCTTTATCAAAAAGCCATTTTCCAAAATGTACATCTTAAAAAAGGGTGAATCATCATATAATCAGGGTCGTCTTATATTTGGAACAATACAGTGCAAACCAGTACTATCACTGCTCTAATAAGATTTATTTTTGTCCTACAAGATTTATTCAACTCTACAGTGATGCCATTTGGATTACATGGTGCATCTGCATGACTGCATCCTTTCAGCGGCTCCTTGTTTATATCCATCAGAGAATGTGACACTATTGTGCAGTATGGCTGGATTGTATGGACTTTTAAAGTACTTGCTGGGATGACCATTTCAGTGACATGTCCTAGAGAAGCAAGAACAAAAGAGTTTAACCTTGAACACCCAGAATATGAGTGATCCAAGTACAAGTGTAAGACGGGGCACCTTTAACCATAAGCAGACAAAACACACACTAATTGCAACCAAGATTTACAACAGATGTGTTCTGGGTCTTGTTGAGTGGCATTGCCAATTCAGTCAAAAATTTGCTAAATCAATTAGCAACAGCTTTCCAGCTGACAAAACTTCATACCAAGACAGTCAATAAATCAGTAATGTTGAAAGAAAGCCCAGCAGCCCTCATCACGTTCGAAACTTTAGTTCTTCTGTGGAACAGAAAAGAAGATATTTTGAAAAACGTCTCATATGTTTTTTCCCCATACCGTGCAAGTCAATGGGGTACAATGTTATGTTGTTTTGGACCCCACTGACTATCATAAGGGACAAAAATATATTTTGTGTGTTTCACAGAATAAAGAGAATCATAATACCTTTACAATTATAATTGTGTTTTTTTATTATTTTTATTATTTTTTTATTTCAGGGGTCTATTGCAGCTGGGCACAGATATCAAATTTAAATACTTATACACTATATGGACAAAAGTATTGGGACACACCCCTTAATTATTGAATTGAGGTTTTCACCATGCAGTCTGCATTTGCAAACATAAGTGAATAAATGGGTTGTACTGAAGAGCTCAATGAATTTAAAGGATTCGTTCACTTCAAAAATGAAAATTTCCTGATATTTTACTCACTCCCATCTCATCCAAGATGTTCATGTCTTTCTTTCTTTAGTCGAAAAGAAATTAAGTTTTTTGAGGAAAACATTCCAGGATTTTTCTCCCCATCACAGACTTCCATGGCAACCAAAATGTTGAAGGTCCAAATCAATGCAGTTTCAAAGGCTTCGAAGGGCTTCAGAGGCTCTGCATGATCCCAGACGAGGAATAGGGTCTTATCTAGCCAAACCATCGGTCATTTTCAAAAACAATTAAAAATGTAAAAAACCTAAATTGCTCATCTAGCGCTGCTCTGCGACATCCCATGGATTGCTCAATCATGGTGGAAAGGTCACACAAGACATAATAATAATAATAATCTATAACATAATAACATAGGCGGAAGTACTGCCCCAAGCGAACGTTCGAGGACTAATACAAATGCCAAAAAACACTCCATCTTCAACTTCAAAATCGTCTGACATCGTTGTTTTACCTTTTTTTGCTAAAGGGCGTTTGTATTAGTTTTTGCATGTGCGCTTTGTAAACACAGGGGTGGTTTACGTCTATCGTGACCTTTTCGGCGTGATTGCGCAATCATTGGCACAGAGCAGCGCAAGATGAGCAATTTAGGTTAAAAAGTATATTTATTTTATTATTTTTTAAATGACCAATCGTTTCGCTAGATAAGACCCTATTCCTCGCCTGGGATTGTGCAGAGCCTCTGAAGCCCTTCAAAGTGCTTTGAAACTGCATTGATTTGGACCTTCAACACCTTCACAGTCTGTGATGGGGAGAAAAATCCTGGAATGTTTTCCTCAAAAAACTTAGTTTCTTTTCGACTAAAGAAAGAAAGACATGAACATCTTGTCACAATATATATATATATATATATATATATATATATATATATATATATATATATATATATATATATATATATATATATATATATATATATATATATATATATAGGATATGTGTATATATATAGGATATGTATATATGTGTGTGTGTATATATATATATATATATATATATACACACTCACCTAAAGGATTATTAGGAACACCTGTTCAATTTCTCATTAATGCAATTATCTAATCAACCAATCACATGGCAGTTGCTTCAATGCATTTAGGGGTGTGGTCCTGGTCAAGACAATCTCCTGAACTCCAAACTGAATGTCAGAATGGGAAAGAAAGGTGATTTAAGCAATTTTGAGCGTGGCCTGGTTGTTAATGCCAGACGGGCCGGTCTGAGTATTTCACAATCTGCTCAGTTACTGGGATTTTCACGCACAACCATTTCTAGAGTTTACAAAGAATGGTGTGAAAAGGGAAAAACATCCAGTATGCGGCAGTCCTGTGGGCGAAAATGCCTTGTTGATGCTAGAGGTCAGAGGAGAATGGGCCGACTGATTCAAGCTGATAGAAGAGCAACTTTGACTGAAATAACCACTCGTTACAACCGAGGTATGCAGCAAAGCATTTGTGAAGCCACAACACGCACAACCTTGAGGCGGATGGGCTACAACAGCAGAAGACCCCACCGGGTACCACTCATCTCCACTACAAATAGGAAAAAGAGGCTACAATTTGCACAAGCTCACCAAAATTGGACAGTTGAAGACTGGAAAAATGTTGCCTGGTCTGATGAGTCTCGATTTCTGTTGAGACATTCAGATGGTAGAGTCAGAATTTGGCGTAAACAGAATGTGAACATGAATCCATCATGCCTTGTTACCACTGTGCAGGCTGGTGGTGGTGGTGTAATGGTGTGGGGGATGTTTTCTTGGCACACTTTAGGCCCCTTAGTGCCAATTGGGCATCGTTTAAATGCCACGGCCTACCTGAGCATTGTTTCTGACCATGTCCATCCCTTTATGACCACCATGTACCCATCCTCTGATGGCTACTTCCAGCAGGATAATGCACCATGTCACAAAGCTCGAATCATTTCAAATTGGTTTCTTGAACATGACAATGAGTTCACTGTACTAAAATGGCCCCCACAGTCACCAGATCTCAACCCAATAGAGCATCTTTGGGATGTGGTGGAACGGGAGCTTCGTGCCCTGGATGTGCATCCCACAAATCTCCATCAACTGCAAGATGCTATCCTATCAATATGGGCCAACATTTCTAAAGAATGCTTTCAGCACCTTGTTGAATCAATGCCACGTAGAATTAAGGCAGTTCTGAAGGCGAAAGGGGGTCAAACACAGTATTAGTATGGTGTTCGTAATAATCCTTTAGGTGAGTGTATATATATATATATATATATATATATATATATACACACACACACAAAAAAAATACTATTATACTAATACTAAATAATTTTTCCTTTTCATTAAAATCTTCCTTCATTAGATAGTTGACTCTTGTCTGAATGTAGGCCTATGCCAGTGTGGTTTTATTGTGTTCACCATACAGCCATACCAAAAATATGATAACATTGGTATTTTAGTTTAGGACAGAAATGACAAAACCTATTTAAATGTATGAGTGGTTTGAACTTGCTTGAAACCACCATACAAAACATGCAATTAGACTCAAAAACCTGATTATAGACCTTCCTCATGTAATTGGCCTGGTGTTTCCTTTATGGGTGCAGTGGATGCAAATGTCAATAATCACGAGGGTGAGTGGACTCAATGTCATTCTGAAAAGAGAAAAACAATCCATCTCTGAATGACCCAAGTATTATTTCAGCTGTTTGTGTAGTTCTATAGCGCCCTCTGCAGGTGATGCACAACTGCAATAACATGCCTACCTAGCCTCATATATTCATCTTCTTCTGGTTATCTTAGTTCATAATCTAAATATATAATTGGACACTAACAATTATTACAGTGACGTTTTATAATAATATTTGTATTATTATTTTATGTGGGTTTGGGTGTGATTACTTTTTTCTGCTTGGATTGCTGAGTTATCAAAATGTCACTTTTTCATACAGCGAAAATGTAACTGCAATTTTACAAACAAATAAGGAAATAAAAATCGATTAGACTAGACTATCATGTTTCATAGTTCAAAAAAAAGTTTCAAGTCAAAATAAGAAAACACTGTAAAAAGTTTAAACTTAAAGTAAGTGTTCATGCTGCCTTAATTTTAAGTTTAGTCAACTTGAAATGTGAAGTTGTACTAAGTGACAACTTGAATAGTTTAGTCGGCAGCACAAAGAACTTTTTAAGTTGGGAACAGCAATAATTTTTTTACAGTGAACGCCTGTGTACAAGATAATGTCTGTTTTCTTATTATTTTGTATCTACATACATATTTAAATTTAAACATACATGCTACAATTACAATTAAGACAAATATAAAACAGTTGCTAAATAATAAAAAATATCAAGGATGCACATTTCTGTTAAAGCATTCTTTTAATAAGCAAATTCATTAAGTGTCATCCCTCCTATAGAGGATATAGTCTCTTGACATATCAGAATGTTGCTATGCAACAAAAATAATAATCCCCTATGAGAGCCGCAGTGATGTGGTGAACAGGTGTGATCAAAATGCCTTTAAAAATGTAATTTTTCAATAATGATAATAAAATCATTTATATTTATTCATTTAGCAGACACTTTTAACTGAATGACAAATAAGGAATACACCATTTTATCTTTAATCATCTAATGACCCATGATAAAATGATAATTCCTGAGAATTCCATTTAGCATGAAACCAGTAGATTTCTTATAACAATATCTACACATGTATTATATTGCATGTAATTTGTTCACATATACATGAAATTCTGCTTTTTGTTTTAATCAGTGCATTGCAGTGCAGTGCAGTGACAATCTATAAAATATCATGGGCGACCAACCCCAAACATGTAACAGCACTGACCAAACACTGCCCATCCAAACATGCAGGGTAAAAACATTTGCTGCACGCTTGATGCCTTAAAGGGATAGTTCACCCAAAAATGAAAATTGTCACCATTTATTCACGCTCAAGTTGTTCCAAACCTGTGTGAGCTTCTTTCTTCTGCTGAACACAAAGGAAGATATGTTAAAGAATGTTAGTAACCAGACAGTTGACAGTAGCCCTTGACTTCCATAGTAGGAAACAAATACTATGTAAGGCAATGAGTGCCGTCAAATGTCTGGTTACCGACATCCTTTAAAATATCTTCTTTTGTGTTCGGCAGAAGAAAGAAACTCACACAGGTTTGGAACCACATGAGGGTAAGTAAATGGTGACAAAATTGTAATTTTTGGGTAAACTATCCCTTTGATATAGTCTGTAGCTAATATATGCGTTTAAAAGAGCGTGAGGACACACAGATTTGTCCATTTTCCAGCTGAGTAACTGCCTCTAGTAAACTCAAAGATCCTTCTACATGATTGGACACTGAAGGGAAAGGGGGGTGCTGGGTAATTTATTACGGAGAAAGGAATGACATCAGAGGACACCCTTTTTAACATCCACATCCTCTTCTTTCACCTACAAGATTAAAGGGACAGCAGATTAGCTGAGAAACACTAGAACTTATTGCTGGGTGAATTTTCTCACTTGATGTGAAGGAATTTATAGGGCTCATCATTTTGTTTCAAAGTGCCCCTATTATGCTTTTTTGGATATTACTTTTTATATAATGTTTAATATAGCTGTTTGTGATTGTAAAAGGATCAACGTTCAAATGGGGTTATTGTCTTTCAAAAGAAAGAACTGATTCTGAAGTGCCTGAAACAAGTCGTCAGAAAATCCAGTCTTACTTCCTGCACGAACCTACGTAGGTTTCTAACAAATTTGCATAATGCCAGCCTATGGTCTTCACTGGCTGCCTGCGAACAATGACGCCATTGTTACTGTTCATATCACTCTGTATACAAGTGCTGAGGAAGCCTCCAGAGATAAAATTCAGATATGGTAATGGACATTACATTTTCTACACGTGCTGTAAGTGGTAGACCAATCACAACAGACTTGGCCAGAGTAGACCAATTAGGGATGTGATGGTGAGGAAATCTTCCCGCCGGTTAATCAACGCGTGACAACACCAGTAATACCGGTATAACTAGGGGAAGTTGGAGCTTTCTCCTCTTTTTCCACCTCGCTTTTAAATCGTCGAATTAGCGGCAATTCATGGGCGGGAACTGCTTGAAAGTCGCTTAAAGGGATAGTTCACCCAAAAATGAAAATTCCGTCATTATTTACTCACCCTTAAGTTGTTCCAAACCTGTATAAATTTCTTTGTTCTGCTGTACACAAGCAGATCTCACCCCCCATTGACTACCATAGTATTTTTTTTCCTACTATGGTAGTCAAAGGGGGGTGAGAACTGCTTGGTTACAAACATTCTTCCAAATATCTTCCTTTGTGTACAGCAGAACAAAGAAATTTATACAGGTTTGGAACAACTTGAGGGTGAGTAAATGATGACAGAATTTTCATTTTTGGGTGAACTATCCCTTTAAATAGGCGCTTTTACATTAAGCTTTGAAAACAAATCTAACGGCATCGTCTTGTCAGTCAAGAGTGAGGCGAAATGGGTCCTGCTGCTGACTCTTGTTCGCCTCGTGCTGAATTTAACAGACAAGTTGAGTTTTTAACTGTAGTGTCTGTTGTATAAGTGTACTAAACTAACTGATTTTTATTACTATAAAAATCAAAACGACGGTAGAAGGTGGTGCCGTGGTGGGCAAGTGATGTAACTGCTTTTGTGGCTGAACACTGGTAACACCGACTATCGCAGCAAGCCTAAGACCAATCACAACAGACTGGCTCATCTGACCAATCAGAGTAGAGCAGGCTCTCGGAAAGGAGGGGTTTAGAAAGCGATCCTTTATTGAACCGTTTCAGACACTGTGAGAAAAGTGTTTTTTGACATTTTGATCCATGTAAACCTATTGTAGGAGACCACCAAAACAAAATTAGGAACCTTTAAAATAGCATAAAAGGGGCACTTTAGAAAAATGTGTTGAGAATATTTCTCAACTCCTCACCTGCTCAACTCCTTCCACCTCGGGAACATAGAACTGCAGCATGTTCTGGATGCCACTCTTCAGTGTGATGATGGAGCTGGGACAGCTAGTGCAGGAACCCTGCAGCTTCAGCTTTACAATACCGTCCTCAAAACCATAATACAACACGTCACCGCCATCCTCCTGCACTGTGGGCCTGAGGTAGGACATGCAAATAGAGGAAAGGAACTTGCTGAATTAAGAACAACATTATTATTCTTACGACTTCTGTGATTAAACATAAGAAGTGCTGATTACAGCAATCCCTTTAGTTAAAGTCAAAATGTCCTATTTAGAATGAAGTGGTTCAGCATCGATACATATGGATTAGTTTTATGATCTCTATGAATTTTTTGAAGCGTCAAAGTAGTAGTTTTGTAGCTGTCAATGGAGGAACAGAAATCTCTCAGATTTCATCAAAAAGATCTTCATTTGTGTTCTGAAGATAAACAAAAGTCTTACGGGTTTGGAACGACATGAGGGCGAGAAATTAATGACAGAATTTTTGGGTGAACACCCTTTTTGGGTGAACTATCCCTTTAAATGGTGCACTGAATATAATAGCAAAAGTACAGAAATGTACTGTGGTACCTTATGCGTGTGTCCAGTAATTCTTTAATCATGGCTACCACCTCGTCATCATCCTCTGAAGGAGCTGCAGGCATATGGCATGTACAACATTTGTAAAGATCTTGAATTTTGTGATGTCAAGATAACAAGCATGAGAAGAAAGAAGAGAACGTAATCAACCTGTGTCGGCACGTGGAGCATCTGCCTCATTGACAACAGGAAGTCCAGAGGTGAAGAAGTCCATAATGATAGCAAAGACATCTGGTTTGATCACCTTCCACTCCGCTTCGCCATCAGCCTGAATGAAAAAGAGCAGTAATGCTTACAAAATTAAGTTAAATCAAAATAGTGTTTAACAGGGCTGGTATTTTACCTTAGTAATAGTTATGAAGTCGGGGCCGAAGAAAACACTCTTGACTCCTTCAATTCTGAACAACTGTCTGAGGAATGAAAACAGCATCAGTACGGCAGGATCCCCTTCAGGTTCTGCTAAAAACATACACTATATTGCCAAACATTTTGGGACGCCTGCCTTTACATGCACATGAACTTTAATGACATCCCATTCTTAATCCATAGGGTTTAATATGGAGTGGGCCCATCCTTTGCAGCTATAACAGCTTCAACTCTTCTGGGAAGGCTTTCCACAATGTTTAGGAGTGTGTTTATGGGAATTTTTGACCATTCTTCTAGAAGCGCATTTGTGAGGTCAGGCACTGATGTTGGACAAGGCGGCCTGGCTCGTAGTCTCCGCTCTAATTCATCCCAAAGGTGTTCTATCGGGTTGAGGTCAGGACTCTGTGCAGGCCAGTCAAGTTCCTCCACACCAAACTCGCTCATCCATGTCTTTATGGACCTTGCAGTCATGTTGGAACAGGAAGGGGCCATCCCCAAACTGTTCCCACAAAGTTGGGAGCATGAAATTGTCCAAAATGTCTTGGTATGCTGAAGCATTAAGAGTTCCTTTCACTGGAACTAAGGGGCCAAGCCCAACCCCTGAAAAACAACCCCACACCATAATCCTCCCTCCACCAAACTTTACACTTGGCACAATGCAGTCAGGCAAGTACCGTTCTCCTGGCAACCGCCAAACCCAGACTCATCCATTGGATTGCCAGACAGAGAAGCGTGATTCGTCACTCCAGAGAACACGTCTCCACTGCACTGCTCCACTGAGTCCAGTGGCGGCGTGCTTTACACCACTGCATCCAATGCTTTGCATTGTACTTGGTGATGTAAGGCTTGGATGCAGCTGCTTGGCTATGGAAACCTATTCCATGAAGCTCTCTACGCACTGTTCTTGAGCTAATCTGAAGGCCACACAAAGTTTGGAGGTATGTAGCTATTGACTCTGCAGAATTGCTTTCACTTTATTATAATACCACTAACAGTTGACCGTGGAATATTTAGTAGTGAGGAAATTTCTTGAATGGACTTATTGCACAGGTGGCAACCTATCACGGTACCACGCTTGAATTCACTGAGCTCCTGAGAGCGACCCATTCTTTCACAAATGTTTGTAGAAGCATCTCCATGCCTAGGTGCTTGATTTTATACACTTGTGGCCATGGAAGTGATTGTAACACCTGAATTCAATGATTTGGAGGGGTGACCGAATACTTTTGGCAATATAGTGTAGTTTAGCAAAATGCACAGGACATTCTCACAAATACATTTCTGGATTTAAAGCTGTTGTAAGCATTTTTTGGAATACCACACATAAAATAAAGCCAACAGCCTGACACATCACTCAAATGGGCATCCTGAGAAATCAGATATCCATCATAAGTGGTGTTTGCAATGTCAAGCATCAATACTACTATTGCTCATGTGTCATTCTCAATTTAAATATCTCATGACCATTGATGATAATATTATATATATATATTTTTTTTTTTTTATATTTTATATATATAATATCATATTTTCTCCATTAAAGAAAAGCACAAATATAATCTCACACAAATATTTTATGCACCCCATGTTTCTGGGTCACCGTGATTTTGCCAAGACATGTTCCTGGGTCAACATATTTTGTTGATCCTGGAACAACATTCCAAATATTTAGTCCTAACCCTATGCCTACGCCTAAACCTAACCCCACCTATAACTTATCCCTAAAATCAGAGGGAACTGACAGATGAATAACACTGATGTAGAAGCATCTAACCTAAGCCTAAACTTGGCAAACCGTAAACTTGTCCCTCATAATCTGATTGGTTGTTTGAAATGTTGTTCCAGAATGATTCAGGAACATGATGTACTTGGTGAAATCACGTTCACCTATGCCTATGGAATTGCCTTGATGTCCAATATATTACAGTTTTTGCAGTGTTTTATTTTTAATTGAGTGAGTCTCGAGTTCAAAATAATGAACAACATTTTTTTTCTAAAATCTAAATACTTCAGAAAACGTACAAAATTTTTTGATTTTGAAGTGGATTTTTAGAGTTTAAAAAATATTATTTCTACAAAATAAAAATGAAATCAAGGCTAAAGCGGGTACGATGTCATTGATAGGTGACGCACAGACATGGTCTGTGTCCTGGTTATTTCTCTGGATTTAAACATTCTTGTACACAAGTCAACAAAATATATAACATTGTTCTAGTGGTTTTTGGATATTTTAATCCAAAAATCTTACATATTGTGCATTTAACCTGAAGATAATATGTGGTTGGTCAGACAAGGCCTGTGAGTAAATTAATGGTCACTACTGTTACCTGCCAACTAAGTTACCCTGTAGAGCCAATAAGACCAGAACAGAGTTAAGAATGGATTGTTTGGATTTGGGCCAGTAAACCACAACCTATAATATCCTAGCATTGTTAGTGCGTTCAAGTCCTCCTGGAAAGTTTGTATTTACGAGGTAGGAAGTCATGTTTACGACATCATGTGCGTTTAAGTCACTTTCGTCGGTGTAAGATTAATTACACAAAAATACAGCAAGATTCTTAAAATCTACTTCCAGAAAATGAAGAACAAGGAATGTGCATTAGGTGTGTTTTGCTTTTTTATGTTTTTAATTAATTTATGAAGCCACTGTAACCTTTATCATTACATATTATATTGTTATATTACAATGCTATCAGTTATCATATGCTATCACTGTAAATAGAAAAGCCTGACAATATCACTGCTAAATACCTGTAAGTATTGTGGTATTCCGCCATGTTTCTCTCTTGACACGCCCCCAACTCGTAAAGATCAGGGCTTAAAGAAAATACAAAACTTCCCACTGGTATTTACGACTTTATGGTGGCGTTGATGTGCATTTAACTCGTCACCATGTGGCACCAACTTTTGAACAGGCAATCACCACTAACTACGCCTTTCACGATCATGATTGGCATACAAATAATTGAATTTAATGATTTCATTCGGTTTTGTTCGTCACTTACAGTTTTAGCCTAATGTTATAAAACAGGCGCATAAAAAAGGCCCATATGATTAACATTATTGTGGTGAAAATTAATGATATTTATATAATTACTTATAATATAATATATTTTTTATTATTATTATTATCAGTGTCCATAACAGTGTTTTTTATATTCTATTTTCTTTATTCTGTGGCAGATTACGAGTCCACTGTTTCTGTCTACCACACTGGCATTTGATTTAAATTCTTTAAGTGCTTAAATTTCCCTTATTTGGATGGTAAAATATTAAATTTAAACTGCACAATTATTGTAGTTATCTCAAACAATGGCGATTAGAATAAATAACCATGATTAAGTGATAATGACAGGCCTTTCACTGACATTTTGACATGACTGATTCGTTAGAAAATGTATTAAAAAATGCAATTTTGCAATGCCATAACTGGTGAAATCACTTACATTGACTTTAGCTTGCTTTCTGTTAAACATAAAAACTTTTCCTATTACTCTGAATCATGATTAATAATGCATAGGCCATTAGATATTCAGAAAATAAAAAAATAAAAAAAGACTGGGTAAAAACACCCAGTCTAGACTGGGTCAAAACACAATCTCCACCTTGCCAAGGGTGAACAATAAGCCTCTCGAGGTCCAGCAAAGTCCATAGTCCCTGATTCCATCACCATGCGACCAGGGAGAAACTTCAGGCTGTTTGGGTTTGGAGTGTCTTGGGTCTGAATAAACATGTTTCTGACTGATAAGATGAAAGAAGCATTATGATTCATTCAACCAAACACTTCATCATGACATGCAACCTGAATATTGGTAATACTTACTAAACATAGTGGTTGTCTGCTGTGGAATCTGCCTTCTGCCCACTCTGTGAAGGGGAGGTCTGTTGAGCCCTGTCCCATGGTAACTGCACACAGGATGCCTTCGAGCACAGCAAATCATCAAATCATTGTAGATTTTTACAATGGGACATTTTCCTGATATGCCTTGCTAACATACACAATAACATATAAAGTGCTCTCGCAAAAAATATTATTGTAATATTACATTAACAATATTATTATATAATAGTTGTATTGTGTGAGAATATACACTCACCTAAAGGATTATTAGGAACACCATACTAATACTGTGTTTGACCCCCTTTCGCCTTCAGAACTGCCTTAATTCTACGTGGCATTGATTCAACAAGGTGCTGAAAGCATTCTTTTGAAATGTTGGCCTATATTGATAGGATAGCATCTTGCAGTTGATGGAGATTTGTGGGATGCACATCTAGGGCACGAAGCTCCCGTTCCACCACATCCCAAAGATGCTCTATTGGGTTGAGATCTGGTGACTGTGGGGGCCATTTTAGTACAGTGAACTCATTGTCATGTTCAAGAAACCAATTTGAAATGATTCGAGCTTTGTGACATGGTGCATTATCCTGCTGGAAGTAGCCATCAGAGGATGGGTACATGGTGGTCATAAAGGGATGGACATGGTCAGAAACAATGCTCAGGTAGGCCGTGGCATTTAAACGATGCCCAATTGGCACTAAGGGGCCTAAAATGTGCCAAGAAAACATCCCCCACACCATTACACCACCACCACCAGCCTGCACAGTGGTAACAAGGCATGATGGATCCATGTTCTCATTCTGTTTACGCCAAATTCTGACTCTACCATCTGAATGTCTCAACAGAAATCGAGACTCATCAGACCAGGCAACATTTTTCCAGTCTTCAACTGTCCAATTTTGGTGAGCTCGTGCAAATTGTAGCCTCTTTTTCCTATTTGTAGTGGAGATGAGTGGTACCCGGTGGGGTCTTCTGCTGTTGTAGCCCATCCGCCTCAAGGTTGTGCGTGTTGTGGCTTCACAAATGCTTTGCTGCATACCTCGGTTGTAACGAGTGGTTATTTCAGTCAAAGTTGCTCTTCTATCAGCTTGAATCAGTCTACCCATTCTCCTTCGACCTCTAGCATCAACAAGGCATTTTCGCCCACAGGACTGCCGCATACTGGATGTTTTTCCCTTTTCACACCATCCTTTGTAAACTCTAGAAATGGTTGTGCGTGAAAATCCCAGTAACTGAGCAGATTGTGAAATACTCAGACCGGCCCGTCTGGCACCAACAACCATGCCACGCTCAAAGTTGCTTAAATCACCTTTCTTTCCCATTCTGACATTCAGTTTGGAGTTCAGGAGATTGTCTTGACCAGGACCACACCCCTAAATGCATTGAAGCAACTGCCATGTGATTGGTTGATTAGATAATTGCATTAATGAGAAATTGAACAGGTGTTCCTAATAATCCTTTAGGTGAGTGTATTGTTGTTTAGTTTTTTTGTTAATGGTAGTAAGTTTCTGACAAATTACTACAGTTATTGTTAGTAGAACTATAGTAACTTAGCATCCACGTTTGAAGAAGATCCTAGTGTTTTTTTATGGTTTCAGCAATTACTACTATGGTAAATATATTTTGATGGTGCTTATGGTTACCATGGTCATTTTTGTAACCAGTTTAGTAACCAGCTTTTGCATTACAGAAATCTATCTAAAAAAAAAAGTAAATATATATATATACACAAGTGTATAACAGTGATGATAACAATGTGTCAACTTATTAATATTCATGATATTATTACTCCAGTAAGTACCCTGCATCTGCGTCACTCAGACCTTGTCAGTGACACTGTAATCTATTATGAAACCCTTTAAAACCCAAACGCCTCGCACGACTCTAAGCAATCTGACAGACATTACTTATAACTCCTCACTGATATAGAAACATAAAGTAGTACATTAACGACTCACGATCTCGTTAAAAGAACAGCTAAACTCCTTCCAACCCCGATGCTCCTGTAAGCGGCCATGCTCATGAGGGGCGGGCATGCGAACTATGTTCTTCTTCTTCTTCTTCTTCTTCTTCTTTATTTGCGGCAGACTAGACGCATCATTGGCGTATTGCTGCCCTCCTCAGTTCATTTAAAGAATTCATAGAATTATTAGATTATATCCTTGTATATAATCCAGTCCAGTGCAAAAAGTTGATGATAATTTTTGTTGACACATATTCCTTATTACAAAGTAATGATTTTAATGAATTACTTGAAATTCCAGCTTCCAACAGCTCTGAGTGTATGCCATTTCTTTCTGTACAATGACAAGGACAGTCCATTAATGCATGGCACACAGTTTCTACTTCTCCACATATACATCTGCCATCTGGATGTTCTCCAACCATTGCAAGCCCATAATTTAATGCACAATGCCCCAACCTAAGTCTAGTTATAACCACACTATCCCTCCTTCCTAAACCTGTATTTATTGAATGTTCCACTGTTGACTGAAAGAAAAATAATGCCTGCCTTTATTTCCCTCTTCCCATTCTTTTTGCCATAATTTCATCAATTCTTGCTGCATAACATATTTACACTCAACCTTTCCATACATTACTACCAATTCTACTTAATTTTTATTTACAGCTCTTTTTGCCATTTCGTCAGCCTCTTCATTCCCCTGAATTCCTATATGAGCTGGTGTCCAAATAAATCCTACTGTATTCCCCATTTTATTTATTCGATTCAATGTTACTAGTATTTCTACTATTAGAGCTGATCTAGCCTCACTCTTTTACCAGTACTATTTTCCTCCACCCACCCAAGGGCCCATAAAATAGCTACAAGCTCCGCAGTAATAACTGATATCTGACACTCGTTTTCCATTTTTTTACATTTATTTGTGGAATGCTTATTCCTATTGCTGCTTTTCTATTATTTAAGTTAACTGACCCATCTGTATATATCTGCATATATATGATCCATGATCATAGGGTCACCTTCAGCTTCCTTAATTTGATCTAGTATGTCAAGATCTACTCTAGGTTCTGACAGAAACCATGGTGGGACTGGTGGCCAACACACTGCTGGTCCTATCTTTAAACCTTTCACTCCCATTCCTTGTGCCCTCATACCTATAAAATGCACCATAGTCTTTCTTTTACTTCTATTCTGCCCCTCAAATTCCCAATGTTCTTCCAAAAAATTTCTAGCAGGATTTATAAAATTACTATTTTGTAACTTAGTCCAATAATAAAAAGACAGTTTATTTCTCCTCAGCTCCAATGTGGTTTCCTCCATTTCAATTAAAAGTGCATAAAGTGGTGTTGTTCTCATCGCCCCACCACGCGAACAACTTTTAATTTCTTTAAAATAGATGCTGCTGACCCATATGCCACACAACCATAATCAATATTAGATCTAATAATTTCCCTATATATCATCATTAACCTGTTAACCTGCACCCCCGCTTTTGAATAAATCCGAAGAAATGGCATACCCAGACTAAAACAGATACAGTTCACGAATCCTTTGCACTAAAAGTATAATATGGTCTCATTTGAAAGCAGACACTTGGCAGTTTATGTAAAGTCAAAATTAATTATTTTCATAATGAAAAAAATAGCTATAATAAGCTTCAAAGTTTTGTAAAATTATTAGAAATGTATTTGTATGAAATATCTTTATGAAAATAAAATTGAAGTTGGTCTTGTTGCAATCTAGAAATGCCCTGCAGCTAAAGCCACAAGTCCGTGTTATATTTGAAATCTGAAGATGACAAGTCTAAAACTGAATTTTATGAAATGTTTTTCGAGATCATGTCATGTGATTTTATTTTGAGAAGTCTCTCAAATGCTAACTGATGTTTATTGTCATCTTCTAAGCATCTATTCAGTGTATTGTCTCTATTGTTTTGAGGTGCAAATTGCCCCATTCAGTTCAGTCTCCCCAGCACACATTCACACCTCTCCGGCCTGGTTATGGCTCTAATTATTATTATTTTGTCTTCATTGTAATTACTGACGACTCTCTATTCAAACTGTTCTATTCAAACCTCATTTCTTTGATCAAACTTCCCACTTCACCTTCTAAACTGTATCAAATGCCCTTCTTGACAACAGAAACATTTCAGTGAGTTTTACTATTCAAAATGATTCATAAAATTAATGTATTTGTTCAGGTGGCAGGTGCATTTTAGGGCAAGCTAGCATGTTAGCTTAGCACACCATCAACGCACAACAATTTATGAGATTAAAACCATGTTTTTACTCCAAAATTACTTTAAATCACAAGTCGAGTGTTTTAAATAACATTCTGTGATCTCATGTGGCTTCGGGTCACAAATCTGACAGAAAATGTATAATTTTACAGTATTCTGTACAATGATAAAAGCTATGTCGAATAGCATTGCATTATAAATATAATATATTATGAAAACAACCAACACGAAGAACACAGATAAACCATAAATCGTCGCGATTGTGTGTTTGGTGTCTTCAAACTTGTCTATCTGCATGTTATAGCGATCTCTGGAAGCTTTGTTTATGTCAGGGAGTTCCTGGAACGTCACATGGTATTCCTCTTCTTCATGCGGGCCATATATGGACTACATGTGCAGAGAGCGCCCTCCGGCTGTCTGTATGAACTGAAAACACAACACATCAGAGTATCCAGCGCTCATAATGATAACATCTGCGCATTTTGGGTAAAGATTGAACAAACAATACTTATCTGTATAGAAATTTGACACAGACATATGAGAATCTATCAATATTTCTCCACATCTGTACACTTTTGAACTAAAAGCCCTGAGGGATGAGCATTTTTCTGAATGGGAGCAGCTGACGCTCATATTTCAATCAAAAGGTAACTCCTCACACATATGAAGAAATTTCGGTCACTATAAGATTTTGAGAATAAAACAGAGGTAAAAAAATGTAAATTTGAGTCTTAGATCTTTTTAATGATGTATGGTTTGGCAAGGTAATTTCTTGCATCTGACAGTAATTCTGAGCTAATTTAAAAGCTTCAGTGCGACCACGTCCTCGCGCAGGTTAAGAGGTTTTAATGTATTTGCTCCCCAATCAATTCCAACTAAACACCTTATAGTATTAATGACTTCATCACACTTTTTAACTTTTTTATCTACATGTACCGTCCATGTCATTTTCTCCTCAAACCATACTCCTAAAAAATGAATGTTTTAACTCTTTCTATATGTCTATTATAAATCATTAGCCCCTGTTCTAAAAGTTCTTTTCTAAAACCAAATACCACATACTTTGATTTTGGGACTGATATTCTAAATCCCCATACTTCTGCCCATGCCTCTACTTTATTTATAGCCTGTTGAACTTGTTCAAACAACGCCATACCGCAATCCCTTCCCAGCTTACTAAAAATAAAATGTATCATTACATTAAATAACACTGGACTAATGACACTTCCCTGAGAGGTTCCATTTACCACCTTTTCCTCACAAGACAGAAATCTTTCCACTTTAACTTGAATTGTACGGTCCTTCAAAAAATTATTTATCCAGGTTAGCATCCTACCTCTTATCCCCGTATCATACAACCCTCTTTCTGCCTTCTCAATATCTAAAACACACCAATAACGGATTCTTTATTTGCTATAAGCTCTTTTAATATTTAAATCTAATACTAGCACTATTGTGGTCCATTGTGGACCTTCCCATTCTAAAACCACTTTGATAGGGAACAAAGTATTCCTGCTTCTCATGCATATACACTAATCTGTCTGTAACCATTCGTTCTATTGTTTTACATAAAACGACTGTCAGAGCAATTGGACGATAAGAGCTAGGTTAATTCACTTTTTTCCCCAGTTTTAAAATTGGAACAATTATTGCATGTTTCCATTCTTTTAGTAACATGCCACTTTCCCAAACTATATTAATTCATTTTAAAATTTCCTCTAACACTATATCATCTAAATGACGAAGCATCTAAAACCCTATTTCATTTCTAACTGGTGCTGTATCTTTCCCTTTTATAATGACTCTTTTTAGTTCTACTAATGAGAAATATGTATTCACTGCTCTTAAATTGTCTTTATTATGTTCTAATTTATATTTCTCATTTTTCAATTCCTTCTCTCTCTCCATTTTAGTCAAGTCAAGTCAAGTCACCTTTATTTATATAGTGCTTTTTACAATGCCGATTGTTTCAAAGCAGCTTCACAGTGTTAACAGGAAAATAATGCAAAAGATTTTGAATCGGCTGTACAGCCACTCTGGAGAAAACAGTGATGTCATCCAGCTCAGTTCAATTATCATATAGTGTCAATGTGGGCAGATCAGTAATATAATTGAAATTTTACATTTTTCGAACTATGTATCTCCTTAAATGTTTTAACTAGTAAATCTGCTTTGTCCTTATTATTAACTGCTTCCTGCTCTTCAACTTGTAAGACTGGAATTTTAGTTGTTTTATACTCCCCTGACATTCTATGTACCAAAGCCCATAACTTTCTAACGTCTGTTTGTGGCTCTAAATTACTACAAAAAATCTATTGCACTTTTCCATTGGGTTTCCTCAATCGCCGATATGCTTTATTTCGGTCTAGTACAGCTTTTGTACATGCCTTATTCCACCATGGAACACTCTTTTGGACATTCAATTCTCGGAATAAACTTATCTGCAGCCTGAATTAATTTATTACAAAATGAATTATTCCACCGATCTACACTCACCTAAAGGATTATTAGGAACACCATACTAATACTGTGTTTGACCCCCTTTCGCCTTCAGAACTGCCTTAATTCTACGTGGCATTGATTCAACAAGGTGCTGAAAGCATTCTTTAGAAATGTTGGCCCATATTGATAGGATAGCATCTTGCAGTTGATGGAGATTTGTGGGATGCACATCCAGGGCACGAAGCTCCCGTTCCACCACATCCCAAAGATGCTCTATTGGGTTGAGATCTGGTGACTGTGGGGGCCATTTTAGTACAGTGAACTCATTGTCATGTTCAAGAAACCAATTTGAAATGATTCGAGCTTTGTGACATGGTGCATTATCCTGCTGGAAGTAGCCATCAGAGGATGGGTATGTGGTGGTCATAAAGGGATGGACATGGTCAGAAACAATGCTCAGGTAGGCCGTGGCATTTAAACGATGCCCAATTGGCACTAAGGGGCCTAAAGTGTGCCAAGAAAACATCCCCCACACCATTACACCACCACCACCAGCCTGCACAGTGGTAACAAGGCATGATGGATCCATGTTCTCATTCTGTTTACGCCAAATTCTGACTCTACCATCTGAATGTCTCAACAGAAATCGAGACTCATCAGACCAGGCAACATTTTTCCAGTCTTCAACTGTCCAATTTTGGTGAGCTCGTGCAAATTGTAGCCTCTTTTTCCTATTTGTAGTGGAGATGAGTGGTACCCGGTGGGGTCTTCTGCTGTTGTAGCCCATCCGCCTCAAGGTTGTGCGTGTTGTGGCTTCACAAATGCTTTGCTGCATACCTCGGTTGTAACGAGTGGTTATTTCAGTCAAAGTTGCTCTTCTATCAGCTTGAATCAGTCGGCCCATTCTCCTCTGACCTCTAGCATCAACAAGGCATTTTCGCCCACAGGACTGCCGCATACTGGATGTTTTTCCCTTTTCACACCATTCCTTGTAAACTCTAGAAATGGTTGTGAGTGAAAATCCCAGTAACTGAGCAGATTGTGAAATACTCAGACCGGCCCGTCTGGCACCAACAACCATGCCACGCTCAAAATGGCTTAAATCACCTTTCTTTCCCATTCTGACATTCAGTTTGGAGTTCAGGAGATTGTCTTGACCAGGACCACACCCCTAAATGCATTGAAGCAACTGCCATGTGATTGGTTGATTAGATAATTGCATTAATGAGAAATTGAACAGGTGTTTCTAATAATCCTTTAGGTGAGTGTACATCACTTTTCATTACTTTAATAACTTCTTCCTGAGTTCTTTCTTTAAATTCATCCCACCTTCACTCAAAAAAAATATTTTATGATGCTGTTCACTTTATTTAAGCAATTCATCTTGATTTAACACCATTATATCAGGTTTCTGGTTCAAATGTAATTGCTTCAGGTTATACTGACTTAAAACCGTTACTCTTTGACATAACTTGATGTTTTTATTTTGAAATAACATGTTTCAATCAAGTAACCCAATCAAACAGGACTTTCACTTCCCATCATGCTTTGCAAACGTTCTGAATTCAGAGAGTAAATGTTTAAATAAAGTGCTATTTTATGCATTTTTAACAAGATGAGAAAATGGAGAGACTTTTTAATGTTTAATGTTCTGTTATGTTGGTATTTAAAAGTTTGTGTTATGTTAGTGTTACCATTGTGGTGAAGTGTAGAGCATGTGCTTGGGGTGAGGACCTGCTAATAACAATTACAGTTGTTTTAATAATAAAAAACAACTACTTTGGGCACGTCATGGATGTAACAAAACCATCTTCTGGATAGCCAATAAGATTTTGTAAAGGGTTTTCTTGTTAGATATCATTTGTAAATTTGTAATTAAACTGGATTACTTGTTTTGGTTTTTGTTTGATATTAATTTTAGAATAATTGAACTTAATAGTTTTGGGCAAAATTAAGAATGTTAACCTGATTCAACTAAATGGCATTGAATTAACCTGTTGACATAAAAAGTAAAACGTATCATTGCATCACGTATAAATCCAACGTATCATTGGTCTGTAGTCCTGTAGTTCTTAAACAAGTTTTCTACCTATTCTGGTTCAAATTGGAACATGATCACTTCCAATAGTATACCGATCCATTATATCCCATTCTCCCCTCAGGGCTAGCTCGGGAGAAGTAAAAGTTAAATCTATACACGAGTTAGCTCCTTGATTAATTTGAAACCTAGTTGGTCTACCATCATTAAGTACTAACAATCCATGTTTGTCTATAAAATCTTCGAGGACTATTATATTATCACTTCCAGCTTCTCTTCCTCTAGTTTCAGTCCCGGATTGTAAAAATTAACCACAGAGATCTTCCCTTACTGACCATACTTCAACTACCACACATTCAAGATCTGTATTTATCTATACTCTTCTATACTGTACCCCATTTTTAATAAAAATGGCACATCCACCCCCAACTCTATTTATTCTATCTTCTCTTAAACTTTCATACCCTGGGATTACGAAATCGAAGCATTCCACTGCAGTACATAAAACATATAGTATATATAAATATATATACACTTATTCCATTTCATCCTCTGTTAATTCATATTCATTTTACTTTTTTTTTTTACATTTTATGCATTTGGCAGACGCTTTTATCCAAAGTGACTTACATTGCATTCAAGGTACACATTAACATTTTGTCAGTTCTTGCTTTCCCTGGGAATCAAACCCATGACCTTGGCGTTGCTTGCGCCACGCTCTATTGTTTGAGCTACAGGAAACCTCATTCCTCATAAGACTTATCTTTCCCCTGATTGATAAGTACTTGCTGGCTTTCTGTTAATCCTTCATGCATATACTTATACATCATTTCTGGATGGATATCCTTGATCCCAAGGAATTTATCTGCTACCGCAATTACCTCCCTTGCAACATCAGACTTACTTGCTTCAGAAAAGAAAGCCAGGAATTCCTTCTTTTTAATCAACATGGAATCATCTGGAATTTTCTCACAGACTGTTGCTGCTTCACACATAGTTACATGACTACTTTCATTTGTTCTCTCAATTCTTCTCACTGCTTCTGTGTATGACACCTTGTTTTCATCTCTTACCCTCTGCACTAATTCAGCATTAGCATGACTGGGGCATCCTCTAAATGCAGCTACATGATTTCCTCCACAATTACAGCATTTAATCTGATTTTTACATTCTTTAATATCATGATCTTCACTGCATTTCCCACATCTGCATTTACCCTTACATGCCGCTGCTACATACCCAAATCTCTGGCAGTTGTAACATCTTAATGGTGGTCTTTCATACCATAGATATACATCTATGTTTCATACATCCTAACTCTGAAACTCAAGTAGCCTAGCATAACTTCCTCTGGTAACACTTCTTCCCTAAAGATCAGCATTACTGTAGAGCTTTCTCGCCCTTCTTCTCTGTTTTTTCCCCATCCGTACAGCTTTAATCACTTTCCCTCCTTTTATGGTTGGTTTTTAACTCTTCCTCTGATATTTCAAAGGACACATTGTAGAGAAGTCCTTTTGTCTCATTACCTCCAGGGATAAAACCTTCCACATTATTTCCACTCAAGTTCTTCACTTTACACGCTTTGTTTTGTTGTGCTGACGTTTTACATATTATCATTAGCATTCCATTCGCTAAAGTTTTAGCATAACGGACATCTCCAATTTCTCGTTTTATATAATTTGATATATTTAATGGGCTAACCGATCCGAAACCCCGACTTCCATCTCTCAATTTAAAGATCACCTTAAACTCTTCTTCTCCTTGATAATTTCCATTCTTCCTACTTTTAACTTGCCTGTCTATATCACTATCCGCTGAATTTCCAACATCCTGGGTGATTTTCCTATCTCTTATCCCCTTATTGCTTTTCACCTTCTCCCATTCCCCCCAAAAAAGGACATTTAAAAAAGGACAAAAAAGAAGAGAAAAATTACCCTGAATTGTAGTGAAAATGGACATTTAATGTCATACACTACAGTTGAACTGAAACACAATTCAAATGCAAACTAAAGGACATATTTTCAATTGTTCAATGTACAAGTGGGAAACAGTCAGTATAAAGAAATAACATTTTTATTGATTTGCACAAGATGTGAGATTTTCATCATTGTATGTCTGACAGAATGTGTATATATATATATATGAACCCCTTGCAGAATCTGTGAAAATGTGATTAATTTAAACAAAATAAGAGAGATCATACAAAATGCATGTTATTTTTTATTTAGTACTGTCCTGAATAAGATTTTATATAAAAATGTTTACATATAGTCCACAAGACAAAAAAAATAGCTGAATTTATAAAAATGACCCTGTTCAAAAGTTTATGAACCATTGATTCTTAATACTGTCTTACCTGGATTATCCACAGATGTTTTTTGTTTTTTTCTTTTGTGATGGTTGTTCTTGAGTCCCTTGTTTGTTCTGATCATTTAAACTGGCTAATGTTCTTCAGAAAAATCCTCCAGGTCCTGCAAGTTCTTCAGTTTTCCAGCATCTTTTGCATATTTAAACCCTCTCCAGCAGTGACTGTATGATCTTTTCACACTGGGGATGATTAAGGGACTCAAACACAACTATTAAAAAAGGTTCAAACATTCACTGATGCTCCAGAAGGAAACAAGATGCATTAAGAGCCGGGGGTGAAAACTTTTTTAATTTGAAGATCAAGGTAAATTGTACTTCCGGAAAACATGCAAGTATCTTCTGTTGCTTCCGAGGGGCAGAACTATATATATATATATATATATATATATATATATATATATATATATATATATATATATATATATATATATATATATATATATATACACAAAATAAGAAAACTTTCGACATCTTCATCCTGTACAAAAGTTTAATATTTATTAAACAATGATTATTAATATGTTTTATATAATTAATTAATTATTACCCATAATATTAAAGCAGTACAGTCTGATAAGGAGTGTAACTGTGAAAGAAGCACTTTTCCTCAGACAAGCATGACTTGACCGATAGATTATCCTGAGCGGGTGTCAGGAGTGTTTGGGAGCTGCTCCTGCTCCTGCTGTGACCCGGATGTAGCGGCGCTCTGCCTCCACTCGTCTGATCCTCTTATCAGCGTCAAGGCGGCCGAGATGGATGTTGTCAACCAGGTAAGGCATTCAATCACAGCTATTCACCTAATAAACAATGCACTGCAAAGTCCTCAAACTTATTCGCGTACAGGCCTAAAGGCAAGCAGGGAACTGTTATCTGACTGACTAACATTGATTTTTATAAGGACTTATTAGGGTAAGAAAATACCTAGAGACGACGTCTCGTTGACTTAAAGGGAATCCCTTTTGGATGTCACACAAATAAAACACTACAGAAAACCTTTAATTCAAGACAATTCGCGTAAAACCGATAAATAACAATAGGATGCAAGCAGTGCGTTGCGACGGTGGTATTTTATACTATATGGGATATACGTTATATTATTTAGTATGAATGACTGAACTAATGCGCAACTATACAAATGGAAAGCTATACGATTCAAGCTGATCAAATAGCTTAAAGTCTTTATTTGCAGGTTGCATCCGAGTGATGAGTAATAAAAGTACGAAATGTATCTATTTGTATTTACATTGATGTCCAATTCGCGAACCAATCGTTTTTGAACTGGTTCTTTTTAGTGATTCGAACGAACCGATTCATATAACGTTCGTAAGTCATTCGACTGGGAGACCGTTGGGAGTAAAACTGTGAGTGGGTGACATGCTTTTACAGTCTATGGTTAGAACCATATACAATCTATATAACCCAAACTAGAATGCTGCTTTTGACGATTCGATGAACTAGCTTATTAAATAAAACCGTCTGAGAGAACCGATTCGCTAAAATGAATCAAACTTCAGAATACTATTTAGACGGTCTGTCACTTATTACATTATAACAGAACAGGGATATTACAATAGCGGGTATATGGTTTGCATGGGCACTGAAGAGTAAAGTGAGAAATGATTGTGCGACGCTCGCCTGCATTGTGCCGCATTCACTCGCGTGCTCTCTGGCCCTATGCCCGCTGCGCGAGTCGAATATATCGGCCTGTAGCCTGCAAGTGCTCGCTAGTTGCACTTTCATAAAGGAAACGTTGAGATAAGCAGCTTTGACTAATTCTAATGCTCGCAAAGTCTCCCTCTCCTCTCACGTGCGCTCTGGACGCTGCTGCGGGCAGCTCTGTCGTCATCACTGACGCAAGCAGGGACAGTAGTGTATTCAGAGAAAGGAGACAAATGCAACATACCTGCTGTATCCACCAAAATACGCGTCTGTGCTGTAAAAGCAATAAGCTGAACATGCTCTCTATTCTACAGACAGACAGACCTACTTTAGGTACAAAGATAGCTCTCTTGAGAAAAAGCAGTGTGCAGAATTTTGTTGAATGTGCACTTGTAGTAGTGTACTTCAAATCGTATTTTAAGTATGCATACAATCTAAAAACTTTATGATGTGCTCAATTTTTTTGTTGAAACATTTAAAAATATGAAGTACATTTTAAAGCTGTGAAATGAAAGAAATATACTTTATGAATTAAGTAAAAAAAAAACACACAAACCACATTTGATACGACAACAAATCAAATTGAGTAGTAGACCCAACAAGTTAACTCAAATATTTAAGTAAGCCAATATAAAAAACTATATTTATGAGTAATGTGAACGTATTTAAAGGGATAGTTCTACCAAAAAAAAAAATTCTGTCATTAATTCCTCACCCTTATGTCGTTCAAGACCCTCAGAATACAAATTTAAGATATTATTAGTTTCAAGGCCCAGAAAGGTAGTAAAAACATTGTTAAAATCGTCCATGTGACAACAGTGGTTCAACTTTAATTTTATAAAGCGACTAGAATACTTTTTGTGCGCAAAAAACAAACAAAAATAACGACTTTATTCTAGAGTGTCCTTCTAGCCTGTGTTAGTCTCCTACGCAGCTTCCGTTGTAAGCAGTGCAGCGCTCTCGAGATCTACGGCAGCCGATGCGGTTCACGTGAGCACCACGACGCATGCGTGTGATAATGACGCGGGATCTGCACTGTTTTTACAACGTAAACTGCGTAGGAGACTGGCACAGCTAAAACGAAACTGTTGAATAAAGTCGTTATTTTTGTGTTTTTTGCGCACAAAAAGTATTCTAGTCGCTTTATAAAATTAAGGTTGAACCACTGGAGTCAAATGGACAGTTGCTGTCTATGGATGGTTCAGAAACCTCTCGGATTTCATCAAAAATATCTTCATTTGTTTTCCGAAAATTAACGAAGTTCTTACAGGTTTGAAGCGACATGAGGGTGAGTAATTAATGACAGAATTTTTATTTTTGCGTGAACTATCCCTTAAATTTGTGTTCACTAATTTAATACTTTTACTATAAAGCAGCGAAACCATCTCAAAACGATGTAGTATACATGCCAGACCAGTATGTGGCACTGTAATTCTGCCACAGAAATACACTAAAAACGGAGAAGAAGTGTTGTGGCTAGAAGGGGTAAAGCAATGGCAGGAAGTGAGGCAAAATCTCACGATAAAATAACAATAAATAAATTTGCTACTTACCAGATTGTGTTTTATTAACACCTACACCTACCCCAACCCTAAACCTACCCTTACAATAATGCAAATACAGTAATTCAATGACGCAATATTGATGTGCGCATGCCCAGTGCCCGTAGCTGTATCCCTTCTAGTCTTTACCACGCGGCACGTGGTGTGATGACATCACCGTTTCACAAAATATACAGATTGGCTGTACAAATGAAAACACAAGGGTGTTGTTTGCAGATTTATCCACTCTGGGACCCGGTTTAAAAAAAATATCGGTTTCAGGCTCCTAAAACGCTAGATCCGTGTGGACGAAACACTGATACGATACAACATTTTTACGTATACAGCTAAACTTTAAATAATATAGGAACAAAAACACAGGGTGAAAAAACCAACATAACCCTAACAAACTGATTGCATTTAATGTAGTTTTAAACTATCATACATTTTCATTAAATTGCATTTAACATGCAGTTAAAGGTCTGAAAAAATTGCACTAAAGTATATTATCATAATAAGTACTCTTAAAAGTATGCTAAGTTGTACTTCTTTTTCACAGATAGATATACCAGGTTTGTTTCAGTACTTTTTGTTGTTGAATGACATTATCTGTTTATTTGTTTTTTAGTTGGTTGCCACTGGGCAGTTCACGATCATCAAGCAGCCATTAGGATTCATTAAAATCTTACAATGGGTGAGTAACTACAGTTCTTGCAAGCTGTTATTCTTATCTTGCTATTTTTAATACATAACGTCCTTTCTTTTCTCTTTCCTTCATATTATTTCCTTCTAAAAACTGTAATCTCTTTAGATATTTGGGGTTGCACCTTTTAAAACTGTAATTTTACCAAAAGCACTGGTATTTCCTACAGGCAAATGTAGTTTAGTTTCTCTTAATTATAGCTGGCAGTAAACACACCACACACACACATGGTGTTGTGCACAGCTTGTGTGGGTGGCTGTGAACAGTCACTGCTGTTGCTTATCTAATGAGAGGAACCTGACGGTAGTTTACAAGTGATAGTATATCAAGACTATCGTTTATGAACCTTTAGAGTTCAAGTGCCCCAGTATCTTTAGAACATGTGTTTGCAAATATGTGTTTTTGTGTGCATGTTTAAAGTTGTTTAAAGATTTGTAGGAACTGTAGGTGTAAGCAGGGCTTGACATTAAAACCCGCCAAATGTGGATGTATTTCAGCAGTGGCGTGTAACGCAGTCACCTCTATAGCCACTTTGGCGGGTTGAATTCTATGTATAATTTATACATTTTTAAATTGTAGTCTTTTAAAAAGGCATTTGAAATAATAAACTAAGTGCAATGTTGTACTGAAATATCTGAAACACTTCCAATACTCATTTTCTGCAGAATAGATACACAATACCAGCGTCTCTTTCTCTCTCTCTCATCTCTCCGACAGCGAGTGACACACAAACCCGCCTCCCCTCACTCACTCGCTTCATTTGCTCCGGATGATTATTGTTGGTGTTACCGGGCTTGAATTTCGGCATGGGATTACGCGTATTGTGTATAATTTTACTAATTTCCACAGATTTTGTGCTCACACCCAAAGTGTGCGCACATTAGGGCTGGGTATTGACACAAATTTCACAATTTGATTCGATTTTCCTTCACACCTTTCGATTCGATTCAATATTGATTATTGTGGATATATATCAGATACAATACATGGCAAATTTTCTTGAGGAAAAAAATTCTTAACTAATGCTGTAAACTATACATAGTAGTCAGTTGGTACATTACTAATGTTGAATGTTAACATTAACTGATTTAAATACAAACATAAATTACACTCGACGTTTTTCTAGCTGACTAATGAGTTTATGGACACTAACTGGTTTTTCTGAGGTAAATGTGACATTATGTGACATATTGTTCACAAGCTGTTTTTTTTACGTCTTTCCGCGGTTGAAAGATTTATTGAGCGATTACATGTGACGTGATAAAGATTTCAGTGTGTTGTACTAATCTTTTAACATGCCTTGACGTTCATTAAGGTTTATTTTGTGCTGTAACTGGTATTAAAGCGGAGGAGATGATCAGTTCATGATCAGTTCATTCTCTTGAGCTGACCTGCGCTGCTGTGATCTGTCACACCACATTAAACAGTGCACAATAAAACGGTATTTATTTTTTAAAATTTCGTAATAAAATGGATGTAATTTGAAATCTGAGACTTGTATCTTATCAAAAGTAACAAAGCACAAAGATTATTGTGATTTATTGGATGGGAGGGACTCTACAAAGTTATGTTCATTCATCAACTAAAAACAGGATAGACTAATCGATTCTTGGGATTTAAGAATCAATATCGGTTCATAAAAATGAGAATTCGTTAAAATCGAGAAATCGTTTTTTTTTTTTTACCCAGCCCTAGCACACATAAAGGCGCCTCTCAGTACTAAATTGAGTTCTTTTTCGCTGCTTATTGCGCTTAAACAGTCAAATACACACAAAATAATGTCTAAATGCCGGTCTTGGCGAGTATTCACGTAAACACAGTGAGTTCTGTTTTAGGTGAATGCAAACAGTTGAGAAAGAAAATGCATATGTAACAGTGTAATGGATCTTTGTGTCAGGTCTTAAAGTGACAGCAGCCTAATAAACCTGCTGCCAAATTATGGGATAATATTAAAAATATCTATATGGCAGTTTCTCACTATGGTATCGACATCAAAATTGTGGCTAGTAACTTTGGAAAACCAGTAGCCACAGTGGCTGGGGAGCAAAAAAGTTAATGTCAAGCCCTGGGTGGAAGCCCTGGGTGGAAGCCCTGGGTATTGAGGTATTATTTTTTTAAGATTTAATTATTTTAAAATCTTAGGTTTTACTGAGGAAACATTTTTATTATAATATATTGTATGATATAAAATTGTGTTGTAAGTTATTTTGCTTCAGTGCAACAGTAAATTTCTTCTGAAATGTTTCCTTTTAGGAAATCAAAAAGTGTTCTTGACACTTCATAAAATTAAGGTTGAACCACTGTAGTCACATAGACTATTTTAACGATGTCTTTACTACCTTTCTGGACCTTGAAAGTGGTAATTAAATTGCTGTCTATGGAGGGTCAGAGAGCTCAGATTTCATCAAAAATATCTTCATTTGTGTTTCGAAGATGAATGAAGGTCTTACGGGTTTGGAACGACATGAGGGTGAGGAATTAATGAGAGAATTTTTATTTTTGGATGAACTAACCCTTTAACATAAACTATACCGGGCAATTAAATGAAGGGAACTGAAGGGCTTAAAAACAATGGAGATTAATCAAGGTAAAACAGAACAGGTCAACTAATTAACAACCAGGGAAACTAATGATAACTGGAAACTCAGGGTATGTTTACATGACACCTTCAACTGAAAACAAAACTTTTTATGTGTTTTGGCCGTTCATTTACACGACAGCAGTGTTTTGGGGGCCTAAAAACGCAAGCTTTTGAAAACGGTGCCTTTGCCATCTCCATGTAAACAACAAAAATGTGAATTTATGAAAACAGGATGTCAAGCGCATTGCAGTACATGTTCACACATGCGTATTATGTGTTCACGGGGTGTTTCTTGACATAGTGACATGGCTAACTACTGCCCTGGCATGTATAATACAGCCCTTTTTAATTATTTTCGCAATTCTGTGTGAACGGGGATCGTTTTGACACCGTTTTTGTCTGTTTTTAGGACGTTGTCGTGTAAACACACCCTCAGGCAAAACACAGGATACACAGAGAAAACAAAAACAAAACAGCATACACATGACACCATTACTTGAGTTATGTTATGAGTTATGA
The DNA here is from genome assembly GCA_039654625.1 of Rhinogobio ventralis. NCBI lineage: Eukaryota > Metazoa > Chordata > Actinopteri > Cypriniformes > Gobionidae > Rhinogobio > Rhinogobio ventralis. The sequence goes on from CM077211.1 coordinate 6,373,775, forward strand.
TTTCATAACTTTTAAATGATATTATTATTACATAATAATAATCTGACTTTCTGCATTTAACTTTTTATTTTTGTAGTGTAAATAAACTATGAACTCTATAAACTAGAGCCAATAAATGCGCACACTGCTTTAGGGCATTTTCATGCCTATAAATTCATGTTATTTTTTTATCCCATTATCACAAATATACCTATTGTCGTCAGTGTATTTTTGATTGCCCATATTGTCCTATTGCCCATTCCTTATTACTTTCTTTCACCATTCTTCATTCATTTATTCCTTTATAGTTGAAAATCCTTAAGGAATGCCTACCCATCCTAAATGGCAATTTTCTTACAGCAATTACAGCAGCACAAAACGAACGCCTAGATGGGAACACGCAATTCCCAGCAGGATAAAATGCAGCTGTTTCAAACAGAATCGAAAGAAAATCTGTGGGGATTTTAAAACTCTTAAAGCTCCCTCTGGGATTTCATTTAACAGATCTGCAAGATTTTATTCCAATACAAGCCAAGTAGCTTTCTGGTAAAGATTACACAATATCCAGTAGGATTCTAGGAATCTTAAATTCCTATCGGATGTTTTAATTATTTTCAACATCCGTCAAGCTAAGAGTAGCCCTGACCTTTATTAAAGCAAACGCAAAATAATCAATCTTAATAATAAATAATAATAATAATAATTTGTTACATTTATTATAGTGCTTTTCTAGGCACTCAAAGCGCTTTACATGGAAGGGGGAAATCTCCTCAACCACCACCAATGTGCAGCATCCACCTGGATGATGCGACGGCAGCCATACTGCGCCAGAACGCCCACCACACACCAGCTGATTGGTGGAGAGGAGACCGAGTGATGAAGCCAATCGTATATATATCGTATATATGGGGATGATTAGGAGGCCATGATGGACAGGAGCCAATGGGCAGATTTAGCCACAATGCCGGGGTTACACCCCTACTCTTTATCGAAGGACATCCTGGGATTTTTAATGACCACAGAGAGTCAGGACCTCGGTTTAACGTCTCATCCGAAGGACGGTGCTTGTTACAGTATAGTGTCCCCATCACTATACTGTTACTTTCTGTTGTAATTTTGTCTCCATCTTTCTTATTATCTGTCTCACGAATATAATCACTCAGTGCAAGTAATAACATATTTCATTCCCTGAGACACTCAGACAGCCCAGAATAATGAAGTGTTGTGTTTATTTTATTGGGTGCTTGTCCCATAATACATCAGTAACTATGTGTGTAGAAGTTGAATAGAAGTGCATTTGAGTACATTCATGCACATGCTTTTTTTCTGTCTGGGCTGTATGACTGTATTTAAATCCTAGTGAGCTGTCTAGAAAGTTTAGGAACATTTATGCTACATTGTAATAAAAAATGCACAGGGCAAGAAACATACGATTCATTCTCTACTAAAAAATATTGTTAAATAAGTAATTAAAAAATGTACTTATTTAATTACCAACCAAGTGACCAAACTTCAGCTTTGAAATGTGGTTGAAAAAATGTTCAAACATCATTTAATGAGAAATGGTTCAGGTAAAAAACTAAGGAATCAACATTGAATCAAAACATTTATAAATAATTCCCTGATGTTGAAAGTAAAATGTTGAAACAACGTTGCTATATCAATGTTGGTTCGATTTGCAAAATTGAAAAAAATCTTCATCCATGTTGCTGATAAATTTTGTGTATTTAAATGGATAGTTCACCTAAGAATTCTATCATTATTTACTCTGCCTTGGTCATTCCAAACTTTTTTGCGGAACACAGAAGCCGATATTTACAAACTGTCTCTGTTTTTTTTGTGGTCCATACAGTGAAGGTCAATGGGGACCAATATTGTGTTCTTTAATGCTTATCAGAGTGTCACGCCATTAGCTTAGCAACATGCTAATACCAAACTCTACTAAAATAAATTGTGCACAGTGGGCTATTTGTGGCACGCAGAGATTCTGGCTTTGTAATGTCACTTATTCAGTGGTGGTTAGGAGGCAGCTACCAACGTAGGCAGTGAGGCAGCTCACTTTGTTTTGCAACCAAGCTTATTTGTGTGTGTGTGTGTGTGTGTGTGTGTGTGTGTAGAGTGACGTGTAGTAGATCAGCACAGTGTAGTGACAGATGGTGAAGCACCTCAGTAAGATTAATAGCCAGATTTTCTATTCAATCGGATCTTCCTGCAGTGAAGAAGGGAGGGTGTGGTAAAAATACTCTGACCAACTAATCTCTCTGTGTGTGTGTGTGTGTGTGTGTGTGTGTGTGTGTGTGTGTGTGTGTGTGTGTGTGTGTGTTTGTGCTAGGTGTTATTGTGTTAATTATTGTGCCTCATGTTTGTCACCTCATCTCATTTGCTAAGTATCCATGATAACAGGTCTTCTGGATACAGTAGCTGCATTTCTTTGCACTGTGTACGCTTGTGTCAGCAGTGCAATCTGATTGGGTTAGCAGATATTTTATATTTTAAATGGTGTGATACAACAGATGGTCAATTAACATAGAAACATTAACCATTCTCATTTCTGTATTTTCTCTTTATTTTATATGAAATTCCCTTCTTTTTCTTGACATTTTTAAATTACTGTTTTAAATTACATATTTTTGTATTTATTTAAATTATTACTTTCATGTGATGGTAAACCATTATTCAAAAATTGGGTTCAGTAAGAAATGAACACTTTTATGCAGCAAGGATGCATTAAATTGATCAAAAGTGACAATAAAGACATTTATAATGTTACAAAAGATTTCTATTTCAAACAAATGCTGTTCTCTTGAACTTTCTATTCATCAAATACTCAAATATTAAGCAACACAAATGTTTTCAACATTGATAATAATAAGAAATGTTTCTTGAGCAGCAAATCAGCATATTAGAATGATTTCTGAAGGATCATGTGACACATATATTCAAACAGAAAACAGTTCTTTTAATTTGTAGTAATATTTAACAATATGTTAAGAATACAAAACTGTAATCTTTATCAAATAATCATTGGTGAGACTTTCTTTCCATCCTAAACATTTTAATGGGCAGTGTTAGTGTAATATAACAGTGTTAGTGTATTTAGTGTAGTTTACATATTTGCATATTACTATGATGTCTTGTTTAAACAAATAAATGCAGCAATAAAAAACTTTTTCAGCAACATAAAAAATCGTAATTTTTTCAAATGTTTGACTGGGGGTGTATATGTAATGATTATGCTCTGTATGCCCTGTTTTAGTTTCATTTTCACTCTGTTTGCTCTGTTCCCATTTTCTTTATGTCCCTAGTTATTTTTCCTGGCACACACACACCTGTTTCTGTTCTGCTCATTATCTCCCTGCTTTATGTACCTTTAATTTCCTCAGTGTCTTTCCTCAGTATTATTTATATTATATATTTATGTGTAGCTGTGATTCCGATATTCCTGCATGTTCTCCTTGCTTATTAAAAGACTTGTTATCTTTGATTTGTGCGTGTTCATCTACACGTGACAGAATACCAGGCTGAAACAAATAGATTTTTTTTCAGTGTTTTCTTTTCTTCCCCTTTTTTGTGTGAAATGGACCTGCCCGCTGTCTAGTTACTCTGCTTGGTGCAGGGGGACCGTTCACTGGAGGACCATACCCCTGGCTTTATCGATCTGGCGTGCCTGACTCGCTATCTGGACTGCTCGCTCTGTGTCTTTTTCTACACCAGCCTTAGCGAGCAGCTCAAGGCACACCTTCCAGTGGATTGCCCAAGGGAAGATTTGGCCATATTTGTGGAGTGGGTGCTGGTGAGCAACAGATCAGTGTTCACTATTGGCCTTGCAGAGGACATCAGTCCCATTCCGTACCCAGAGCCCAGCCAGCCATCACCCTGCTGCATGGAGAGGATGCCTGAGCCCACCACAGATGGAGAGCTTGAGTATGCCACGATGCATGATTTAGCGCCAGTGGAGAGAAGGACTGAGCCAACCATCGCCCCAGAGCCCAAGCCCCACTGTGAGTCTGATCAGGTGCATGAGCCAGCAACACTGTGTGATGCCGTGGGAGTGCTCATGGAATTCAAGGGAATGGAGAAAGACCCCTCCCACACTCCCACCACTGAGGGTGAGCTGCAGCTGGCTTCTGCAAACTGTTTATATGGTGACTTAGAAGAAGATATTTTCCTTAATCTCCTGTCCCTGCTGGTCCTGTCCAGCTCTAAGTCTCCTGTGTTTCCGTTGGTTCTGCCCAGCTCAGAGTCTCCTGTGCCTGTAGAGTTCCCACCCAGCCTCCCTCTCCCGCCTCCTCTTCAAAAGTCAGCCAGTCCGTCAGCTCCCCCTCTACTGATTCCCTTTAGCACCTCACCTTTTCCTATGATGCCACTCTATTGTGTGGATTTGCCTCGGGTCTTCAGGTCTCCAGCTTCGCCCAGGCGAATCCCATGGCTCTAACTCTAGCCGCTGATCCTACACTCCACCTTGACCCATCGACCTGTCGGCGCCACCGTGGCTCCTCCCTCCTTCGGCTCCACCAGATACCATCGTCCTTACGATTCCACCAGGCTTCCTCATCCCTCATGGTTCGCCTTGGTCAGCTGCGCCACGAACTTCCGAGCCATCCACTGTATCTGCTCACCCATTTGGCTTCATCTGGCTCCGCCTTTCCTCTGGCTCCACCTCGGTCCTCTGTCCCACCGGCTTCCCCTCAGTCCTCTGGCACCCTGGCTTCATCTCAAATGCTAGTCACTGTGGCTTGGCCTCTGCATTGAGGACCATCAGTGTCGCCCAGCCCCATCTCTCTGTTTGCACCTAGGGCTCCACTTCCATCGGCTCCATCTCGGCCCATTGTCCCCCTGGTGTCGACAGCCAAGCATCCACAATGGCTCCTCCCTCCCTCAACTCCACAGTGGGCCATCGTCCTGGCTGCGCTCTTGGTCCCCGTCTGGCTATTCCTGCTCCTGGTCATCGCCACCCTGGTTTCTCCCACAGTCACCTGCATTTGTCTCCTGCCCTTCACCTGTTCAACATCCTTCTTCTAGAGCCCCCTCCCTCCTCAGTTGATATTTGTTACAGCGCGATGACGCACATTCCCGGGGGGGTGGTGGTACTGTAACTGTTATGTCCTGTTTTAGTTTTGTTTTCACTCTGTTTGCTCTGTTTCTTATTTCCCTAGTTAGTTTAGTTAACCTGGCTGTTAATTAGTTCCCACTCACCTTTTTCTGTTCTATTCATTATCTCCCTGCTTTATATACCCTTAGTTTTCTTTGTTTCTTTGTATTATTATTTATGTTAATGTGTAGTTGTGATTCTGATACTGCGTGTTCTCTTTATATATTTTTTTTGGGAGATGGGACAGGAAAAAAACAAGTCTATTTATGCTAAGAGCTCACCAAAAAAAATCTAATGTGATTTATATGTTGCCTGCAAAAACGCTGTGAAAATAGGATATTTATTATATGGTACATTTGTAAATGGCCATTTTCAGGACACCCGTTTCATGCTAAGTGCCATTCTACACGCTTACTCACTATAACAACTGACTCTCTTTCTTTCTACTTTTCAGTTCTTTGCCATCTTTGCGTTCTCCACCTGTGGCGGTTATTCTGGAGTGTTTCGTCTGAGTGTGGAGTGTAAGAACCGCACAGAGAGTGACCTGAACATTGAGGTTGAGTTTGAATACCCATTCAGGTCAGTGTTCCACTGCCATTCCTGTCCAATCAGATCACAGTACAGCAGACACAAGTCCTTAATATATATTGACATTCTTCCACTCTTTAATTGATGTGTTTGATTCACCCAGTTCACACATGGTAGGTCAAGCGTAAGTCAAGGACTCTTGTAATAAAAATAAATGTTCCAAACAGCTTGCAGGATTTCATCTGAGATTTTTTTTGCAAAAACAACACTAAAAAGTTAAATTTAGCTCTTAGAGAAGTTTTCTTTTCTTGAGTATGTCTAGCATTCATGTAACTACAATACACCTGAGCAGAACAAAGTGTCTCTAGAGATGTTTTAAATGTTTAAAACACAAAAAAAAGCAAAAAGCAATGCAATGGTCAAAGACGTTCATATAGGAAAACAGCGTGAAAAACTCTTTCGGTGTGAATGGCCACTTATTCACATGAGACAGCAGTACTGTAGCTGAAGTTTCTCAAAGTTATCTCTCAAATGGTTTCAATTGTTTGAAGGTGAATATCCACTTCATCCAGTGCTGCTTGTTCCCTGTGTTCTTAAGTATCTTAAGATACCGTCTGATTTACTGACTGAAAAACATCTTCAGATGATTTAGTGAGAGAGGTTCAAAAGAATGCAAATTAGTTCAGACCATTCTGTTAACCAGTTTGGCCAATTCACTGAAAAGAAAGAACCAGCTCAAAAGAATTATCACCTAGAGCAAGACACCCAAGGTGTATAGGGTACAAAATTACTAATAGATACACCGATCAGGCATAACATTATTCCTAATATTGTGTTGGTCCCCCTTTTGCTGCCAAAACAGCCCTGACCTGTCGAGGCATGGACTCCACTAGACCCCTGAAAGTGTGCTGTGGTATCTGGCACCAAGATGTTAGCAGCAGATCCTTTAAGTCCTGTAAGTTGCGAGGTGGGGCCTCCATGGATCAGACTTGTTTGTTCAGCACATCTCACAGATGCTTGATTGGATTGAGATCTGGGGAATTTGGAGGCCAAGTCAACACCTCAAACTCGTTGTTGTGCTCCTCAAACCATTCCTGAACCATTTTTGCTTTGTGGCAGGGCGCATTATCCTGCTGAAAGAGGCCACAGCCACCGGGGAATACTGTTTCCATGAAAGGGTGTACATGATCTGCAACAATGCTTAGGTAGGTAGTACGTGTCAAAGTATCATCCACATGGATGGCAGGACCCAAGGTTTCCCAGCAGAACATTGCCCAAAGCATCACACTGCCTCTGCCGGCTTGCCTTCTTCCCATAGTGCATCATGGTGCCATGTGTTCCCCAGGTAAGCGATGCACATGCACTTGGCATGACACGTGATGTAAAAGAAAACGTAATTCATCAGACCAGGCCACCTTCTTCCATTGCTCCGGAGTCCAGTTCTGATGCTCACTGTTTGCACTTTTGACGGTGGACAGGGGTCAGCATGGGCACCCTGACTGGTCTGCCACTATGCAGCCCCATACGCAACAAACTGTGATGCACTGTGTATTCTGACACCTTTCTATCAGAACCAGCATTAACTTCTTGCGCAATTTGAGCTACAGTAGCGGGCCACACGGGCCAGCCTTCGCTCAATTTGGCCCTTGTGAAATTTGCACAAATCCTTACATCCTTATATATCAGGTGAATTATATATTGATATGACAAACCCCTCTGATATATAAAAAACACGAAACAAATATGAAAAATTGACTAGTGCATGAAAAAACAATGTTGCCTGTAGTGTCTTGAGTTAATTCACAAATGATTGGCATTGACGGTAATACAGGACACGCATAAAAACTGCTGAAATATTGGCAGAGAAAACATTTGTCAGGTCAGTCTGAGCACTCATGGGTATGCAGTGAGTACATCTACAGGCTTCACTGGATCCAGAAATATGGAATATTACAGAATTTATTGTAAATAATTCATCCATGCACATCACTACTTTTTTCCCCCCGTAAAAATATACGTCACAATAGGAAAGAAAAGACTATCGTTGCGATGATCTATGTTTCCGTAGGAGAACCTTTTAAGTTTATTCATGTCAAATAACATGCACACACACTCTCATACATTGGTCAAGTGATTGAAACTTCTGACAGACAACTCTGTCTTTCTCCACAGACTGCACCAGGTATGGTTTGATGCTCCTACGTGTAAAGGGCCGGAACCTGAACGTCTCTTTCTAGTGGGAGACAACTCTTCCTCTGCTGAGTTCTTTGTCACCATTGGTGTCTTTTCCTTCCTTTATATAATGGCAGCCATTTCCGTGTACATCTTCCTCCTGGAGAAGTACCGCGAGGGAAACAAAGGCGCTCAGGCTGTGAGTCGAAATTTCAGCTGATTAACATCTTCTACTTTGAATCAGTGTAAACTTAATAACTTAAATGTGGGGAGAAAAAAATATGTAACACTTTACAATAAGTTCCCATTTGTTAATGTTACTTAATGCATTTCCTAACATTAACAATGAGCAATACATTTGCTACAGTATTTATATACCTGTATTAATGTTATGTAGTATTCCAATGAAAAATAATAAAATATAAATAATTTGGTTTTGTTATTCTACAGGATTTTGTGGTGACAGCTATTTTTACCTTTATGTGGTTGGTGAGTTCAGCGGCGTGGGCCAAAGGTCTCTCTGATGTTAAGAGAGCAACTGACCCCGATGAGGTCATCAACCTCATCGCTGCATGTGATCGTGAGGAAAACCGCTGCAAAGAAATCCATGAGCCTGTGGTTTCTGGTCTGAACACATCTGTGGTGGGTGCAGTCACTATAAATAATGTTATTATGCACATATATTAAATGTATTTATACATAATGACACGTGGCCATTTGAGACAGGTTAGATATTATGTTAATGAGCAATGATGAAATTACATGACTCCTGTAAGATACTGTAGTCATGCATTGATAATCATTCATTATGCTCCATTATACACTGTTATATACAAACTCAGCCAGCAAGTAACCAACCTTCAACATTGAAATGTGGTTAAAATAATGCAAGTTGTAATTTCAACATTTAATGTGCCCCTATTATGCTTTTTCGTTTATGACCTTTCATGTGTGTAATATAGCTGTTTTTGAATGTAAAAGATCTGCAAAGTTTCAAAGCTCAAAGTTTATGATAAATGGAGTTATTTTCTCCCAAATGAAAAAAACTGATTGATTCAGAACTGCCTCAAACTAGTCATTAGTAATTCCAATCTTTCTGCAAGTGCCGAGGAAGCCTCCGGAGTTTAAATTAATATATGGTAATGGGTGTTTTGTTTCCGACATGGTATAAGTGGTAGACCAATCACAACAGACTGGGCCATCTGACCAATCAGAGTAGAGCAGGGTCTTGGAAAGAAGGGGTTTAGAATATTAGATAAAAAACTTAATGTAGATTTTGCTTAGGCAACGTGCTGAAATTAAATAAGTTGAAATACTAAAATGACTAAAACTAAATAAAGATAAATTAAATATTTAAAAAAACAAAAACTAATAAAAATACAAAAACACAACAAAAAAATGACTAAAACTTAAACTAAAATGAAAATTCAAACTGAAAATAATAAAATGAAAGCTAACTTGATATATTAATAAATACTATAAGTGTTTATACAATACAAAAATAATATTGACAGTGATTCAACCTTGATCCGTGATGTTGATTCATCTGTGAATAAATGTTGAAATGCCAACTGGAAATGCTTTTCCCTCCAGAATGTTCATTTTTAATGACAGGAAAACATTTCCCAGATCCCATTTGTGATCCCATTTATGTTTAGACTTTATGGCCAGTTATGCAGCCCCAATACCACTAGGGCATCAGCTACTACAACCAAGATTAGTTGCAACGTCCAGTGATAAAATCAGTGTATGTATGTTTAGTCTAATGAAACTGGCAGTATTTTCATCAGGTAAAACAGGGTGTATATGTTTTTTGGTATACAAATAAATGCATAAAGTATGTGCAAGTAACCATTTGGCTTGTTTCTCTTATTCCTGCAGGCATTTGGGTTCTGTAACATGGTGCTATGGGCTGGGAACCTGTGGTTCGTCTTCAAGGAAACCGGTTGGCTTGGAGCCTTTGCTGGCACTTACGCGCCTTCTGGAGAGAAGCAGCCAGCACCAGACTCCTTCGGCCAGGGTGGGCACAACTAAAAGACTGAAAATTAAAGCATGGAATTCACAGCAATTCTCTTGCTCTCAGTGCACAAGTTCATATAAGCTTATGTATTATTACTACCAACTTTAGGTTAATGTGATACTGAATCTGAAGAAGAAATGAAGTCAGTATTACAGTAATGAGGATAAAGGAATGTGATTTAAATAATATTCTTAATTTTATTTGAATGATCCTACAAATATGCTTATTTTCTTTATTCTTTTTTTTTAATGACTTCTGACATATATTTGACAAGTTTTATAAGATTCACCCCAATAGAACTGTCATTTGAAATGTTTGACATTTTAAGGCTTGCAAAGGTCATCATCCTATTTAATTATATTCTCTTTTAAATGTATTTTTCTAGGCTATGGACAAGAAGGTTATGGACAGGAGCCTTATGCCGGCTCTCAGGGTGGGTACCAGCCCGAATACGGCCAACAGGGCGGATACGAAGGTGGCGGTTACAACCAAGGAGTGTATGGTCAGGGTGAGCCCACCTCCTTCTCCAATGAGATGTGAGCCCAGCTCCGCTGGCTGAAGCATTGCACTGGTGAGTGAACAAGCTGTAATCTGTAAGGGTACATGCATATGTAACCCCGGTTCCCTGAGAAGGGTAACAAGACGTTGTGTCATAAAGTTGACACTATGGGGGACGCCATCATTGTGACCGGTGTCTGAAACATGTATAAACATATGCCAATAAATCATTGACAGATGGCAGTCCTTGACGTCACATGCGGAGCATCAACTCTTTTGTCTGCATGGCTACGAGACGCAGCATCTTGTTCCCCTTCTCAAGGAGCTAGGGTTACAAATATAACCTAGACGTTCCCTTTCAAAGTGGAACTTTGACGCTGCGTCATGGAGTTGACGCTATGGGGAAAATCTCGGTTACTATTGTAACCTCTATTCCCTGATGGAGGGAATGAGATGTGGTGTCAATGACGGACACTAGGAGTCGCACTTTTGAGCGGGTGAGTTGCGACGTGCATTGTGAGTGTAAACCGCCTTGGCAGTTTTACGTCTGATGGACAATATGATGGCAGTAGCAAACTAAAGAAACAGTCGGTCAAGGCAAAATCGAGACATGGAAGTATGCATTCTTCAGATCTATCGCCAGGAGGAGGATGAATGGATTGAGCTCATGTATAAATGACACTCACTCGGCTCCGAAGAACAAATCTAAATGAGTGATGCACACTGCCTCCCTTTTATACCTGTATGTCCGAGAGAGTGGCATGCAAATTCCACTCGCCAATTCTCATTGGCCTTTTCTCAAAGTATCAGAGAGGTGTTTGGGGCTCCCAAGTGTGACCCCTAGTGTCAGTCTTTGACACCATGCCGTGCTGAGGGAATACCTGCCTCACTAAGCTGTGAATATGCACAAACATAACAGGCATAGCATAAATTTACTCTATAGATTGAATTCTCTCATCCTTCACTGTCGATACTCCTCCTTTTATCCTTCCAGAGCTCCTCTGTGGGACGTTCAAAGTAAACAAAAGTAAAGAGGCAGCCCCTCACAGACAACTGCCGCATGTAAACATAATAAAACACAACAAAGTCCAGGCCTGGTCCTTTCGTCCTTCACTTTCATCACTCCTCCTTTCATCCTTCCGGAGCTCCTCTGTATGACTTGAGACCTGTGTGGAGCAGAGGTCGTGACGCTCGTTAGCACCTGCGCCACCGGCCTCACTCCATTCCCACAGCTCTCTGCTTGCCACAGATGCAAACTCATGAACAACATATACTGGACATACTAATGGCGTCCCCCATAGCGTCAACTCCATGATGCAGAGTCGGAGTTCCACTTATGAAAGGGAGCAAAATATGAAAGTAACATTTTGGTATTTGATCTACTTTTAACATTTTTACTGCATACCTACATAACCTACAGTGCGGTCCAAACATCTGTGTCCAATACTAAAAATGCATGCATTGCAATATTTTTTTAATAATTAAATGTAATAATTTGATACAATTTCTATACATTTATAAATTATATTATCAGCATAAATATTTGAGTAAAAGGTTTAATTGAAAAATCAACATGTATTTGTTATTTTTTCCTTCTTTAATGATGGCAGCCTTTAAGCTGCATGAACTCTGCATATTTTTAACTTTACAATCAACATTTAAAGAGGTCATATTATAAATTTTACATTGTATACTACTGATCAAAAATATTTTATGTTTTTGAAAGAAGTCTCTTAGGCTCACCAATGCTGCATTTATTTGATCAAAGAAACAGTAAAACAGTAATATTGCAAAAAATGTAATTGAAGACTGCAGTAATGATGCTGGAAGTTCTGCTTTGCCATTGCAGTAATTAGTGTCACATGATCCTTAAATCATTGTAATATGCTGATTTGATGCTCAAGAAACATTTCTTATCATAATCAATGTTGAAAACAGTTGTGCTACTTCATAATTTTGTGGAAATTATAATGCTTTTTTCAGAATACTTTCATGTTTATAAAGGTCAAAAGAACAGCATTTAATTGATTTTTAGTAACATCTTAAATATCTTTACTGACACTAATCAATTCAATGTGTCCTTGCAGAATAAAAGTTCATTTTACATTTTTTACTGACCTCAAAATGTTAAAAGGTAGTGCATATTTCCATTGATATCCACTTATAATGGTAGTCAATGTTTCTTGCAACAAAAAAATAGCATTATAACTTTTAAGAAAATTCCCAGTATGCTGAACCTATATTGTACACTACACTACACTACACAGTACACAAACATAGTGTACATCATAAGTCATATATTTTTTTAAAGTTCAATTTTAAGGTTTCAATCAATGTATTATGTTGTTTTAACATTGTTATGCATTTTTTATTGATACAAATTGTAAACATTTAAACAATCCCTGCAGATCACAGCAAGAGGACGGTCATGTGATCAGCCAGCATGGAAACTACTGGCTGTGTTTCCACTGTCTTCAGTTGGTTTAAAGGGAAGGGGGTGGGTGGTATAAAGCACATATAAGAAATCTTATCAGGGTTGATATTATCATCATAACCAAGAGGAAACGATTGGGACCCAGGAGGAAGTGAGACCCTAATTTCAACATACTGTCTATTACATTGAATCCAGCGGGAGATTATCCATCCTATTATGATGAGGAAAAACTTGAATATGCTACCAAAAAAAATGATGTATATGTTATGTACGGGAAACCGTTTGAATGAATTATATGAATTATAGTAATATTAATCTGAATGTGTTTGTGTGGTGTAAATATGAATTATATTTAATTAGATATACTGTATTGTGAATTTAACTTATTGTTGCTTTTTTGTGATTCCACTTGTAGTCCCCAGATTTGTTTTTATCTTACCACTTCACCACCTCAATCATTCAACCCATGGTAAGAGATCTGACCTTAAACCTCCTACTGAATGTTTTTTCTTTTTTATTTGTGTGAAACATTCTTTGAAGGTTCGTGAGAACACAAAGATTAAATAGTATAAACGTTTGTCAATCACTGTTAGAAGTGTTAACAGAAGTCAGTAGTCTTAGATTAAACTGGTAGGGAGAGAAACTGAGTAACAGAAAAGCGTAAGAACAAAGTGAAATAGGAAGGTCACTATTCATCAAAATGTGAACAAATTATGCACATGCACAAGATTTTTTTCCTTTTTATGTTGGTTATATGTCCAAAACTGTATAAGCTAAAGCACAAATGTATTATTGGTGCTATAAAAACGGCTAGTAGGATATTACAGTGAACACTTACAAAAGGCAGTCACGGGTGCTTCAGTACTTGATTGTTTTGTTTTTCGAGTGCTGTGAAATGCCACTGATGCTGTTATTCAGACATGAGTGTGAATGAACCCTTTATATTCTTTCTGAAAACTTATTTCCATGTTTTTTGGCTTTTTGTTCACACTGATATGTTTGTTTTTATGCTGTCTCTGTCTCTCTGACTTTACATGAAGGTGCATATTGCTTTCTTTCTCTCCCTCATTATATCATCTGATAATGCAAAATAAAACAATGTTAGAGAATGACGAGTGATGACATTAATGCTCCAGTGTGTTTGTTTTGCTTACTTTTATGAATTCTAATGTCTTACATTTTTGAAGGACAATTACATATAGAGCCATTGTCAATTCACTATGGAGTTAGAGAGAAGTGACAAGACTAATGATTATCTTAAGGTTAAATGTTGAAACATTTTGAGTTCTCTAGCATATGCAAGATAGACTATATTGCCAAAAGTATTGGGACACCCCTCCAAATCATTGAATTCAGGTGTTCCAATCACTTCCATGGCCAAAGGTGTATAAAATCAAGCACCTAGGCATGCAGATGCTTCTACAAACATTTGTGAAAGAATGGGTCGCTCTCAGGAGCTCAGTGAATTCAAACGTGGTACTGTGATAGGTTGCCACCTGTGCAATAAGTCCATTCGTGAAATTTCCTCACTACTAAATAGTCTACGGTCAACTGTTAGTGGTATAATTACAGTGGAAGCAATTGGGAACAACAGCCAACTCAGCCATGAAGTGGTAGGCCACGTAAAAGGATTCTAGAGCTCTGAGCTCTAGAGCAGTGGCGACGTGTTCTCTGGAGTGATGATTCACGCTTCTCTGTCTGGCAATCCGATGGACGAGTCTGGGTTTGACCCGAAGTCTCAACCGAATGGGAGGACTTTCGTCCTTCAGGTCGATCGCTGCAAACCAACCTTGGGGACGGATGCATTTGAAAATGTGTTTCTGCATTAACATCTTGAACGGGACCTTATGCAGGGCCCGATTCATGACACGCAGGTCCAAGATTGGTCGTAACCCACCGCCTTACTTGGGTACAATGAAGTAGGGGCTGTAGAACCCCGACCCCACATAGGCTGGAGGAACCAGCTCGATTGCATTCTTCGCCAGCAGGACATCGATCTCTGACCGCAAGACATAAGCATCGCCGCTTCGCATGGAGGTGAAGAGGTAGCCCTTGTACTTGGGAGGCCGGAAAGTGAACTGAATTGCATAGCCGAGTCTGATGGTACGGGTGAGCGAGCGAGACGGCCTGGGGAGCTCTAGCCAGGCCCCCAGAGACCGAACAAGCGGGACCAACGGCACCACAGACGTACCCGGGGTGGAGCAGCAAGGTGGAACACCCAGACCCGACTCGGGAGGCCCGGAGTGTTGACTGAGTCTTCCAGGGTGGGGCAGAGTGTGGGTGAGAAGGCCTGGTGGTGTCCTCTAATCACACACTGCTGCCCCCTGGCGAAGGGAGGGGAGGAAAGGAGTGGCAAGGCCCTGGGGCGTCGGGCCAACCTTGCCCTCTTTGGGCCCAGGGAGGGAGGGAACTGCTCTGAGAATGTGGGTACCAACGGGAACCAACACAAATATTCTCCCCCCGGTCCTCCTCGGGGGGAGGGAGGGGTGCGGACACCATCTCCCCGAGAGCAGCTCCTCTTCTCCCTGGGCTACCCGTCTCAGGGCCGCTTGCCCTTGTGCTTGCGAGCGGACTTCGCAGGACCTTTGACGGGTTGGGCGCCTCCTGCTGCCTGGGTGAAGGCTGCTGCTTGGGCTTAGCAGGGGTGGAGGCGGATGCAGGGGGACGCCCTCGGCGATGAGCAGGCGGAGGCGCTGCGGCCGACGACTGGGTGGAGACAGCAGCTGGTCGTTGGGGCAGGATGTTTTTAATTGCCTCCGTCTGCTCCTGGGCCACCTAGAACTGCTGGGCAAAGTTCTCGATGGCATCGCCGAAGAGATCAGCCTGACAGATATAGGCGTTGAGGAACCGACTTTGTCGGGCTCACACATACCTGCCAGGTTAGCCCCAGGTGGCGTACCTGGACCACTAGTGTGGACATCACCCGACCCAGGGAGCGTTCGGCAATTTTCGTCACCCAGAGAGCGAGGTCCGTCACTGCATGCAGTTCCTGCACAACCCCTGGGTCTGAACTACCCTTGTGTATTAAGAGTGCAGGACAGAGGTGGCCTGCCAGTGGCACTGCCACCCCACCAACGAGGGTAGTGAGAGAGGGGAAAACTGATTATGGCCCTTTTGGCATTCCATATTTTTGGCACCAAATAGTTCTACACGTCTAATTTTTCCCAATGCACATCCAGGAAAAAAAGGCATGGGGGCAGGCAAGGCGATTTACACGTTGCACTACCCTTCAGCCACCCGGGAAAGCATGGCTGTCAACTCTGAATCTGATTCAGCATGAGCACACACTATTATAGTGGGAAACTCAGCCTCATCTTTATTTCAAGCGCATAACAGCCCTCTCTCCGATGCAGCAATTGACATCTGTCCTCTGCCAGAGCCCCAAATGAAACATTAGGTCCTCTTTTTTTTTTTTTTTTTAAAGGATCAGCAATCCCATCTGTAAGCTACCAGCAGGCATGTGAGACTGTGAGCGTGGCCATCAGACTCGATGGCACACGGCACGCTGAACGCTCAAGCCCTTATGAAAAAGGCAAGACGAACAACGCGCCGACGTGGTCATGTTCTAATGAGAGAACATGAACCACCCACAAACACAGTCTCAACTTGCTTGCGACGCGCTAGAGCAGTGGGGGCCCACGGAGACTGTAATCCTCAGGTCACCAAGGCTTATTATCCAAAGTGCACCAGAAAAGGAACTAGATCGGAGAATAGGTGAAAGGACTCAACCTCGTTTGAGGTTTCATAGTCTCGACCGCGCATCTAGAGCGCCGAGTGACATGCTGGGTTGCCGTGACAGCCCACGCTGTCAGCCGGCTGCTCGAGCGCTGAACGCTCAAGCCCTTATGAGAAAGGTGAGACGAACAGCGCTCTGACGTGATTACATTCCCCTGAGAGAACATAGATTACCCACGAACGAATCTCACATGTTTATATGTGAGAGAGATCGTGGCCGTCAAATGAGGACAGGAAACAACCGCATCCAGAAACACACGGTTTGAATGACATCTTGAAAAAGACGCAGGGTCAAACCGTGTAAGCTCGTTTAGAGGAAACTCTCTGACAGTGCTGAAGCACACAGGGGAACTGCCGCGGCTCACAGCAGTTCAAAAGTGCAAGCCTGCTGTGAGCACTTAATCTCATTGAAGACGCCCAGCTCTGAGCTGTGAAAACAGCTGTTTGTTCGTCAAACATGATGCGACCACCACTGAACGTGCTATATCGCCTGCACCAGATCCAGAGACATCAACTCCAAAGGCAGACTCGTAGTAACACTCTTCATAGGAGACAACACTGGAAACCACAGCAATTGTTCGGCTCCGAAGCAGAAAGCAAAGGTGCTTCCACTTATTTATAAGATGAGGAGTGTGGAATGCGTGAACCGCATGCCAATGTTAATTGGCTCGTTTTAAAACACGCAAAGTAGATTGGTCTCTGAAAACGATCCCCAATTCGTCGGTCAGTTCCGAAGTACGTCGAACGTGACCGACTGAAAGGGAATGGTACTTGCCTGACTGCATTGTGCCAAGTGTAAAGTTTGGTGGAGGGGGGATTATGGTGTGGGGTTGTTTTTCAGGGGTTGGGCTTGGCCCCTTAGTTCCAGTGAAAGGAACTCTTAATGCTTAAGCATACAAAGACATTTTGGACAATTTCATGCTCCCAAATGGGGATGGCCCCTTCTTGTTCCTACATGACTGTGCACCAGTGCACAAAGCAAGGTCCATAAAGACATGGATGAGCAAGTTTGGTTTGGAGGAACTTGACTGGCCAGTCCTGACCTCAACCTGACAGACCACATTTGGGATGAATTATAGCGGAGACTGTGAGCCAGGCCTTCTCGTCCAATATCAGTGCCTGACCTCACAAATGTGCTTCTAGAAGAATGGTCAAAAACCTTGTGAAAAGCTTTCCCAGAAGAGTTGAAGCTGTTATAGCTGCAAAGGGTGTGCCAACTTCATATTAAACCCTACAGATTAAGAGTGGGATTTCATTAAAGTTCATGTGTATGTAAACGTCCCAAAACTATCATTCTGTATCATGTTCCTGATCTCACAACAGACATGGTTGATGTTTTTTACGACCAGAAGAGGGAGACATTTAGTAAATTATGTGACCTGAATGGTAATTTGACTGTTGAAACTAGCAAAATAAAATAAATTAAAACAAAATAAAAGATTAAATATAGAAAGTTAGTAAATAAATTGATTGTATGCAGTATCAATGCATCAATGTGCATTTCTTGTAAAGTACACTGCCGTCAAGATTTTTATTAATACTTTTATTCAGCTAAAACAACTTAAATTGGCCAAACATTAAATTTGTTACAAAAGATTTTTATTTCAAATAAATGCTGTTCTTTTTAACTTTCTATTCATCAAAGAAAATGCATTGTGCATTTTACAAAAATATGAAGCAGCATAACTGTTTTCTAAATTGATAATAGTAAGAAATGTTTAAATCATCATATTAGAATGATTCCTGAAGGATCATGTGACACTGAAGACTGGAGTAATGATGCTGAAAATTCAGCTTTGATCACAGGAATAAATTACATTTTAAATATATTAAAATAGGAAACATTTATGCTAAATTGCAATAATATTTCATAATATTACTGCTTAACTGTATTTTTTATCAAATACATGCAGCATTGGTGAGCATAAAAGGCCTCTTTTAAAAACCTCTTACTTTTGAACGGTAGTGTGTGTGTACCATCGGATTTACTATTATAATTGACATATTTACTTTAAACATGAATCAGTGTTTCTTTTAGATTAATGTATTTAATTGGTGTATTAAAAAGTTTATCTAATAATGGTTTGCATGAATGTTACAAGTGCTACAGTATAACAATTCATTTCTATTCACTGAGGGAACAATGATTGATGTATTGATGGTTTCTTCTCATATTTGCAATGCAGGTTTGTTTTATTGTATTATATCTGAAATAGGCCTCAAGCCAGAAAAGCGTGGTTTCCTGCCGGTGCCTCCCTGCATGTGGCAGCGCATTTGTTATGATCACTCACTTGTGTTGCCAAAACAAGGCCCTCTGTGTGTGTCTGCCCACAGGATGACCTGCTAGAGAGAGACGTTATGGCACAGAATATTTCCACAGTGTCACTTAAAATCAAATTGTTACCTATATAAACTATAGTTTCCATGAGATCTCTCTCTCTCTCTGTCAGACTCCCTGACACGCCCTGTGAATCAGGAGAGAGAAACACATTCCAGATGTGAAGCATTTAGTTTATTTCCCCATTAAAAACCATTTGTAACCGCTCTTCGCAGCTCCTTCTCCTGCTGCTCTTAAACTGTAAACAGATAAGCAAGATTTAATTTTGCCTGAAGAAAATTGTAACTTTAAGATTTCTTTTTTGCATTACAATTTAAATGCTTCCCTATAATTCTCAATTGCGTAATAGAAAAAGAAATCACATTTAGGCAACATTAAAAAAGATGCAATTTTATTTTCATTTTATTAAATTGTATTATGTTGTAGTTTTTTTTATCTGTCATTTTTACTATAAAACAGTAACCACTGAGAGTAATAAAAAAAACCTCAAAAGCTCAGTAAAACAATGATGATACAGAAAACTGTCATTAAAAAAGTCCTATGGGTTTTATTTATTTATTTGCATTGATAATGTGACCTGGAAATGAATCATATTCACCTGACCTGATATATATATATATATATATATATATATATATATATATATATATATATATATATATATATATATATACCAATCAGGCATAACATTATGACCACCTTCCTAATATTGTGTTGGTTCCCCTTTTGCTGCCAAAACAGCCCTGACCCGTCGAGGCATGGACTCCACTAGACCCCTGAAGGTGTGCTGTGGTATCTGGCACCAAGATGTTAGCAGCAGGTCCTGTAAGTTGCAAGGTGGGGCCTCCATGGATTGGACTTGTTTGTTCAGCACATCCCACAGATGCTCGATTGGATTGAGATCTGGGGAATTTGGAGGCCAATTCAACACCTCAAACTCGTGATCCACGGCTGTGTGTGTGTTTTGTGATGGTTGTTCTTGAGTCCTTTGTTTGTCTTGAGCAGTTAAACTGCCCAATGTTCTTCAGAAAAATCCTCCAGGTCCTGCAAGTTCTTCAGTTTTCCAGCATCTTTTGCATATTTAAACCCTCTCCAGCAGTGACTGTATGATTTTGAGATCCATCTTTTCACACTGAGGATGATTGAGGGACTCAAACACAACTATTAAAAAAGGTTCAAACATTCACTGATGCTCCAGAAGGAAACAAGATGCATTAAGAGCCGGGGGTGAAAACTTTTGAACAGGATGAAGATGTCCAAATTTTTCTTATTTTATTTAAATATGATTTTTTTTCATTTAGTACTGCCCTTCGGAAGCAACCGAAGATACTTACATGTTTCCTGGAAGACAAATAAAGTATAATTTACCTTGATCTTCAAATTCAAAAAGGTTTTCACCCCCACGCTCATTGTGTGTGCTGCATCCTGTTTCCTTCTGGAGCATCAGTGAATGTTTGAACCTTTTTTAATAGTTGTGTTAGGGTTAACCCTAACCCTAACCCTAACCCTAAGAGTCCCTCAATCGTCCTCAGTGTGAAAAGACGTTCGACGTCCCTTCCAGCGTCCTGCCTGAGTTTGCTGGACCAATCCTATGTTGGAGTGGGAGTCAGGGCTCCCGGCAGGGAAGGTCAGTCACTGCTGTTCCTGCAAGACCCACTCAGCGTGACTATTGGATAATGCTGGGAAAGCGTGCCCGTCTTGGGGAGATGGTACGCTGTGGAGCAACGTCCTTCAGTGGAAGGAGAGGTGGCAAAATACACATAAGGACTAAACTATCAGGGTAGTGCTACATATGGCAGTCTCTGGGGTGGATCCAACCTGATCCCGGGGGGGAAAGAACACCACCAGAGACGACAGAGCGGGCTCTGTCAAGGGAAAGACACGGGGCTAGCCAAGTAGGGTAGCTGGTACCGTGGAGAATACACATATGGGGTTGCCATTAGTGAACCGCTGCATATGGACCCCAACCTACACACGTTCCACAAGCATACACCGAAGGGGTGACGGAGGAGCTCGACAGGGTTAGCCGTTTCTGGGGAACACAACTGGAGACAATAGACGCACGTATCCGGCCCAGGGGGCGGGAGTGGCGTTGCAAGCCGACACTAGAACGGGCACTTAGCGCTACTGGCCACTGGGGGCGAGGATGCGGGAAGGTACCGGCGAGGCGCCTTGAGCCAGCGCCCAGGAGGAAGCTACACTCCTTGTGGAGTGCGCTCGCAACCCGAACGGGCAAGGCATGTCTTGGGACTGGTAAGCCAAGACGATAGCATCCACTATCCAGAGGGCTAACCTCTGCTTGGAGACAGCCTTTCCCTTCTGTTGGCCTCCGTAACAGACGAAGAGCTGCTCTGAGGTTCTAAAGCTTTGAGTTCGGTCCACGTAGGCGTGGAGAGCGTGGACGGGACAGAGCAAAGCTAGGGCTGGGTCTGCCTCCTCCGAAGGCAGCGCTTGCAGTATCCAGGCCGGGGTCTCAGGACAACGTGAGAGTGAGTGCAGGTCCTCTACCCTCTTGATTGAGACCAATGCAGTCAGGAGCACTGTCTTCATGGACAGGATGTTTAGCTCTACAGACTGCAAAGGCTCAAAGGGAGGACCCTGAAGTGCTCTGAGCACCAGGGCTAAGGATTTAGTCTCCTCGCATCTCTGAGGATCCTGACAATTAGGTTGTGCTTCCCTAAGGACTTACCTTCGACTGCATCGTGATACACTGCTATTGCTGCGACGTACACTTCGAGGGTGGAGGGAGACAGCCTTCGCTCCAGCCCATCTTGCAGGAAAGAAAGCACAACATTAATCGAACACCTTCCGGTTGGGCCAGTAGGGCGCAACTAGCAAAACCTGCTCCTCGTCCTCCCTGACCTTGCACAGTGTCTGTGCGAGAAGGCTCACTGGGGGAAACGCATATTTGCGTAGGTCCCGTGGCCAGCTGTGCGCCAGTGCTTTTGCTTTCAGGGAATAATACAACTGGCAATGGGTCGAGTCCGGAGAGGCGAACAGGTCTACCTGCGCGGCTCCGAAGAGGTCCCATATCAGCTGGATGCTCCGGGGGTGGAGTCTAAATATAATATAATTCACTGATTCTTGAGATAAGGGACAAAACATGTTCCAAACACAAAAGCCCTATTTATGTTACAAAGTAATAATATCAACACAATAAAAATACTTAAAAAGTTACATCTAAGGGAAATTTGTATAGTCAGGACATTTATTGCTTATACTTTTAAATAATTTCTTTAGTATTATTTTAAAAGCACACTCTATACTTGGAAACACATGTAATTTAACCTGTCCTCAACATGAGGTCACAATGTAAAACTGCCAAACAAAGTGTTTAATAATGCAACAAATTAAAAAATACACAGTTACATTAAAAGGCGGAGATCTTTAAGATATCAAACCATACAACAAGTAAATATTGAATTATATTTTCCATTAAAAAATAGCTATAAAAGTTGTGTCCTCACTTTGCGTCAACTCCGTCAGGATTTTTTTATAATTCTGAATAAATCAGGAAGCGACATGGGGAGCTTTAACTCTGAGGAGCACTTACTATTTCCTGCTCATTGTGGATCTCACAGTAGGACACAAAGTCCTGGAAGTTATATATTTTTTTATATTTTAAACAAACAATATTGAAGTCGCTGCTGTCACAGCCTTAACATGTCAACTCCGTCATCGCAGTGTAATAGTTTCTGTAAATAAGTGTGGGATAAATTTTGATATGTTTATTAAGGCAGCTACAACTGAGGAAAACAACTAAATTGCTCCACTGTAGAACATGTGGTTAAGTTTTGTCAAATCCGTCAGACGTCAACTCCGTCAGGTTTTATGTCTGATGGCTGACAAGTGCTCTCAAAAAGTCTGTATAATGTGATTTAATATATGTTTTTAATATTGCATATGGGGAATTCTTCTAATGCTGTTTCATGATTCTATTTACATATACTGTATATTTGGCCTCAGCTCGACCTTTGTCAACACCGTCAGTGTTTGTCAACTCCATCAGTATTTTACACCGTTAGGTGAAGGTTTTTGTTAATTTTGAAAGAAATGTCATACTCTTTTTTCAATTTATTGTGTAAAAATGTTAAAACATCAATGGAACTACATGATATTATGTCTTAATTACCTAAGAACATTGGTGATATATGTTAAATATTAAAAGGAGGGAGGAGAATTGAGTAATTTAGAAACTGGGTTTTTCATAATAGTGTGAAAACAAACAAAAAACATAAACAGAGAATGTATTTTACGACTTAGCTCCTTTACTGAACCCCAATATTACATAACTGAAGATTTTACATTGTTTTTGGATGGATTCAATTAAATTATCATGCTTTTTTTGTCTGACGGAGTTGACACAAATGAGGTTATGGAGTGAATAAATATAATTTTTTAGAAAAAAATATTTAGAAATAAGCCTGTTCCCTTACATGGTTCATTATCTGAGACCTTTGTCTACAAAAATACAAATTTTTAATAATGTAGTGTTAGTTTTTATTTTTTAGCATCTAAAACATGTTTTGTCCCTTATCTCAAGAATCAGTGAATTAATATAGTTATATAATATAATATAATTCATATAATATAAAGTGGCAAATGTGGTGTCCTCTTTGAAAACGTATTAGTTATGAATGTAAAACCGTCTTTCAAAGAAAGCTCAGCACTGCTATTCTGCTGAATGAAAATTTCCATAGGCTACAGTAATATTCCGGCTGTGTGTCAGAACCTAGCGCGCTGTCTACTTAGACAGCATTTGCAGGCAGTTTAGTTGCTAAATCGAAATGCTGTCAAAACGCTGTCTAGGTAGGAAGCTCACTAGGTTATACAACTCTCCCTCTAGTGGTTTTGCTGCTCCTCCGTGATTTACCCACAAGAGACTAGTATACTAAAGCCTTCAGCAAGGCAACGCCCCGCACATTCACTCTTTCCTCTCAGGAAGTTCATGAAGAAACTGAATAAGCTGCGTCAGAGTTGACTGAGTAATTTAGACCAATAACTACGCTTTTATTTCCACGGTGTATGTTAACTGAATATTCTTTGTGAACGTTTGCTAATACGGACACTAGGCTTCCTAAGAAGGCGTTATTTCATAGGAATACATCTGCAGAATGGCAGAAACTGAGGGAACTGCGTTCGGGGGCTGTTTGGAGAAACTGAAGAACTATGTGCGAACTCGGAAAGGAACGATCCTGGCGGCTGAAATAGTAAGTCATTAACATTGATGTGGCTATGATTTAACTGTAGTTACATTTTGTAAGACGCTTGCATACAATTGAGAGACATTACGTCCGTTATTCATTTGGCTTCATCGAAAGTGTGATAAGCAAAATGCTGGTGTTAAATAAATTAACTGTTGCCATGGAGACGCTCCGAATCGACGCATGTTTATTCATTCAACCACACACTTGAGTCACATAGAAAGTGAGATTTTTTGGCGTGACATGACATATCCTACTGTATTAAGTTTATAGCTTTTGTTTTTTTTTCTTTGAGACCCCCAAACAAAAGTAACGTTAGAATTGTTACAGAGCACTTTTGATACATGCTACAGAAATAAACTCTTGTTTATAATCAGTTTATATACAATTAGTTAAAGTCAAGAGTTACCAACCCGTTTGTCATATGTTAACTGTTTTTGAGCTAATAAAGACCCCAAACAGAACATATCAGGTCAGGGTAAATATCGTCTAATTTAAATGTATGTAACTTTTGACCAAACTACATACTTTTCACTTTGAAAGCTAAAAAAAAAAGACGTGAAGAAAGTGTCATATTTGTCATCCATACACACAAGCAGCTGTGTCAAGTATACCATAAAAAGTGACTAAGATAAAGTGGTTGTAAATACAAGTATAAAACTGCAGCCACCTCAGCACATATTCAAGCAGTTGTTATTGTGAGACTATGGCTATATGGCTAGTAACAGAAGTGGGTGAAAAGAGTATTAATAGTGCTGTTGAATGAAATACCTCCCACCACGGAGCCATTTGAAACTTCACACTGACACACAAGTGTGTGCTTTTGGGAGGAGGTGGCATGGAATGCAGACCATGTGCTTGATGGTGTGAGGTCAGGGTGCATGAGGTTTCACCCATCTGCTGGAAAGATAAAGGCCAGGCTGCTGTGTTCGTTTTATCTTGTGTCAGTCCTCAGAACGGAGAAATCGTGGTTTCTGTGCATGAGCCCTACAAACCTTAGTTTGTATCTTAATTTTCAAGTTATTTTTTTTTGTTCGTTTGAATTCTACTTCCTTGCATTCAAATTAAAGGGGTCATTAACTGGCTTTTTAAAAAAAAATTATACTGTTGTCTGAGGTCAACTTATGACATTCGCGTGGTTTTTACATTCAAAAACATCATAACGAATAAGTAATAGGCTATTTTCTACCCTGGTTTTGAGCCTCTCTCATGGAACGCTTGGTTTTTATGGGCGTGCCGCACTGAAAACTTGGAAGTAAACGCCCACTGCTATGATTGGATAACAGTTTTGCATATTACAATTAGCTTCGGCTCCCCCGTGAGTACACGTGAGGAATTGTTTTGAAAGCGTGTGGGAAAACGGCAACCGGGATGATTCGCCCACAGGGCTTCGCAAAATGTCTTTATCAAACAAACACAATGGCTGCGACCGAAACCTGGAAAATGCTGCCTTCGGAGGACACATTTCAAGGTAGGAAGGCATCAAGGCACGTCCGAATCTAATGTTAGCTTCACTTCCTGTCTCCTGAGATACCTTCATCTGATCGAGTTTTGAAGGCAGCATACATATCTTTCGCTGCCTTTGATATCCCACAATCCTGTGCGTTCCATTCTGTGACTATAAAAAAAGATGGCGTCCGAAAGTTGCATTTGCTACATTTTTGACCAACATTTTCCACTTCTGATGTCATTTCTAGTGAGAAATGACTAATGTAGTAATTCAATATTTGTTTAGTTCTCAATAAAGCTCTCTCTATTTTGCTGTAGATCATTAAACTGTTACACTGCAGTTTCGTGAGGTGCCTTCATGCACAAACGCTGCCTTACAAGTCATTGTCTGATAAGGCAGCGAGGCAACAAGTCAGCTGCCTAGGTTTTCGGACGCAGCCAATGATTTCTTTTTTATTACTTGGCCCGCCCAATCAGTGGATAAAACTGCGAACCGTGCATCACTAACACGCACACACGCACAAGCATCACTGCAGTCAGACAAATCAGCATGATCAAAACTTCCGCAATTGTATTTTTCCTTCAAATATCAAGTCAAGAGAGTGAACAACGCACATCAAGAAAGGAATGTTATTTCACTATTTAAGATAGCCCGTTGGACAGGCCGGTGATACGTTTTGGTAGCCCGTCTGGAAAACACATAGCCCCGGGACATTGGGCTTTGCGAGCCCTGACCCATAACCTTACATGTCTTGAGTCTGATCCCGAATCGCAGCACAATGAACCAACAACACCTCAAATAAAGGATTCTCCAGCCTGTGACAGCGTGCTAATGTTCAGTTAGACACATACACATAATCAATAGATATCAAACGATCTGTAACAATGCAATACTATCACATATAAAAAACATGTTTTACTCACATAAGTGTGTTGCTTCATTCATTCATGTAATCTCATCCTGTCTGCAAATCCAGGCTCTTGTTTACAAACAAATCCGTAATGTGAAATGAAGAAACAAACGCACAATGTCTTCCCCACGTGAGCTGGATATTCATTAAAAATAAAGTTCATCCATGCATTCATAATATTGGAATCTGAATGAAGCTTATGCAGCATGTTTATTGCTTGGAAGTTCGATCCGGTTTAGCTCCACGTAGGCCTATGTTATTTATCTATAACATGCCATGCACAAATTGGTGGGCGGGGCTACAGAATCAGGCGTTCTTCTTCTTCGGTTAAGGCGGTGTTTCACCACACTCTGACGTCACAGCTTGGCACATTCTGAGATCGAGCGTTTGCTGAGCCAGCTGTCAATAAAAGCTTTTCTTTGACTAACAAGGAAGTTTTCAGCTCCGAAACTTACAGGATATTCTTATATCACGATGAACTTTTATATGTCAAAGGCTGAATGAAAAGTTGATTTCTCAATTCATGACCCCTTTAAAATTGCTACCTCAATTCAAAATCTGTTCAAATTAAACATTAAAATTGAATTTAAAAACATTCTCAATTCCATTCTAAATGATGCACAGCCTTGGAACAAATTACAATTTAAATGATGTGTTCACTAAAATTCTCAAATCTCATTCTCACTAACAAACGGCAATCATTCTTGTGTGTTGTTCAGTTGTTAAAAATGTTTTGTCCTTTTTGGAGCTTGACAGAACTTGGTCACTATTTGCTTCCACTGAACGCAAAGAATGCAAATCAAACAGGTTTGGAATGACATTAGAAAGAGTAAATTATGACACAATTTTAATGTGCTTTTTTATTGCCCACATATCTCACACTAGTGAAAAATATATATAGCAAAATGTATTTGAAATACATTTATTGCAAGTGCAATTGTACTTTTTGTATATTAAATTGAAAGTCTGCTAAATTGGAACAACTCATTTTGTACTTAATGCCATTTTTTAATGCGCGGTTTTAATGCACTTTAGTTATCTGGAAATAATGCTAAGGTCCAACTAAAGATATACTTAAGTATATTTGAAAGTATACTTCAGGCACACGCTTGTATTTAAAGACTGATATTATAAGTGATCATACTATCTTTACTAATAGATGTATTAGAACACAGTTTAGGCTTAATAGTAAGAAATGTGCATTGCTCAATGAAAAAGTACTTCAAATACAGTTTAATTATTACATTTATATCAGTATGCGATATGTCAGTAAATATGTTCATTGATTTGCATTATACTTAGAATGAAATAAATGTGTTTTAAATACATTTTGTTATAGGTTTTTTTTTCACTAGAGCACATCACATATTTTAGTAAAATCATAAATTAGGTATCATTCAAAAGCTTAAACACTCAAATTCAATCTTAAAATTGGAAATTGCGTTACCATGGAAACAGTTCTTTAAAACATTTTTTTTTTTTTTTTCTTTCAAATCTGGAAGAAAAAGCTTGGTTAAACATATGGCTTTTTTAAAGCAATTTTAGAGTCCAAATTATTTAGTAAAATATTGTTTTGTATGAAATATAAATTGCTTAACAGTAAACTTCTGTAACTTCTTTACACTTACTTTTTTTGAAGTGCTTTCACTTCTGCAATAATCTGCTGACGAGTGTCTTCTTTAAAAAGCCAAACCAACCTTACGTCTTATTAAAGCATTCATGAATTACAACCATTTAAGTTCAGATCTATGCTCATATAGGGGGTGACAGACAGTTAACAGGTTTAACTAAACATACATTTCTGTAATAGCTCTCAGTATTGTAAAAACCCATATTATAGCAAATTAATAACATGGCTATAAAACAGTACGTGTACTTACAGTGCACTTCCCTAAGAAAGTACTGTGTAATAAGGTAACTACGTGGGTTAAGGTTAGGTTTAGGGATAGGTTACCCAGTTATTGTAATTACTATAATAAGTACATGGGGAACGAGACTGTAAAATAAAATGCTACCAAAAGCTCTTATTAGGATTTTTTTTCAAGGTGAATGATTCAAATAGAAGCTGCCAGAGAGATGTTGGAGACCCATAAACTCACCTTGTCTTTGCATAAAAGACATAAACTATTAGAGTTTATGAATGAAAAACCAGCCTGAATGAATCTTTCTTAATTCACCACATTTCACATGCCCTGTGTCCTGCTTAAATATAACAGCAGCATATTGTGTCCTTATCAAAACAATCTGTATTTGTTGCTTGGCCTATCTCCCGATCAGATGAGGGAATGACCGCCTTCCTTGAGATGCTATTGAGTAACTAACACAAAATACTGTGGTATCAGGAGCAAGTTATGTAACTAATTGATGGTTAAGATCATGGACGTTGGACATGATACACTCATTTTCAAGAGTTCAATTTTGTCATGCAGACACACCCACAACTAAACATGTAGAGTCACGGTCAAGTGAAATGACACACCTAGTGCATGCTGGGACTTTACTGGGACTTAGATGAGTGATGTGTAGCTCTGTATAGCTCTATTATATTTTGCTGTTTTGGATCGAAAACAAATGTAAACGCATGCAAGAATGTTTGGTCTAGTTAACAAGCTGTAGGCGCCTTGCCATCACTAAGTGTGTCTTTGTGCGTCTTTGCCAAATGATCAGTGTTTGGTTGTTGAATATTCTTCATATACACATTGCAAAGTAATTTGTATAAGTAGGTTGTATATGTTTGATGTGCTGTATTGTAAAAGTGTTACAATTAATGTTTTTCGTGTGCGTGTATTTTAGGTATTTTTTTATTTCTGGTGTTTCCTTATTTATCTGTTCACCCTCGTGACCCTGTTCAGCTCGGAGCCCTCAGTAGTGGGTGTTCTTAAAGGGGCAGCGCTGCATTCTTGAATAGAGCTTCATTGTGAGCTGGCTGGACTTCAGTCTGCTTGTGAGGCTCATAGAGGCAGTTTGTGCCAGTCCCCACAACTCATAAAGCTCCGATACATATGTGCATGAAGGAGGGGTGCCTGATGACATCATGCTGCCCGATCCGCTCCTCGCCGCCCACAGGCATGAGCACGGTGTAAAGACTCGCCTTCTCCGGGCTGGTGTATTTCAGTGAAGTGGATTATTACATGATTTGTAGTGCTCTAGAAAAACTTTTCAGCATGAGATGAAAATTATTTTCTCAGCTATTCAAATGATGTAATATATTGAAGTTTGTAAAGCTACAGTGAGCTTTTCTTTAGGCATGTTCATGCCTACTATATAGGGGTGTGACGAGACACTTAGCTCACGAGACAAGATGAGACATGAGATTAGGTTCACAAGCACAAGACAAGATTTTTGCTCTGTATTTTTAAGAAATCAGTCAATGACAAAATTCATGACTGGAAAAATAGACTCTGCAAGTGCATTTTGAAATGATTTAACTAGTCATTTCAGTTCTACTTTCTGTGTATGAATTATCAAATGCATTGAAAGACAACAATACTCTAAAAGGTTTTGCCACAAACTCAACTGACTGGCTTCTCTCCTGTATGATTTCACATTAGTCTCTTCAGACCTTACTGTACATGAATTATGAGCTTCCAGAATTGAACTCTTTTCCACAAATTGAACATAGAAATAAAAACAGTATAATTAACAAAAATAAATAACACAGTTTTTCTTAGTCTTGTGCAACCATAATAAAAGTAATCTCTCAATATTCAAAGTGCAAACAGAGACCAGACCAAAACTGCGAGGTGGTTACAACTACACAGCCCAGCCTAAGGCTGCATTCACACAGGGCGACGTGAACAACGCTTGACGGAGGGCGTGTCTGAAGCTTGGTGTTGACACATCATAGTGAGAACAGCCAATCATATTACTTTTCTGGTGTTGCATGAACACAATCGGCTAGCGTCTGTGCTAGGGTATTTGCATAGGCGATCTGATTGGCTGACGCCTGCGTTGGTGCTTGAAAAGTTGAACACTGCAACACCAGTGACGCAACGCAACGGAACCCACAATTCAGTTCGGCACTGCATGATGTTACCCATTCAAAGTAAATGAGAAGCGTTGACGCAGACACCGCGTGTGAATGCAGCGTTAGATAGCTTTGATATTGGGAGACAGGTTACTGTATGTATACAATCTACAAATTACAATAGTTTACAATCTGCTCATCCGTTATGGACAGTAGAGGCGGTGCCGCGGTGGGCATCTTAATGTAATGTAAACGTAGCGGTGGCATATTCATGGCGATATTGCGAGATCTCGTGGCACACCCCTACTACTTTATATATAAAATATTGTTTATAAAAATGGTGTTTGCTTTAAAGCAGACCTATTATGCAAAATTCACTTTTACATTGTGTTAAAACATAAGGCAGTGTGTCCACCAAAGCATTTTTAGGCAGCTGAAAATGCTAGGCGCAATGCTGAAAACGCCTAGCTATGGGCGCTTGAGAGATCACTTGTTTCTGTATTGTTTCTATATAAAAATGTTGATACAATATAAAGTATTTGCTTCTTTGCTAAAAAATGCTGAGTGCTTAGCGCCTCGTCACACTGCTGCCGTTTTAAAAATGCACTGCTCCCTCAGGAGAAAATGCTTTGGTGGACACACAGCCTAACTGTGTGTCAGCAGTGTGTACACATAACCACCCTATAAAGGTAAAAATCCACCTATTCACCTTTTATTTTCCACATAAATCATAAACACTGTCTCAAAATGAGCCATTCACTTTTCTATATATTGTGACATCACAATGTAACAGGCCCCGCCCACAACTGGTGACGGAATCTGCCCTATCAGCTTAGCCCCTCCCCTGTTTTTTCTGTTTTGTTGTTGACAGATGCTGCGTTCCACTCCACTTTTAGACATGCACTTGCGAACTTCCCTAAGCACTTCCCCTCGGGGGAATCCCCACTGCCATTTTGAAGTGCGTTCCACTTCGTGAAGCGGACAAGGGAAGTTTATATGGACAGACCCTCGCTCCCTCTATTTTGACCGAGTCTACTTCATATGTACACTTCAGGCAGCTTCATATACCACAATGCAACACGATTATGACGTCACTGAATATTGCGTTTAATTTACCCCACCACAAACAACTCTATGATATTTTAATTATTTTTAAAAACATTTAAAACAACCCAAACACACCTATATACACATAGAATGCTGCATTAAACAATTTTGTAAAGGATATATGTATATAATAAATCAACTCCATAGTAGATTCCAAGTGATCAAGGGCTTAGGACGTTCCAGTTCAGTCCATTGCAAAGGTTCCGCCAGTAGTGGGCACTCATGCAACGTAAGCAATGACGCACATCCGAGTGAACGAGACGGAGGGAAGCTAGCGAGTGAAGGGCATAATAAAAACGAACTGGAACGCAGCAAGAGTATCTGAGGAACGACCTTTTAAGGCAATGCCCTCTTCTGGAAAGAGGGGCAGGGAGCAGCAGCTTATTTGCATTTAAAGATACACACATGAAAACAATGTGTTTTTGCTTCCATCCAATTTTGGGCATGGTATAATTAATGATCTCTAGGGGTATTTTGAGCTGATACACAGACACATTCTGGCAGAGGCAGACAGTAGTGAAGTATTTTTACTTTCCAAGTAATTGTACTTTATCAGTGTTCTTCTTTGGAAACCGTTTACTTCACAACATTCCAAAACATAATATTGTACTTTTTACTGCACTATGTTTCATATTGAATATCATTTAATACTTAATT
The DNA here is from genome assembly GCA_039654625.1 of Rhinogobio ventralis. Classification (NCBI taxonomy): domain Eukaryota; kingdom Metazoa; phylum Chordata; class Actinopteri; order Cypriniformes; family Gobionidae; genus Rhinogobio; species Rhinogobio ventralis. The sequence continues at coordinate 6,405,866 of CM077211.1, forward strand.
ACATTAAAAATGTAGTATTGTATACTTTTACTCAAGTAAAAGTAATTAGAAAGTACTATATTTTTAATGCAATTATTTATTAAAGGTAAAAAAAAATTGTATTTATGAAATGTAGTGAAGTAAAAAGTATGACATTATAAATTATGCTTTGGAATGTAGTGAAGTAAAGTTTTCTACAAAAAAAAAAAAACTGATAAAATATATACTTGAAAAATGTATTTGAGTAGAAAGTAAAAATACTTCACTACAGTCCACCTCTGCATTCTGGGGACACTTGAGACTTAAATAGGCTACATCTTTTACAAATTTATAGTATTTCATACTGCATGTACATAATGCATGTAAACGCGATTAAAAAATGATCGTTTTGTGTAAATGAAGTATAATAATCTGATATGAAGTGCAATCTTGAATCTATTAATTAGTAGAAGTTATTACTCCACCACATGCAGGTGATGGTATTAATAATATATTAATTGTTGAACCACTTTTGGTTGAAAGGAGCAGGTTTACCTTGTTACTATGGGAAACAGTAGCATCTAGCTAGTTTAATTCTCCAACCATTCATTGTACTATGGTAGTAAAGCAGTGAATTACACTGTTGTACAGGAAACGCACCCTTATTTATTATTATTTATTGCATTATTTCAAGCCCACCACAGGAAGTTGGGAATTATAATTTAAATAGATAACTAAGTAAATTCTGGTTACTTAGTTTGTGTTTGTCTTGTAATAAATAATTCATTTTAATAGAAAAACATCTAAACATTTAATAGAATCACTAACCCAGACATTACTGTTTCAAAACCTGCTTCAACCCTGTTACATTCAAAATGTTTTTGGGTCATTAAAATGGGATAGTAACATGCAAATTTGCTGAAATTCTGAGGAAAACTATAATGAATGTACATAAATCTTTAAATATTAAAGTTTGGAACAGTTAATATTGCAGAGCAGGTTGCAGTCATGTAGCATGGGCACATCTGTGTGAAGAACTGAATTATAGTGTTACACGTTTGTCAAACTAAGTTATGATGAAGCCAAACAGCAGTCATTCTGCTGGCGGTAATATATTTATGTGCCCCATGCTGGCTTCATTACAAAGACATGGAGAGATAAGATTGTGTGTGTTTTCAACTGGCAACCCTAATGGAAAATAAATGCCTTTCTCTGCTCTTTCTTTGGTATTTTGAGCTTAGCTGAAAATGAAAACTATGCTAAAAATGGTTTAAGTGGTATTGTAGTATTAGGCCAGAATTAACCTCAGTCTGGTTGCCCTTTTGACTGGCTCTGGTATGCAATATGTGAAAACACTAGTAGTTGTGTTGTCTCTTTTGTATATAAAACAAGGCCAGTAAGGGTCACCTCAGCATTAGCACTTCGGGTTCATTTCACACCCCAGAGCGTTGTTTCGAGATGGAGGGGAGGTTACTTAAATAAAAAATGATAAAATGATTAAAAATTGTAAATAAAATGAATTATTTACAATAAGCACTGTAACATTCTGTAAAAAAAAAAAAGAAAAAAAAGAACTGTCAGTTGTTATTTCATGGCAACTTTAAAGCACAGTAGCGTTAAATATGAGTTGTATTACAAATATAAGCCCAAGTAATCATCATCAGTGATGTAACAAGACGGTTTTAGCATCACTGCATTGCGGGGTGTTTCCTCTGAGGAGGCAAGGAAGGCAGAAAAATAAAACAACACAAATATTTCAAAATATGATATTAAAGGGGTCTAATTACGCCCTTTTACAAAGTCTTGATTTAGTTTATTTTAAATCAAGTCTTTATTTTAAAACATATTATTTTTCATATATTTTACATTATTACAGCACTTCTCTCCCTCGGATGTGCCGTTTAGTTCTCGCTTCTATCAAGCCTCTCCTTCTGAAATATGAAATTTGCCACTTAGCGCGTGTTGGGGAAATGTCACGCCCCTTACCATAACCGCAAACTCAAGTACTCAGATGTAAATATTAGAGCCCTACCGATTTATTGGTCTTGTCGCAGATATATCGGCATCGGCGTATATGCCGCAGATATGCCACCGATATGAACACACACCCACGCGTCTCACAGCACGCAAATATTTACACAAAATAATGTCAAAATGCCGGTGTTGTGCCAAATTCTTACCCCCTGCTAGATTATTACCTCCTTAGTATTGGTAGGTTTAGGAGTAGGTGTGGGGGAGGGGTTAGGATTAAGGGTGGGGTTAGGATTAGGCAATCAGGTAGCGACTTTAATGAGGGTAATAATTTGGCAGGGGGTCGAAATTCGGCATAACAGTCGAGTATCATCGTAAATATAGACGGTTATGTCTTAAGTGAACGTAAACATGAAATTTTCCAGTCACCGCCAGCGTTTTTGTTCATTTTCACAAGTTTCACGGCCCACAGAATATCTTGTTGTATGAATATCTGAACATGCAATATATCAAAAGAAAGAACAGACCCTCTGTTTTATATTTGGTTCATGCATTCTTTTTTATCAACACTTGAATGTGGGTAAGTTTTATGAAAAAAGCAACATTTTGAGAAAAAAGCTGAGAAAAATCACGACTAACTTAAAATTCAGAACAATGATCAAAACACAGATCGAGTCCATCAACACCCCCAAAGCTTCACAGTCCTGTAGCTCATTCTGGGGTGACATTTCATTCAATAACTTTAGGCAGTTTTGAATTATATGCTGTTTAATGTTGATGATCGCGTTATTTTTCATATGCATCTGCTTATAAGAGATCGCTCGTTTCTGCTTCTTCTTCTCCTGTGTTTTGATCCGGAGATTCTGTACTCGTTCAGGAAATATAGCGCACTTGTACTCTCTAGAAACTATCCTCCAAAAAATGTGCAGCGCACAGATAAACGTTGGGATTTGAATGTTCAGGAACAGTGTTTAAAATAAATTTGAACCACTAAGTTTGTCAGCCGTTGGAAGGTCAAACAAGTGAGTTTTGGAAACAGGGTGGAAAAATGGGTGGATTTTTACCGGGGTGGATATTGAGAATGAATGGAGAAATCACGTGATCACCTGCAGTCAGTGTTAACTGAGCTTTTATGACTGATGATTTGAAAATATCTACTAAAAACTGCTGAAATTAACCAAAAATATACTTGAAATATGAAATTTGTTACTGCGTTCTTGTAGTTATTATTTTGGAATAAATGTAAAAAGGATGAGAAAACTTAATGAGAAACATAGTTCATCTTAAGCAGAACAATAATTACACTCACCTAAAGGATTATTAGGAACACCTGTTCAATTTCTCATTAATGCAATTATCTAATCAACCAATCACATGGCAGTTGCTTCAATGCATTTAGGGGTGTGGTCCTGGTCAAGACAATCTCCTGAACTCCAAACTGAATGTCAGAATGGGAAAGAAAGGTGATTTAAGCAATTTTGAGCGTGGCATGGTTGTTGGTGCCAGACGGGCCGGTCTGAGTATTTCACAATCTGCTCAGTTACTGGGATTTTCACGCACAAGCATTTTTATAGTTTACAAAGAATGGTGTGAAAAGGGAAAAACATCCAGTATGCGGCAGTCCTGTGGGCGAAAATGCCTTGTTGATGCTAGAGGTCAGAGGAGAATGGGCCGACTGATTCAAGCTGATATAAGAGCAACTTTGACTGGAATAACCACTCGTTACAACCGAGGTATGCAGCAAAGCATTTGTGAAGCCACAACATGCACAACCTTGAGGCGGATGGGCTACAACAGCAGAAGACCCCACCGGGTACCACTCATCTCCACTACAAATAGGAAAAAGAGGCTACAATTTGCACGAGCTCACCAAAATTGGACAGTTGAAGACTGGAAAAATGTTGCCTGGTCTGATGAGTCTCGATTTCTGTTGAGACATTCAGATGGTAGAGTCAGAATTTGGCGTAAACAGAATGAGAACATGGATCCATCATGCCTTGTTACCACTGTGCAGGCTGGTGGTGGTGGTGTAATGGTGTGGGGGATGTTTTCTTGGCACACTTTAGGCCCCTTAGTGCCAATTGGGCATCGTTTAAATGCCACGGCCTACCTGAGCATTGTTTCTGACCATGTCCATCCCTTTATGACCACCATGTACCCATCCTCTGATGGCTACTTCCAGCAGGATAATGCACCATGTCACAAAGCTCGAATCATTTCAAATTGGTTTCTTGAACATGACAATGAGTTCACTGTACTAAAATGGCCCCCACAGTCACCAGATCTCAACCCAATAGAGCATCTTTGGGATGTGGTGGAACGGGAGCTTCGTGCCCTGGATGTGCATCCCACAAATCTCCATCAACTGCAAGATGCTATCCTATCAATATGGGCCAACATTTCTAAAGAATGCTTTCAGCACCTTGTTGAATCAATGCCACGTAGAATTAAGGCAGTTCTGAAGGCGAAAGGGGGTCAAACACAGTATTAGTATGGTGTTCCTAATAATCCTTTAGGTGAGTGTATGTTCTTAATGCAAAAGTACTAAATATAGACCCAATTCTAGTTGGGATATTTTCTAAAATGCAATAAAAACTGATTTGTTAATTCTCTTTAACTTTTATTTAACTGACAAAAGTACAAAGAAAAGATTTCCAATGTTTTCACTGAACAACTTATAAACCAATTTTGATTTTGATGTCTGCTACACACTCCCAGAAAGTTGGGACAAAGGCATGTTTACCATTGTGTCACATCACCTTTCCTTTTAATTACACTTTTTAATAGTTTATTTGAGGATACTAATTGTTGCAGTTTTGCAAGTGGATTTTTGCCCAATCTCACCTATTACAAGACAGCTGCTCAACAGTCTGTGGTTGTTGTGGTTTGATTCTCCTTTGCATGATGGGCCATACACTTTCAGCAGGAGACAGATCTGATCAAGCACATCTACTTTATGGTTTAGAGTGTCTACAAAACCACTCTGTTGCAGCACATGCTGAATGAGGCCTGGCATTGTCTTGCTTCTCAGAAAAGATGTCATCTTGATGTCATTAAATGTCATGTTAAATCCCAATATACGCCTCCACATCAGTGGTACCTTCACACATGCAAGTCACCCATGCTGTTTGCACAGATGCACCTCTATACCATCATAGATGTTTGCTTTTGCACCTGTCGCTGATGAAAGTCTGAATGTCTTTCGTCTTTGTGACTGAGAACTCAATGTCTGTTTTTCCCAAAAATAAGCTAAAACGTGGACTTATCTGACCACAGCACACATTTCTACTGTGTTTTGGATCATCTGAGATGAGCTCTTGAGATGGCATTTCTGCCTTGCCCTACATGTACTGAGATTTCTCTGGATTCCCTGAATCGTTTCACAATATTATGTATGGTAGACGGTGAAAGACCTAAATTCTGTGCAGTCTTGCATTGAGAAATGTGATTTTTGAATTCTCTCATGATATGGCACAAAGTGGTGAGCCATGATGACCCATCTTTGCTTGCAAAGACTGAGATGCTACTTTTACACACGATACCCTCACCTATTACCAGTTCACCTACTTATTGTGGGCTGTTTCAAAAGAGTTTAACTTGGAAATTCTATAAGCTTTTTACTTTTATTTTGCCTCTGTCCCAACTTTTTTGGAGTGTGTAGCAGCCATCAAAATCAAAATTTGTTTATATCTACAAAATACAAGACTTGTTCAGGGAAAACATTGGAAATCTTTTCTTTGTACTTTTGTCAGTTAAGTAAAGTTGAAAGAAAATTCTTGATTTTGTTGCATTTTACAAAATGTTCTGGAATTGGGGTTGTAGAATTATTTTGGTTGTTTTTCTTGATAGTGTAAGTAATGTTTATTTAACCTGAAAATGTGTCAATGTTAAGTGTAACTGGAACATGAATTTACATAAAAAACAGTGATGATTCCTTTCAGTGCTACCTCTTTTCAGAACATCACTGCTACAGATGAATGCAAATCGGCTGAATACGAGCTTGCAGTTGATTGTAAGAAAGGGGCGGGGCTTAAGCAGACTTAATAATTGGAGAGATTGAAGAAGCCCTGCATACATCACCAGAGAGAAGTCTGGAAGATTGAGATATGATATTTCGATTCAAAATAACAAGGTAAAAAAAAAACATGCATGGATGAATATTTCACATTAAGATCAGTAACATGCAAGGAAGAAAATAGGGGAATTTTCATTTCATGTTTCATTTAATGTTTATGCTAGATATTGCCATGGTTAAATAATTTTGTTGTTTCCCCAAGTGATGGTAAACTCGCACTCCTAACACATTGAGAATCTTCCTGTCTGAGAATACAGTCTTAATCTTCACACTTGCGTTTGTTTTAGCCGTTGTTACTGTGGCAACCGCAGCACATTGCAAACACAAGGCACAGGTGTTTTACGGTGGCATGTGTACAAATCATTAGTGCCATGGCAACATAAATAACACTTCAAAAGAGACTGAACCCTGTAAGAACATTAAATAACACCTGTAGTGTCCTTGATACAAGTATTATAGAAATATAAGTATTAGTTGTGTTTGATAAGGCAGAGAGAGACATGATATGTTTGTAGGCAATCTGACATTTAAATAAAACTCATAAAAATGTAATTGAAAAAATGAACAGAGCCATATCAAGCAACCAGAATAAAGTGCTGCATTGATGATGTATTTTTGTAGGCCAACCCTTAAGTTAGCATTACCCTGGTTCCCTCGACAAAAACCCAGTAGCATTTTTCCATTGGCTTTTGGATTATTGTAGAAAATAAGCTCTGACCAACAAAAGTTTATGATTCTTACACATTTTGTTCATTATGATAATCTTCACAAATGAACACAATTTTTATGAATTGAAGCATAAATACAATCTACAAACCAAACTACACCACAGTCACATGACTTCTTTATTCAAAACAAAGATTCCCTTAAATTTGAGTTAGAAAATAGTCTGCATGCACACGATTTTAAGGTTGTAGAAGCAGACTAGTGAGTAGATGAGTTTACCCTGTTCGGCATGATGATGTTTAAAGGGGTCGTGAACTGAGAAATCAAAATTCCCTTGATCTTTTGACATGCATTGTACTATAAAAACATCATGTAAGTTTCAGAACTCAAAACTTTCTCATTAGTCTAAAAACAGCTTATATTGAAGCCAATCTGCCAAAACGATAGCTTATGGAATGTGCCACTTTATTACGTAATAGTGTAGCTAAGCACCGCCTCTGCAGAAGAAGATCAATGCCTGCTTCTACATCACTGTCTGTTTAGCCCCGCCCACTGATTCACGCAAGTAAGCAGGTAAATAACGGGAGAGGCAAACGCAGGTCTACACAGAAACCAAACGATAAAGATGGCTCTGCTCTGCCAAATTGTGGAAAAACATAGTTTTTGCATTGCCTTCCTTCTGATCCCAACATTAGGAAAGAGTGGATGAACTTTATTTTTACTGAAGTTCCAGACCGCGCCAGTAAGAACTTGGTCCTTTGTTCACTTCATTTTACCGCGGATTCGATTACAAACAAGGCACAGTTCTATGCAGGATTTTCAGAAAGATTGAAATTAAAAGACGATGCTGTGCCAACTATATTGGATTCGACAGTAATGTCGCACCACACAAGTGTGGTCACTATTGCTTTGTCTGTTATTACCAAGCGTGCCGCACACGTCCTAAAAAGTGTCAAAGCGTATCGATCGCCCCCGGGTGGTTGGTCCCAGTATAGCTCATAAACCCCGCTCCCTCCATGTATTATAATAGGACGCGAGACAAACTAAACAATTAAATTCCCAGTGAACCGAAAGTTGCAACTGATTTTATTTCAGTGCTGTGACGCATTTCCAAGTGAAACGGAATATTGACTTGAGGGCAGGGTTTTACTTCAGCGCTCCTCTCCATCTCTCGCTCATAGCAAACTAATGGTTGGAGGGGAGTGGTTAAGGATATTCAAACCCAAGCCGCAAAACTGCCGTCATCGGAAAGGGAACGCCATTCCAGACCGGAAGTCACTTTTCAGATTTTGATTAAAGATTACCACAGCATACTATTTTTTTTCTGTGTATTAACTTGCACGGATTAATTGTTCACCCTAAGACCTGTAATGTGTGCTAACAAAGTAAATAAGATCTATTTTGATTTCATGAGGACTTTAAATTGTGAGTAAATTATATACAGAAAGCAATCAAAGAACGCTCCCTTTACAATAGCTCTCAATCACACAGCGCAAGTTTATCTGGACACTTGCCAAAATTCCCGTTATGTAATCAGTGACATTAGCCGCGTTTCCATTACAGATTTGTGCAAAACTTTTGCGTTATTTTGTCGTTAAAAAACTATTGCGAAATGACAGCGTTTCCATTCACCGCTGTTATGCGACTGTGGCGAGCGGTGAGGTGAGGGACCGTGAGAACGGGCCGGTGACGAGCGATAATGAGCTCCAGCCGGTTTTGCGCGCCAGCCGGTTTTGCGCGTGTGTGTGCGACTTTCATTTTGTTTATTTATTTCATTAAAGTTTTAAAAGTTCGCCGGTTTCCCGCCTCCTTCTTCCTGGAAGATACAAGCGGCAGTGTGTTTCTCCTCTCTCCCCTCTCTCGTTTTGTCGCTCCTCATGCTCCTGGCTCCGTTTCTCTCGCCTCTCTGTCCTTACCCCCAGGTACCGCGGCCGCCGTGATCGCCCCCCCCAGAGGAGGGGGGGGGGGAGTAGAGCGCAGTCTCAGGAGTGCCCCCCGGCCTGCGAAGGGTGTTGGGGGTATGTGGCGAGCGGTGAGGTGAGGGACCGTGAGAACGGGCCGGTGACGAGCGATAATGAGCTCCAGCTGCGCGCCACACCGGTCTCGTCTCACGGAGGAGTGACGGGAGCATAAAAGGAGGAGCGACGACAGTGCAAGACGAGAGAGGACCAGGCCTGGACTTATGTTGTGTTTTTGTTTACGTTTTGTTTACGTTTTATTTCACGGACGACTGCCGCGGCGACTTTCATTTTGTTTATTTATTTCATTAAAGTTTTAAAAGTTCGCCGGTTTCCCGCCTCCTTCTTCCTGGAAGATACGAACTTTGTTACAGCGACTAAAACTTATTTTTTTCCTCTCGCGATAAGTCATTCCAAAAATTATGCCACGTATGTTGGGTTTATGTATATCCCAGCCACCGCACTAGCCATTATGTTTAATGGAAGGAGACGTAGGCGTGTTATCCAAGCATTAATAGCAAGGAAAGCACCTTAAACTTGTAAGGGAGAAGAATGTTTGAATTTGCATGGTAGTAACTCAGTTTTTTTCTGTTATTTTGGCTCGGAATTTCGTTTGTTGGAAATATGAACTGAATTTAGAAATGCTTTTGAAATGGAAAAACTTTGCGTTTAATAAACAAAATACATTTTTGAAATGAAGACGGCGTTTGGAGTGGAGTGCATGCACAATAATCTGTTCCCTGAATCCACGGCCTTTGTTGTTATTGTATGTGTACACAAATAAAAGTAGATTATAGTTTATAATTATGTCTTGCACTTATCTGTATGGCTAAAAATTACGGAGTATTGTGAGTTGTTTCCGCTGTCATAAAGGAAAATATCCATCAGAATTCGCCGGCGCCTTCATCGGCCATGGCTTAAAGAAAACGTAGCCTATTTAGTTTCATAGTTAGGCTGTTTAAATATTAACCTATGAAATTATTTTTTTTAATTTCATATGTTGATTATGAAAAGTGAGCAGCATGAGTAAGAAAGGCTACATTAAATGTGCAATATGTCTGGAGACATGGAGTGGGCCAGACATGATTTTGATCACTTTATTGAGTTTTGTAGAAAGTCTTTCTTTAAAGTAAATTTCGTTTTGTATAAATTGTATTTTAATTTCGATCAATGTTTTATCAACTAATTTCCTGTATATTTAATAAATAAGAAGCAAACCATGAACGTCGGGAATGGATTGACGCGCATAACGAACCTACTGGCCATGTTTCCGCGGCCTTTGAGTAAGGCTGAAACTATAGTGTCTTTCTGTTTTAATACATTTCTTGAATATATGTCTTAATTACAGTAGGCCTATAGATAGTTATGATATTTGTGGCTGTCATTACTAGGTTAATGTTACGCCACTGAGGCTAATCATGGAGCGGTCCATGGCACCAACAAGTTTAAGCAATTTTGATTATCTGTTATGAACTGTAGGCTACATCAAAAAGTACAACAATTTTGTGCTATGGGCACTGCCACTGATACAGGCAGTGGAAGATTACGCTGAGCTTGCTTCTGGTTTTCAAACATGGAAGTGTGACAAAGGCACATGGGCTATATACATTTTGTACACATAGGCATATTTTGTACACATCACTATACAACATATGTCCTTATTAGTCGAAAATATAGGTCGTTTTAACAAGAAAAAGATGTCATTTTACATAACATCTAACACTGGTTATTACGACATAATTGAGTGGAAAAAATAATAGGCTATGTGGCAGCAAAGCGTCACCAGTGACCTGTAAATGCGGAAAAACTGTTTCCATTGCAGTTTTGCGAAAATTTCCTTTTTCGAATTGCCTGAAAAACCACCTCATGCGAGCGTAAAAACTTTTTTGCAATATATTGGAGTTTTTGCAAAATTGACGCGTTTCCATTGGGTGTATTTTCAATTCGCAATTTCAATTTGCGCAATTTGAAGGGTAATGGAAACGCGGCTACTGTTACACTGCACAACGAAGCTCTAACTGTATTTACATCATGTTTGCATTGTTATTTATGGTGAAAGAATTGATGAGATCACTGCATTCACATCCGTCATCTGCTCACTGCTCATCACTGCAACCTTTCATGTGATGGGAATAGATCTAATTATAATGCTATAATCAACACTTTTCATGATTAGTTAACCTTAAGAGCTGTAATAGTAAAAACGTTGTAAAAGTATTCGAGGGTTCCACACGTAATACTTATTTCATATGCAAAGATATCAGCCAATCACAGCAGTGGTCGTTTACATTGAAGTCTCACAGCAGCCAATCACAGCAGTGGGTGTTTACACTGAAGTCTCACAGCAGCCAATCACAGCAGTGGGCGTTTACACTGAAGTGTCACAGCAGCCAATCACAGCAGTGGGTGTTTACACTGAAGTCTCACAGCAGCCAATCACAGCAGTGGGCGTTTACACTGAAGTCTCACAGCAGCCAATCACAGCAGTGGGCGTTTAGACTGAAGTCTCACAGCAGCCAATCACAGCAGTGGGCGTTTACACTTAAGTCTCACAGCAGCCAATCACAGCAGTGGGCGTTTAGACTGAAGTCTCACAGCAGCCAATCACAGCAGTGGGCGTTTAGACTGAAGTCTCACAGCAGCCAATCACAGCAGTGGGCGTTTAGACTAAAGTCTCACAGCAGCCAATCACAGCAGTGGGCGTTTAGACTGAAGTCTCACAGCAGCCAATCACAGCAGTGGGCGTTTAGACTGAAGTCTCACAGCAGCCAATCACAGCAGTGGTCGTTTACATTGAAGTCTCACAGCAGCCAATCACAGCAGTGGGCGTTTACACTGAAGTGTCACAGCAGCCAATCACAGCAGTGGGTGTTTACACTGAAGTCTCACAGCAGCCAATCACAGCAGTGGGCGTTTACACTGAAGTCTCACAGCAGCCAATCACAGCAGTGGGCGTTTAGACTGAAGTCTCACAGCAGCCAATCACAGCAGTGGGCGTTTACACTTAAGTCTCACAGCAGCCAATCACAGCAGTGGCCGTTTACACTGAAGTGTCACAGCAGCCAATCACAGCAGTGGGCGTTTACACTGAAGTCTCACAGCAGCCAATCACAGCAGTGGGTGTTTACACTGACGTCTCACAGCAGCCAATCACAGCAGTGGCCGTTTACACTGAAGTCTCACAGTAGCCAATCACAGCAGTGGGCGTTTAGACTGAAGTCTCACAGCAGCCAATCACAGCAGTGGGCGTTTACACTGAAGTCTCACAGCAGCCAATCACAGCAGTGGGCGTTTACACTGAAGTGCCACAGCAGCCAATCACAGCAGTGGGCGTTTACACTGAAGTCTCACAGCAGCCAATCACAGCAGTGGGTGTTTACACTGAAGTCTCACAGCAGCCAATCACAGCAGTGGGCGTTTACACTGAAGTCTCACAGCAGCCAATCACAGCAGTGGGCGTTTACACTGAAGTCTCACAGCAGCCAATCACAGCAGTGGGCGTTTAGACTGAAGTCTCACAGCAGCCAATCACAGCAGTGGGCGTTTACACTGAAGTCTCACAGCAGCCAATCACAGCAGTGGGCGTTTACACTGAAGTGTCACAGCAGCCAATCACAGCAGTGGGCGTTTACACTGAAGTCTCACAGCAGCCAATCACAGCAGTGGGCGTTTACACTGAAGTCTCACAGCAACTAATCACAGCAGACACACCCTTCAAACAGAGCGTTCAAATCAGGCTAAAATCAGGGTAGGAAAAATGCCTTTTATTTCTAAATTGTGACAATTTTTGATGTAAAAATCATTTTAACATAAGTGCACCTTAGGAAAAATTATACAATAATAAAAAAATCCAGTTCATGACCACTTTAATGTCTCTGACAATAGCCACTTGTTAGCAACCGCCTCTTTCAAGACAAGTAAAAGCTTTTTTTTTTTTAATCACAAGGAGATGTATTTTATGTCATAAAATATGAGTGTTAACCACAGACCTTATTTCAGTCATTTAAAAACCATTCAAAATTACCCGTCGACTGGAAGTGCTAAAATGCTTACTCATTTCTAGGATAAGGCCTACAAAAATATGCCATCCCTGCAGTACTCTACACTCTGGACTTGAAAGTGTGCTCATTTGACAGCAAGTAACCACATAGCAACCACTCAGAACACCTTAACAACTGCATGAAAATGGCTTGGCATCAGCCCATAAATTCCTAACATTATGTCAGTGTGTATGCACCACTCACATTTTATAAATATCTAGTCACAAAAATGAAGTCTGGTTACTTTTTTAAATTCTTTTGTTTCATTTGGATTGTCATCATTGGCTTGTGTATCAGCAAATGTTTGAGTGTTTGAGTTTAAGGGCTGATTTGATTACACATTCATAATATTTCTGTACTCCCAGAGGTATTCTTATAATAGTTCTTTGTTTATAACCATATAAGGACCTCGTCTACTGCTCTCTGCATGAATTGTGCCGCGTTTACACCCTTGCTGTATTCCTCTCTTTAGTCCTCACCACATGTTTTAGTAATCAAAGTTCAAAAAGCTTCAACAACTCTAAAGGGAAGTGAGAAATTTAGAGCTCCACTGTTAACTGACACCTAGAGCAGATGGTACGTGCATGAATTGTGGGTAGTGAACAGTAGTAGAAAGCTTTGGTGATTTGGCAGCAAACATGGGTGACGTACTTGAGGGGGAATTTCCACTCTAAAAAGCCAAGACATAACCATACACACTGACTCTTTAAGAAAATACAACTAAAGTTATGGATAGTATATTAAATAAATTGCAATACCAGTTAAGGCATATGGAAAGAAGATCAAAATTGAATATTTTATATAATATAAAATTACTTTTAAATGTCTGTCAATGGAGTAGGGTTAGTATAGTTTTCATTTTATTTTCAGTGTTAGTTTAAGTTGTTAGTTAAGTCTATCATTGTTTTAGTTTTAGCATAGTTTTGTTTTTTTCATAGTTTCACTTTATGAAGTTTTTATAGTAGGTTTAGAATGCTAGGGCTACCAAAGTTAACTGGTTTAATTTAAAGTCGTTTAACAGTGTTACATTTCTTAGCTCAGTCTAGTGTTATTTCTGTCTAGTTACATTTTCATGTTTAAAGAGTTAGTTCACCCAAAAATGAAAATTACCCCATGATTTACTCACCCTCAAGTCATCCTAGGTGTATATGACATTCTTCTTTCAGACGAATACAATCAGAGTTATATTAAAAAATGTCCTGGCTAATCCAAGCTTTATAATGGCAGTGAATGGCAGCCCAAAAATAAAAGTACTCCACACGGCTCCGGGGGTTAATAAAGGCCTTCTGGCGAATCGATGCGTTTGTGTGAGAAAAATATCCATATTTAACATGTTATAAAGTAAAATATCTAGCTTTCGCCAGACCACCTACTAGGATGGCTTGAGGGTGAGTAAATCATGGGGTAATTTTTTTGGGTGAACTATCCCTTTAATGTAGGCCATTTGTAATGGTTTCAAGTTTTATAATGCATCAAATTACCATGTATCAAAAAGTTTATTTAATTTGTGGCTATTTTAATTTATTTTTTCAGTTTAAAATACATTTGAAAGATTTTTTTTTATTTTTTCTAGTTAACAAAAATGCTTTCATTTAGTTTTCATTTTAGTTTTTTTAATTCACCATCTATTTTTGTATCTGTTTTTTATATACATGTTATAAATCTTATTGTGAACAATTCATCCATGTATATGTTTCATGCTTGTAACATTTTTTTTTGTTTTTACCTCGTAATGTTTAATCGATCTTCCGGTGAAAATGTCAGACTTCTCTCTGTTGAACTTCTCCAGTCAATCAGCTTAAAGGGATAGTTCAACCAAAAATTTTTATTTTGTCATCATTTTTTCACCCTCATGTTGTTTTAAACCTATGAGTTGCTTTCTTCTGTTGAACACAAAAAAATGTTGGTAATCAAACAGTTGATGTAGCTTTTGACATAATTTTTTTTCTACTATGGAAGTCAATGGGTGCTGTCAACTGTCTGGTTACTGTAAGTAATGACAAAATTTTGGGGTGAACTATCCCTTTAAACCCTGCCCTTCCACAATCGACTGCAAGCTTGCATTCATTTTTGAGTGCAACGGCAACATCTCAAAATCCAATCAATAATCGATGGATAGACCCAAGCCTCGCCCTTCTTTTTTTTTTTTTTTTTTTTGATAATCTGATACACTCGGATGCATGTCACAATATGGAAGAATTTGTCACTACTTTTGCTTCATCACTGCAATAGAAAAACAGGCCAGGCTTTTTATCTGCAGAATGGTGTAAGGGCCTAACTGCTAATGCTTGACTTCCTGATCAAAACCATGTTCACATCCTTACAACTACATGTTCTAATGTAATCAAGTTTTTTGAAGTTAGTAAACTTTTTGTCTGTCTGTTTTCTGTAGCTCATCAGTTTCATCATCCTTATCTGTTACGCCGCATCAATGTATGGAGGGTATTCAGCTGTCGCCATCTGCGAGATGGTCTTTGCCATCATCTTCTTCATTATCTTCATGATGGAGCTGGACAAACAGTTCCTGGTGGTGAACTGGCTCTGGAGCGTAAGTATGAATTCACACACACTTGCATCTTGGTGGCGAGTTTTTCATGAGCAAGTGTCACTCAGATTTTCTCTGTTTGCCCCTTCAGGATCTGTTCCGTGCTGCAATCGGTGCAGCACTTTATCTCATTACCTCTCTCATCTGTGTGATCGGTGGAGCTGGGGACGGGGCCCGCATCGCTGGTGGGGTGAGACATCCAACGTTCAGCATCAAAACTTACCCTTCTTTCATCTTTATGAACAAATCAAATTTATTAGGGCTATATATCCTTCTCTGATCATCACTCTGCTGGCATCTGTCTATAACAAAGCTCACCTTCTCCTCCAGGTGTTCGGTCTGCTGGCTGGGATCTTGTTTGCTTATGATTCCTACACAATCTTCTTGGAGATCAAGAGCAGCAGACAGCATACAGCTGCTCCCACAGGTGCATAAACACACTCACACATTTCTTTAAACATTTTAGAAAATACACTGGCCTCAAAATTTGAATTTTGAAATTTTCGTATTTGGAAAATATGAAAAAAGGAAAATTATCCCATAATTTACTCACCCGCAAGGTGTATATGACTTTCTTCTTTCAGCCAAACACAATCAGAGTTATATTCAAAAATATCCTAGCTCTTCCAAGCTTTATAATGGGAGTGAATGGTGCCATTTTTTTTAAGCCCAAAAAAGCGCATCCATTTAATATAAAAGTAATCCATACGGCACCAAGCGATGCATTTTTGTAAGTAAATATCCATATTTCTAACTTTCTAAACTATAGTCACTGGCTTCTGTAGCGGCCGTACGCGAGTCTAGTTCTGGCCAAAGAGTGACCTCTGACCCGACGCACATAGGTGTAAATCGTGGGGGGGGGTGGGTAAAACAATACAAACGCAAATGGGGCAAAAATGCGTTTTAAGTTTAGAAACATTGAGTCCCCCCTCTCTTGGCTCACAGTGGTTTGGTCCACCACGCACCTCACCTACACACACACAAGTCCGGTGGGAGAGAACAAATTCATTAGTTGTGGAACTCCAGTAAATAGGAGTTCCACAGTATATTTTATTGGATGAATTGATTCATTTCTCTTTAAAACAGACGATGCTGAGTTATTAATAAATTAGCAATGACACAAAATGATGATAACCAATGTATTTTTCCATGAGTCCGATATTTTAGCGATAGTTGTTTTGGTAGCTTGCTGTAAGTCACCCACTACAACTAACACGGCGATAAGCCTATGTGTGAACTGATATTAGGCTAATACTGTAGATCTACCGCTGTGTTGGGTTTTGCTCAATGCTATGTGGAAGAATCAAGATAATTTAATAATTATATTACCGCATGGTGAACCTATGATAACTCATATTTAAACAACTATTGCTTTGTGTTATTGGCCAGATAAAATGACATGGACAACGGACATGAGATCATTTCAATTGTTTTCAATGGGAGCGCCTCGTTTTTAGAACGCCATGAGCGTAACGAGGCGCTGAGCGAGTATTTCACGCTCAAGCGCTGAGCATTCAGCGTTTTTTTACACAGTGGAGGAGGGGCGGGACAAATACAACACTGACCAACCACCACATATATTCTGCTTGTACAACGTCAACAGATGAAAACAAGCAGCATAATAACGGAACAAAATTATTTAAAACAAGAGCCAGAGCAAATACTTTACATTGTATCAGCATTTTTATATAGAATCAATACAGAAACAAACTATCTGTGAAATGAGATACTAGTAACACATCCGTGGATATTCCGTATCATAACAAGCAGAGTCTCAACTGAAAAAAACGCAGCGCTGCCAAAACGCTCTCAAGCGCTCACGGCAAGGCGTTTTCAGCAGAGCGCCTAGCGTTTTCAGCTGGATAAAAATGCGGCCTTACAGACAAAGCATTATTAAAATCACTTACTCACCGTTTGTGATGCAACTGCTGTCAGATCAGTTCTTTGCAAACTGTTCGTTATACTGTGCCTTGTTTACAAAAAAAATGCTCCAAACAAACATACAGTGGTGGTCAGAATTATTGGCACCCCTGGTAAATATGATCAAATATGGCTGTAAAAAATAAATCTGCATTGTTTATCCTTTTGATCTTTTATTTAAAAAATTCACAAAAATCTAACCTTTCACTGAAGTAAAAGAATTGAAAGTGGGGGGTAAATCACATTATGAAATAAATGCTTTTCTCCAAAACACGTTGGCCACAATTATTGGCACCCCTTTTTATGAGTAAAATATCTCTGAAGTATATTCCCATTAATATTTACATTTTTAGCACACCAGGGTGACTAGGAACATGAAATTGTCCAGCTATGATGTCTTGTTCCACAGGAGTATAAATATGAGGAAACACAAAGGACAAATTCCCTTAGTCATTCATCACAATGAGTAAAGCCAAAGAATATAGTTCTGATGTTCAGCAAAAGATGGTTGAGATTCACAAAATAGAAAATGGCTGTAGGAAAACAGCTAAAGCATTGAAAATTCCCATTTCCACCATCAGGGCAATAATTAAGAAGTTCCAATCAACTAAAGATGTTACGAATCTGCCTGGAAGAGGATGTGTGTCTATACCGTCCTAATGCACAGTGAGGAGGAAAGTTTGAGTGGATAAAGACTCTCCAAGGATCACAGATGGAGAATCGCAGAGATTAGTTGAGTCTTGGGGTCAGAAAGCCTGCCAAAAAAAAAATAAAAAAAAATCAAACAACCCCTACATCACCACATGTTGTTTGGGAGGGATTCAAGAAAAATCCTTCTTGAATCCAAACAAACTCCAGCATATTCAGTTGTCAGACACGACTGGAAATTCAAAAGGGACCTGGTTCTGTGGTCAGATGAAACTATAAAAAGCTTTTCGGCAGCAAATCCACCAGATGGGTTAGGTGCAAACAGGGATAAAAAATACCCCATGCCAACGGTTAAAAATACTGCTGGATCTTTAATGTTGTGGGCCTATTTTTTAGCTGGAGGTCCTGGACATTTTGTTCAGATACATGGTATAATGGATTCTAGCAAATACCAAGAGATAAAAAAAATCAAAACCTGACGGCCTCTGCTAGAAATCTTATAATGGGCCGTGGTTGGATCTTCCATCAGGACAACGATCCAAAACAATCAACACACAAATGTGTCACTGAACACAAAATGAAGCTTCTGCCATGACCATCCCAGTCCCCTGACCTGAACCCTATAGATAATGAGTGGGGTGAACTGAAGAGAAGAAGCACCAACATGGATCTGGGAATCTGAAGGATCTGGAGAGATTCTTGCTCTCCAAACTCATCAGGCATTATAGGAGAAGACTCAGAGCTGTTATCTTGGCAAAAGGGGTTGCAAAAAGTATTTAATAAAAGGGTGCCAATAATTGTGGCCAACGTGTTTTGGAGAAAAGCATTTATTTCATAATGTGATTTACCCCCCACTTTAAATTTTTTTACTTCAATGAAAGGTTATATTTTTGTGATTTTTTTTAATAAAAGATCAAAAGGATAAACAATGCAGATTTATTTTTTACAGCCATATTTGATCATATTTACCAGGGGTGCCAATAATTCTGACCACAACTGTATAATCCTCTGACACGATCCGGGACGTCATTAAAATAAACCGTCCGTGACTTTTCAGAATTGCGAGATATAAAGTAAACCCCCCTCATAATTGGACTTTATAACTCGCAATTGCAAATCACACAATTCTGAGAAAAGAAGTTGCAGATAAACTCACAATTGTGAGATAAAAAGTCACAATTATCTTTTAAAATGTTTTATTCTGTGACAGAAACAAGCTTTCATAGTTTTTGGATATTTTAATCAAAAAATCTTACATATTGTGCCTTTAAGCAAGTACGATTGAGCGCCCGTTTACCATATTTGATGTGCTCTGTGCATTTGCCAACGCAAAGTTTATATGTGAATAAATTAAATAAATCTGCTCATCATATTAAGCGATTGTGGAATAAAACAGCTTGGAATAAACTGCTTGATTTGTATGGATTACTTTTTACAATGTCTTTATGAACTTTTTGAAACATCAAAGGTTTGGTGGAATGGCCTTTCAGTGGAGGGACAGAAATCTCATTAAAGATATCATGAGCTAAAGATGAACAAACTTTTTAAGGGTTTGGAATGACATGAGGGTGATGTTCCTTTTTGGTTGAACTGTCCCTTTAAATCTGTTCATCCAGCAGTCTTTATGCAAGTTTTTTGAGGTTTAAGCCTCTCCCTAGATTTGAACTAAAGGTGACACATGTTGTAACTCTCTTTGAACAGGTCGCTGAAGGCCGTCTGTGGGATGTTTACAACTGACATTTGGCATTTGAGCCAAACAGTTATTCTGGTAGAGACGCCAGTGGCAACACTGGTATCTAACCAAAAGCTATGCCGTTTTACATGTCCGCTCTTCGCTTCGTGTAACTAAAGCAACTTAACCGAACTAACTATTCCCCAGTTATTTATTTTGCATCTCCCTTTTTGTTTTCT
The DNA here is from genome assembly GCA_039654625.1 of Rhinogobio ventralis. Taxonomy (NCBI): domain Eukaryota; kingdom Metazoa; phylum Chordata; class Actinopteri; order Cypriniformes; family Gobionidae; genus Rhinogobio; species Rhinogobio ventralis. The sequence goes on from CM077211.1 coordinate 6,425,558, forward strand.
CTCCTTGTTTTTTAACAGATGACACAGTTTGAAAGCTACTTTCCTCACTACAACATTAACAGCAACCAAAACATGGAGAACGATTCTAAAAATGGCAAAAGGAGAGAATTCCTGAGAGTTATCGCAAAGTTACCATGAGAGATGAAGACCAGAGGAATGCAAAAGGAATGAAACCATTACACAGAAAAGGGATTGAAAGTGAGCTGTTAATGAACAGCCGTTAAAGAAGCCACGATATATGAAGGAACAGAAAGCTATGGCATCCAAAGATTCATTACTGTCCTTTTCGTCAGGTGGCTTCTGTTACCACACATTTTTTGTCTGATTGGTTGGTTACAAAAGCATATCCCAACATTTAGTAGGAGATAGGGCTAATAAAATGTCAGATAAAACAATTATCAAAAGAGTTGTCTTCCCATTCTTTACTAGAGAAAGCCTAGCTTTGACCTAGTCATTTTATTATTATTACGTTGTGTTGGAAAACTGGATCTAATTCAGTTTGGTGCTGTTTTTTTTTCTTTCTTTTTTTCTGAAGAAACATTCAAGCTTAAGCTTGTTATGGTGTAAAACTTCACCATAGCTTGTACCTGTAACTCAATTCTAATTACAATTGATGTTCTTGTTTTGTGTCTAAAATAAGTTAATTGTATATGTTTTTGATTATTTCAAACAGGATTTGTCAGTCTAACCAGTTTATAGATATACTCAACTCAGGTGCATGCAGTCAAGAAAAAGTCAATTTAAAGGGATTTTCTCATTGAAAAGGAAGGAATATCTTTTATGGTGGCACAAATTTGTACTAGAAGGAGTTCAGATGTCATGTGTTGGTACAATATGTTCATTTTTAGTAAGCTTTCTTATATATTGCTATTTAATCTGTTACCTCAAAGGTTGCTCACTATCTCAATGCCATAATTGTGTTCTTTTTTTATTCTAATAATAAAATAATATATTAGACATCAGCCTCTATTCCATTCAACCCTATTGAGTAATGCAGAGTAAGAAATATTAAAACGGCACTCACGGTTTGTCATCATTTCCTCATTCAAGATTTCCTGAGGAAACATCATGAATAAAAAGTGTTTACTCAGCTGTGTAATAAGAAATTTTTTTTTGGCGTACCTTGAAAGAGATTCATTGAGGAGCATTTACTGCCAGCTACTGTAATATGCAGTTGGTCGTCTTCACGTTTAAATAAGCAGAACAGCTTCTGGAACAGGAAACGATCATTTTCACCTGACACCTGATTGCTGTGATGCCATATGCACAACAGTTGTAATTTTAATGTAAACATGGGAAGCTTGACTAAAGCCCTATTCAGACGGGGTTAGTATTACCTGAGGTAATTTTTACAGAAGGTAAAAGTCGCCGTAATCTTTCCTGACATTGCCCATAATGATTACTGTGATGGCACATTCGGACAGGACTAAAATCACTGAGAAGCTCTGGTAATAATTACTTTACCCCACCTCTCCATGTTAAACTAACCCCGTCAGAATAGGGCTTAAATCAGAGATTCATAAATCTTACATTTTAGTAAAACACAATAATCTAGCCTGTTTTGTTTTAGACTAGTGTTTTTTTCTGTTTGGAAACCATTTTTAACATGTATCTATTGTTGTAACAATTTATAAATGATAAATTGTAATTTGTGAAGACTGTTTGCCTGTTTTTTCCTCTCCTGTCTGTATTTGTTTTTGCAGCCTCAGCTACCCCACTACCCGACGACAGCATTTATTTGTGAGATGGTCAAAAATGCCATCAGTTCTGTAAAAAATGATTAACTCAGGATGTTCTGCTCTTTTAAAAGAGACTTATTTTCAGACAAACGCTTTTTTGCATGTTTTTTGTTTTCAGACATACAGCATGTGGAAGTAATTCTGCAGGATTTAAGTCTCTGTCTAATTGGTGTTGCTGGTATTTTTGGAGTTCTTTCGATAACATTCAATAAAAGGCTGTTATAACGTGTTCAACTTTTAAAAAAGTGTGTGTGTGGACCTTTACATCTGTATGAAGACATTTGAAGAAACGGTACAGCGAGTGAGTGAAGAATAAGGTGCGCGCGCAGCGCCACCTGCTGGAATGAATGATTTCGACTGCCAATAATTGACGTTTTATAACCAACACAAATGTACTTTATTTATATATATATATATATATATATATATATATATATATATATATATATATATATATATGCAGAATGATTTAAAAGTAAAGACAAGAATAATTAAATATATTCAATGATAGCTAAAAGATAGAGAAAGAGAAAATGTGACAAATATTTGTCACTGGATGGCAGCATCTACAGTCATAGTGATTCTGACAAGCAAACAATGACAATTAAATGGCGAAATAAGATAATATTAGCCTACCTTTACAACTATAAAGAGATCTCTTTAAAATATATATACACTCACCTAAAGGATTATTAGGAACACCTGTTCAATTTCTCATTAATGCAATTATCTAATCAACCAATCACATGGCAGTTGCTTCAATGCATTTAGGGGTGTGGTCCTGGTCAAGACAATCTCCTGAACTCCAAACTGAATGTCATAACGGGAAAGAAAGGTGATTTAAGCAATTTTGAGCGTGGCATGGTTGTTGGTGCCAGACGGGCCGGTCTGAGTATTTCACAATCTGCTCAGTTACTGGGATTTTCACGCACAACCATTTCTAGAGTTTACAAAGAATGGTGTGAAAAGGGAAAAACATCCAGTATGCGGCAGTCCTGTGGGCGAAAATGCCTTGTTGATGCTAGAGGTCAGAGGAGAATGGGCCGACTGATTCAAGCTGATAGAAGAGCAACTTTGACTGAAATAACCACTCGTTACAACCGAGGTATGCAGCAAAGCATTTGTGAAGCCACAACACGCACAACCTTGAGGCGGATGGGCTACAACAGCAGAAGACCCCACCGGGTACCACTCATCTCCACTACAAATAGGAAAAAGAGGCTACAATTTGCACGAGCTCACCAAAATTGGACAGTTGAAGACTGGAAAAATGTTGCCTGGTCTGATGAGTCTCGATTTCTGTTGAGACATTCAGATGGTAGAGTCAGAATTTGGCGTAAACAGAATGAGAACATGGATCCATCATGCCTTGTTACCACTGTGCAGGCTGGTGGTGGTGGTGTAATGGTGTGGGGGATGTTTTCTTGGCACACTTTAGGCCCCTTAGTGCCAATTGGGCATCGTTTAAATGCCACGGCCTACCTGAGCATTGTTTCTGACCATGTCCATCCCTATATGACCACCATGTACCCATCCTCTGATGGCTACTTCCAGCAGGATAATGCACCATGTCACAAAGCTCGAATCATTTCAAATTGGTTTCTTGAACATGACAATGAGTTCACTGTACTAAAATGGCCCCCACAGTCAGCAGATCTCAACCCAATAGAGCATCTTTGGGATGTGGTGGAACGGGAGCTTCGTGCCCTGGATGTGCATCCCACAAATCTCCATCAACTGCAAGATGCTATCCTATCAATATGGGCCAACATTTCTAAAGAATGCTTTCAGCACCTTGTTGAATCAATGCCACGTAGAATTAAGGCAGTTCTGAAGGCGAAAGGGGGTCAAACACAGTATTAGTATGGTGTTCCTAATAATCCTTTAGGTGAGTGTATAGGCTACACTATCATTCAGAAGAAGTTAAGTTAATCATAATGATTTTACTTTTATTTTTTAATTTTTGTGAAGCATAGATTTAGAAGGATTCCTAAAGGATCATGTTAGTTTACTTAGTAGACTTGAGTAATTTCTCATAAAATTCTATCATTTTTAAATATACAAAATAGAAAATTATTTTAAAGAATAATAAAAAATACATAAATTCTTAACTATTTTGGATAAATGCTACATTATCTGAAGCATGTAATTCCTCAGATAGATAGATAGATAGATAGATAGATAGATAGTGGACAAATAAGCAGTACAAAATGCTTTTTTTGTAAAACACCACTTTTCACTTTTGAAGAAAAATGCATATTGTTATAGTGTGAAGTCTGATGTTTGAGAACATATAAGGGGTCACTAACTTTGTCAATTCTTTCACTGTTTTTTGAACATTTTTACTGAAATGTGTCCTACGGTGTGACACAGAAAAAAATGAACAATATAGGGGTGTCGCACCAAAAGACAACAGAAATTAATACTTTTATAGTGGTTCCAAAAAAAGTTAAATATTTGAACAATTCTGAGACTAATCTTACCATGTGCACATGTCATGGGCTTCACAGTAACATGACCTTGAATGGGGTCCTTTAACTAATTAATTATGCCTGAGAATCATTTGTATGCTTTTCTTTTTTTTATTTATAAAAGCTGTAATTTATTGAACCATGCTTGAGACAGTCACACCATAGGACAATTTTGAGGTTTGGCTAAAAAAAAAATAATCTAAAAACAAAGCAGTTTTTATAACTATTTACTGCATTTTAAATGATGGCAATACTAATTATAGCCTATTCACTATGTCATGTCAACAAACCAGATAGATAGATAGATAGATAATCACAATACACTTTAGTAACCTACACACAATACTAATACAAGTATTTTTAATGCCAAAACCCATTCAAAAACCAATTTGCAGCAGGATGCTAGGGTGTTTCGTTCTCGTACAGATGGCTGGTTGTTGTGATGAGAGTGTAAGGTACAGTAGGGGGTGGTCCTGATACACTACAGTTAAACACTTGTCCTGTAGGTGTAGCCCGTCTGGTTAGACGTTCTTACGGGCAACTTCTTGTGGAGTTGTTGCCAGCACAGATATCTACAGGCCAGAAACCAGACCCCGGAGACGAGCGAGAAGAAGTTGCGTTAGTTTCGAGGAAACTACAGCGGACATATGAGAGTGTTCGCGTGAATCCAGGCGCGAGACAGACGTTACAGCCGCCGACATGTTCACGCGCGGATCAAAGAAGCGACGCTCCAACCGATCGGTAAGTTGCTCTCATGTCGTGGCATCCCGCTTTTAACACAATCTAAAGGCATTTGATCCTTTTATACAGTCTGTCCTCAGGCAGTTGAACGAACGCAGCGTGGTTTGACGTTTTAAAGGTCGTTTTAAACCTATCGTGTTGTTTTGATGGTCGAAAGTTACTTTTGTGTACCTGAGGAGACTGTTTTCATCGCAAGGCACGGAGTATAGGCTATATATTATAACTTACACTCCTATATTTATTTTTAATTGTATCAGCAGCAAGTTTTGCCTGCTGCATGTATAGTTATCAATTAGTATTTCCCCCTTAGCCATTAATGTGGCATTTTTCTTGTTAACTATTGTATTGAGGAGGCGTGGCTTATTTGTGTCTACGTCACCGTTACCTGTGCAGGTGACGACAACGGTTGAGGTATCATTTCATAATAATAAATAAATTAGATGTTTTAGTATTCAAATTTAGCATGAATGTACCCAAAATAATGTGTGTTTAGCGCATGTCTAAAATAACAAATATGCAAAATTATTCTTGAAATGTTATTTTTAAGTCTACAAGAATAGAATAAATTATAGCACAGATTAATTTAGATTTAGAATTTTTAATCCCTTATATTCTACAGTTTTAAGAATATTACAAAATGTTAGCCTGTTAAGTTTTTTAATGTGTTTTCCTTTCTGTAAGGTCGTGCTTTCCGTTGAGGAAATGTTCCTCAAATATCTGGACAGGGAGGCAAGTGGACAAAAAGTAAACATAACCTAAAAACATCAGGACATGCTTAGACCTATATTCATTGAAGATGCTAATTGGATTAGAATATTTTGAATGGATTAGAACAGGAAACTCTTTGTTTCCTGAAGCGGCTCTCTGTAATGTGTTGATTCAGATCCGTACCAGATGGTCTTAGCGGTGAAATAATTCTTGTAGTTATGTATATTAAAATGAAATGAATGGAGATCAGAAGCTGATATTGTCCTTTTAAATTTGACCAGGAGTCACAAGCAAGCATCTTGGCATACATACAGACCCGTGACCCCCTTGTAAATGCCATAGTTATTATTGAGAATGTCCTACTCAGGACAGACCATGAGGAAACAATGATAGTGGGCCTCATAAAACTTAAAAAAAGTGATTTTGAGCTCTTTTGACCTCTTGTAACTGTTGTCATGGTCACAATCGAGAGGAAATTTCCCCTGAGGGTGTGGACAGGAAGACACCCGGAGGGCATCCTGTCTCACCGTAAAGAGACGGGACACCAGTTTTCTACATAAAACCTTCAGGTCATAGTATTTTTTTCACATTATCTTATCTCTGCAAATGTCTACACAGTAATCTGTACAATAACCTTTGAGAGATAAATCTTAAGCCATTGTTTTGTCTTTATCAAAGTATTTTTTTTTGTACTTTTGTGGCTTCCCTTGCGTGCTTTACTGTTTTTTGCATTTGTTACATTCCGTATATTTCTCTTACTTGCATTTTTATTTACATTGCGTTCTGCACTTTTGTTACGTTTTGTTATTTACCGTACTTACGTCACCTGCCTCTTTCACTTCTTTTCTTTCTCAGGTTACTTATGTTAAGTTTTGTACTTTTGTTACTTTCGCTACTTCATTCAATTCAATTTCACTTTATTGTTGGAATTTCTTCCAAAAATTGTCTTGCATCTTACATTAATTCACATCACTACACATCCACATCAAATAATAAGACACTACAATAGACACCACTTGGGGAGAAAACAAACATCCTGAGGCCTGCTTAGACCCCCAATTCTGGTTTATTAATTTTACTGACTGATGAACAAAAGATTTCTGTAATTTGTTCATTCTAAATCTTCTGTTTGATGGCAAAAGTTGATATTCCTCAAATAAACTATGGGAAGAGTCAGACATTATTTTTCCTGTCAGGAACAATTTTTTTTTTGTACAACTCTTGAAAACTTGGCTCAAGCATTTGGTTCACAATCTTAGAACAAATAGATATCAGTCGAGCCAGTCGAGCTTTGAGTTGAACAGATAGCTGCACATATTCCATATTTACTTTATATACTTGTTATTTTTAGCACTTTCCTTTCCTTACTTTACATACTTGCTTTAGGGGCCGTTCACACAGAAAGCGTTTTTCCATTCCCCTGCTGTACTTTTCCATTGTTTTTCAATGTAAACATTTGGTAGACGGATGTCTTTAACTGTTGCTCTCGCGTCTTGTGCAGCGTCTCGCGCGTGACACGGCATTCTATAAAATGTGGCACTCAAGTTAAAAGAAGTTATCGTGTTTTTAACAGCAAAAAAGTGTGTGAACCAACCCTTACTTGAGTTACTACATTTTATTTTAAGGTGTAATTAAACACTTTTAAGCTGTAATTATTAGGGTTGGGTAAAAAAAATATTGATTTCTCATTTTTAATCGATTCTCATTTTTACGAACCGATATCGATTCTTAAATCCCAGGAATCGATTAGTCTATCCTGTTTTCAGTTGATGAATGAATGGATCATTGTAGCACACCTCCCATTCAACAAATTGCTATAAGCTTTGTGCTTTGTTAGTTTTGATATGAAACAAAGTCTAAGATTTCAAAAATTTTTTTACTACATTTTACTATGAAATTCAAAAAATAAATACTGATTTGGTGCTGTTTAATGTGGCGTAATAGCCTGGATGCCAGCCGAACTTAGCCCCGCCCACAACATTTGAGGTCGGGAAGTTCGGTCTGGACTTGACTAGTTGTGGAGCAACTATGCTCAAACCAGAGCTGTTCGGACCAATCAAATTGTCAGGGCGGGCTTTATAAGATGATGAACAGATGATCAACAGTATTGTAATCATCCACATCACCAAAGAGTGCTTGGGTTGAATTCGTGCTAATCCTAAACGGAGAACTTCTTCGTATATGCATTCACCTTTACTATTTCTCTCAAAAATGATGATTGTGTTGGTAAATACTCAGTGTATCCTTAAATTCTTTTTACAACACCGGCAAAGATCGTTTACACTCATCATCATCTTCTTCTTCTTCTTCCAGCATGCGTGCAGTTGAGTTCTGTTGACAACTATGCGTCGCTCAACATACGTCACTTACTCCGTTGCTCTGATTGATTGTAGGTCTATCCAATTGAGTGCAGAGGCATTTTCTTTCCTGGTTCGGTTGAAACACGCCCCATAATCACAGCCCAATGGAGCAGTATCAGACTCATATTCTGACTAGAATCTGAGTATGACGACGTCAGGCTAGTGGCGTGACAGATCGCTGTAGCGCCTCAGTTCAAGAGAAGCGGCAGCGCAAAGCGCACGTGAACTGATCAACGCGAAATAAACGAATGAACATCTGAAGGCATGTTAAAAGATACAGTGCAACTTACCGAAATCCGTATCGCATCACATGTAATCGTTCAGTCTGTGTTTCAACCGCGGAAAAACAGCTTGCAAACAATACGTAACGTCACATTTACCTCAGAAAAAACATACTTGGGGCCAGATTTACTAAACAGGGTCAATTAGTGTGAGAGCGCAATTCCATAAAAGCGCCGATGGGAGTGGAAAGTTCTGTGCGTGATCTACTGACAACACGCAAATTAATAATCACAGACGCAGCTGGATCATTTCTATAATGACCAACACAATCTACCAGTTAGCGTCTGGTTTAAGACATGCTTTTCTTGGGCGGTAAATAATGCCGCAAACATCAGTAACTTGACGAGAGCAAACCTTAGTAAATCACCTTGCGTGATTCATTTAAATACTCTCTTCCCATGAATCTAAAAGGGAAACTCCTACAAGATTTAATGCATATTGTAACGAAGTTTGTATGTTCAGGGAAGAAGGAGGCGAGGACCGGCGAACATTTAAAAGACTTTAATAAAAATAAACACAAAATGAAAGTAAAAGCGGCAGCCCCTCACGGACGACTGCCGTGCACACACATAACAAAACATAAACAAACACAACTCAAATTCCAGGCCTGGTCCTCGCTCGTCTTGCACTGTCATCGCTTCTCCTTTTATACTCCCGTCACTCCTCTGTGAGACGAGACCGGTGTGGTGCGCAGCTAGAGCTCATTATCACTCGCCACCGGCCCGCTCTCACGGTCCCTCGCCTCACTGTTTGCCACACATATGCAATAAGATCAGCTACAAAAATGTCCAGGCCTTTTCAGCGCAAATTTTTCACTGCGTGTCTTTAGTAAATTCTGACAGTAGTTTTTTAACGCCAAAAAAGGTTTTGCTCTGGCACAAGCTGTTAGTAAATCTGGCCCTTAGTGACCATAAACTCGTTAGTCAGTCACAATCTAGAGAATGAACTCTAGAGAAGAGCATTTTGCTAAGTATATGCACCATATTACATATTCAGTATAATTTTTTATGTTCTTCAATATATAATGCATGTTTAAATAAATCCGTCAAGTTGACAGCCACCATTTAAATGTTTATATTTCAAAAAATGGAGTAGAAATATAATTATGTATATCCAAAATAATCGATATCGAATTGCAAGCTTATGAATCGAAATCGAATCGAATCGTGAAATTAGTGTCAATACCCAGCCCTAGTAATTATACATTTAAGCACTCAGTAATATTAAGTAACTACATGTACTTACTATAGGGTTAGGATAAGGGTTTGGTTTGGTTTAGGGTTAGTTCCATATAGGCTTGCTGCGATAGTCTGTGTTGCCGGTGTTACCGGTGTTCAGGCGAAACACCGGTTACATTACTTGCCCACCGCGGCACCGCCCCCCCACTGTTGTTTTGATTTTTATAGTAATAAAATCACTTAGTTCAGTTAGAGAACAGACACTACAGTTTAAAACTGAACGTGTCTGCTCAATACAGCATGAGCCGAACGAGAGTCTCCGCACAAACGCAACAGGAGTCAGATTTCATTCATCACGAGAGCGACAAGATGATCGCGGAAGATTTGGTTTCAAAGCGAAAAGTAAAAGCACCTATTTAAGGAATTTGTCATTGTACCGTTTTGTTGTTGTGTTTTTCATTAAGAATAATAGGCTAATGAACCCACAATTCAAGCAACCCGCCCCCAAATTGGCGCTAATTCTAAACTGAAACTAAAATGAGCAGGGCTGCACAGTCATTCACGGTGCGTGTCCAGTCTGGCGCTTTTTTAGTTCTTGCCTATAGAAGCTTAAACTTTGCTTAATTAGCTTAATTCATTGAAAACACTCGCTTTTCTCCACACCGCTCCGTTATGAATGCCCGAGCGGCCGTGCACATTTAACTTTCCGATTTAAAATTAGCGTTTTGAAAAGCCCCCACCGGCGATACCGGTTTTACCGGTGTTGTCACACGTCGATTACGCGGTGGGAAAATTTCCTCACCGTCACATCCCTAGTTCCATATAATTATGCATAATTTATAGTTATTACTATAGTAACTACATGTAACATATGTAACAATGACACTGTAAAATAAAGTTTTACCCACTTTTATTACTTGCATTACTTTCCCTACTTTACTTAATTGCGTTACTTTCCTTCTATTACTTTTGTTACTTTCCTTACTTTACATACAGTACTTGCATTACTTGTGCTACTTTTAGCACTTTTATCACTTACATTACTTATACTGTCATTACTTTCCTTACATCACATAGTTGTGTTACTTTAGCACTTTTGTTATTTAGATTACTTTGCTTACATTACTACTGTTTCTTTCCTTACTTTCGTTTCTACTTCTGCATTTCTTTTGTTACATTTTGTACTTGCATTACTTTTGTTACTTACCTTACCTGAGTTACTTTTTGTGTTGTGTACTTTGTTTGTTTTTGTCTAAATACTGGTTCTTTCTTTAGGCATAATATAACAAATTACCTTCCTTAATGCTTCCCCGCCAAAAAAGGAGTTTTCCGGCTTTCTGTGTTTTCACTGTTATATGGTAGGCGCTATGAATGACATATCTTCTGAAAGAGTACAGAATCTCCAGATCAAAAGACATGTGAAGAAGAAGCAGAAACAAGTGATAGCATATGTCAAGCAGATGCATAAGTAAACACGATCACCAACATTAAACAGTATATAAATCAAAACTGCCTAATGTTACTGAATGAAATGTCGACCCAGGACGAGCTACAGGACTGTGACTCGATCTACTCCATCTGTTTTGATCATCGTTCTAAATCCGATCCAGATGTAGTCTTTGACAAAAACGTGACTTTGCTCAAAATGTTGCTTTTTTTTCTGAAACTTACCCACATTCAAGTGTTGATAAAAAAAAAAGGATGATGAAGCTAGAAAAAAATGGAATAAAAATAGAATTAAATATAAAAAAAATGTGTTTGTTTAAAAGCAAACAAAAAAAAAAGTTATTTCTTTTGATATATTACCTATTCAGATATTCCACAAAATATTCTGGGGGCCATGAAAAAATTGTGAATGATCAAAAACACTGACGGTGGCTGGCAAAATTTTTTTTTTTAAACAATGGCAGGGAAAGAGTTAACAACCATAGTTTTATTTTCCTTACTTAGGTTGCTTTTAGTATATTTGTTACTATCCTTATTTGCATTACTTTGGGAATTTGTGTTATTTTCAGTTCTTGTTCAGTTTCAAATTCTACGTTTTGTAGTATATTGATCTGTGTTAAATGTTATTGATAAATATATTTAATAATATACATTTTATAAATACAACACAAATACAATAAATACAACAACAACAAAAAAAACTCAAACCCACATTTGTGACCCTGGACCACAAAACCAGTCATAAGGGTCAATTTATATATAATTTTGAGATTTATACATCAGCTGAGCATGAAGTCCTTAGCAACGCATATTACTACTAGTAGGAAATTTACAAAATATCTTCATGGAACATGATCTTTACTTATCCTAATGATTTTTAGCATAAAAGTCACTTATGACTGGTTTTATGGTCCAGGGTCACATTTATGCATTGATTGTTATCTTGTATACTGTGATACAATGCAGTCTTCAGTTCTTTCAGTTCATAATAGTACATTAAATCAAATCCATGAACATTGCCAGCTTTGGACCTGAATGGCAGGTTTTTCTGTTTATAACCATCTTAATCTTAATTTGTGAACATGGCAATTTTGTTTTTCTCAGAACTCTTGGACTATCTACAGTTTTGTCTGTACAAAGCGACACACAAAAAAACGTTTGTGAGATTTTTTTTTCTCATACCTCCCCTTCTCATACCCTTCCTTCTCTCCTATTCATTCTTTTAAACAGGCTAATGCAATTAACCATTCAGCAAAGAAAAAAACACTCAAGGATCCTGTCCACTCTCTCTCTCAGCATTGAATAGGAATGCTCTGGTCTCGGTTCAGTGAAGTGTTAGAGTTCACTGATCTTACAGGCAGTGTTTGTTTTAGCACGTGTGTTTCCATAGATCTCTCGTTCCTGGCGACGAGAGGCCGCCGTCCGGCTGCAGTTTCTCCCTCACACTCGCTCATCCGACTAGGGCTTTCATAGTTCACAAAGCTTATTAGTGTTTCTTTTCTGTATTATTCATGACTAAGAAATTCAAATTATATTCAACAAAAGTCAATCATGACGTATTCACAAACTTGTTTTGTCAAATTAAGTGCATTGTCTATTTTTGTACTAACCCACATGTGTAACAGGTTTCATTTCTTGCTTATACTTTGTTCTCAACAAATTGTACCATTGTATATACTGTAATAGAAGTTTCTCTTAAAATATAAAATACAAATTTCTGCCCTTATGTAGCCTATCTGAAGAACAAAAAGCAGCTAGCATGTTAAGACTCTGGGTTTGGCCTCAGTATGTGTGAAAAAGCAAACCAGGTGTTTTAGTTTTACGGCTGTTGTCTTGCCGTATATAGGCACGTCAAAGATTTCAAACACCCACACGTCACTTGTAGGTTTTGAAGAACAAGTTCTCAGTTTTATTGCTTTATTTGTTCCCACAAACAAGCAGAAGACCTTGAGGCAAAACCAAGCCTAAAGTGAAGTTGTACAGTGGATAAATCTGCTTGTGCTGCATTTCAACATTTTGGTACTGTGTGTTTTGTTGGAGAAATTAGGCTACGTTCACACTGTCAGTCCAAATCTGATTATTTGTGTACCTGATTGGAATCTGATCTAAAATGATTGACTGTCTACGCTGTGTATCGCAGCTGTTCAGATCTGATTTGTGTGCCCATGCCGCTCTTTCGTTTTCCGGAATATTTGCATTGCTTTCTATGGCAATGACGTTGCGTTGGTAAGCATATACGCCAAAAACAACAACATCAGCATGGAGGGGTGTACAATAGAGATGTCATCTTATTTACAACATGACATTGTGTAGCCACCGCGAGCAGGACTACTGCGTCTTCTGAGGCATCGGCAGAACTGTAGGAGGCTGGTATGAGCGGCTTTATTCTGCGCTGTCGTCTCCACCGGTCTCAAAACATGTCTCCGTTATATTGTCATTTTCTGCTCGTCCGGCACTTTGCAACAACATTAGCATTTTGAAAAGCCCCCGCCGGCGATACCGGTTTTACCGGTGTTGTCACACGTCGATTAAAATTAAAAATTGGGAAAATTTCCTCACCGTCACATCCCTAGTTACATATAATTATGCATAATTTATAGTTATTATTATAGTAGCTACATGTAACATATGTAACAATGACACTGTAAAATAAAGTTTTACCCACTTTTATTACTTAATTGCGTTACTTTCCTTACTTTACATAGTTGCGTTACTTTAGCACTTTTGTTACTTAGATTACTTTGCAGCGTCTTTCAGCATGTTACCTATAACAGCGTCTGACGTTTACACTTTACGTGGCGTGAGAAAGTCACATAAACCATGCGAAAATCCGATCAGAGCGTTCGGACTGAAACTGATTTCCACAACGCGTTTGTAATAATCGCATTTCATGTGCTTTTTTTGCAGTTCACACTAGGGATGGGCGATATGGACTATGTCATGATATTTTCTGGTATTTATTGCGATGACGATATAAATTTAGGACCAATCCCCATGTTTTTGGCTACAAGTGAGAGCTGCATGCATTCTTAACGGCTTTAGAAAAACAAACAATGATCTAAAGCAAAACATACTGTCATCAAATGGGCTCCTATAATAAACAAATTACATAAAAGAATAATGTAACATCACACAATACAAACAATAATAATTAAAATCAATGACAAGTTTGAAATGTAAACACAGATTCTGTATTTATTCATTCTCATGGTGCAAACAGTGGCAAAAATAATGCAAACAGCAAAAGTAATAAGCCCAACCATGTCTTCGGATTACAAAAAAAAATTGCAAATAATAATTTAATGATAGAATTTAAGTAATTTGAACTAGGGTAAACGTACCTATTAAGCTCACCAAAGTCTACATTGAGACATTTTAGTGCACAGGGTATTGGTTTCAGTACAAGAAGTTATGTTAAAATAAAATATTAATCTCTCACACAATAATATTTCAATTTATTTTAAATGACAAAAGCATTTCAATTAAGATATACACTCACCTAAAGGATTATTAGGAACACCTGTTCAATTTCTCATTAATGCAATTATTTAATCAACCAATCACATGGCAGTTGCTTCAATGCATTTAGGGGTGTGGTCCTGGTCAAGACAATCTCCTGAACTCCAAACTGAATGTCAGAATGGGAAAGAAAGGTGATTTAAGCAATTTTGAGCGTGGCATGGTTGTTGGTGCCAGACGGGCCGGTCTGAGTATTTCACAATCTGCTCAGTTACTGGGATTTTCACACACAACCATTTCTAGAGTTTACAAAGAATGGTGTGAAAAGGGAAAAACATCCAGTATGCGGCAGTCCTGTGGGCGAAAATGCCTTGTTGATGCTAGAGGTCAGAGGAGAATGGGCCGACTGATTCAAGCTGATAGAAGAGCAACTTTGACTGAAATAACCACTCGTTACAACCGAGGTATGCAGCAAAGCATTTGTGAAGCCACAACACGCACAACCTTGAGGCGGATGGGCTACAACAGCAGAAGACCCCACCGGGTACCACTCATCTCCACTACAAATAGGAAAAAGAGGCTACAATTTGCACGAGCTCACCAAAATTGGACAGTTGAAGACTGGAAAAATGTTGCCTGGTCTGATGAGTCTCGATTTCTGTTGAGACATTCGGATGGTAGAGTCAGAATTTGGCGTAAACAGAATGAGAACATGGATCCATCATGCCTTGTTACCACTGTGCAGGCTGGTGGTGGTGGTGTAATGGTGTGGGGGATGTTTTCTTGGCACACTTTAGGCCCCTTAGTGCCAATTGGGCATCGTTTAAATGCCACGGCCTACCTGAGCATTGTTTCTGACCATGTCCATCCCTTTATGACCACCATGTACCCATCCTCTGATGGCTACTTCCAGCAGGATAATGCACCATGTCACAAAGCTCGAATCATTTCAAATTGGTTTCTTGAACATGACAATGAGTTCACTGTACTAAAATGGCCCCCACAGTCACCAGATCTCAACCCAATAGAGCATCTTTGGGATGTGGTGGAACGGGAGCTTCGTGCCCTGGATGTGCATCCCACAAATCTCCATCAACTGCAAGATGCTATCCTATCAATATGGGCCAACATTTCTAAAGAATGCTTTCAGCACCTTGTTGAATCAATGCCACGTAGAATTAAGGCAGTTCTGAAGGTGAAAGGGGGTCAAACACAGTATTAGTATGGTGTTCCTAATAATCCTTTAGGTGAGTATACATCATTAAATGCAAAAGTTCTGGCTGTGCTTAATGGATACATGTTTGTACCCTTTAAGCACACCCCTGTTGCCATTAAGCTCACAACATGTTTTTTTTTTCTTTTTTTTCTTGTTTATTTGAAACAACATTAAAAAGAACTTGAAGTGACAACCATCAGTTAATATTTATAGTCTGTTTATGAAGTGTTTACATAGACGTTCAATGTGGATGAGCTTAAAGGGAGCACACTGAGCTTAATTGAAACAGCAACATTTTTTTAAATTAATTGTTGTATTAATAAATATTATTACATTTATATAATTATTAAATTTAAAAGGACAGTTTTTCGAAATAAATAATCTAGGTCATGTATTAAGTTCATACATATTTAAATATGAACAGCTATTATTGAAAATATCTATAAAATTATACTTTTTCTTATTGATGTCACACTGAAGCTGTGATTTTCATGGTAGTGCACCCTTTAAGCTCACCTTAAAATAATAAGTCTTTAAAAATTACAGTGTAAAAACACAGAACATCAATAAACTGTAAATTTATAATATAATGGATTTAAAAGTACAAGCCAGTAATGCCTGTGAAGTAATATATTAGTGTAGCACACAATCTTACACAGCTAGTAAGCTAACAGTGTTCTGTAGCATCTGCGCTATGTTGCTAAAACTATCTTTTATATTTCCCACATCCAGGTTCCAGGTTATAATATGCAAAAGTCTAAACATTTATCTCTTAATTTTGCAGTAAGCAGTTATACTTATCTAAAATAAAGGCTTAAACATCTAAAAAATGCACTCCTCTTTTGGTGAAAGTGTTCAGACAGCTTTCAAAATGGCCGCCAGACAGTGTGCACACACAGATACCCATAACTCAGTGTGCAATGGTCTGATTAGCTTGAAATTACAGGAGGTATATAGTAACAAACACATCAATTGGTTAAGACATAAAGTAGGATGATACATTTTTTTTTTCTTTTTATAATCTGAGCTTAAAGATAGTAGTGTGCTTAATGGGGACTTGAGCTTAATATGTACGTTTACCCTAAAACTTGGTAATCATGTGCGAATGAAAAAGTATGAATATATATTTTTCATTTTAACTGAACTTAGGGCTGGTAAAAAAATATACAATCTACTCGAATTTACTGCAAAAAATATCATATAATATTGAATGGAAGTCAATGGAAGGAAAAGTGCAGTGTGACCGCTCCTTAAGGCTACGTTCAGACTGCTAGCAAATGTGGCCCAAATCCTTTTTTTTGCTCACATGTGACTCAGTTCTGTTTTTCTCATGACAGTGTGAATGGCACAAACCACAGGAATCTGATCTTTTCAATTCCAGTTTGTCCCACTTCCATATGTGGTCCTAAATCCGATGCAGGTCAGATGTTTTGCAATGCGACCTCAGTCTGAACAGTCATATCAGAATTCATGAGACTTTTACTTTTCACTCTAGCTCGACATTCGTCAGAATTCTGCACTCACTTCAAAGATTTTACATACCCAACGTTATCAAGACATTTGCGAAATGTAGTCAGTGAAGGATAGTGATACTCATAAGTATTACAGTGACAGCTCTATATACAAGCAAAACACGAGGGCTTGTATTATAAATATTTAATATTTTCCTCGTCTTTGTTTTTTTTACGTATATTGATTGTGCATAAATTCGCTGGCTTTTGCGGCAGATCACACTATAAATAAATGCGTAATCACTTTAATGTTCTCTGTGTTTATTTCTGTATGACAGCGTGCTGTGTGCTTTTGCACGTGTGGGTCAGTTCAGGACCATGATCTGTTCACACTGGAATCTAATATTGGCCACATTTAAAACAACAGTGTGAAAAGCTTTACAAATAAATCTGATCTGAGCAATAAATCAGAATTGAGCACTAAAGGCTCGCAGTGTGAATGTAGCCATAGGGCCCTGGGGCTATAGCAAACCCAAGGGCCCCCTTCATAGTAGGTGCCACAACATTTTCTACCACAGGAATAATTAGTATTTAAAAACAAATCAAATCTCCAACATACAGAAATACAAAGAGTATGCATACTAAATATTCCACGCATTAACACCAGATTATAAAAGTATCTGAGCAGTGGCATAGGCAGAATTTTATTTGTGGACGGGACTGGGCAAAAGTGAGTGGGTACTTTCACGTAGAGTCCTACATATTCCTTATAGCCAAAAGCAATCTAACAGAGTCAATATTGAGGTAATTTCAATAATTTTTTCCTTTATTTTTATAAAAAATAAACTGCAGTAGAACACACGTACTATACAGTAAAACTACCACGTCTTCGTCACAAACACGTTTGTAACTCCGTAGGGAAAAAACACGTCCTATGTCAACAACCAAAATGTATTCACTATAGGCCCAAGCACTAAATACTGTTGCAGATTACAATACTCAAACTATAAAGTTAGAACAAAGCTGTGAATTTTGCTGCTGTTTTTATAACATTTTCTAACACACAACTGCAAATTATAACTAAATGGATAAACTCACACAAACTCACAGGTGCAAAATACCTGAGACAGCCTGGATAACACCTAATTTCCTAACAAACTCATCATGCATTATACAAAAACACATTTTATTTATTTTAGGATTTAAAATGTTATAATAATGTTTGTAATTATATTAAAATCAATGAAACAACAATACTTAAAGGTGCTGTATGTAAGTTTTTGACTGTGCTACTAAATAGGGGTGTAACGATACACCAATGCCACGGTTCGGTTCATATCATGGTTTTGGAGCCACGGTTTGGTTCTGTTTGCGGTGGAGGCAGAGTTTGTGGCAGGGCACCAGCAATAATAACACTAGATTCACTTTTAACTTAATAATAACAACAATTTAACTTATTAACTTGATCTTTTTTAACTTCATACATTGGTTTCACGTTTTTTATTAGAACAGTTAGCATACCTGAGTAAACTAAAATGAAATAAATGCCTCCACTGTAGACTAGTCAGAAATAATCTACTCATTTTACCATTTACCATAATGTAAAAAAAAAACAAAAGCAAATTTATTTAATAAAAATTGATGACACACACACGTGATGTCCCACTTTAGCCTACTTAAACACATAAATTGTATGAATATGACTAATACTGATGAATAAATAGGCCTATAAAGGCATTTTTACACAGCAAACGCGGCACAGAAACCAAATCTAAAGCGGCATAAAATCACAAAAAGGAGCATTTACACAGAAAGCAGCATGAATGCATTTACACACAGGAATTAAAATCGTGGTAAACAATGCTTTAAACATTACTATTTTAAAACAACAGTTTTAACAAAGTGTTATAAATAATTTTTTTAAATAATGAAATAATAAACAATGAAATAAAATAAAAATACGGAATTTTTAATTCATTTTCTCTGCGTGCTATATATAGGCGCTTTGATGTTTTTTTCAGAATTTCTTTACTGATAGGCTATTGTAGGCTACGGTATAGTTATTTTAAATTTCTTAATAAAATT
Organism: Rhinogobio ventralis; assembly: GCA_039654625.1. Lineage (NCBI taxonomy): Eukaryota > Metazoa > Chordata > Actinopteri > Cypriniformes > Gobionidae > Rhinogobio > Rhinogobio ventralis. The sequence continues at coordinate 6,444,694 of CM077211.1, forward strand.
GTGACTGATGGAACAAATGCTATAAAGAAATTATAAATTATAACACCGGGTAGATCACCGCAAGATTAAAAGTGGTCAAAAGTTTTTTCAAAGAGCCAGAAAGTCACTTTGGAGCAGTCACAACAAATGAACAATGATAGCGTTTCAGGTAGGACAGCAGATCAGCAAATATCGTTTTTTTTGGAATATAATATAACAATGCACAATCCCAGTGACGGCAACTGGGTTAAGCATTTACATTACCGTATCTGAGGGAAATGTAGCAGTGCGTTGATCTGCCAATCTCTTCAAAGGGAGGATTACAAACGGCGAACGGCAATTGATTACACACGACGACTCTGTTATTTTGGTGGTTTGTTTGACGATGTGAGTACAGGACTCTTTTACTTTAATGATAGACATTTTTTTAATTTGCCTAAAACATATGGAGCTATTCCTATATGTTTTGTCTCCTGCTTCTTGATTCTCACACCGCCTGAACTGACACTGACAGGCGGTTGTCATGACAATGACATAGTTTAGGGCGGCACAAGTTTGCGTTCATTTACACTGAATCAAAACCGTTTCAGCATCGCCTTTGATATTAGGGGCTGAGGTGGGTCAGACCCGGCATATTTTAAGTCTGCTTTTATGCGGCATTGCATCTTTACACAGGATTTTGAGCAGACACAGAGCCGCTATAGAGCCACCTTAACTCAGCTGTGTAAAGATGCCTTAAGTTAAAGCTATTAAATAGCAGTTTTTGTTAATACAGTAGAGTCAAATTTTGTGGCATAAGGTGAAGTGAGAGCTGGGCCGGGGCAGCAGGAGGCGGGGCGCGCTCGTTTTGACATGAGAGTATCGCGGTTCGTACCGTGGGTGGTGTATCACAGTTTTCCGGTTCGGTTTGAATATCGTTACACCCTTAATACTAAAGCATAAAAATACCATAATATGTTTGCAGATATTTAGGAAACATGCTAAGTTTACAGACTTGTTTCTCTGAAAAATAATGCTACAGCCAGTTATTCTACTTTGAAATGTGCGTTCCATGTCGGAATGTCTGTTGCCAGTTGCTGAGGTTGCCAGTTGGTGGAAAATGAAGATGGTGGTCTAGTGGGTTAAACCACTGAACTAATATGCAGAAGGTTGCTGGTTTGATCCCACCTAGCCACCACTAGTGTGTCCTTGAGCAAACTTTACTCCATGTTGCTCCAGGGGGATAAAAGCGTCTGCCAAATAAATGTAAAACATAGCATATTGCTGCCATGGAAGCCAGCAAACAAACTGGGTCAGAGATCGCAGATATACCCGACCTTCCATGAACGGAAGCACATTAAAACGCTGATAAATCAACTCATCAACTTACAGTGTGTAAGTTTCCTCGCCTTCATTGTGCTTGCTCCTGTTGCGTGTCCTCAAACAAGCAACCCGTGTGAGCGTCAAGTCTGAGAAGGAGGGGGCGGGGCAAACAATATTTTAAATTTGGACACAGTACCCATTTCAACCACTAGATTTCATTCTTACATACGACACCTTTAATAATAAATATAGGCCTAATATTTGTACAATAACTGGGGGGCCTATTCATATATTCAAATAAATAAATTAATCAATAATTAATGACAGAAACAAATAATAATAGATATTTTTTTATATACTGCAATGAGATTAAATTAATATTGTTGCATTATGTTGCATGCTCCTAATTATTGAATTAATATTTTGCTTCAAATACATTTTATTAGAACTAAACATATCTATTTCATCCTTCATTTGTCTTAGCTTCGTCCTTAATTCATGGGATCCAGACTATAAAGCTCTCCAATTCTCCTTTGTAGATGCCCTAATGAAAAGTTACCATAGTTCTTGCATAGAATCCAGAGTTTAACTGTAGTATTACTAAGAGTATGTCACAGGCAAAAAACATGCTCCTCATTACCATGGTTTTTATAACAACAATATAAATAATATTAATCTATGATAGTTGTAATGTAAAACATCTTAAGCACATTAAAACAACCTTTATAAAAGTTGCTTATATTGCCCAATATTTAATACAAGGTTAATAATAAATACCATAGTGCTATTTCTACAGCGTTAGGAACTGCATGGCAAATTTTCATAGGGGTGGTGCTGTGTGGATTAAAAAATGCTATTCAATCTGGTTTTAGCTAAGTTCACCACAGGGCCTTTAAGGTTCAGGTGAATTCAAATGGGTCAAGTGACTGGCACAGACTTCACTGTAAACGCCCACTGCAGAACTCAGTCACTGATAAACTCACGCTGTTATTAATCACAGTTTAATAACAGATTATTTTCATCCTACTAAGAGAATCAATGTGAAGTTGACCGTTTAGTCACTGGTTTTATTTACTGACACATGGACAAAGAACATCTGACTGTACATGAATCATTACATATCAGAAATCACTGGTCACAGAGCAGGCATTAAAATTAACACGGTTACTTACATGTTGTGGCATTACTGTCGAGTCCATATTGTAAACGTCTGTTTGCAAAGCCTGCGCCGAAATTGCGACCGATTTCCCAAAGAATCCACAGTAAAATGTACCGAATACAAATAAATAATGCTCAACTGAGACATTGTTCACATTCAGAGACATTCACACAGTTGAAAATAAATAACCACATTCCTAATATTAGGATCCTTTGAAAGGTAATGTTATTTGTAGTCCAGTGATCCTGTATGTCTTCTCTCCTCATCATCTCACTTACACGCCAGTGGGCGGGGCCAGGGGGGGGGGGGATTTATGGTACAATGGAAGTGAATGGTCACCAAAACAACATTCTTCAAAATATCTTCATGTATACATGTTTGGAACAACATAAATGAGAAAATTATGACAGAGTTTAGATTTTTGGGTGAACTATCCCTTTAACAACATCTGAGTGAATTATTCACCTGGTTGTTTTTAGTATGTTTCAGGTCAGACAGTGGACAGTGTCAGCTGGACGTGTATAGTATGTCAGAGAATGTATTTATACTACACACCTGCATACATTACCCAAAGAACATATTTAATCATTTAATTTTATTTTAACTTAATCTTATTCTGTACATTCTCCGAAAGTACACATTTTCACCTTGCACTGTGAAATTTTGTGCAATCATTATTTTTGTTTTTCAATTATTGTGATTTAGTTCAGATCCAATTTTTATGACCATTTTATGCAGAAATCCAGGTAAATCCATAACTGCTTTAAATAGGAGGTTATAAATATTGAAAATATCTGTAATTCTTTCTCCCAGACAGAGGATGAGGATCCGGACAGGGGGCAGCCGTGTATGCGCTGTGGGGAACAGTGTCCTGGCTTCCGCATGCACGGATGGAGGTAAGATACTAGATACCATACTAGTTGAGGAAAAATGTCCTTGTCCTTCCATTTTACTGTGACTTTTATTGACATGAAAATGATGAGAGCCAGATTCAAATGAACACATTTGGTATGAGCATCACAGCTCAATGTGTCAAATCATGTGTACTAGCTGCTAGGCCACAGATCCCACCATTGACTTACTTTTGAAGGACATTCGTCCCAGGCCTGACAATGTGCAGACGGAAACATAACAGCCTCAGACATAACATCTTGGATTATTGTTTTTGTTATGCATTTGTTTTGAAATTAAGTTTCTAGAGGAAATGAAAAGCATGGAAGACGGTGCTGATTAACTGCAGTCTGTCAGGAAAAGATACGCGTGTGCGTTGTGTGAGACCTGGGATTCTTGTGTGTAATGCGAGACGTCTAATCATATTTCCAGAGCAGGTAATGAGAGCCGTACAGTGTTTACACTAACCACACTTCACTGTATGCCATTAGACAAGCCATCAGCTGAAGAATGATGAGGTTTAGTGTAGCTGTAGTGTGTGTTTGCGTTCTCTGCTCTCATGCTGACCGCACTAGGATTCTTGATTTTTACTTCTGGCAATAAGTTTATATGGTAGCCAACATTATCCACACTTATAAAAAATGTCAGACAAGTCCCATAAGGTGGAGTCCCATCGACCAGTAGATACAGTGGGCCCTATCATACACCCGGCGCAATGCAACGGCAGACGCATCAAGTTTTTTGCTAGTTTCAGCCCGGCGCAGTTATCATTTTCACGTCCTGCGCCACGTTGTTTAAATAGCAAATGCACTCGCACCCATCTGTTCACCCATGGGTGTGCTGGACTGAAAACGAGGTGTGTTCAGGCGCATTGTTGGCGCGTTGCTATTTTGAGGAACTGAAAACGACTGCGCCATTGACCAACAAAAACCTGGTCTGAAGTCGCAGTATTTTTGGTGTTATTTAAAGGGCGTGTTAATATGCTTCTATAGGCGGGTGCACAACGCGCGTACACTCTGCTTATTACACACAAAGGGACGCAAAGCAGCACACAAACATGCCAAATATTAAAAACAAAAGGATTCCTCTCTGGAGAAGCGTTCAGTCTTTCCACTCGCAAATTCCGCCATGTAAATAGCGAATCCGCCACGGCGCGAGCGCAACTGGCTTTTAAAGGGAATGGGAGATGAGACTCTGATTGGTTTATTGCACGTTACGCCCAAAACACACCCATGACTCATTAAGAGACTAGGTACAACCCTTTTGGACCATGCGGCGGACGCACCGACCGTTTTTTTCTGTTGTTAAACTAGCAAAAGTTGATTTAGACACACCCTAAGTGCACCTGCGCCATGCGCTTCAGACTCTCATGAGTTGAAGACTGTAGTCATGGAGTCTGAAAAAGCTGTTTTATTCTATTCTTATTGATCAAATGACCAACTGAATACCAGATGCTTTGTCTCAGAAACCCACATAAGACAGTTTTGAATGTGACAAATACAAATTTGAATAGGGCATTAGAAAATGGCATCTGTTTTTGAAAGCTTTTGCTTGTTTTGTGTAATGCTACATCCACACCAGTAGGTGTCAGTATGCAGTCCAAGACTGTATCGCCAGCACAACATTAAATATAATACAAAATTACTTGCATACCTTATATAAGTATTAGACTGAAAGTACAAACATTTGTCCTCACAGTTAGGTCACATTTGGCCCATGTGTTTCAACACACATACATACACACACACACACACACACACATACTCAAACACCTCAGAAACACTTACCTTCAACTGCCAGTGGGTGTGTGTGAAGAAGCCAGACAATGACCTGGAACAAATGCTAAAGGACATGAGGCATTCCAGTGAGTTCAAAGGTGTGTGTGTGTGTATGCGAGAGAGAGAGAGAGAGAGTCACATAGCTATATGTTGGGTCTTAAGAAGTTAGATAAGACCTTCAAAGTTAAAAATTACTGACCCATATATATATATATATGTTGCTTTATTTATAATTATTTGTATTATTTTTTCATGTAGGCATATAAATAAAATCAAATAAAATGGTATTTATAGAGTGCGGCATGCCTGTCATTACCACACACAAAAGCCTTTTTTTAGGGGATGTATCAGGGACCTTCTGCTGTTAATGAATGTGTGTGCATGACATCCCTTCTCACCTTAAATGAGTGGGACAGCACTAGCTTTTGGCACTGTTGGTCTCTTTACCACCCCTGTGTGTGTGTGTGTGTTTGTGTGTCTAAATTAACAGAGCAGAAAGTAGCCATAAATCTTCTTACTGCACTCTTCACTCTCATGCCTGCGCTTCTGTCCAGAGTCATACATCAACATCAGTCGAAATCTAATCTGTTGCCCATTCTTCAAGTGAAGCACTATTCATATGCTACAATCTAATCTAGAGCACAGAAACAATCACATCTAGATCTGCACTACATCATTGTAATCTGACAATGTGTTGCTTTAATCCAGTGTTTCCCATCCTTTTTTTTTTTTTTGCCACGGCAACAAAAAATAAGTTTTGATAAGTAAAAAATCCCACAGCATACCACTAACCACTAAAGTAACAAAATTGCACAAACATGCATTGCTTCAAATGGCATATTAAAACTGGATATTATATTAAAAGTAGTAATCACATTTAATGTGAAACATTAAATTGATGTTGGTATGAACACAATAAGGTTATATATATGTAGTTATATGATGTTGCTGGTGATGATGATAAAACATAGTCGATATTGTGGCTTTATGTATGGTCAGACCAGAGTCCTGCATGTGGGCGGGTACTCATGGGTACCCGACAGTGACCCGCTAATATTTGATGTAACGGGTTGAATAATATTTACGTGTCGGGTGCGGAGCGGGTAAGGGTCGGACGTGCGGTAGGCACGGGTGGGCTGCCGGTCCAATAGCCAAGATTATTTCGAGTCAATCCGTCACACAGTGATAGGCAGAGGCTTTCAAACGGTGGCGTGGTTGTGTTCACGCTCTGTCTGCAGACCGTTAAAGGCTTCTGCGCGACTTGCCCCTTTAAGCACTGCCAGTCGCGCTGCATCTGATTGACAGCTATAGTGATTATATTAAAGGAAGCGTGCTTTGCTTGCTTTCTGTATTTAATCTATTCACAATATGAATAAAAGTTTTAGCCTATTTTTCATGCTGGTAAAAAGAGGACCAATGTTTTTTAATCTATGCCTTTTAGACCTCTAAGCGTATAGCATGACCCAGTAATGTGATTTGTGTACAATTTGTACAAAGTAGATTGTACACTTGATGTATAGTTTTATATAGTTCACACGACAGATGTCTCTCTCTCTCTCTCTCTCTCTCTCTCTCTCTCTCCTTCTTTGTTAACATGATGGGCTGCGTGTCTATTAATTATTCTTGCATGAACTCATAATGCGTAATGTTTATTGCTTACGTTACATGAACAAAATAAAATGTTTTTTGTCTACTTCCTGTGGGAAATTTAATGCGGGTGCGGGTCGGGTCGTGGTTTTCATGTCAAGTGGGTCGGGTACGGAATTAAATGAGTGTTTCTGTCGGATATCGGGTCGGGTGTGCTGTTAATAAAGAGGGTGCGGGGCGGGGGCGGGTTTATCAAACAGGACCCGTGCAGGAATCTGGGTCAGACATGCATGTGTCATTTATAATATTAACATTTTATGAAAATCAAGCTCAGATGGAGTTAAGATTTTTTTGACCAGCGAATGACTGAGATTTATCCGTGTTTTGTCCGTCACTGGAACAGCCGCATCTGAGACAGTCAGTGTGCATTACATTTTCATCAACTTACAGGTTATAAAGTTCATTGTAGCTATGTGGGTGGTGCTCAGTTTTTCTTGTTGTTGAATACATTTGGACAAATCTCATGATATAAAAGATTAAGTGCTATGCACAGGATATTGGTATATTGGCTACAACTAGATGGCAAATACCAGACTATACAAAAAACATTAGCCTTTATAGACTATGGGCCCTATCATACACCCGGCGCAATGTGCCGGCACGTGTTTTTTGCTAGTAATATGCGCCTATAGTCGGGTGCACAACACGCGTACACTCTGCTTATTACACACACAAGTCAAGTCAACTTTATTTATATAACGCTTTTTAAAATGCTGATTGTTTCAAAGCAGCTTCACAGTGTTAAACAGGAAAATAATGCAACAGATTTTGATTCGGCTGTACAGCCTAGCTCATTTCAATTGTCATATAGCGACAATGTGGGCAGATCAGTAATTTAGTTGATATAGTTAATTTAGTTTAGTAATTACATTTATTTGGTTGAAAAATTTATTGTCCCCAACTGAGCAAGCCAAGCCAAAGGGCAAGGAACCAAAACTCCATCAGGTGGCAGAATGGAGAAAAATAAACCTTGGGAGAAACCAGGCTCAGTCAGGGTGCCAGTTCTCCTCTGGTCAATTAACAAACAGTGTATGATTATTATTCTGGCAACCTTACTGGTCAGAAGTCATATTAGATCACAATATCCGAAAGATTGGAGTCATCACGCCAGAGACGGGGTTTATTGATGACGTGTCGATTAAACAATTATTAAATGGGAATATAAGAAAGGATCGGAGTCATCACGCCGGAGACGGACCCATTGAGGATGCCATGTCGATGAGGCAATTTCAGAGGGGAGACTAATTGACACGGTCTCTGCAGACACTTCAGGGATGAGTTGGTCCTGTCTGGGTGCAGGTCCACCATCTGATCTGGATACGGTCCGGATCCGGCTGACTGCAGTAAACCTCGGGATAAACAGAGAGACTAACATTAGCGTAGATGCGTATGATGTAACGAGTACATCAGGTGTTATGGAAGTGTTCCCGGTTCCGGCTGACCTAGTTAATGCAGCCTAACAATCATTTAATTGATTTGAATAATATAAATAAAAAATGTTTTATGTGTATGCCATAGTATAGAGATGTGTTTTTAGTCTAGATGTAAACTGACAGAGTGTGTCTGCTTCCCGAACAATGCTAGGAAGACTGTTCCAGAGTTTAGGTGCTAAATAGGAAAAGGATCGACCGCCTGCAGTTGATTTTGATATTCTAGGTATTATTAACTGGCCAGAATTTTGAGACCTCAATAGACGTGATGGAGTATAATGCGTTAAGAGCTCGGTCAAGTACTGGGGAGCTAAACACACACAGGGATGCGCAGCAGCGCACAAACATTTTTAAATATTAAAAATAAAAGGATTTCTCTCTGGAGAAGCGTTCAGTCTTTCCGCTCGCAAATTCCGCCATGTAAATAGTATATCCACCATGGTGCAAGCGCAACTGGCGCGCTGACCGTTTTTTCCGTCGTTACACTAGCAAAAGTGGATTTGTTAAAATAGGGCACATAGTGTTTCTTGAGTAAAGAAAAAGCTGTACTTATTCAAACATCAGTTCTTTGCATTGCAAACAAGCAGAGATCTCCAAACTGCGTGCAGCACTTTATTCAGGATAGAGGCGGTGGAGTTATGAGGTTTGACTGACCGTTTGAGGAGCCAATGGCGATACGAGGTTTAGTCACAAGCTCTTTTAAATCCTTTTCATTGGTTAAATATTTGTAAAACCCACATACAGGATGACTAATAGCATTGATTTAAAAATGTACAAATAAAATAAAACAAAAATGATGAATTATAGAGCTACGAGGTTTCTGCCTGACAGCAACGATATATTGTAATTTGTAGCATTTATTTTATTGTATTTTTTTTTTTTGCCATTTGATAATTTTCCATGGCACACCTGACAACCTGTCATGGCACACTGGTTGGGAAACACTGCTTTAATCTATGTAAAGTATTCAGATTGTGTTCAACAAGCGCTGTGTAAAAAATCAACGTTCGTTGCAGTGACATTATTGTTTAATGCGGTAACATTTATTTTTCTCAGATTCTACCCATTCTGCTTCATTTCTTTTCTTCATAGACTCTTTCCCCCATGTCCACCCGTCTGGCCCCCTATTTTGTGTCCTAATCCCTCCTGTCCGACTAATAAGATTAGTCCCTTCTGCTGCCAAGACTGCAGGAATAGAGCCATCAGACTCCCACACTCACTCATTCGCATTCCCCTTCATTATATCACACATCTTTCTTTAGGTTCAGATCAGTGTTGGGGAGTAACTAAAAGTAGCAATGCTACTTACTGTATTTAGCAACATTTATGAATTCCAAATATTTGTATTTATGTACACTACCGTTTAAAAATTTGGGGGCGGTAAGATTTGTTAATGTTTTTGGAAGAAGTCTCTTTATTTGATGAAAAATACAGTTAAAACAGTAATATTGTGAAATACTATTACAATTTAAAATAGCTGTTTTAATATATTTTAAAACACTATTTTCCTCTAAAGGCAAAGCTGAATTTTTAGCATCATTGCTCCAGTCTTCAGTGTCACATGATCCTTCAGAAATCATTCTAATATGATGATTTTAATTGATCAATAGCTTATAACTCTGCACAGTATAGTTTCATAGTAGTAGCTCCTCAACACAGATATTCGTTTATAAAATCTGATGTTTAAAGGGATAGTTCACCCAAAAATGAAACTTCTGTCATTAATTACGCGCACCTCATGTCGTTCCAAATCTTCGGAACACAAATGAAGATATTTTTATTGAAATCTAGGGGATTTCTGTCCCTCCATTGACAGCTACACTACCACTTTGATGCTTCAAAAAGTTCATAAATAGATTGTAAAACTAATCCATATGAATTGAGCAGTTTAGTCCAAATTTTCTGTAGAGACATGATCGCTTTGCATGATGAACAGATTTAATTTAGGCTTTTATTTACATATAATTTATTCAAATTCAAATACATGAATTTGCATGTTTTGCGGAGACACATTTATGTTGCATGTAAATGGAACAGTTTTAACAAAATGGATAGCTATCTGATCAGTAAAAACGCATGAATGACCAGGTGTAGATAGGCCCACTGGAAATCTGTTCTTTAAAGTCTAATTTAAACCTAAAACAAACAAACTAAAGGAAAAATGGCACTTTGTCACAAAAAAGGTTGCTGACCCCTGCAGTATGGGAATATCAAAAAAATGTTATGTAAGTGCTACAATCTGTGATTCATCAGCAACTGTGGATGGTGAAGGAAAAAAGTTAATTTCCTGCCATGAATTTATTCGCATTAACTGAAATTACCTTATTTATTTTCGTCTTAACTGCATTACTTACTGGGCCAAATTTAATTTATAAACACAACAAAACTCCATATTTTTGTGACTTAATTAGGTCTGATTTAGCTAGAAGGTGATTTTGCATGCCAGGATGATGAAATGCCTGTGAATGATAGATAGCTCCCTGAATCCGTGCCAGCTGAGCACAAGCAGACAGCCAGAGCACCGGAGAGAACGGCAATCTTGTCATGTGTGTAGACCTGCTGTGACAAATTAAGAGGTTGTCCAAGGCAGCTGTCATGGAGGTTGTCAAGCTCTTGAGAATTTGATTGAGTTACCAGTGAGCTCCTGGCTGAGATAAAGAGAGTCTGGCAGGATGGTAATTGAATTACCAGTGAAGAGCCAGGCAGTTATACTCAACCGCTAATTGCTGCCACCATGAAACCCGCACCAAAAAGTGTCCATCTGTTCTTTAAACCGTATCCCTCGATTACTCATAGCACTTAAACTCTTTAGCACAGCACTATGGAAGCTTGTTTCCAACACAGAATAAAATGCGACTTTTTATCTCACTGTTTTCTCGCAATTGCGAGTTTATACTTTTTTTGTTGCAATTCCAAATTAAAGGCCCCCTGAAATCCTGAAGTTTTTTTTAACTTTTAGTATGAATATGTTAGCCTTAAGGTTATGAATAAGCTGGTGTGTTCCAAAACAATGACAAAAATTGCATTTAGGAGATATAAGCATTCAAAACTTACAGTCTCTCACTTCCACTAAAATAGATCACGGATTTTTATGACATCACCGTGGACTTCAGCTTCTCATCAGATTTTCTGTCCAATCAAATGCTCTCTAGAATCTGAAGTGTCCCGCCCCCTAAATAGATTCTGAAGCTGCGGCTCACTTGTTCACACATTTACTATTTTCTACATGGTGAATGGCACATAGTGCACTATATAGGGGATAGGGAACGATTCAGAGAGTGTAAATATGCTTTCAGTTGAGGCGAATGAAGTCTGGTTTCACATTACACACACACAGTCTGCTTCAGTCCAGAGACATGATAGCACAGAGCGGATCACATGTGCGAGTCGGCGCAGACAGCAAAACATATCGGACCCATTTGAATTCTGCACAGAATGCTGTATTTCAAAGCAATATGGAAGAGATTATGATGAGAAACGGTTAGAGATTAGGAGGAAGCTGTGGCTTTGCCGAGCTGAAAGGCTCTAGTCAAACTGTGATATAAACTAAGCGCTATTGGTTTTTTTTGAAAAGGGAAGGGGCTGCTTGATATGTCCCACCCCGTCTTCCTGTTTCAGGGCTGAAATCCCAATTACCTTTTTTTTTATTCTGTGTCTAGTTATTAGGGGTGGGGGGGGAAATCGATTCACACATTTCAAAAATCATTATTATAAAGTGTTACATTTCTTAATCTTCGCTGTACTGCTTAAATTTATTGACACGTTAGTGTTATTAATCACAAAAAAAGGACTCTCAGATGCATATGATCACGAATTCAGTTCTCTTTCACAGCTTATTGCGCTTGAATGATCAGTTAAACACACTATCATGTCAAAATGCACATCGTGTGGAGTATTCACATGAACACAGTCTATGTCCTACGTGAACATTTGGGAGCAAATCGGATGTGTAACAGTATATTAGATCCGTGCATTTGTTCTTAAATGCCGCATTCAAATAAGAAAAGTAACACAAAACAGTAAACTACAATCAAATCTATGCATATATTGAATCAAAATTTGTTTTTAATCGAATCGTGACCTCAAGAATCAATTCAAATCGAATCATGAGGGACCAAAAGATTCCCACCCCTACTAGTTATGCTGGATCAAAAATTTCTCTTCCACTCATTAGCTGGATTGTAGATTGCAAACGTTTGCCAGGTAATGTAAGGTAACGAATTTTGCATATCAGTATAGATACTATAATGTATAGTCCAGTTGATAGCTGTCAGGGTTTCTGTTCTTTGAGATATACATTTTATTGTTCTTTGCTTTTCTGTGGTTCCTGTGTTTAGTTCCTGTTTTCTTTGGTTGCTGTAGTTTCTAATTATCTCATATGTTCACCTGTGTCTTGTTAACCGCTTGTCAACGTGGGCATCTTGTTGTTGCAGTCTTGGGGACTTTGTTGTAGTTCTGTCTCTTTTAGTTCTTTTTCGGATGTGAAACAGCACAGAGTACTCACGGTTAGAAAAATGTATCTGTGCGTGTACAGTACGCTCATATTATGCTAATAACGAAATGTATGTCGCATGCACTTAGGGCTGGGCTGATAAACGATATCATATCGAATCGCAATAAAATTCATGTCGATAACGATGATAAGCTCTGGACATTTTTACTCTATATAGATTACTCTAACACCCAATCACACAGCAGAAATAAACGCGACAACAGCCAGTCAGCGTAAAGCTTTTAATTTGCACATCAAAAGTACACGCTCTACTGGCAAAGAAAACTCGACACAAGGAATACAATTTGTGGAAGCGGCAATGAACGTTAAATCAAAAGTGAAACTAACCTTGAGTTATCATCCAAAGATGATGATGTTGTTGATAAAAGGTAGCACGAATTGTTACTCATTTGAACCGCGTCACACAGACCATTTATCCGCTCGGGTCAAATTCCAAACGCCAGCGCAGCGCAAGCACACTACAGCAGATCTTGGTCACGTGAACACTAAACAGCGCTGTGAGATCCAGTGAGAAGCGCGTGAATTCAGCGAAAAACACAAATGTCACGGTGATTTAAACTAGCTTTAAGCCAGATGGAACAGCGTTGACAAACAGGAGAAACACTGTGCGCAATGATACAGTCAGAAAGCTTTTCGATCTTGTCCATAAATTACCATGGATTTACTGTTGTGATAACTATATATCATATAGAATTGTATTATATTATTAATGTAGACATGTATTAAATGTATTAAAGGAGTAATGGAATATTATTTAGAAGTTTATACTAATTGCAAAGTGCATTTATACTAATGTTTTTAGGCTACTGTTTTTCATACAAATACCATAGAAACCATATAAATACATTTTACCGTGGTAGTGAAGAGCTATATGCGTGTTTTTAACTGTGGTTATCATGATCTAAATCTATGATACTATGGAAAACCAATGGTTAATTTTAATAAAACTCAGTCATAATATTTACACTTTACCATATAAAAATGAGGTTGTTGCAATTTTTACAGATGTCTGTGTTTTTGTTAATGAACATACATTTTCATCTGCATCCTCCTAACTCAAGCTACAACTACTGTCAACTCACTGTCAAATGTGCATTTCTAAAACAAACCATGTAATATAATTATTGCAGCCTGCACGGCAAACTGTGCCGAAGATATATGCCAAAGTCAGGCAACACAAACCTGTTTCATGACTAGAAACAATATCACCCGTTAACACATGCAGAAACGAAGACATTTATTTTTTCTATTAAGAAATTTATTTTGTTAAGGAAAAATGACTGGAAAAGGAATTCAAAAACTTGAAGTGTTTGTCATATTCTGACAATAAAGAGTTTAAAACCACAATTAACAGTCTGCTTTCTACAACTTTCACTTAGGAGCAAAAATCTGCCTTTAAATTTGAAAGAAAAAAATATTTGACATTTATCGTGATAATTATCGATATCGACTGATATGAAAAGATTTTATCGAGATAATTTTTTGGCCATTATATCGCCCAGCCCTACATGCACTGTACGTATACCCTAGTGATGTATACTTTGTGCTTAAGATGCAAAACTATCTGTTTTATAAATGGTCTTTTATTTGGCTTGTTTTGACTTGACTGGGACCACATCAAAGATTCAATGATTGACAAGAATAAAGAGACTGACAAACATGCTGACAGAGGCCTTGTTAAAACATTATGGTTGATGGATACTTTTTCAATTGATTGACAAGCTTATTAAAACATACTCCCCATGTTGTTAGGTTTTGACTGCTGTCTCTTAGACGAGTGGTTGATGTAGTAAATAAAGTAGATTTTTACACTTTCTGAAGAAAATGTGAGTGCCGCAACAATATTGGAGTTAGCCTGGCTATAATATTTACTAAGGTGAGTAGTTTCCATGGGATGGCTGGTGTGTTTTGGGTGGTTGCTAGGGTGGTACTTTACTCCTCAATAAGCTACATGATTTGAGGTATCATCATAAATATCACAAATATAGCACAAAATGAAGTTTGTCCAAAACAAGTGTAACAATGAGAATTTGCCTTAGCAAACACAATTCCTTCTTATGGGTGAGAATTTGTAATAATTTGTCAAATGTATTAAGGAATATTACAGGCTGAATACATGCAAAACTCAAATGACAGCCAGTAAAAAGTGAGGTTACAGTGAGTCACAATGTAAGTGAGTGGGTACATATTTGGATTTAAAAGCAAAAATTTTAAGCTTGTAATTTTATAACAGCTCTTAAAATAAATGTTGTTTTTCTTTAGAAAGCTTGTTCCCGCCATGGAATAAAACAATTTAAAAGATCTTTTTTTTTTTCGCAATTGTTTAGAGTTTATATCTCGCAATTCTGACTTTTTCTTGCAATCGCGAGTTTATATCTCGCAATTCAGAACTTTTTTCTTGCAATTGTTTATATCTTGCATTTCTGACTTTTTTCTCGCAATTGTATTTCTAATCTCGCAAATTCTGACCTTTTTTCGCAATTGTTTCTCACAATTGTGTTTATATCTCGCAATTCAGACTTTTTCTCGCAATTGCGAGTTTATATCTTGCAATTCTGACTTTTTTTCGCAATTGTGTTTATAATCTCGCTATTCGGACTTTTTTCTCGCAATTGCAAGTTTATAACTCGCTTCTCGCAATTCTGAATTTTTTCTCGCAATTGCAAGTTTATATCTCGCAATTCTGAATTTTTTTCTTGCAATTGTTTATATCTTGCATTTCTGACTTTTTTCTCGCAATTGTATTTATAATCTCGCAAATTCTGACCTTTTTTCGCAATAGTTTCACACAATTGTGTTTATATCTCGCAATTCAGACTTTTTCTCGCAATTGCGAGTTTATATCTTGCAATTCAGAACTTTTTTCTTGCAATTGTTTATATCTTGCATTTTTGACTTTTTTCTCGCAATTGTATTTCTAATCTCGCAAATTCTGACCTTTTTTCGCAATTGTTTCTCACAATTGTGTTTATATCTCGCAATTCAGACTTTTTCTCGCAATTGCGAGTTTATATCTTGCAATTCTGACTTTTTTTCGCAATTGTGTTTATAATCTCGCTATTCGGACTTTTTTCTCGCAATTGCAAGTTTATAACTCGCTTCTCGCAATTCTGAATTTTTTCTCGCAATTGCAAGTTTATATCTCGCAATTCTGAATTTTTTTCTTGCAATTGTTTATATCTTGCATTTCTGACTTTTTTCTCGCAATTGTATTTATAATCTCGCAAATTCTGACCTTTTTTCGCAATAGTTTCACACAATTGTGTTTATATCTCGCAATTCAGACTTTTTCTCGCAATTGTGTTTATAATCTCGCAAATCTGACTTTTTTCGCAATTGCGAGTTTATAACTCGCTTCTCGCAATTGCGAGGTTATATCTTGCAATTCTGAATTTTTTTTCGTACAATTGTTTATATCTTGCATTTCTGACTTTTTCTTTCAATTGCGAGTTTATATATCACAGTTCTGACTTCTATCTCGCAACTGCAATTTGCAAGAAAAAGTCATAATTGCAAGATGTAAACTCAAAACTGCGAGAAAAAAGTATGAATTAAAAGTATGAGATAAAAAGACGCAGTTTTTTTATTTTTATTCTGTTGTAGAAACAGGCTTCTATAGTTATTCGAGCTCTAAAGCAGTTTAAATAATCATTTTTACTGTAATTTCTGAGTTTATAGCGTGTCATGGCAACAGAGGTAAAATTAGATGTAACTTTACACAGAAAAGGTTTTTTCACATGAAAATTATGTAGTTTGTAGTTTATGCATATAGTTTACATCTTGTGGCTCTACTATTGAGTATTTTAATGTTTACAAGTAAGCCTCACTGTAAACCAGATTTTTTTCTTTTTTTATAAAAAGGAGGGACAAGTGGAAATACATTTTTGTGGTAATCACCATGATGTCCAGTGAGCTTAACTTGTATTAAACCCAGAATATTCTTTTAAGATGAAAGCATCAAAAGAGACACAGCTTCATACTGTACATCCTTCCTATCACATGAGCTGTTACAGATGAGAACATGTTTGAAAAGGGAAATCTGAAACATGTTCTTGGTGAGGGAGGAGACAGAGGGGAGGGCTTGTGAAGGGAGCACCTATTGTTTGTGCTCAGTGTCGGCTTCAGCGGCCTGAGGGGATAGAATCAAGCAATAGAGACGACTGTCATTTGACTCGGCTCAAGCGGGATGACGTTTTGTTCACTACGAGGTCATTGAAGAATGACTAACTTGCTTAAACCACCTTAGGTTTGAACAATTCTACATATTACAACTCTTAAAACGGATTTTGCAGTGTCAGGGCTACACTGTGATCAAGGTAATATACTCAGCGCTGGGTACTGATCTTGTGATGTGTTTCAATTTAGTTTCTAACAGGAAGTTTGTTCAGAATGACAATCAATCATGATGGCAATAGCAGTAATGGTGACAGTGATGATGTGTATTGGCGTTAGTTTGGAAAAAGTGTGTTTGTAGGAATTTTCTTTGTTGAATGACAGGGTTTATTCAGTTTTAAAGAATGTCTCCAATTTTGCAAACATGCAGACAAGTAGCTTTTAATATGGCGTATACGAACAGAACTATATTTTTCTTTTTTAATGAGTTACATGATTATTTTACTGTGGTGAAAAAATTGTCTGAAAGTGGGATATATTATCATTCACATTCAAATTTGCTCATTCCAATATCTTTCTTTGACAGTTAAGTTGCATGGTTTTTGTACTAGTGTCTAAAACTGGCAGATCATCATCATTCTATCAAACTGAATGAGGTAAAAGATCTAAATAAGATCTTAATCTTAATCTTGATAAATGGCATTATTAGTGTGCAGCATTTGTTCTGGTACAATACAATTGTTTTATTCCTTAACCTTAATTCTTTAACAGTCTTGTGTAATAGTCTTAAATCTATTTCTCAATAGTTGTATGGTTAGGGTTTTAGGATTTCAGAGGAACCAAGCAGCTGTTGTGCCCTATATTTAAATTGTTTAATGCAAACTAGGGGTGTGCCATATCATACCGTCCACGATAACACCGGTATAAATTTTTACATGATAAAAAAAGTGTCATATCGCGATATCAATGATCGCGATGACGTATGCCGCATTTACGTTCCCTAGCGCGCACAACAACAAACAACACCTGAGAGCAGCATGTCGGCCTCCGGTGATGATTTACTACCTAAAAAGGGAGCAGTCAGACCTCTTGACAACTGACAAAACATTGATAAGCTGTTATTGATGTTTGCAACGCAGTATTATATTATTATATTATTTTCGTCAATTACGGCTCGTTAGATCCAGCATTCTGCCCACTCTGAATCAGACACAGAGATATGGTAAGGTAAGATTTCATTTATTTGAATGAGTAAATCATAGCATTTATTTGAATTAATTATCGAGAGAGAGAGAGAGAGAGAGAGAGAGAGAGAGAGAGAGAGAGAGAGAGAGATTAGTGCCTGCATGATCTCCGCTGTCTGTATGCGAGTGACGTGTGTGCGTGTGCAAACAGCGCATTAACGGTGATTCAACTGACTTGGAACTACCTGTGCATTAAACGATTTTATTGCTCACCTTCCAGCCAATCAGAATCGAATATTCAGACAGACCATGGCATAAATTACTGTAGTTATTGTTAAACTAAAATGTTAAGGAGTTATGTTATACTTTTACTTATTTCCAGTGAAAACACTACCAACTTGTACCAAGGCTACTTTTTTACTTTGCTTCCATTTGACTCGTGCTGTGTGACTGTGATGCTGCTGCTGCCGCCTTATGACAATACATTTACACTTCGAATTAGGTATTCCGTCATCAATGACAGTAGCTACGGTGGCCCAGTAGTGCACAACACAACAAATTTTAAAAAGCATACATAAGTTCACAACACAACAAAATTAAGCCACAACACAACGGAATCAAGCCACAACACCATGAAAAAGCCACAACACAACGGAAATGCTCCCGACCACTAGGGGGCTCTCGGAGTGCGGTAAAGTTAGTTTTCCTTGCCATTGTTCTATAGATTCGCCAGTCTTACAAAGATATAAACACTACGATCAGTTTTAAGTGTGTAACCATTGTAATCGACATGAAATATAAATTCAAAATCACCTACATGCATTATAGCTGCATATTTATACTTGAGAACGCTTTTACTCGCTATCACAGCGCATGATGCCGAAGGGAACGTCTGCCAATTCCACTAAGTGGTTGAAACGTATAATTTGTATGAATTAAAATGATTTTTTTTTTTTTTAATGTTCAAATTTCACTGTTGTGCATTACTGAGTCAGTTTTACCAATACAACCAAGCTGTGGAATTTTAACATGTCTGTTTTTAAATGTTAAAAGTAATTTAATTAATACAAATTATGTTTCAACGACATGGTGGAATTGGCAGACGTTCCCTTAGGCATCAAGCGCTGTGATAGCGAGTAAAAGCGTTCTCGAGTATAAATATGCAGCTATAATGCATGTAGGTGATTTTGAATTTATATTTCATGTCGATATACAATGGTTACACACTTAAAACTGATCGTAGTGTTTATATCTTTGTAAGGCTGGCGAATCTATAGAACAATGGCAAGGAAAACTAACTTTACCGCACTCCGAGAGCCCCCTAGTGGTCGGGAGCATTTCCGTTGTGTTGTGGCTTGATTTCTTTGTGTTGTGACTTGATTTCGCTGTGTTGTGAACTTGTTTGCTTTTTACATTTTGTTGTTGTGCACTACTAGGACACCGAAAAGCCCTTCATTTTGTTTGCACTAATAAATGCTGCTGCCTACCAGCTGCAATCACCAATAAAACTTTGTTTTATATATTTTTTTCTATATCGTCATAAATATCATTATCGCAAATATTCTTGAAATATCGTGATATAATTTTGAGGCTATATCACCCACCCCTAATGCAAACAGTAAAATAATATTTAATTAAGGTATGTTTTCCACAGTTTGTCAATAAATTAAAACAGAGAAGAATTATTTGTAATTATTTTTATTTATATGCCTCGATATAATAAAACAATTTAAAGTATGTAACATGCAATGGGATCTTTTTTTGAACATTTAAAAGTTTGAAATAACTAATTTGCGTAGATAAATAACAATTTTGCTACAGACAGACATTAATGCATGCTTATTTGTCGCTGTGAGACACAGATGGGTCATGAAAGCCTACTTTCCTACTGCCAAGATTAACTTGCCGAATAAAAGCATGATTAAAATCAACACAATTTGTTGGTTAATTCAGTATTGATTTGCTCTGTGCCAATGCGCTGATAAAGATGACATTCAGCCATTAGACCATTGGAAAAGTTGGACTTCATTCAGATCACTGTGAGTTGAGACATTGCATAGCCATCTTTTTTTATTTATCATAGACTGTATAGCACGTTACAAATGTTTTCTGTGTAAATACGTGTGCATAGGATGAATGAATGGGTTGGCAGCTGCGCGTGACATCATCATGTGCAGTCATACCATCTGCACATGCAGATTGCATGTTGATCTTGGGTCAGGATGGCTTTTGCTAGCAGAGCTTTACCAGCATTGGTAAACCTGTTGACCAGTGCTTATGACTGAGCTGTAACGTTTCCACATCGTTTTTGTAGTGTTAATCTTTGTTTGTCCCTTCTGCGAACAAAAGGACAAAATATCCCATTTATGTAAGCTTTCCTGTTAGCTCTCATCCAGAGATTGAGTGGGGTTGTATGAATATTAGTTATTATTTTAAAGATCTGTGTGGTGTACTTAGTGGTTTTCAACATGAAGGCACATTTTTTTTCCAACTTTTGAAAAAAAAAAAAAACTTTAGAATTAGATTCAACAGTCATCAATTTTAAATTTCTTGATATTACAGTTTCACAAGGGTCTTGAGAAACTACTTTTTACTTGATTTCATGTTAATGCATGACACTCATGGGCAGAAAAACAGTCTATGGCCCTGTCCCAAATGTTACCCTAAACACACGCGGTCTTCCTCTGAGTCCGCACTTTTGTGACGTAACACCGCTTTGACTGTTGGGAAGAAGTCTGCTGCAGTGCTCGCTTCAGCTCGCTTTCGAAGGCGCATATCGACTAAAAAAAGGGTTGATTATGGGTCAAATTCTGAAACCTAAAATGACAAAATGGGACACCCTACAGTCTCACGTGACAGACACGTGCACACGGCAGCCATTGTAAGTCCACAAGACCGAAAGTGCATATGAAGTGTGCCATTTTGGCCTATAAAGTCTGTTGACCAACTTTATTGCTTACTGTGTTTGCAAAGTATTAATTTGTTATAAAAACAGTGACACTGAAGACTGGAGTAATGATGCTGAAAATTCAGCTTTGCATTACAGGAATAAATTACATTTTTAAATATATTAAAATAGAAAACATTATTTTAAATTATAATATTTCACAATATTATTGTTTTTACTGAATTTTTGATCAAATAAATGCAGCCTTGGACTTTATATAGGTACAGTATATATAGACTATATACACCCTCCTAAAGGATTATTAGGAACACCTGTTCAATTTCTCATTAATGCAATTATCTAATCAACCAATCACATGGCAGTTGCTTCAATGCATTTAGGGGTGTGGTCCTGGTCAAGACAATCTCCTGAACTCCAAACTGAATGTCAGAATGGGAAAGAAAGGTGCTTTAAGCAATTTTGAGCGTGGTATGGTTGTTGGTGCCAGACGGGCCGTTCTGAGTATTTCACAATCTGCTCAGTTACTGGGATTTTCACGCACAACCATTTCTAGAGTTTACAAAGAATGGTGTGAAAAGGGAAAAACATCCAGTATGCGGCAGTCCTGTGGGCGAAAATGCCTTGTTGATGCTAGAGGTCAGAGGAGAATGGGCCGACTGATTCAAGCTGATAGAAGAGCAACTTTGACTGAAATAACCACTCGTTACAACCGAGGTATGCAGCAAAGCATTTGTGAAGCCACAACACGCACAACCTTGAGGCGGATGGGCTACAACAGCAGAAGACCCCACCGGGTACCACTCATCTCCACTACAAATAGGAAAAAGAGGCTACAATTTGCACGAGCTCACCAAAATTGGACAGTTGAAGACTGGAAAAATGTTGCCTGGTCTGATGAGTCTCGATTTCTGTTGAGACATTCAGATGGTAGAGTCAGAATTTGGCGTAAACAGAATGAGAACATGGATCCATCATGCCTTGTTACCACTGTGCAGGCTGGTGGTGGTGGTGTAATGGTGTGGGGGATGTTTTCTTGGCACACTTTCGGCCCCTTAGTGCCAATTGGGCATCGTTTAAATGCCACGGCCTACCTGAGCATTGTTTCTGACCATGTCCATCCCTTTATGACCACCATGTACCCATCCTCTGATGGCTACTTCCAGCAGGATAATGCACCATGTCACAAAGCTCGAATCATTTCAAATTGGTTTCTTGAACATGACAATGAGTTCACTGTACTAAAATGGCCCCCACAGTCACCAGATCTCAACCCAATAGAGCATCTTTGGGATGTGGTGGGACGGGAGCTTCGTGCCCTGGATGTGCATCCCACAAATCTCCATCAACTGCAAGATGCTATCCTATCAATATGGGCCAACATTTCTAAAGAATGCTTTCAGCACCTTGTTGAATCAATGCTACGTAGAATTAAGGCAGTTCTGAAGGCGAAAGGGGGTCAAACACAGTATTAGTATGGTGTTCCTAATAATCCTTTAGGTGAGTGTATATATTATGGGTTGTACAGACTAAGCAACGTTAATGCTCTGCCATGCATTTAAGCTTGACGTTGACTAGTCGCTGATCATGGCCTATAGGCTCTGAACTAATGCGATGCTGCATTGTAACACACACACATACAGACAGTATAGCTCGCACATCACGTGCAGATCACGCACACACAGAAACATTCAGTAGCACAGAAATGTATTGTCCACACTTTCTGTAATTTATCAATAAAATAGCTTAGAAACTGATGTTCTAGCATATATTTCTTAGTAACTAAAACCCACAGCTTCACTATCAGTAGAGGTAGAATTAATTCACACACAGTCACTCTCTCACTAATGCATTCAATATACATGTCATTTTTACTTTATCTGTATCGGATTTAGAACCAGCAGAAATCTGTGAGAAATATAACGATCCAAAGACAAAAGAACTGATAAAAATTAGCTGTTATGTAGGAGCAATAGCCTTGTGGGCAGCGCGGTGTCATTTGCCATAGCTGTGAACAAGGTAACCCACGTTCGAGTCTCAGCTCGAGGTTCAGGCTTATTTGTTCATTAATGACATCATCAGCAACTAGCCGACGTCGACTCAACTTTCATCACATAAATGTCTGAAGAAAAAAAATCTGAAGTCGTTCAACCCAATATATAAATCATTCTGTCATGAAACTCTAGATAGTGCAGGCAGATGGTTCTAACGCAAGCTGATGATAATTACAGCGTTAACTACTTGGCACAAGGTGATTGGTCATGTTGCATCTACAGGCAATGAGCTTGTTGCTCAACACATTTAAATGGCTGGTTACATGCACTATAGCAGTTGCAGCGCACTTCAAAGTTCCTCTAAAACCCTCCACCTTCCCCAGCTCCATCTGTATCGATCTGCTATGGGTTACTGATATATGCTATTTGTGCAGCTGCACTATGTCTTACTCGCAGCAGTGTATCGGCAGCAACAATAATCAACAGCAGCAATTCAGCAGCAGCGTAGCAGATCTATTCGGCCAAGACCAAATACATTAATATTGTCATTGTCATGGTCTGATGAATCATGTTTTCTTTTACATCACGTGGATGGCCGGGTGCGTGCGCGTCGCTTACCTGGGGAACACATGGCACCAGGATGCACTATGGGAAGAAGGTCAAGCCGGCGGAGGCAGTGTGATGCTTTGGGCAATGTTCTGCTGGGAAACCTTGGGTCCTGCCATCCATGTGGATGTTACTTTGACACGTACCGCCTACCTAAGCATTGTTGCAGACCATGTACACCCTTTCATGGAAACGGTATTCCCTGGTGGCTGTGGCCTCTTTCAGCAGGATAATGCGCCCTGCCAAAAAGCAAAAATGGTTCAGGAATGGTTTGAGGAGCACAACAACGAGTTTGATGTGTTGACATGACCTCCAAATTCCCCAGATCTCAATCCAATCGAGCATCTGTGGGATGTGCTGAACAAACAAGTCCGATCCATGGAGGCCCCACCTCGCAACTTACAGGACTTAAAGGATCTGCTGCTAGCATCTTGGTGCCAGATACCACAGCACACCTTCAGGGGTCTAGTGGAGTCCATGCCTCGACGGGTCAGTGCTGTTCTTGTCAGCAAAAGGGGGACCAACACAATATTAGGAAAGTGGTCATAATGTTATGCCTGATCGGTGTATATATGCTTATATGCAAGCAAGTTCGGCTGAGGACATGGAGTGGCAGCTTATCCAGAGAAGAAGGGATTGGTAGAATTGAGTGTGGATAGGTGGAGGAAGAGAGTAAAATCAGTGAAAAGCAGCTTTTGTCTTCCATCTGTGCTTGTGGGTGTCCATTCCGCCCTGCCACCCAAACCCGTCTGAGGTGTTATACAACAGCGAGAAATACACAGACATACAGATATAGTCACGTTTTTTATTTAGTATGCATTCGTTCTGCTTGCTTTTTCTCTATTTGACATTGCGGCTGTAGCTGTCCATTAAAATGAACTGATGTCTGACTTGAAGAGAACAGCAGCGCTTATCCCATAACTGTACTGAGAAGGATTAAACCCCCATCCCTTCCACCGCCACAATATTCCTGCTTCACCTCCGTGTGGACATGAAGACCGGACTTTGACCTCATTTTCAGCATGAGATAGAGAGAAAACTGAGAACAGGGCTGATCACACAAGTGGTGTGATATCATCAGTGCCGCCCAATGAGCGGCTCTTCAGGCTGTGACACGCGCGTCTGCCGCTCATCAGTCTCTAGCAGCGCTCAGTCCGAGTAGGATGTTTGTTTTGTTGTGTTGTGGGTCAACGTCAGGGCAAAGGATTAGAAATAAGTGTGTCGCACCTGGACATTCTCTGGCTGATTCTTGAACTGTATTCAGTACGTATTTGTTCATTCTCTTTTAATCTGATGTTTTAGAGATTATTGTTAATTTATTAAAGCAGTAAGGTAGGAGAGATGTGCTATATTTTACACTGCAATGGCTTTATAAAGCACTTACTGCATAATAAAAATAATAATAAAATTAATTAGAACTTTATTAAATTTTTTTAGTGATATTTAAACATCTCAAACTGTATAGGCAAGTCAATGTAAGAATAACTTTTATATCATTATAATATTTTAATATTATATTATATATTATGTATTATGTTCATGATATTTCAAGATGAACATGCACTGGACTGAAGCAACTTTGGTTTACTTGATTATCCATACATCATTTTTTTTTTTTTTTTTAGAAATTGTGAATATCAAATATGACCCATCAGGCTTTTTGATGGATCATTGTATTGCATTGCATTATGTTTTGTCCCACAATAAAAACTACAGAGCTTTTTTAAATATCATCTTATATCATTATTGGGAATTTAATAATGAGCTCCATATTCTCACTTTATCATACTATATGAGCCTTAAAATCCTGATATATCAAATATGATGCTTTACAAAAAAAAGTATGCAGTTGCCAACTTTAAAAAAAAAAAAATTATTTAGATTTAGTCTGTTACTTTTTATAAAATATTTCTATTATTTCATATGTCATGAATTACAGGGATAAGGATTTGTTTTTTTGAAAATGAAAATTCTGTCATCATTTACTCCTGTTGTTCCAAACCTGTATGTTTCTTTATCTTCAAAAGAAGATTTTTTGAAGAATGTGTTTCATGTTTGTCCTTACAATGAAACTCAATGGGGTCCAAAACAACATTGGCCCCTACGGACTTTCATTTTTCAAGGTTTGGAACAATGTTAGAATAAATGATGACAGAATATACATCTTTTCTTCACATATTGGTTCTATACAAAATGAAATGAAGGTTGGTTATGATTTTAATTGTTTAAGGTGGTTTAAAGGCTTTTGTTGGCATGGGTTTCGCTGTGTAGTGAAGTGTAAGATCAGAACATGCTGCCGTGACTCTAGCCATTGTTCCAGTAGTTGCCATGGATTAACCTGCTGTGCTTGTCTTCATCAGAAACATTAGATCACGTCGTCATTAATAGATATCCTAGATGCCATTAATTAAATTGCTGTGACAACAGCAGGTTAGTAGGTGTGAAACCAATGCAACGGGACAGGCCTGTCTGCATGCACAAAAAATGACACGCTGCTTCCCTTTTTTCTTTCAAATAGTATTATATTTGTGCGTATATTTATGTTTGCATTCAATGCACTGATTTATTGTGTGATTTAAATGTGTGATTAGGTCTTTTTGTGGATGTTTAGGACACCAACATGTAGAAACCAACGCCATTTGCATCCCAGATTTCTTCCGTAATTGTATGTACTTTTGAGTTAAACAAGGACAGGGTTTGATTTTATAAATCAGGGATTGAATAGAAAATTCTCTATATGACAGAGGGGAGGGCCTGAAAAATAAGTGCTTGGTAACATCAGCCAGGGAAAAAAAGTCATAGCAAAGGCGGAGCAAGTTATAACAGAATGATTTGATTTTGATGAAGACAAACATTTTTTTTGGCCTGATGTTCTGAATGATAAATTGTTGACAGTAAGACCAGTAACGTAAAGAGTGTAACTTTGATTGCAGAGTTGGTTTCATTTTAGCGTAAAGTAAACATGAGTTGATGTAACACCTTTTATACGAGTGTGTGGTTTCAGTCATGAATCACCTGCCTGAAATGAATGGTTTTGAGAAGTAATAATAGGTATGATGAATATCGGTTGTGTTAGCTAGTGCTCAGGGATGTTGGTGACAGGGTTTGACCAAATTCTGAAATGAATAATAAACAGAGCAATTCCAATAGGGTCCTCACACCATCGGTGCTCGGGCCCTAATAACAGGATTCTTTTTAATTCATGATGAGTATTAATTTTTTGATTGCCGATGTCAACATCTTAGAGAGCATAGTGGCCGATAATCAATATATATGATATCACACTATTATTTTAAAAAACACATGATAACAATTGCTGAAACGTAATTTATATTTATTTTATATAATATTTAATAAATTAGCAATAAATAATTTGAAAATAAATAGACAAAAGTAGTGCTGTCAAATTGATTAATTGTTATTAATTGCATCAAACATAAATGTTTGTAAATGTGTGTGTGTGTGTGTGTGTGTGTATACAGTATGTATGTATGTATGTATGTATATCTATCTATCTATATATTATAATACTATAATAACTATAATCCATATACAGTTTACTTTCTTTGTTAAACAGCTCTGTCTAATAAATTCTTAGTTAGTAATAAACTAATGAAGATGGAGAATGGGAGCTCGGATGCTCAGGCGCCGGTGTTCTCAGCGCTGTCAAAATAAAAGTCCTGCTTTTATAAAGTAAAATAAAATTTATTATTACTATATATTTTTTTATTTAGTTAATATATTAAATAATAATCAATATTAAATAATAATCACAATAAAATCATCATAATTTTTTTTTTCATTTTCAATTCAGATTCTCTCCCCAACAAAACCACCCAAATAATTCTAGAATGATTCTTTCTTTCCAAATAGAGCTATTCAAGTCATCTGGTGAAACTTCCTGTATTTTTCATGTCACAATAGCCTTTATATCACAGAAAAACAAAATATTGCAATGTCAGATTTTTTTTCCCAATATAGTACAGCGCAAAATCATTCCCTTATTTTTTCCCCTAAATTGAGTTGAAAGTGGCAGTTTCAGTTTGTTGGATTGGCTGTTTCCACTCAACACCCTACTGCTGACCTGTTTCCACAGGAAGATCTGTGTGCACTGTAAGTGTGTGCGGGAAGAGCATGTGGTGCGCTCGGTGCCCGGCCAGCTGGAGAGAATGATGATGAAGCTGGTGTCCGACTTCCAGAGGCACTCCATATCCGATGACGACTCGGGCTGTGCTTCGGAAGAATACGCCTGGGTGCCGCCCGGAATCAAGCCTGAACAGGTGAGGAGACAGCATTCAGGAGAATCTATAGATAAAATTGACATTTAAAGTAGTGTTAAGTAAGTGTTTGGTCTGAATAAGCCAATCACAGCCTCTCTTACATTCACTCAAGCAAAGCAGCTGCTCTTTTACATACAATGAAACAAGACTGTCAAGCTTCAAGAAGAATTTTTTTTTAGGTAAATGATTTTCACGGTGAGGCAAATGCTGACAAAATTGAGGAATCCAGTTATAAAAAATCGACAGTATAACATGGAATGTCATGGAATTTGGCATTTTTTTTAATCAATAAGTCAAAACTAGGGCTGTATACTTAAGTCTATATATGGACTAGTGCCTGTGAATATTAAACATCTAAAGACTGTTATTTAAATATGAAGTGTGAATGTTCAGCACATAGGCGGAGCAGGTGTAAAGCCCAACGTATACTTCGGCCGTCCACGTTCCACAACGGTCCACGCACTGTCCGTGTGACGTCATGTTTTGTCATCGGGGGGTTCTCGGACATCTGCACACCCCGTCCACATGCTGCCCAATGTTTGTGATGGCACGGACGGTACACGCACAACAGCGCATGTGCGAGTGACTTGAGCGCTTCAAAACAAAGTCCACTCTATAGTCTGCACGCGCTTAACGGGTCTTTCAGCGCTCACAACAAGAGATAGAGCGAAATGCGGAAAAATAAGTATACCTGGGCCTTAAGGCTGAGAAATGCTTAGCCTTCCCCTGGTTATTTGAGACTAGCCTGGAATATTCTCACTCAAACCACTGACTGCTGCTGCATCTGATTGCTTTTAGAGGTAAAAGCTGGCTATAATTGCTGGTCTAGTATCAGTTTTCTCCGCAAAAATGGCATATTGGAGAAACGGATTTGGTGTTTGCGTTTTTGAGAGCGTCAAAGGTTTCTATTTACAACATGTTTTTGAAGCATTGAGCAATGTAGCCAATCACAAACATTTATGTTGATTTCTTGAAAGCAATGGCCAATCAGATGTGTTAGAATCCACTCACCATGCAAAAGTTTTTGTCCACTTTCCAGTGCTGAGTTCTGCACAAATCCTCCGGTTACAAGTTAACTTATAACAAACAAAGTGTAGGCTAAATGAGAGATTCATTGTGCAGTCAGCTTCATTGATTATAGTGGAACTTTGTGAGATTGTGATGAATTGAGACAATAGATAGCTTTTTAGTGATTATAAAGGGAGCACTTTTAGCTTGCTTTCTAGGCGGTGTATAATCCATTCAGAATTTGAATACAACTTTTGTTTTGCTGCATTAGGTAAGGCGATGGTTAATTATTATTTGAATTGGCTGCCATGCCAAATCACACAGTATGCTTGCTTTTCTGTTCAAATTACAGAGCTGCCAACTCTCACGCATTGGCCGTGAGACACGCATTTGATTGGTTTCACACGCTCACACGCCACACCCCCGATTTCTCACGCTGAAGTGTCAACCCGGTTGGTCAAATGCCTGAAAGATGAGTTTATCCTACCTGTTGAACCACTCGTGATCGACTAGTTATGCTTTCGGTGAGGGGGTTCAAGATAAATGTGCAAATAAATACGGTGTAGCGCAACCAGAAGCTACATTCCGTAATGAGCGAAGCGGTGCGGTGTGACGCTCAACTCAATAATCCGCTCTATGCAGGCACGCTTCACTCAATCGCCCACTCAATCGCCCACTCATGAACCATGCGCTCACTGGTAAAACAACGTTTGCTCAAATCCCGCTCAGACATGAAATTTCTCTGTACTTGTAGCCATTAAACAATGTATTTTGTTTCATATTTATGTTTAAATATTACAATGCTATTTTTAAATTTCATCTAGGCTATTATGAAAAGTGCAAAGATACATAGGCTAATATATGTCAAAGACAAAGGGTCAGAAATGATTTTGACCACTTCATTAAGTTTTGTTTTGCAGAAAGCCTTTCTTTAAAGTGAATTTCATTTTGTATAAATTGTATCTTCATTTAAATCAATGTTTCAATTGGCTGGATTTAATAAATAAGAAACAAAATAGACTGTGGCAGACAATAATCGTGACGGAGGCGCCGGAGCGATCGCATTGCACATGAACTGGAGCGCGTCAAATAAATGAACCAAAACTCAGCAGGCTAGTTGCCACACAGACATGAGATATGTGTAGGCTATAGAAAGCTTGAAATGTCCAATGAAACAATTCAAAACTAAAAGAAATAGTAAAGCGCACTACTCAGAGCGTTTCTGTTCAGAATGCTGCGCTCCATCACTGCATGTGCTGTGAGTTTAACCTGCATCTTTAGATTAATCCTGACTCCTGAGTATTTCATTTAAATTGGATACATTTTGTTCTTGCACTGATGTTAAATGTGTAGTCATTTTACAGTTTGACAGCCAGTTTGAGATATAGGCTATATTGGAGTATTGTGTGTATCGGATAGTTTACAAAATCAAATGATTCTGACCGTTTTTGCGCTTGAAATGACTGGGAAAAAAGTGTCCCAATAACCCTTAATTCACCCCATACTATTTGAAATCATAACTGCATTGCATTATGTTGCTTGAAACCCCAAATATTATAACATT
This sequence comes from Rhinogobio ventralis, assembly GCA_039654625.1. Classification (NCBI taxonomy): domain Eukaryota; kingdom Metazoa; phylum Chordata; class Actinopteri; order Cypriniformes; family Gobionidae; genus Rhinogobio; species Rhinogobio ventralis. The sequence continues at coordinate 6,475,047 of CM077211.1, forward strand.
CTTCATTAACAATTATTCAGTTATTTGTAACAATGTCATGGTAAAAAAACAAAAACAAAAAGTTTCAATGTAGCTAGATACTTTTTGATAGTAACTTGTAGTGTGTATATATATATATATATATTTAAAAAAAAATATGTGTAATGTGGTAATGATGCTGAATGAGCCCAAAAAAAATTTGCTTAGTACGTGACAAAATTTTGGTTGGCCCCACCAAATCTCACTCCAAGTTTTTTTTGAAAAGTTGGCAGCCCTGAAATTATAGTGGTTTGTGACCATAGCCGTTTTAATAACAAATACTTTATCGGGAGTGTTTATGCTGGGATGTGTAGGTTGTTGAAACTATTTCATGACAATCTGTGTGCTGGGCTAAACGCGCTCGTTGTGTGTGTGTAGCTACATATGATGGTATTTTGAGCAGCTGAGAACTCGTGAAGAGCTTATAAAATGTGTAAAGAAGTCAAAACAGCGGCAGGAATCCCTCCATCACACACACAAACAAAGATTTGCTACGAGGAGACGTGGCTCTGACGCCGGTACTGAACTGTGATGGGCAACATCATGACTATGATGAGAAAAAAAGGTGCTGGAGCATTCTGTGATTTTATGGTTGCATCATGTCCTGTTTTTGGTTCTTTTAGATGTCTTTGGTCGATGTTGCATACATATATCATTTGAACCGTACAAGAGTTTGTTTGGAAGCGGAATGAGACCCATCTTCTCTCTGTCCGTAAACCCTCCTGATGACGGAAATTATGTCACGGCGGACGCAGGTGTGGATGGCCAAAGTATACTTTGAGCTTTACCCTAGAGTTGGTTCACCTTCTGCATATGGTTCTGCAATCTGAATGTCTCTGTGTGAATGAGCGGTTTCGTTTACTCAAGCATGTGTGACATTCTTGGTGTTTTTCAGCATTTGCCGTCTTACTATATGAAGACAACTTCATACAAACTTCAGTGAACTTCATCTCCAGAGCTGCTCTGAGAGTGTGTTCGCACTTGGCATGTTTGGTTCGATTAAAACAAACCCTGGTGCGATTGCTCTGTAAGTGCGGCTCATTTGAGCATGTGTGAACGCTGCCATCTGAACCCTGTGCGCACCAAACAAGAGGACAGAGAGAAGATGGGTCTCATTCCGCTTCCAAACAAACTCTTGTACGGTTCAAATGATATATGTATGCAACACCGACCAAAGACATCTAAAAGAACCAAAAACAGGACATGATGCAACCATAAAATCACAGAATGCTCCAGCACCTTTTTTTCTCATCATAGTCATGATGTTGCCCATCACAGTTCAGTACCGGCGTCAGAGCCGCGTCTCCTCGTAGCAGATCTTTGTTTGTGTGTGTGATGGAGGGATTCTGCCGCTGTTGTGACTTCTTTACACATTTTATAAGCTCTTCACGAGTTCTCAGCTGCTCAAAATACCATCATATGTAGCTACGCACACACAACGAGCACATTTAGCCCAGCACACAGCATTGTTTTGGATGTTAGTTCCGTCGTGAAATATACGTAATAAAAGCCGACCTATCAGGTTGTGAACGTATCCTTACGCGGACCAGGACTGGTCTAGACCAAACGAACCAAGCAAACTGAACTACAAGTGTGAACACACCCTGAGAGTCACTTCACCATTTCATTTGATAAAACTATCATCAGATACACAGATACAGGTCTTCACTACAAAAAATAAACCACACCACCAAAATGGTTTAACTTTAAGAAATATGTTAGTATTGTACAGTAGAATGTATTTCTCAAAGTAATAATACTACAATTATTATATAAATTTTTTTAGGGTAGGGATTTCATAAAGCCCCAGACATAATCTGTCACACTATTATTATATGTGTTTATTTGTGTACAGGTTTATCAATACTTCAGCTGTATTCCAGAGGACAAGGTTCCATACGTGAACAGTCCAGGAGAACGATATCGTATTAAACAGCTCTTACACCAGCTGCCAGCCCATGACAGTGAGGTAAAACCCCTCACATCCTTACACTCGTCTCATGTTTGACATGTTTTCATGAATTTGACCATTCATATTGGCTGAATACATTAATGACGTTGATAATGTCATGTTGTAAGTCTGTGTTGGTCTTGTGTGCGCTGTAACAGTATTGTAAATGTGTGTGTGTGTGTGCACAGCCTCAGTACTGTAACTCTCTGGATGATGACGAGAAGAAAGAACTGAGGTTATTCAGCCAGCAGAGGAAGAGAGAGAATCTGGGCCGCGGCATCGTACGTCTTTTTCCGGTCACCATGACAGGAGCCATCTGTCAACAGGTAGAGAAAGAGAGAGACAAAAATGGCACAGTCTGCTGATGAGATCAGTCCAGATGCATCTTTTGAACTGTAACATCACCTTGAAATGTCATCTGACTGCTTCCTTCCAACGGAAATAGTGCATACTTATCTGAGTATCGCTTCAGCTCATGTATAGAGTGTGCGTAGAACTACTTGAGCTGAAGAGCCACTCGTCTAGCATGTGGCTTCTGGAAACTTTTTGATATGCTGTGATAAATTCAAACTCCAGCCCGACCAGTGCCAAGACAGATACTATATGTACTAGATAAAACCGCATACTTTCCATGCACCCCCTGCGATATTTCATGTTTTTTGCCACATTTCAACACCCATAATGCACTCCAGATGATGAGTAGCTGCCAAGAGGGTGTGACTGCGTTGAGAAGAGGCAGATTATGTCTTGTTCTGTTTATTTGTATGAATACCCATGTCATCAAACACAGAAGTAACATAGTTAGTATGTAATTTTTCTTTCACATCTATGCTTGTGAAGTTTTTAATTTTGATGTTATTATAGCTTTTTATTATAGAGGTTTCACTCTGCTGAAGAAGGACATGCTGTTAAAGCAAAGTTAAAGAGTGCTAGACATACAGAGCAGATTTACCGCATTACTCATGGTAAAATCACTGTAACAACCTTGATTTACTGTTTTTAAATGAATGATTTCATTTATTGATGATGATAACTATTATTTAGTCCAGTATTGCCCACCTAGTTTAACTAAATTCTGTCAAAAAAAAAAAAAAGACAAAAAATATTGATGACTCATCCTGCACTTTACAGTTTTTTTTTCCAGTCAGATGCTCTCTAGAATGAAAATGTCTCCTGGGGGACCGGGGGCATGAAGAAATAATAATAATAATAATTATTATTATTATTTGAATGTTGTTTTCAATAAAGAAAATACCAATATTTTAGTAACAGTAATAACACTATCTATCTAAAATATTTTAAATATGCTCTTAAATACGCCTAAAATATTTAGTATTTAATAATAATCAATTTGTTACAGTACAATTAATAATAATTAGTATTTAAATATTATTTTATTAAATTATAAAATTAAATAAATAGTGATCATTTTATTGTATTTTTTTTTTTTTAAAGATATGTATTATATAAAAATACTTTACAGTACAATGAAATGAGAATACTAATATTTATATTTATCTTAATTTCTTTGCTTTCAAATGTTAAGTCATAGAGCTATTGTTATTATTATATTATTGTTATATTATCTTTATAGAAAGTGGCAAATTTTTATCTCTGAAGCAGAAAATCATGAATTTTTGTTATGATATAAACTAATGGCTAATAAAAAAGGGACAGTCTTTTCAAGGTCCTGCACAAACTTCCCGTTTCATGAGGAAATGCATCAATACAGGGAAGAGAAGTGCACTGGGATCATGGGATAACCCCATGATAACTATCACTGCTCCTGCTATCTTGGTTGTTTTATATGACATCACAGCGGTCATGTGGGAGCGGTCAGGGCTTCCATAAAATGCTGAGTTTCCAACTTGTAATTATGAGTTTGGAAACTTTCTAAACCTCTCTTCCCATCCAACTCTTTTCTTTTTTTTCTCTTCCCTTTCCTCTATGTCTGTTGATCAGTGTGGAAGGCAGATTTGTGGTGGTGACATAGCGGTGTTTGCTTCACGGGCGGGTCATGGCTCCTGCTGGCATCCTCAGTGCTTCCAGTGCGCTTCCTGTAACGAGCTGCTGGTAGATCTCATTTACTTCTACCAGGACGGACACATCTACTGCGGCCGGCACCACGCTGAACGCATCAAACCCCGCTGCCAGGCCTGTGACGAGGTGAGCGCTGGAGTTCAGCTCCTATCCCTCTGTTGTTCACACAGTTCCTATTTTCATTTGGTGACACTGATTTTGTTGTGTAGTGTTTATCACACAAACCTTGGTGCTCCTGCACAGGTTCAATCCTGGCCTACAACAATCCCATTATATTCTATTTTATTAAATGAACTAAAATTGTATTTGATCCCAGCCCTGCATCTCTTACTGAATGGAGGTGGTGCCACATAACCTTACACAATATCTTCCTCAGATCATCTTTGCGGACGAGTGTACGGAGGCTGAGGGGCGGCACTGGCACATGAAGCATTTCTGCTGTTTTGAGTGTGAGACGGCACTGGGGGGTCAGCGATACATCATGAGAGAGAGTCGGCCCTATTGCTGCCGCTGCTATGAGTCCCTGTACGCCGAATACTGCGACACCTGCGGAGAACACATTGGTGAGGACAGACAAACAACGCTCTATACCTATATTCTTGGTTAACTAAAATGTAAACCATTTTGACTGTATCAGACACACACCAGCGATCTAGGGGGTTTAGGAGTCTAAATTTTATTAATAGGGGTATGCGATATATATCATCTACGATAATATCCTGATAGTTGTCTTAAAGTGCCCCATTATGCTATTTTAAAGTTTCCTAATTTTGTTTTGGAGTCTCAAATGACTTGATGGATGAATCAGTCTCTCTAAATCCCTCCTTTCCATGAGCCTAGTCTGCTCTGATTGGGCAGACGACCCAGTCTGTTGTGATTGGTGTATCGCTTACATTGCGTGTTTTGGAAGCTAAACGTCCATTACCATAACTGAACTTCAGCTCTGGAGGCTTTCTAAAGCTCAGGGATTGTGCAGACAGTAACGATGGCATTGATTTGACCATATCAATCCGAGCGCGAGTCTGATGATGAAACATTGGAAGAACTAGTTATTCAACCTGAACCTCCATCTTGACCATCAGTATTAACAAGTGTCTATCAACAAACCCAGGTGTATATTTCTGATTTATTGCGGTGCACATGCGGGAACTGCACCATTAACTGTATCAATAACGGCACATACATTAGCCGAGCACTAACGTGAATGACTGATGTAACATTAAAGTTTGCAAAACAAATCTTGCTCCATCCTTTATCTTTACTCAAAGTAGTAAGAACGACAGACAATCTGCATTAATAGACACAGTTTTAGGTAATCGTGGCCCACAGCTGATGAGCAGAAGTATTTCAGTGAGACAGTAATAACGTGAGTTAGCCGGTTAGCCGGAGACCTACACAATTAAATATAAAACACAAAACTACTAATTTTGAACACCTGATAGAAAATATATCATCAATAATTAATCATACATACATGCTGTGATTCTGAGGAGCAGCTGGTCCAAATAAAGTGGGTACTGACCCATTTTTCAAGAGCAAGCGGTTTGCGAATCCTGCTTGAGATTTGAGAAGCAGTCGTCAGTAAAATTACGTGTTTGTGGGCGGGTCAAGTTGTTCACGGGCTGACAGCTTACAATATAGGCGGACATTATGCAAATGTCTTATCTAGAGATGTAGAACCCTAACGCAGTGGGATTCGAATTACAGGCTACTCGTTTAGGTGGTATATATATATATAGTATATAATATTGAGTGCCATTTTTTTCTCCAAATATCAGCATGATTACAAATGTGATATTGATTTTACACAACAGTTCAGTAAACAAGTATAATAAACTTGCATTTTAGACACAATATTGGCTGTTTTTGCTCTATTTCGCCAACGAAAATAGTTCCAAACAAAGCAACAGGACATTTTTGCATCTCTCTTATTGAATGAACGAATCGTTTGAATGAATTAATCAATGACTCACTCATTAACAGCTGACTTGCTAGCGGTTTCACATTTAAAATATCTTTTCATTTTTTGTTTAAATCATTTAAAAATATCAATATTCAACATTTTATGTTTTAAACATCATAACATTATTTATGCATTTGTAACAGCAGGTTAAATGCATTCATGTCACCTCTGAGCTGCATTAAACAGTCTGTGTAAATGATCTAAAAGCCACTTCAGATGCAGCTTCGGTGGTTCCTCTGCGTTGCAAAGATACATTTTGTTGATACTGATTTCATTAGATTTTTTACACAATAATGACTTTAAATGATCTTTTGGGAGTAATTAATCGCACATCAAATTTGGCTGAGAAATAACTCCCAAAAGATCGTTTAAAGTCATTATTGTGTAAAAAATCAAATAGACATTACAAAAAGTAGCTTGAGAAAGAAATATTTTTGGGTGAACTATACCTTTAATGTTTGTTTTTATTAATATGGAAATATGAAATTATTTTTAATGCCAGTAGGTGGCGGTAAATGTCTAATTGAGTAGGCCTAAATCATTGAGTCATTTATTCATTCCATTCGTTCAAATGGTTGATTCATTCAGGAGTGAAGTAAATAGTTCTCTTTATGAAAATGGTAAATGTAAATGGTTCTCTTTATGGTCCATTGAATCACTGGGTTATCCGATTTGTTTAAAACGCGGATTCAGAAATGAAACGCCACTGTGTATTGCTCAGAGTCGGAGACGAACAGTTCTGCTTTGTCTTTATATTTTCGTTGGCAAAACTGGGCAAAACAGACAATACTGTGTCTAAAACAACAACAAATGTGCCCAGTGTAAAAACGCCCTGAGACTAAAACTTAAACAGGGCATTTTTGCCTCATATCTTCAATTGTATGGACATTCTAACTGCATTCTATAGGCTCCATCACACAGAGAGTTTTTGCCCCGCATCATATTCTTCACCAATCAACTGTATGAAATGTTAGATGACCTACATTGGTCTGGGGCGGGACAAGTGCGTTAAATGCGTTAATAATTTTAACGTGTTATTTTTTACCGTAATTATATAATCTAATTAATGCAGCCCTAGTTTAAATGGCTTTATAAAGGTAAGCATATGAAAACTAAGCTAGTTTATGGCTTTATATGGCGCTATGGTGTTATACTTTTAAAATAATGAGGTAGTTGCATTTATAAAACATTTCTTCACTTGCCTGCTAGACCTTTGTTAAACACATCTCTGAAGTTATTTTGTGTAATTGACAGCATTGCTAGAGATGCGGTACATTCCTTTCAATTATGTCAGTAAAAAGCTGAGTAATTACAGAAAAATGCTGTGGTTCCTGATTGAGGCGTTACATGATTGAAGGATTTGATAGAGTGCTGTGATGTTTGATTTTCCTCACTCTCTCTCGCTCTGTCTGTAGGTATAGATCAGGGCCAGATGACATATGAGGGCCAGCACTGGCACGCCTCTGAAGCGTGTTTCAGCTGTGCCTGCTGTCGGCTCCCCCTGCTGGGCAGACCCTTCCTGCCTCGCGGAGGACTCATCTTCTGCTCCCGCTCCTGCTCGCTGGGGGAAGACCCAGAGAACTCGGACTCCTGCGATTCTGCCCTACAGAGCAAATCAGTGTCACACAAGCCAATTCATAATCCGCTGAGTAGTTCCACACCACGGCCACAGGGGGGAACCAATGTCACTGCCGCCTCCTCTAAAGTTAGCACAAGGAAGAATGCAGTCATAGCCACTACTACAACAGAGAATGGGGGTCATTTTGCACTGGAGAGCAAAGGTACAGATGTTATCATGTGTTCTTTTTTTACTTAGCTTTTTTATGATTTCTCACACATTTTCTATTTTATTTAAGCACAACATGGAAATATTCTAAACGTAGCTGAATCTCACAAAAATTAGCAAGAAATGTCATATTTTACTACAAAATCGATAGATAAATCAAATAAATTATATTTTGAGAGAATAGAGCCTATTTTTAGTAATACACATTTTTTTTTGCATTGTGACCCATTTGACAAGTAAGCACATTTTTAATTTTTAATGTTAATTATTTTTAATTTTATTTATTCTCAGTGATGATTTTCTCCCTGAATTCTCATTCTTTAATTAAAAAACTATTTTAGTCATGTTCATCATCTCACTGGTGATTTAAACTTTTCTTCCCAAATTCGTATTATTGTTATAAATCATATATTTTTTTAAATGATCTATTCTAAAATCTAAATTGTAAGTATACCTTAATTATTATCTTTAATTTATGGTCATTTAAAAAAGTTTCCTGACAGATTATTAGTGTTTAGGTACTAACATAGGCTACCGTTCCAAAAAAAAGAGCAAACCGGCATGTCGACTTAAGTATGTGACACTTAAAGAGTAACAGCTGCTGAAAATTCAGCTTTGCCATCACAGGTGTAAATTACATATCAAAATATATTAAAATACACAGTTTTACATTTTAAATTGTAATCATATTTCAAACGTTTTTACTGTTTTTGATTAAAGGGTACATAACCCACACAGTTTCTGCCAATCTCATGTTAATCTTGAGTATCTATAGAGTAGTTGCATCCTTCATATCTCAGAAGTGTCTTTAGTTTAATCAGATTTATAAAAGACAGATACGCCGTACCGATTCTTTCCCGAAACGGCCAAGCTCGTGCAGGTGTGCAGTGGGCGGAGCGAAAGAGTCATGAGCACACACACACTCACACACACACAAAATACATTGTGGCATTATCCCTGGATAACTTCTGATTCACTATACGTTTGTGTTGTTTACATTTAAATGCACTTACGCGCCGATTGCCAACAAAACACAAACATTTGATGCAGTTTCACTCACCGCCTGCGGTTTCCACTCATGACCGGTAACAAACAAACACACTTGCAGAACTCTGTTGCTGCTCTGGAAAAACGAACTGCATCCACTGTTTCCTTAACTCTGGGTTATTTGGGAAGATGAACAAGGTTATCTTTCCCTCCCAACCAGAAACACACTTCTTTAGTGACATTGTTGATTTCGTGGTCTAAAAACAAAATGCCAGCACTGCCGACGGCTCCCGTAACCTGAACGAAGCACGTTGATGGGTGCGCTCTTGCTCTCGCTCTCGCTCTGGTTGACGTGCGTAGGCTCATCCGTGAGAAGTGCCAATACAAGGAATTCCACCCTTTATGAAGTCATACAGGGCCATACTCGAAGAAAACTTTCCGAAACTACTTCCAACTACGTGAAATTGTGGCCATGTTTATTTTTAGCATGAGAATCCAACTCTTTAACAGTGTAAATAAGTCAGAATGCATGAAATACCATTAGACCCACCTTTAAGAAAAATTCAGCCTTGGTAAGCATAAGAGACTTCTTTCAAAATTTACAAAACAGTATTGCATTTTTACATTTTGTCTTTTGATTTTGTGGTGAACTATAACTTTTACATTTCTTTGTTAGGTAGATGTACTTAATCCACAATTGAAAATATGTCCTTAGCACATATTATTGCCACTGTTTGTAGTCAGAAGCATCTCTAATTATGCGTTGGTCATTTTGCAGGTGTTCACACATCATTCCCTCCTATACCGAATGGTGATCCTCCACCGTATGGACAAACTCACACACAACACTCACATCTTTCCTCTCAGCGCTGTCCAGTAGCCAATGACAGGGCAGAATTACATTGCAAGGACCAATCGAGCATCAGCACACACCATGTAAATCGCCAGACCGACAGTTCTTGCAGTGCTCTGGAGTTTACAGTGGAGCTGAATGGATACGCAGAATTTGGTCCTTTCCCACCAAACTGCACATCTAGGGGGACTTCCACTGCAAAGGATTGTGGGAGCATCGTTGATAGCAGTTGTACAGGTATGCTTGATTTCAAAGAGTCAAATTAATTAAAGCAATAAATCATTTGTCATGTTTGAAGCTGTATTTCTTACTCCGCTTCCTCATAGGAGTTTCCTCTCAACTTGAGTCTTCAGATGCATTTGATGATCTAAATGATTTAGACTCCTTTCCGCCCCCTCCGCCCCCAGTTTTCTGTGATCCGTCTGATTCACCATCCCCTTCGGATTCCCTGCCTGTTGTCACTGAAGCCGAAGACCTCCCTACAACACCTGTCCGCAGTAGCACCGCCAGGGTCAGCTTCAGAGAGCCAATCAGCTGTAGTTATTCAGTGGAAGAGGAAGAGTGGGAGGAAGAGGAAGGGGTGGAGATGGAGAGAAGAGAGGGAGAGGATGAGGAGCAGGAGCAAGAGGAAGATGGAGAAGAAGCTGAGGGAAGTTTTGGACACAGGTTGCGCTTTTGCACTGAAGTTCCATCTCAAATGGACCTGCTGGGTAAGATCATAATGCTCAATAAAACAATGTGCTATTATTATAGGCTAATTAAAGGGATAGTTCACCCAAAAATGTACATATGTCATCATTTACTCACTCTCATGTTGTTCCAAACCTGAGTTTCTTTCTTCTGCTGAACACAAAAGAAGATATGTTAAAGAATGTTGCCAACCAGACAGTAGACGGCACCCGTTGACTTCCATAGTAGGACAAAAAATACTATTGAAGTCAATGACTACGTCAACTGTCTGGTTGCCAACATTCTTGAACAACATGTTTGGAGCAACATGAGGGTGAGTAAATGATGACATTTTTGGGTGAACTTCCCTTTAATGGCTTTTCACTTTTGTCCTAAGATCCTAAGAGCACAATATACAGTCTTATGCATGTTAGATGCTTCACAAAAACATTTGTGGTAAATCTACAAAAACTTTTGAAACAAATAAAACAAAACTTTATATTTGTATTTTATATTTTAATCATTCAACAAAGTTACTCAAGTTGATCTAAAAAAAAATTATCTAAGAGGTAGAGAAAATATAGAAATGCTGATAACTTGCCAAACTAGCCCCAGTGACAAATGTAGGCTTTATGGGAAATTTAAATGAATCTAACTACAAACAAAAAATTTGTCCCAGTTTCTGAAGGTTAAGCATCTTCTTTCTAATGTTAGAAAAGAACATAAATGTTGTTTTTTTTGTAATGAAAACTAAACATTCATATTTTCTACCCTGTTCATGGAAAGTGCTACAAATGTCTTAAAAAGTCATAAAATGCTTTCTGAGCTGCCAAGTGCCTTTTGGAGAATGACAAGGTTGTGTGGGAAATGCTTAAAGGCAGAGTTTCCCAAACCAGAGGTTCATGAGGGAACTTAATTAAATCCAATGTAACATTAAAAGAAACCAATGGGGATGCACTGTTAATCAAAATAAAACTGAAGTAGCAATATACAGTACCTTACGAAAGTATTCTTACTCAATTTTCACATCAATCTCTCACCCCATAATGACAAAGCAAAAAACAGATTTGTGACAACTTTGCACATTTGTTACAAATGAAAAACTCAAATAATTACGTTGCATAAGTATTTGTACCCTTCACTCAGTTAAAGCACCTGTAGAGATGTGACAAGCTTTGCACATCTGCATTTGGCGATTTTCTGCCACTCTTCTCCTCGGATCCTCTCAAGCTCTGTCAGGTTGGATGGGGACCGTCGATGGTCAGCCATTTTCAGTTTTCTCCATAGATGACTCTGGCTGGACCACTCAAGGACATTCACAGAGCTGTCCATAACCCAGACAGCAACATAAGCCGCCTTTCTACCGTTGGGCCGAACGGTTCACATTGCGTAACCGTATCAGCTGGCCCGGATTGGCATTAATGGAACGGTTTCATTTTCCACCGTGAGGCTGATAGCGGCCGCTCTTTGGAATGTAATACAAACACGTCAGTCATTGCCTTGGTAACGCGACAGTTTACTGATGATATGAGATGTAAATTGCAACTGCGTTATGAAGAATGATCAGAATTTTATTTTTACTTTGTATACGTCACTCAAATAGCGGTTAGCTATCCATGCGGGCCGAGAACGGTTTGTAATGGTGCTGTGCCGTACCAGGCTCAAGTGAAAACACAATTCGTTCCTTACCATTCTAAGAACCTTTCGGCCCGACGGTGGAAAAAGCGACTATAGTGTCGGCCCAGATCCGGCCCACATCTGGTACGCGTTGAATCCACATGTACTAGATGTGGCCCGGATCTGGACTGGCACTATAGTCTCATTCAGACTGTCAGTCCAAATCAGATTTTTATGCAAATCCGATTGGAATCTGATCAAATGTTTGACTGTCCACACTGTGTATCGCAACTGTTCAGATCCAATTTGTGTGTCCATGCAGTTCTTTCGTTTTCCAGAATATCTGCATTGGTTTCTATGGCAACGACGTTGCGTTGGTAGGCATAAGCCAAAAACAGCAACAACAACCGCAACGTAGAGGGGTTTGCAATACAGATGTTGTCGTATTTACAACATGACATTGTGTAGCCACCGCGAGCAGGACTACAGCATTTTCTGAGGCATCGGCAGAACTGTAGGAGGCTGGTATGAGCGGCTTTATTCCGCACTGTCATCTCCACCGGTCTCAAAACATGTCTCTGTTATATTGTCATTTTCTGCTCAGCCGGCACTTTGCAACAACAAACCCTTGTTTCTGAAGCAACTTTCAGCATGTTTTCTATAACAATGTCTAGCATTTACGTTTTACGTGGCGTGAGAAAATCACATAAACCATGCAAAATCCGATCAGAGCGTTCAGACTGAAACGGATTCCCAGAAATTATTTCAAACCACATATGAATGTAGCTCTGTAACGGAGTTCGTTTGTTATGGGAAGAAGGAGGCAGGAACCGGCAAACATTTAACAACGTTTTAATAAAATAAATCAACAAAATAAAATAACGGCGGCAGCCCCTCACGGACGACTGCCGCCTACATACAAAACCAAACATAAACAAAACACAACGTAAATCCAGGCCTGGTCCTCTCTCGTCTTGCACTGTCGTCGCTCCTCCTTTTATGCTCCTGTCACTCCTCCGTGAGACGAGACCGGTGTGGCGTGCAGCTGGAGCTCATTATCACTCGCCACCGGCCCGCTCTCACGGTCCCTCGCCTCGCTGCTTGCCACAAGCTTATTTTTTTTACAAATCCGTTGTAAACAAAACGGATTTCATGTGATTTGTGGCCGTTCAGACTTGCCAAATCTGATTGGATTTCAATCGAATATACACAAACGGTCACAGTCTGAACGAGGCTTATGTTGCTGTCTGGGAAGCCACTCTTGTCCCCAGTCACTGCCGCTGAAAAACACCCCCACTGCTGATGCTGCTCCACCACTGCAGTGACTGGTTTCATCCAGACATGACGCTTGGAACTGAGGTTCATCAGGGGGGTATTCCAGAAAGCAAGGTTAACTTACCATCACATATACCCTGAACTCCCGGTTGATTAACCCAAACCTTGCTTACTCGAGGTATGCTGGTTCCAAAAACGAATCCAAGAGTAAGTTCAGCCACCTAGAGTATGTTCCCGGTTAACACACAAGACATTCTCAACAGAGCGAAGAATCAATGATTCATGGAGACGCTACGAAAATGTGCGCCATTCTACTTCCTCTTCTTCTTTTGTTTAATGGCGATTTACATAACCTACTTAATGCACATCGCCACATATTTGGTGGTTGTGCAATCATTTTTTCAACCTTTTCGTAGTAAATTTTATTTAATAAGTAATCTTTATTCACTGAGAATAAGGATTATATTGTTTGTTTCATGCTGATTAATTGAATGCAGATCCATGTGTGAGATGACAATCAAATAAATAATAAATATATTTTAATTTAATTAACATTTAAACATTACCTTGTTATAATAGTGCTTTAGAATTAATATATTGTATATTATATAACTGTAACTATATAACAAATTTGGTTATATTAATATAACTATATTAATTATGTAATACACATCTGAATACCTCTTGAGCAAACTAACCCTGGATCATGAGCTGCTCCGGAGCAAGTTATGTTCAGAGACTGAGTTGCTATGGGTACTTGCATACCCTAAAAGTTACCTCGGTTCCCGCTTACTTAGCCTCAAACATACCCTGATATGTCACATAACCTGCTTTCTGGAATACCCCCAGGGCAGATAATCTTGTTTCTCGTAGTCTGAAAGTCTTTTTTGCAAACTCCAATTGGGTTTTCATGTGTCCTCACTGAGGAGAGGCTTGAGTCTGGCCACACTGCCGTAAAGCCCAGATCAGTGGAGTGTTGCAGTTTGTCCTTCTGTAAGTTTCTACCATCTCTCCAGATCATGGAGCTCAACCGGAGTGACCATCAGCTTTTGGTCATCACTCTAACAAAGGCTCTTCTCCATCGATTGCTCAGTTTGGCCAGAAGGCCAGCTCTAGGTCCTGGTTGTTCCAATCTTCTTCCATTTAAGGATTATGGAGGCTACATGCTTCTGTGAACCTTCAATGCAGCATCATTTTTGTTGTGGTCTTCCCCAGATCGGTCTCTGAGTTTTACAGGCAGTTCTTTTGACCTCATGGCTTGGTTTTTGCTCTGATATGCATTTTCAGCTGTTAGACTTTTTATTGAGAGGTGTGTGCCTTTCCAAATCATAGCCATTCAATTGAATTTGCACAGGTTAACTCCACATTTAAAGTGTAGTAACCTCTACAAGCACAACTGAAATGCTCCTGAGCTAAATTTCAAGTCCCAGAAAGGGGTATGAATACTTATGCAGTGTAATTATTTCAGTTTTTTCTTTTTAATACATTTGCAAAGTTATCACAAATCAGTTTTTTGCTTTGTAATTATGCTGTATGGAGTGAAGATTGATGTAAAAAAAATTTTTTTAAAGTAATTTAGCATAAGGCTGCAACATAACAAAATGTGAAAAAAGGGTACAAATACTTTTGCAAGGCGCTCTTATCAAACCATGATTATTAAATCAAAGTATGCAATTTAATATGTTTAGTCAGTTCATTTAATAAGTATAATTAGTGGCTCTGCATGTTTCAGAGACATTGTCAGTAAGCAGTGATTCAGTCGTACTTTATTAAAGAAAAGACACTTTTGTCAAACATTACAAAGAAGGTGTTGGCATTTCAAGCTTTTAGCCATTTTTAAGAAACTGACGCACCTTTTTCGTCATCACTTGACCCTTTAACTATATAAACAATATTTTTTTATTAATTAGTAAATAAAACCTTGCTACGTGTACTGTACTAGACTAACTGAGACTAGTCACAGATCTTGCATATTGCTGCCCTATTGTTGGTTTGATTTGCTTCTATTGCTCTCCTCATTTGTAAGTTGCTTTGGATAAAATCGTCTGCTAAATGATTAAATGTAAAAATGTATCACCTAGTCCACTTTTAGTCACAAATTTCAGTGTTTCCTGTTGTTTCATCCAATTTCTGGTTTGGACAGATGGATTTAGTAGTGATGAGGGGAGACTGAAACCAGGGAGCCAAAACAAGAAATTCAGGAAGTTTATCATGATTCCTTCAGGTTATAGTTAAGCAGGGTTGGGGAGTAACGAAATACATGTAACTTAGTTACGTATTTAAAATACACAATTTGAGTAACTTTATTTAATTACAGTTACATTTTAAATGGGTGGTAATCAAAATACAGTTACATCTGAAAAGTATTTTAGATTTAGAATTTTAATGTCATTTATTTCATTTAAACATTGATGTAAACAGCGATTGGTGATTCTCAGACTCTGACACTGCAAAAGCATCCTAAGATACATTTCTGCTCATAAGTTTCATACCCCTTGCAGAATGTTTTTTTTAATTTATTTTTTTTAAACAAAATAAGAGGGATCTGGGATCATAAAAACGGCATGTTCTTTTTATTTAGTACTGTCCTGAATAAGGTATTTCACATAATAGATGTTTACATATACTCCACAAGACAAAATGACTGAATTTATACAAATTACTCCATACAAAATTTGCATACCCTTGAATCTTAACTGTCATTACCTTGATGAAACTACTACCGTTTTCATGTTTTGTGATAGTCACTCACCCTACAAACATGTATGACACTCTTCTGTGGAACATAAAAGTAGATTTTTTAGTAAAATAAAATGAGAGTGAACCAGGACTCTTGTTGTCAAGTTTTAAAAAAACGATTCAAAAGCACCATATTTAAGTCATTATTCACTGATGATCTGTTAAACCAGCAAACTAGAGAACTGGATCAGCCCGTTTCATGATCACTCCCACTGAAAAGATTTGACACAAAAGAATGATTTTGTTCATGAATCAAACATTGCTACCTCTCTCATGAAAGAAAATTGTGGGACTTGTAGAAAAGATGAGTAAAGGATGACAAACTTTCATTTTTGGGTGAGCTATTCATTTACACTAACCAGGGCTTGACATTAATCTTTTTGCTCACCAGCCACTGTGGTTACTGGTTTTACTAGCTAAGTTACTAGCCACTCAGCATGTACTCTGGCCACAATTCTGACATCGATACCATGAGGAAAAACTGCCATATAGATATTTTTAATATTATTTCATAATTTGTCAGCAGTTATATTAGGCTGCTGTCACTTTAAGACCTGACGCACAGATCCATTATACTGTTACACGTGTGTTTTTCTCAACTGTTTACGTTCACTTAAAACAGAACTCACTGTGTTTGTGATTACTCACCAAGTACTTTTTGACATTATTTTGTGTGTATTTGACTGTTTAAGCGCAATAAGCAGCGGAAAAAGAACTCAGTTTAGTACTGAGAGGCGGCTTTATGTGCGCGCACTTTGGGTTTGAGCACAAAATCTGCGGGAATGAGTAAAATTATGACCACGCCTCTATGTATTAAAATCTATATTGCAGTTCATTATTTCAGATGCCTTTTTAAAAGACTACAATTGAAAAATGTATATAAAATTAAACCCGCCAAAGTGGCTAGTAGTGACTGCGTTACACATCACTGCTGAAATGCGCCAGCATTTGGTGGTTTGGTGGGTGTTAATGTCCAGCCCTGACACTAAGTCATAGTAAAATGTTGTTACGACTGTTATCACATAAATCACAATCTCACTCAACCACCTTCTCTTCAGATGGGTCGTACCAGCGCAGTGTCCGTCGGGGAAGCGGTGGCCACCTTCCCATGGAGAAGCGTGTCAGACGTTGCAGAGGTCCGCGAAGCGACAGACCTCGCCTGGAAACTCTGGAATGGCGGGAAGGGGACCGCAGGCGGTCCAACAGCGCCCTGGACAGAAGTCGAAACGGCAGCCTTACCCTGCACTCCACCCGCTCCAGACACGAAGACTCTTGCTCCACCTGCTCCTCGTCCTCAGACTCAGAGGAGGAAGGCTTCTTTCTGGGACAGCGCATTCCTCTGCCGCCACAGCTGACGGGTGGAGAGAGAGCAAAAGAAGGACAGAAAGAGGATGAGGACAAGAGCCGAAGAGGAAGCTTCAGGAGAAGGACACAGAGTCTTAGCAGAAAAGACAAGGACAAGAACTGCATGCTGTCCTGAGACTGGAAATTAAAGAGCAATGAAAACTCGTTACAACTCTCTAAACCAACAAGCTGCTCAGTCAAGAACTAAGTTTCACATTTTGTATGATAAAAATAGAAAGTATCTTACAGTCTGTGCATCTGTGTACCAGTATTTTTATAGAGGTGATGTAATATTATCCAATATATCAGTATCAGGATGCTTAGTCAAATTTACTGGCATTTTTATTCAGGCCAAGGAACATTTCCAATCTAAATTTTGTTCATTATAGATAAAGTAGGACAATTTATGCAAAATAACTAGATTAATTATAACTTAATTTTACATTTCTTTATAGCTTAATGTCTGTTCACACCAACACAAATATTTGGCACGAAAATTATGTCCGATTTACGCATGTGATTTTTCTTTTCAAACCAATGAAAATGCATTCAAATAGCCCATCATATCAGATAAACACATTTCACTATGGTGTTTATCAAACCACACCAAATATAAGACAAGAGCACTTTCAGATTCTTACTCTGCTATTCATTGCTGTTGAGCAAAATAGTCTGTTCGTGAGCACCACCAAGTCACAGTTTTATGTAACTGCAGCGGCTCTGGGCATGTGACCAAAAGTGTGAATCTTATTGGTTGGCCAGCTTTGTTCGCAGTGTGATGGAAAAGAGATTAAAATATCTCCATAGAATTGACGGAACATTCCTGTCTGGCTGAACGGACGCATTAACAAACGCATTCAAAATTAAATTATTAAAGGGTTGGTTCACCCAAAAAATTTAAATTCTGTCAGTAAATACTCGCCCTCATGTCGTTCCATCAGACTTTCGTTCATCTATGGAACACAAATGAAGTTCTTTTGGATGAAATCTGAGAGATTTTTGTCCCTCCATTGACAGCTACGCAACTACCACTTTGATGCTTCAAAAAGTTCATAAAGAGATCATAAAACTAATCCATATGAATTGAGCAGTTTAGTACAAATTTTCTGAAGAGACTCAATCGCTTTATATGATGAACAGATTTAATTTAGGCTTTTATTCGCATTTAAACTTTGATTAGCAAACATAAACAGAAAATCATCAGAACGTGCTTGATGCGCGAGAATGAACCTCATTGGTTCTTGCAGAAGCTCAAACGTGCTGCGTAACACAAGAATGAACCTCACTGGTTCTTGCAGAAGCTCAAACGTGCTGCGTAACACAAGAATGAACCTCATTGGTTCTTGCAGAAGCTCAAACGTGCTGCGTAACACAAGAATGAACCTCATTGGTTCTTGCAGAAGCTCAAACGTGCTGCGTAACACAAGAATGAACCTCATTGGTTCTTGCAGGAGCTCAAACGTGCTGCGTAACACGAGAATGAACCTCATTGGTTCTTGCAGAAGCTCAAACATGCTGCGTAACATGAGAATGAACCTCATTGGTTCTTGCAGAAGCTCAAACGTGCTGCGTAACACGAGAATGAACCTCATTGGTTCTTGCAGAAGCTCAAACATGCGTAACATGAGAATGAACCTCATTGGTTCTTGCAGAAGCTCAAACGTGCTGCGTAACACGAGAATGAACCTCATTGGTTCTTGCAGAAGCTCAAACGTGCTGCGTAACACGAGAATGAACCTCATTGGTTCTTGTTGAAGCTCAAACGTGCTGCGTTACATGAGAATGAACCTCATTGGTTCTTGTTGAAGCTCAAACGTGCTGCGTAACACGAGAATGAACCTCATTGGTTCTTGCAGAATCTCAAACGTGCTGCGTAACATGAGAATGAACCTCATTGGTTCTTGCAGAAGCTCAAATGTGCTGCGTAACACGAGAATGAACCTCATTGGTTCTTGTTGAAGCTCAAACGTGCTGCGTAACACGAGAATGAACCTCATTGGTTCTTGCAGAAGCTCAAACATGCTGCGTAACACGAGAATGAACCTCATTGGTTCTTGCAGAAGCTCAAACGTGCTGCGTAACACGAGAATGAACCTCATTGGTTCTTGTTGAAGCTCAAACGTGCTGCGTTACATGAGAATGAACCTCATTGGTTCTTGTTGAAGCTCAAACGTGCTGCGTAACACGAGAATGAACCTCATTGGTTCTTGCAGAATCTCAAACGTGCTGCGTTACATGAGAATGAACCTCATTGGTTCTTGTTGAAGCTCAAACGTGCTGCGTAACACGAGAATGAACCTCATTGGTTCTTGCAGAAGCTCAAACATGCTGCGTAACACGAGAATGAACCTCATTGGTTCTTGCAGAATCTCAAACGTGCTGCGTAACACGAGAATGAACCTCATTGGTTCTTGCAGAAGCTCAAACGTGCTGCGTAACACGAGAATGAACTTCATTGGTTCTTGCAGAAGCTCAAACGTGCTGCATAACATGAGAATGAACCTCATTGGTTCTTGCAGAAGCTCAAACGTGCTGCGTAACACGAGAATGAACTTCATTGGTTCTTGTTGAAGCTCAAACGTGCTGCGTAACATGAGAATGAACCTCATTGGTTCTTGTTGAAGCTCAAACGTGCTGCGTAACACGAGAATGAACTTCATTGGTTCTTGTTGAAGCTCAAACGTGCTGTGTAACACGAGGGTGAACCTCATTGGTTCTTGCAGAAGCTCAAACATGCTGCGTAACATGAGAATAAACCTCATTGGTTCTTGCAGAAGCTCAAACATGCTGCGTAACATGAGAATGAGCCTCATTGTTTCTTGCTGAAGCTTAAACGTGCTGCGTAACACGAGAATGAACCTCATTGGTTCTTGCAGAAGCTCAAACGTGCTGCGTAACATGAGAATGAACCTCATTGGTTCTTGTTGAAGCTCAAACGTGCTGCGTAACACGAGAATGAACCTCATTGGTTCTTGCAGAAGCTCAAACGTGCTGCGTAACACGAGAATGAACCTCATTGGTTCTTGCTGAAGCTCAAACGTGCTGCATAACACGAGAATAAACCTCATTGGTTCTCTCACTTCAAGTGAACATGCTTGAGCTTTTGTTTACCACCAACTGATGTGCGAGTGGATGAATGTTTGTGAATAAAAGCCTAAGTTCAATCTATTCATCATATAAAGTGATCGAGTCTGAAAATAAACGTATGGTCTTACGGGTTCTGGATGACATGAGGGTGAGTAATTAATGACAGAATTTTCCTTTTTGGGTAAGCTATCCCTTTAATTGCACCGAATTTGACTTGAATCAGAGCCAAAGTAACTATGTTCGGAATGGAATATAAGCGTACTGAACAGTATGCACTGTGTCCTGCCTACTATTTTTCAATAATACTATGGAAAACAGTATTCATTATGTAACAATAAACATTTGCAACAGTAACATGCTCACATTACCTCATAAAAAGTTTCTTACATTTTAAAATCTAATTTTGTATTAAAATATTATTTGGCGACCAAAAATTTAACAAGGAGATGTGACTTACAGTTCATTTGTCACACTGAAAATGTGAGGTCAAGTAAAGCACACTGCACATTTCTTTCAGCAGAAACATTATAAAATCACAGAAATGAGTGTTGTTATAGTTATGAAATGTTTTAGTCCTTAAAGCTCCACATCTGCTAAAGCCACAGTACAAGTTAACATTTTAAGTGCTAAATCTAAAACAAACTGCTTAGACAGGTCAATAGTTGTTGCTTGTTTGGCAGGTTTTGAAAGGGCTGTGTAATTTGCACTTGCTTAAGGTTTAACTAAGTGAAACTTAATGAAATGCAAACACAGTGTTGTTGAGTTATTGTATTGGAGCATATACTGTAGAACAAACTGAAGTCAACATGGCCGTATCATAACAGAATGTGGGAAAATATCATCTTTGTCTCCATCAGCTGTATTATATGTAAATATTGACACTTCAAACCGCTCCGTGTGTAAATGAGAGTTTAAATAAAGACACGTGACTTTCACTTTGTGTACTGCAAAACAGAGATCAAAGGACTGTATGTTCAAATTGTATTTTTATAAACGACATGGTGATGGTTTTATATTCTTGTCAAGATGCTTTCTGGCTTAATATAATTTTTAGAAACTTTTAAAAAGTTATGTTTTTGAATGAGAAGAAATAAAACACTTGAAACTGAACAATATGTTCTTTTTTAAAGCAAGTTTTTACATTAAAATCCTGTTTTTAATCATGTAAATTTAGCTACATTGTCTATACATAACACTCAGAAATACAGTACCTGCATTGTTTTTCTCATTATCCAGGTTCTGCTTTTTATAAATAAATGGGAAAATAAATATATATGTGACCCTGGACCACAAAACCAGTCATAAGTCGCACGGGTATATTTGTGGCAATAGCCAACAATACATTGTATGGGTCAAAATTATACATTTTTCTTTTATGCCAAAAATCATTAGGATATTAAGTAAAGATCATGTTCCATGAAGATATTTTGTAAATTTCTTACCGCAAATATATCAAAAATGTATTAGTAGTAATATGCATTGGTAAGGGCTTCATTTGGACAACTTTAAAGAGAACTTTCTCAATATTTAGATTTTTGCACCCTCAGATTCCAGATATTTAAATAGTTATATCTCGGCCAAATATTGTCCTATCCTAACAAACCATACATCAATGGAAAGCTTATTTAATAATCTCAATGTAAAAAAATGTACCCTTATGACTGCTTTTGTGGTCCAGGGTCACATATGTTAAAACATGTAAATCCTAAATATACAAAAATGATGTTGTATCATCAAAGAGAATTGACTAGCAACTAATTTAATGTCACACAGCCTTGAATGATCTCTTCTATATTAATAGAACAACGCTTGGAGATCACAGACAAAAGGTGGCATGAGATTATTTTTAAGGAAAAGGTTGGTCTTTCCTTTTCTAATCAGGTGACTCAAAGGGCATATGGCACACACTTCCTGGTGTGGGAATGAGTTTCTGATTGGATAGGACAAGAAAAAGGGCAGGAGGAATGTTTGGGGAGAGAATCAAACCGGTCTGGCAAGTTTTACTTTCTCCTCAACGCAAACACATGCATGCACCATCTGCCCTGCTTGCTTTCAGCTCTCTGACACACACAAAAGACATTGCTGACTGAATTCTGACTCGAACTCTAGAATTAAAGAGGAAGCCATTGCTGTTGAATTTACTGAGGCGGCCACAGGTATGTGTTTGGATGTGTGAGTGTGTTTTGTCTCTGTGTGTGTGTTAATGCTATCTATACCTTTAAACAATGAGGCTAACATACACTTTATCGCTTCATTCTGTTATCTACTTGTGTCTTTCTAATTCCCTGTATCTGTTGTTTTGGCTTGTTTAGACATAATACTGGATCATGTAGAGACATGCCGTATCCTGTCCCTGGAATCTGTAAGTGGATCTTGTGTTCCATTTATTCTTGTTGACCTTGTTTTTTCTTGCCTTAAGGTATCTTATTTACTTCATCATGAATTATAACCAGTTGTTTTGTGTGAAACTGGTAGAAATACAAGGAGAGTGAGATCAGAAAGATTGACTGATTGATGGAGACAATGGGAGAGCATGAAAGGATGGAATAATGTACAGATCGTAAAAGACAGGAAAGGATATGGAGCATGCAGTGCACTTTAACCTTAGGTGGAGCACTGGCTGTTATGTTAAAGGAATGATCAACATTTAGTCAATGAGCTGCCGAAAGTATCTTCAGTTCATTGATAAAAGCAACACTGCTGTCATTTATTAACAAAGAATCCAGTCTGAAACAAAAAGTCCCTTGAGTTAACCAGAGGCTTCAGTGTCATTTCTCTCTGAGGTCACATTCCTAGTGGGCATGCAAGTGTCACAATCTTGGATAAATGTTTTTTATATCAGTCATGATGGTGTGCCAAATGGAGTCACATTGAAAGCGTGATTTACAGTTATTTTAGGAAGTATTCAATCAAAAAAAAATCAATAAAGTTAATGTTAGTTTCATCAATATTCAAGAAGTAAGTGGTAGCCTTTTAGCCAGTGCTAATGGAGTCTGGGAATGGCTTCATAATAGTTTCAACTCATCCTGGAACATACATCAGCAGCATAAAGAGCTCATTAGTTTTGCCATTAGTATCACTATTACTATTGCTTCATATTTTGGGTTAGGGATCTGATCAAACCTCTAACCCCAAGTATTTCATTCTGAAGCATATCTCGCCCTGCACTGTTAGTTCTATGACCATGAATGACAACTGAAATAGTGCTATACTTTTTTCTAAGCAATTAAATGCATTTTGCATAATGAAAAAATTCCCATAGACTTAAAGGGATAGTTCACCCAATAATGAAAATTACCCCATGATTTACTCGCCCTCAAGCCATCCTAGGTCTATATGACATTCTTCTTTCAGACGAATATAATCAGAGTTATATTAAAAAATGTCCTGGCTAATCCAAGCTTTATAATGGCAGTGAATGGCAGCCCAAAATTTGAAGCTCAAAAAAGTGTATCCATCCCTCATAAACGTACTCCACATGGCTCCGGGGATTAATAAAGGCCTTCTAAAGTGTAAAAAAAATATCCATATTCAACACGTTATAAAGTAAAATATCTAGCTTCCGCCAGATCGTCTTCCTATTCAACTTACGAAAAAAGCATTTTTACGGAAGGCGGTCTGCCGGATGCTAGATATTTTACTTTATAAATATCTAAGCTTCGCTTCAGAAGGCCTTTATTAACCCCGTGGAGCCGTGTGGATTACTTTTATAATGGATGGATGCACTTTTTTTGGGCTTCACCTTTAACCATTATAATACTTGGATTTGCCAGGACATTTTTTAATATAATTCCCAATTGTATTCGTCTGAAAGAAGAATGTCATTACATCTAGGATGGCTTGAAGGTGAGTAAATTATGGGATAATTTTCATTTTTGGGTGAACTATCCCTTTAAGGAAGAACTGGAGCCATGTGTAGAGACCAGAATTTCAAGTCAAGTCACCTTTATTTATAGTGCTTTTTACAATGCAGATTGTTTCAAAGCAGCTTTACAGTGATAACAGGAAATTAATGCGACATGATTGTTTTTCTGGAAAAAAGTCATTGTCCAGTTTAAGTAGGTTCAGCGTTGATTCATTTCTGTTGTAAGAATCTTTAGTTATTAATTTAGGGGCCATTTACCAACACCATTTTCAACTGAAAACAAAAGTTTTTATGCGTTCTGGCGGTTCATTTACATGACAACAGCGTTTTGGAACTTTGAAAGAGGTTTAAAGTGCAAGTTTTTGAAAGTGTGAACTCGGTGATGGCATGCACATGCGTACTAAGTGTTTGGTCTAGGCATGTGCATTTGAATGCGTATGTGCGCAGGCGTGTAGTCTTTCTTTACAAAGTGACATCACCAATTACTTGCCTGGCATGCATAATACAGTGTTTTTAGTTGTTTTCGTGTATCCATGTGAACTGGAATCATTTTGATAATTTTGTCATCTGTACAGAGGGAAAAAAAAGGTTTCCATTTTTAGTGCATCGTTGTTGCGTAAATGCACCCTTAGTTAATTTATCGATACAGCAGTGTTTGTTCTATGACCATGAATGACAACTGAAATAGTGCTATACTTTTTTCTAAGCAATTAAATGCATTTTGCATAACGAAAAAACATAGGATCCAAAAAGGTTTCCATTTTTAGTGCATCGTTGTTGTGTAAATGTACCCTTAGTTCGTTTATCGATACAGCTCAGTTCAATTCTCACACAATGTTGTCAAAGCAGTCAGATCAATAACATTGTTGAATATTAGGTGTCCCGACTAGGCAAGCAAGAGGCGACAGTGGCAAGGAACTCCATCAGGTGACAGAATGGAGGAAAACCACCTTAGGAAAAATCTGACTCAGTCAGTGGGCCAGTTCTTCTCTGGCCAACAAACAAACCATGTGTGATTATGATTCAGGCTGCATCACAGGTCAGAATTCAGATTGGGATCGGAACATTCAAAATATTCATATCACTTTTCAACACATCAGGCCAAACGGTTACTGCCACTGAATCTATTCTGATCTGGGCTTGTTGATTTGATCATTAGTTACTAATGCCCGGTACACATTGAACGATTTTGGGCTGTCCCAGACGAAAGCTGTCCAATCGTGGTGATTTCAGTGGTCCTACATCATAGAATGAGAGACGTTCAAAGACGACCATTGTCATGGTCTGTGACCAAAGACCAACAGCGGTGTTAGAAATTCAGCATGATCATCTCACAGTGTGTTTGCTGCTACGACCTGCGTCTACTGACTAGCCTATAAAAATGCAACATGAAATGGTGCATTCATTGATCAACGTGACATGCCGCTAAAAATTTAAAACCACTTACCTCAAGCTCCATTTGCTAAATTGGCATGCCAAGTTGGCCTCTTTTCCTTAGCCATGACCGCATCCATATTCTCCTCTTTCGCTTCCTCCTCTTTTTTTCAGCCATATAAAAACCACAATTGCCAAAATGCGATTCATCTTGCTCTATTTGTTTACCAGTAGCTCATGCTGATTACATTTTATTCTTCTACTAACTTGTGTCGTAGCCTATGATTCAATAGGCGTCATCAGATCATGTTATTAGATCCATGTCATACGGTGATTTGTAATGATCTTATAGGATTGCCAAAATCACAGTCTGTAGCAGGCATAAAACATTTCTCAACTTGTACAGTTCTCTTGTCCTGAGGTTAGCAATCCATGCCTAGAAATCTGTGTGAGAGTCATACCTTACTAAATCATGTTCTAATGGAAATGATACTGGTGCCGTTACTCATCATGCCTAGAACCGCTCGACCGGATGATGGAAAAGCACTTGCGTATCTGCTTGCTGATAGAATAAGGGCTGCATGATTCGGAGTAAAGATATAATTATGATTTTGTTTATAGAAAATGTCTGCTGTGCTTCGTTTGTAGAGCTGTACAATTTGGCCAACATTTTATGATTATTTATCAATATGACTCCTTGCATATCAATATGACTCCTTTACTCTATTTAAATTGAGAATACTGTCTCAACAGCCATTTATGAACACTTTATATATAGCACACCTTTAATCTAAGTTTTTAAAAACTGTACTGTGTACACTACCTTCTCTGGGCTTACAGCGAGTGAGTGTATATTACTGTGAGTGTGTATTAGCAACGTTTGTTGTTTGTGGTTGGGCTCTGAGGAAACATTGCTACATGATGTCAGACTTAACAACTGAATAGAGACTTGGGGGTGGGCTTAGGCCGGTAAGCAACCACCCAAAACACTTAGCAACAATCTTGCCACCCTTTAGCAACTGCATAGCAATGGCCTGGAAACCAACCCACAATTCCCTAGAATTGTGGTTGTTGACTTGTGCAGGCAAGCACCACTCCCAATATCCTCAGCAAATGTACTTCTACTTTATAAAACCATTACAATGTTGTTAAAAGTGTGTGCATAAAAGAGAAGGCTGTCTAGCCTAACTTTGCAATTGTCTGTTTGCCATTTCTGTCCCCGCAGGTATCCAATGTGTTAATGTGGAAGTATACTGGCAATAAGCCCATTCATCTACTTCTGAGCAAACCAGTGCAGAAAAAAAGAGACCAGCTGAAGTGTTTCCTTTCAAAGGATGTCAACTGACGCTGTACAGCCCTCTCCACGGAGAATAACAAGGCTAGCTGGAACTCCTGGCACACCAAGTCGCAACCCAGAGTTCAGTTGTCCAGTCAAATCATCTCCGGGGATACGCAAACCAAGTGCGGTGGAACGTTTGGAAGCAGACAAGGCCAAGTACGTCAAGAGTCAACAGGTGGCTTTGAAAAAGCAGCAGCCAGTCACTTGTTCCTCCAACAACAGCCAGAGTGGACAAGGTGCTCAACAGCCATCTAGGAAGATCCATGCAAAACCCACCAAGTCTGAAACGCCACCCCTTAACCTAGAACATCTTTGCAAACTGATCGATGGTGTCAGCGACACCACCGCTCCAGTCGTTTCTACACAAAACAACAGCACTGGGAAAGCTCAAGATGCTACAGATCTATGCAAGCCCATCTCTCCAACACTTCCATTGGAAGAAACTTCTGTTGGGTCAACTTCAAGTCAAGGGAAAGCTGCAGTAGAAGCCTCAGCAGTTAATGGATGTTCTACCATGACAGTGCGGAGAGTCGATGTCAGACCGCAGTTACCTCAAATGAGGATGGTGAGTAGACCACAGCTGCAGAACCGCTCACAGGTCCAACTGGCCACGCCGCAGGTCCCAATAAAACTTATGCGCTTGCTTAGACCGTACACACAGCCGAACCAGCAACCAATTGATTTCAAAAGACTCTACAATGTCACAAACATCACCCGAGGACCTATTAAACCACCGAACAGTGCTGCACAAACCTCACCTTCTTCTAAATCCCCATCTAGCGATCTCCCTATAAAACCAAATACAGAACCATTATCGCATACCTCTCTGACCCCACTTACGCCAACCTCTTCGGCCAACCTGGCCGTTACTTCGTTCCTAGCCAAAAATGACTGCCAGTCCCCACCATCTCCAGCCATCACTCGGCACTCCTCAGCAAGCTCCAGGAAGCGTCCTTCACTGACACGCTCAAAATCTGATGTCAGTGACTGCTTTTCACGAGCCGGGGTAGAGCTTGAGCGCTTCTTTAATTATTGTGGCCTTGACCCATCGGATTTAGAGGAGCTAGCAACACCGGGTTCTGACATTGTGTCCGTTTCACGTCTTCGTAGCGCCAGTGCCCCAGCATCCGAGCGTACAGCTGAGGGTGAAGACGAGGAAGAAGCAGCAGCAAAAGATGAACGTCCTGTTTATGGTGTTTCCGTCATTGAGAGAAATGCTCGAGTGATCAAGTGGCTTTATGGAATGCGCCAAGCCAAAGAGAGTCCCAAAGTGGCCAATATGTAACAGACAACAAGGGACTAACAACCACAATTAAGACTGAAATCAAATCAAGGTGCTTACTGTGCGTTTCCCATTCAGTATTTTGTCTGTTATCCATATACTTTAGAGTTGAATCTACTGTGTGTGTAATTTGGCTTACTGGCTTAAGCTTGGTGGTCATTAGCATAACTTTCATGGTTATGGTGAACGCCAATAAACCTTTAAACACAATGCGTTTTTTGCATTGTCTTTTTCAACAATGATAAGCTGTACTTGACAGGCTGAATCAACTGATGGCATGGTTTTTGGAAGAGATATCCGAAACTAATGCATGCAAAGGTATCTGTCATCCCATTTTCAATGTGGACTAATGCTTGTTTATATCTTGCAATATATCTTGTAATATCTTGTATTGTGTGTCATGTGATGATAAAAAATATGTGAATATTTGTATTGTTTGTCACTGTTAACTCATTGGTTTACTCAGTCACATTAGATCTTTATTATAAGATAGGAGGAAAACTTTGCTTTGGTACACTAAATGCAATGGTACACACCATATTCCAAATAAGGACTCCTGCACAAGTGAGCAGATTTGATCTGTTAAGAGGTTTGTCATCAAATGACAGTCCAAAAACTAGTCGTATTGTACTGACAAATAGACTGTTTTAGCAAACTTATCTGTTTGAGATCTGTATGAGCAAAAAGAATAAAAAATAATTTACCCCGAGTTTTTTAGACTGGGGTGGTGTCAAAACTGGTGTTTCCTCTGGTATAAAAATAGCATTTAAAAGAATACAGTATTTGAAGGTCACAATGTTTTTCTATTATATATTTTCACTTTATCATCATTTCCTGTTATTATGGGCAGGAAAACTGGGGGTGGGGTGTAGTTACTTTTTTAGACCATAGTTTTGAATTTACTATATTTCCATCAAAGTTCTGGAAACATTATCCTTGTGCCCAACCTGTGTATCTCTTAATAGTTTGTGGATGGCAAAAGCATCGTTGAGGACAGTCTGCCAGGAACGACAACATGATGAAAACAGATCTCTGTAACTCTCCAGTTCACAAGTCACTCTTTCTTACGCAAGCCCAGATTCACAACCTGTGGACCTGACTGTAGCTGAATTACTTTATAGCTTGACAAACTACAGTTTTAAATGAACTTCTCCAACACTAAATAAAACTAATTCACAGTAGTTGTGTCCACCCTAAATCGCTATCTATGCTATGTGTTTAATAACGGGTGCCAGCCATTTTGCTGTGCTGTTCGTATTCTAAATAAACAATTTCAATTCCATTTTTTTAAACATATATTAAAATATATTAAAAAGGATAAAACACAATAAACTAATATTTGTTTACTATTAATATAAGATTTTAAAAATGGGATGAGATCCTTGATATATTTAAAGGGTTAGTTCACCCAAAAATGAAAATGATCCCATCATTTACTCACCCTCAAGCCATCCTAGGTGTAGGCTATATGACTTTCTTCTTTCAGCCAAACACAATAATATCCTGGCTCTTCCAAGCTTTATAATGGGAGTGAATGGTACCTTAGATTTTGAAGCCCAAGAAAGCGCATCCATCCATCATAAAAGTAATCAATACGGCACCAGGGGGTTAATAAAGGCCTTCTGAAGTGAAGCCATGCATTTTTGTAAGAAAAATATCCATATTTATAACTTCATCAACTATAATAACTGGCTTCCGGAGTTCCAGCTGAAGAGTGACCTCTGACCCGACACATGACCAATTGATGAACATGGAAGTGCAAAGGACAGAGCAAAACAAAACACCAGTCAAGAATATCTAAAACGAGAATTTTTAAAGAGAAATATGGGAGGAGCTTGAGTTTGTTGCCCAGCCCTATTTGTTTGAACCGCAAGAGTCATCTACTCTCACCTCAGCTTACGCTACTCTTACATCATACATCAGGTCAGAGGTCACTCTTCCGCCGGAACTAGACTCGTGTACGGCCATTACCGAAAGCCATTGATTAAAGTTTATAAAGTTATAAATATTCAAAAACGCACAGCTTCTCCTCAGAAGTCCTTTATTAACCCCCTGGTGCCGTATTGATTACTTTTATGATGGATGGATGTGCTTTCTTGGGCTTCAAAATCTAAGGTACCATTCACTCCCATTATAAAGCTTGAAAGAGCCAGAATATTTTTTTATATAACTCTGATTGTGTTTGGCTGAAAGAAGAAAGTCATATATACCTAGGATGGCTTGAGGGCGAGTAAATTATGGGATAATTTTCATTTTTGGTTGAGCTATCCCTTTAAATTCCCACAAGTTTTTTTGTCTCTGACTGAAACTATTTAATAAAATTTAACAACAACAAAAAAAGTTTTTTCTATTACTCTCTAGAGGTAGATGACATGTACCTAACAAATGAAAGTTGATCATGAAAAGTGGACTGAAAAAATACATTTCATACACTTCGATATTCAACAAATCTTGATTACTTTGTAAAAGTAGTCCTTATGTGACTGACAGCATCTCTTATTACAGTGTGCTATTCCTGTGGGAGGATCAATGAAGTCGTTGCACTTCCACTTCAGGATTCAGATGGACTAGTTTCACTGGTTTCACTCCTCTTAGAAATAAGCACTAGTGAAACCAGCAGAATGAGTATATAATCAGTTATGATTAAAGACTAAAAACAACAGACCACAAAGACCAATCAGGCTGAAAGAGCGTACAATCAACACAACGCTGACCGCAGTATGCCGACTGCTACAGCACGGCCGGATAAAGAGCAGAGTGCTTTCACCTGTATCACTGATGATCATGGTAACAGAAAAAGAGAAGAGAGTCAAGAGACCCCTGTAAGTTCTTTTTAACAAAGTATTTTGTAACACATTCATATGTTGTGGAAACGTTTGCATGCTTTTTCATTTTTAAGAGTCTCTCTCTTTGTTGCTCTTTCTGTCTTCACAATAAGGCGAGGCTTCCCCTTTCCAGAAAGCTGTGTTATGCAGTAGGTGGTGTACCATATCAGATGACCAACATTGCTATGGGATTTTCTCTACAGATCTTTCTGTTGGATGTAGTGCAGGTATGAATGACATCTGCATTTTCTCACCTTTGGCTGAATTATAGCCCAAAGATTAATGATGATTTATATTCTCAAATTACTCTTTATTGCAGACCATCACCATCCCCTGCATATTCATTTGTATTTACCTAATAACACTATGGCTGCATCCAAAATCACATACTCTTGAGTAGGTCCTTATTTTGAATATGTAATTACTTCATGACCGCTAAAAAAAAGTGTGTTCTATATAGTATGAGCGTGTGTGGTACCCTTACGAAAATGAACCATTTACTACACTTTTACTATAATAAAACCATGGTTATTTTTCGTAAGGGTAATGTAATCTGGACGTACTACATTCACCTTGTTGTCACGTGACCTACCAGCGTCAGTTGCGTCGCTTCACCGCCATTCACAAATCCTCTCCTGTAGCCTCATGGGATAGTAAAGTGTCCATCGTATGCACTTCAGAATCTCTCCGGAAGTAGTAGGTCATCTGAGTACTTTTTGCACATACTGTTTTTCACCTAATATAATCAATTCCTATTGGAAAAATGAAGTCTCGTCCTACATTTGAAGCCGTTTCATTTGGATTTACGACACAATAGGGAAGAAAAGACTAGCGCAACTTCTGTTTCATGCCGACTGTAAAGTCAACATGAAACAGCATTCCCAACCAATTTTACTCCTATAATGTGATTTATTTCTATGTAAAAAAAAAAAAAATGGAGGGTATGACTTGATTTTATTAATCCAGAATTAATTGGATTGTACCAGAATGCCTAAAACAATACATAAAAGCAACTTGGTTATTTGTTCAAATTATTCAAAAAAAGCAAGTGCAGCCAAAGCGACATCAGCCAAAAAGAGATGTCATTTCAGAGGCCAGTCAGTACATTTTGATGAATGATTACAAAAACAAACTTTTTTTTCTTTGGAATAATCAAGGAGGTTTATAATAGCTGGAGAAAGCTGTAAGAAATTTCCATTTTCAAAAGTCCATTTCACGCTTCTATGAGCCTCCAAAAAAGGGCACTGGCAAAACATATCTTATAATAAAATTAATTTATGTTGCTTTAAAAAAATAAATAAAAATGTAGTCAGAAAACTCTTGAATGTCAACAATGAAGAAAAACTCTCTCTGGGTCCAGAATGAATGGCTCCTAATAGTCTTGACCTATGTACAATAACACAAGGAAATAGCTCAAAAAACAAAACAAAAAAAAAACTTTTCATATCATGTTAACTGTCTAACTTAAAGTTACATCTAAGTATTTAATCTCAGCAATCTTATCTCTAACATGGAAAATATGCATTCCCGTATTTTCCCCTCATTTCTCTGTTTTGCTCTTGTTTGGTGTTCAGATGGAGGCGTTTTCTGTATCTTTGATTCTGTTCATCAGTCATGCCTGGGATGCCGTGACTGACCCCCTCGTCGGCTATCTAGTGAGCAGGAGTAGATGGACCCAAATCGGCAAGCTCCTCCCATGGTGGGTGGTAAGATAAGAGGCGGAGTTTGTGACATGAGTGGTACTGCATTATTTAATTAAATATTACCTAGTTTTATATAAAGATATATTATTTTTAGTGGATTCCAATGCAATACATTCACAGTGCTTAATAATGTATTGCTCGTGTAGCGTTCAAAAATGGCTGATTTTTTTTTTATTTCAACGAAATTAATGTACTATATTTTAGCTTGATTGTTTTTTATTTAATATTTAGTATTTTTATGGGATTTTATGGTACTAAATTATACTTATGGAATAGTTATGATCCATTTATAATGATAACCCCTTTTTGAGCATAGACCTGGGGCCGTATTCACAAAACATCTTAAGGCTAAAATTAGCTCCTAACTTGCCGATTTTGGAGAAACTCTTAAAAATAATGAGCGTGTCAGTCCTAATTTTAGGACTCCTACATTTTTGCTCTAAGAGTATTTCACAAAGCATTTTAGCGCTAAAACTAGCTCCTAAATCTGTGAAACGCAAGAAGTAGTCAAGAGGACTCCTAAGTCACTAAGACCAAATCACTAAACAATCCTAATGGCTGTTGCCGTAATCCGCCTCAGCAATCCGCCCAAAGACACTATACAACATTGAGTGCTGAACCTTTTCTTCATAAATGCAATACATATTTAGATTAGATTATAGATTTTAATCTACGATAAAACGGGCAACAATAAATCTTTAATAAAAAAAAGATTATGTCAGATTACCTGTGGCAGTTGTTTTCATGAGTTCATACTTAGAAATGATCAAATAGAGTAAAAGAATATAAGCGTATTAGGCGCTGTCCGAGGGAATCAAGGGCTCTGGAATTTAGCCCATACCCAGAGCTCTGCCCTGTATTCCCAGCCGAGAGTCAAAAAGGGGGGGGGGGCTTTTCAATTTGGGTAGGCCAAATCCCCTAAAAATGGTCCCAGAGCATAAGAGGTTAAATAAGTACCTACTCAAGACAGTATGCACTTTCAGACACAACCACACACTTCCCTACTATATAGTACACAAAAAACAGTACGCCAAAACCCTGGTTGACAAACTCCTGACGAGATTCTGAAGTGCGTATTCTTCAACGAACATCCCATGAGGCCACAGGAGAGAATTTGTGAATGGAAGTGAAGCAATGCAACTGACGCTGTTAGGTCACATGACAGTAAAAACATGGCTTATGTAGTACATCCGAATTTCATTCATACCCATATTCACACTATAGAGCATACTTTTTTAACGGTTGCAAAGTAAATTCAAATTCAAATGTAGATAATATGACAATATGTGATTTTGGACACATTTCAGCATTGAGCGGTTCTGGATTTCACTTGAACCGTACATGGACCACCCTTTTAATGTGGACTCGGGTACGGTTCATGAGTGTGCACCAGATTACCGAAAACAGCGCTCACATCATCCAAACGAACCGAACATTTTTTGAACCTGAAAAATGCTAGTATGAAAGCACTCCTAGTCACCTTATAGAGTTTTACCTTGCTATCAGGGCTGGATTGGTAATCGGGCATACTGGGCATTTTCCCGGTGGGCCGACGCACTTTGGGCCGATACAAGTTTTTTCTTTTAGCCACAAGACTGGCCCATCATTGGTGTGTAATCTGAATTGAATATCACTCTATGAAGTGATAACCAGCACAAGTCGCTTGATCCATTCAGATTTGTCTCCGAATCTTGTTTTATACAGTCGTGTGACATGGGAACATCACAGGCTCTGTGGTGAATCTAGCTGAAAACAGCTGCAACCATGTAAACACATGACGAGGTAAATAGGAAAACGTCAATACACACAACTACAAGCTTGTCAATCCAGCACCACCACCTTTATAGTAATTGACCTTGCAGCTACTAACACTGAAGAAATATGGTGTTTTGGCAGAAATGTATCTATTAAAAATGTTGCTGTTATTAAAATTAAATACTGCGGAATATAAATCACTTTTATAAAAACTGTTTTCGTATTTTCTACACGTTTACAATATTTTTATTACAAATTTTATAGTTTATTATTTATTTATTTATTTTAGAAACCATATAGGCCTACCCATGGTAATGAGGAGCATGGTTTTACCCGTGTCTACCATGATCTTACAGTTAAACCATGGTAAATTTCATTAGGGCAATTAAAGGATGATTTAACAAAACAGCTTTAAAGCCTGGATCCCATACATTAAAGACAAAGCTTTTTTCTCTTTAAATATGTTTTATAAAGGGATAGTTCAACCCAAATTGCCACATTTACTCACCCTAATGACTTTCTTTCTGTGGAACAGTCTGTTTTTGTCAAGTGTAACCAAAATGGTTTAATTGCCAACATTCTTCAAAATATCTTCTTTTGTGTTTCACAGAAGAGAGAAAGTCATACAGGTTTGGAACGACATTAGGGTGAGAAAATGATGACAGCATTTAATAGCAGTAAATTTACTTTACAGCATCCTAGCTCAAAATCAGTGCTTTACTGTCAAGTGCATTTCTATGTGACAAAAGTCCCTGTCCTAGTTTTATTTATTCATTTATTTTTAATTTAAGGCCCTAACCCTAGCAAAAACATTCACAGGGGAACTCATGGGCCGCATGGGCTGGATTTGTCCGAATTTTAGCCCCAGTCCAGCCCTGCTTGCTTTTGTGTTCCAAATGTAAAAATAAAAATGTCCAAATAAAAAAGATATTAAAAAATAAATCACTGAATCATTCATGTAAATGCATTTACAAAAATAGCTTGACATTTATGCTTTTAAAAACCCCTTTTGGCCTGCTTGCCTGCAAAGCTTCCAGTGTAAGTGCACTACTGTACATGCATTTCCTGTTTGTGTTTACACTGAAGTATGTCATAATTACTGGCTATGATAATGGACAGAATACACAGTACATATGTTGTTCATAGACTCTGCTATTAACTCTTTCCCCCGCCACTAACGGAAATCTCCAGCTTTCCATGTTTTCACTGTTATATGGTAGGCGCTATGAATGACATATCTTCTGAAAGAGTACAGAATCTCCAGATCAAAAGACATGTGAAGAAGAAGCAGAAACAAGTGATAGCATATGTCAAGCAGATGCATAAGTAAACACGATCACCAACATTAAACAGCATATAAATCAAAACTGCCTAATGTTACTGAATGAAATGTCGACCCAGGACGAGTTACAGGACTGTGCAAGCATTAGGGGTGTTGATGGACTCAATCTACTCCATCTGTTTTGATCATCGTTCTGAATCCGATCCAGATGTAGTCTTTGACAACATGTGATTTTCTCAGGTTTTTGCTCAAAATGTTGCTTTTTTAATGAAAAAACGCTGGTGGGGAAGGAGTTAAAGTGTTGAGAATGGAATGGTGGTAAAGTGCATGTTATTTAAGTTAAGTTTCCTGCACATGGTTTATAAGGCTGCTTTACCCTGCTTGATATGAGTCATCTGCTTCTTCCTGTCTCAGGGCACTGCTGTCAATGCCATTGGCCATTCTCGCTTACATCTTCCTGTGGTTCATACCCCACAATGCAGTGAGCTCAGCGTTCACAGTGCCCTGGTACCTAACCATCAGCTGTCTTTTTGAGACCTTCATGAGTGTATGACTTCCTCTCTTATTCTATCAATCACTAACATATGCCCTGTCCTTTCCCCATGTGATGATTACTGGCTCGGCAAAAGCTTTTTATGTAATAGGCAAATTAGCACCACCATTCTTGTGTTCATTTTTGAGGTCAAATGGCTGTTACATCACACAGCTACCCCCGCATGTCTTTCGTGTGCTGTGCGCTTTCCTGATTTCTTCAAAGTGAACGTTATGCTTCCTGCAGTGCTACAGTGTTCCATATACATCCCTCAACATGTTTCTGGGAGGAGATCAACAAGACAGAGACTCTGCCACAGCTTACAGTGAGAACATTTCAAACACTCTTACTATTCGTCAGCGTTCAAAAATCAAACTCTGTCATCATTACTCAACCTCATGTTGTTTCAAACTTGATGTTGGTTTACCATGCAACACAAAAGAAGAAATTTTGAAAAAATATGATAAAAGAGGGCATTCATATTTTGTGTTCCATGGAAGAATCAAAGAAACTCATACAGGTTGAAACAACATGAGGGTGCGTTTTTCTTTTTTACTTTTATCAAATGTTTGTTTGTGCTATGCATTTTTACGCTTTTTAGAATATTGTGCTATTAGCTTAGCAACATGTTCAAGACAATGTTCCACAAAAATATTAAAATAATATTCAGTTTTCAACTGATAATAATAAGAAATGTTTCTGGAGCAGCAAATCAGCATATTAGACTAATTTCTGAAGGATCATGTGACACTGAAGACTGGAGTAATAATGCTGAAAATTCAGCTTTTATCACAGGAATAAATTACTTTTTAAATATATATTCAAATGGAAAAGTTTACTGTTTTTATTGTATTTTAAATAAAATATATGCAGCCTTGGTGAGCATAAGAGACTTCTTTCAAATGCAGTAACACTGTAGAGAACTGATGCCATACATGCTACAATTATAAACAGCACTCAATCATTTGCACCAGATTTGTGTGGGGCACAAAGTTGTGACCTACATAGATTATTCCAAAGTAGCCACTTACAATATTCCATTTTGGAATACTGCCTTATAAGTCAGCTGCCCATTTAGTCTGTAGCAGTAGGCAGCTCACTAAGTTTTGGAACAGGGCCATTATCACCTATTATTACACTGCCAAGACTGAAAAAAAACCCAGACCTAATTCTAAGCAGGATGGTAGCATTTCACTGAGCAATAGTTTGTATTGTTAGTTGTTGTATGGTTGTGTGCACATCTGTCTCACTCTATTTCTGTCTCTCTATCAGGGATGAGTGTGGAGGCGTTAGCTATGCTGATGGCGGCCGTGATTCAGGGTCAGGTGCTGTGGGTGTATAACAAAGACAGAGATCAAGCCTGTCTGAACGTGGACCAAGCACCGGATCTCCCACACAGCACAGCGCTGCACGAAACCGTAAAACAATAACACCTACACACAAATACCACACAAATAGTGTTTTGCCATTTATAATTAGTGGCATTTGCTAAGGAAAGCTTAGTTTGAAATACTGCTCATAGGGATTTGAATAAAGCCACACATTATTTAACTTTGGGGTGTCATTTTTGGGTCTGTTTAGTGTGCAATTACACAATTACTTTCAATCTTTTTAACAGAGTTTCTATAGGTAATTTGCAGCCTCTGAGACCATGTGAAAATACACATTCTGACTAACATGTAATCCAACTTTCAACTTTTGTAATCTAGCTAAAACATTGTTTGGAAACACAGTTGAAAAGTTCCTTATATGTGTACAGTTTAGTCACAATTTCATTGGGGAGGTCTTATTAATGCCCCTGTAATTTGCACCCTGAGTCTGTTTGCATATACACTTACATGTATGTCTGTGTTTCCCAACAGAGAAGTGCTTTCATGATATCAGCACTAGTCATGAGTGCGATCTTCTTTGTTTGTTGTATGGTGCTGTTCCTGGGGGTCAAAGAACAAAAAGGTGTGCCGTACATTTGTGTAAAATTACAAATGATTTTTTCAAAGAGTAAAGCCATGGTCACACTAGACTTTTTAAAAACATTATTCAACATATAAATAATGATTTTAATAATTTATATTAATTAATTTAATGATTATGAATTTTTTAAAAACATTATTCAACATGTAAGAAGTTTACATTCTTTTAAAAGGCACAGTATGTAATATTTTCAATATGCTGTGTAACCCCACAATTTTAATTCATCAAATAAAGTGACCTGTATGAGTAGTAATTCAGCAATT
Organism: Rhinogobio ventralis; assembly: GCA_039654625.1. Lineage (NCBI taxonomy): Eukaryota > Metazoa > Chordata > Actinopteri > Cypriniformes > Gobionidae > Rhinogobio > Rhinogobio ventralis. Next base: position 6,513,567 of record CM077211.1, read on the forward strand.
GCGGCTGTTTCATTAGAATGAAATAAAATAATGTGATTTAAGTGACGTAACTGAAACAAAGGTCAAGTTTAGGGAAGGAGGAGGCGGACATTAAACGTAACTTTAGTCGTAAAATAAACAAACAATAAAACGAAAGGAGCGGCAACGGTCGACTGCAACACATAAACATAATAAAACAGTAAAATGTCTCTCTGCCCCGCCCTGCTTCATACCACAGTAAAGTTAATACAACTTTAATACATTAGCTCATCCATGAGCAAGATTTTTGCCTGAGTCCTGTTGGATTGCTCTCCATTGGCTGGCTGTGGAGGTTAAGACAACAACTCCAATGATTCTACGCTCATCCAGGGCACCATCAAGCTACGCCTTTGTTATTGTTTTAAATGAGCGATCTCTAGCGGCAAACCTTACATACTGTGCCTTTAATGAAAGTCAATGGAACGAAGTGTAGTGTGACCCGCCCCTTAAAGGGTTAGTTTACCCCCCCCAAAAAACCCATAAGACCTTCGTTCATCTTCGAAACACAAATCCCTGTCCCCTCCATAGACAGCAATTTAATTACGACTTTCAAGGCCCAGAAAGATAGTAAAGACATCGTTAAAATAGTCCATGTGACTACATTGGTTCAACCTTAATTTTATGAAGCGTCAAGAATACTTTTTGTGTGCAAAAACCCCCCAAAATAACGACTTTATTCAACAATCTCTTCTCGTCTGTGCCAGTCTCCTACACTGTTGATGTTGTAAATACAGTGCAGCGCTTCAAATCGCTACGTCAAAACAACCTTACCATTGGCCGACGCTGTTCATGTGAGCACCACATAAGTGTGAGCTAGCCAATGGTGAGCCGTAAAACTCGGAAGCGCTGCACTGTATTTACTACATCAACAGCCTAGGAGACTGGCACAAACGAGAAGAGATTGTTGAATAAAGTCGTTATTTTTGGGGGGTTTCGCGCACAAAAAGTATTCTTGTCACATGGGCTATTTTTAACAATGTCTTTACTACCTTTCTGGGCCTTGAAAGTGGTAATTAAATTGCTGTCTATGGAGGGGACCGAGAGCTTGCCGATTTCATCAAAAATATCTTAATTTGTGTTCCGAAGATGAATAAAGGTCTTACGGGTTTGAAACAACATGAGGGTGAGGAATTAATGACAGAATTTTTCATTTTTTGGTGAACTATTCCTTTAATTTCAAAGAATGTTTAGTTTTTTTGTTTTGTTTTGTTCTGTTTACCAGATTCCCTGATCATATTATTAAGCATGAGGGTTTGTTGAGCAACATTTAATAATTGTAACTTTATGGCAGACTACATTTTAAACATGTTTGTGATCCAAACAATATGTGTTTGAACTGTAGTGAATTCATTGTTTACGAATAAAATCCCACCAAACTAGCTCTTAACTCTATACCAGTTCGGTGTCAAATTTCCTAGCTTTTGTAAAGATGTATTGTTGTATCTCGTTCTGGCTCCTGTAGGGCCTCACAGTGGTCACATGCACACTACATACCTGAATGCTTTAAGAAGGCTCATTGGCCATGTGTCATACCAGCGTCTGGTCCTTGGCTTCCTCTTCTCCACTTTAGCTTTCCAGGTTGGATCTCTAGTTAACCTATAAAGTACATGGAAAATCAGAACTAGAACAAAAAGATCAAGAGTATTTGATTGAAATTGTATGTGGTAAATAATAAAAACCTTCTGTATTGTATAAATCTTAGGCCCAGTTTCACAGACAAGGCTTAGATTAAGCCAGGATTAGACCTAAGTGGCTTTTACAAACATGCCTTAGAAAAAACATTATTGGTGTGCATCTTGAGACAAAACAATGGCACTGACATATTTAAAGATATGTCAAGTTTCTTTCTGTTAAACCAGCTCAAACATGCATTTTAGTCTGGGACTAGTCTTAAGCCTTGTCTGTGAAACCAGGGGTTAATGTCTAATTTTATGCTATAGGGACAATACATCAAATAATTTCCATTTTCATATGAGAGTACTCCATTCATTCTTCCTGAAATTTTCCAGATGTCTTTGGGGAACTTCACACTGTTTTGCACTCATGTTGCTGGTTTAGGAGCTCAATTCCAGTATCTCATGTTAGCTATACTGGTAAGTCTGAACATACAAATGCAGGATGAAAGGAATTGTACGAATGGAAGGAGAGGTTTTAGCATGACCTTACATGGTTCATGAGATTCTTAACTCCATTGTTGTCCTAATGTGCACACAGGTGGCCGCAACCATATCAGTGCCAATATGGCAGATGACACTGGTGAAGCTGGGCAAGAAAACTGCACTTTTTATAGGTTTACCTGTAAGTTCCCTCTGATGGTGTTAGTGAGAAGACCATACACGATGAATAAGTGGTTAACGACACACAATGTACATACTTAAGCTATCAATTTTCTTCCCACTGGAAAACAACTTCAGATTTTTATAGTGATCTGTATTCCTGTCTTTCTCCGTAGCTCCTCATACCAGCTCTGGTGGTCTTAGTTTCCATGTCAGAGAACTTTCCGGTGTACATGGTCATGTGTGTTTTGGTGGGAGCTAGTTTAGCTGCACTGTTCTTGTTACCATGGTGAGTAACCGTAAGACCTAGATCCGTTCACTTCATGCTGTTCATCTCTGAGAATCAGGCCAGCATTCTCCACCATGGAGAGTTTAGCACTTGCCGATCTATTAGCAAATCTATCAGCAAATCCATCACTTTTGCTAATATCGATATTTTAAAGGGAAAATGTGCACTTGTTTTGATATGTTGTTGAATGTCAGTTAAATTACTCTCAATCATTCATTGAACCCAATGGAGAGGTCATGGTGTTTTCTAAGGCTAGCAGTTGTTACTATTGCTCAGAGTTAAAGGGTTAGTTCACCCAAAAATGAAAATTACCCCATGATTTACTCACCCTCAAGCCATCCTAGGTGTATATGACATTCTTCTTTCAGACGAATACAATCGGAGTTATATTACAAAATGTATGTCTTTATAATGGCCCAAAAAAGTGCATCCATACATTATGAAAGTGCTCCACATGGCTTCCGCCTTCCATATTCAACTTACAAAAAAAGTGTAACATCTCTCTCAGTTCAAAACGCCGCGTCAGTTATGCTTTTTCCGTAAATTGAATATGAAGTCGGTCTGGCGGAAGCTAGATATTTTACTTTATAACGTGTTAAATATGGATTGAAAAATGTTCTTACACAAACGTATTAACCACCTAGAGCCATATGGATTACTTTTATGATGGATGGATGCACTTTTTTGGGCTGCCATTCACTGTCATTATAAAGCTTGGATTAGTCAGGACATTTTTAATATAACTCAGATTGTATTCATCTGAAAAAAGAATGTCATATAGACCTAGGATGGCATGGCTTTCATTTTTGGGTGAACTATCCCTTTAAGGAGTATTAACTATAAGGATATGGTTCAATAAAATGATGCAAATTTTTGCCCGAATCTATTAATTTATACAAATTATATTAAAATGCAATTCATACAAATAGTTTCTTGAATACATCTTTATGATGAGTATGTTTTAATGCAATATTTTTTTGGGGAAAAGTCAGAATTGTCAAGGTGATACAACTGTCCTCCATAAAGAAGCCTCAAAGAAGCCTCATTAAAATTAGATAATTAAAAGTAAAATATTTTTATTATTATTATATTATTATTTATAATATTGTATTATTATTTAAAAATAACAAAACTGCTTCAGTGATTATAAAAAAAACTTTAAAACTTTGTCCATCAAATACAAGTCTACAAAGTCACGTGGTTCATCCAATTTTAATGACATAGTTAGGCCATCTTGTACAATGTCATGTCATGCAGCCCACCAAAAACTTAATCTTTGTGAAAAACTTTTCTAAACATACATATATATATATATATATATACACTCACCTAAAGGATTATTAGGAACACCATACTAATACTGTGTTTGACCCCCTTTCGCCTTCAGAACTGCCTTAATTCTACGTGGCATTGATTCAACAAGGTGCTGAAAGCATTCTTTAGAAATGTTGGCCCATATTGATAGGATAGCATCTTGCAGTTGATGGAGATTTGTGGGATGCACATCCAGGGCACGAAGCTCCCGTTCCACCACATCCCAAAGATGCTCTATTGGGTTGAGATCTGGTGACTGTGGGGGCCATTTTAGTACAGTGAACTCATTGTCATGTTCAAGAAACCAATTTGAAATGATTCGAGCTTTGTGACATGGTGCATTATCCTGCTGGAAGTAGCCATCAGAGGATGGGTACATGGTGGTCATAAAGGGATGGACATGGTCAGAAACAATGCTCAGGTAGGCCGTGGCATTTAAACGATGCCCAATTGGCACTAAGGGGCCTAAAGTGTGCCAAGAAAACATCCCCCACACGATTACACCACCACCACTAGCCTGCACAGTGGTAACAAGGCATGATGGATCCATGTTCTCATTCTGTTTACGCCAAATTCTGACTCTACCATCTGAATGTCTCAACAGAAATCGAGACTCATCAGACCAGGCAACATTTTTCCAGTCTTCAACTGTCCCATTTTGGTGAGCTCGTGCAAATTGTAGCCTCTTTTTCCTATTTGTAGTGGAGATGAGTGGTACCCGGTGGGGTCTTCTGCTGTTGTAGCCCATCCGCCTCAAGGTTGTGCGTGTTGTGGCTTCACAAATGCTTTGCTGCATACCTCGGTTGTAACGAGTGGTTATTTCAGTCAAAGTTGCTCTTCTATCAGCTTGAATCAGTCGGCCCATTCTCCTCTGACCTCTAGCATCAACAAGGCATTTTCGCCCACAGGACTGCCGCATACTGGATGTTTTTCCCTTTTCACACCATTCTTTGTAAACTCTAGAAATGGTTGTGCGTGAAAATCCCAGTAACTAAGCCGATTGTGAAATACTCAGACCGGCCCGTTTGGCCCCAACAACCATACCACGCTCAAAATTGCTTAAATCACCTTTCTTTCCCATTCTGACATTAAGTTTGGAGTTCAGGAGATTGTCTTGACCAGGACCACACCCCTAAATGCATTGAAGCAACTGCCATGTGATTGGTTGATTAGATAATTGCATTAATGAGAAATTGAACAGGTGTTCCTAATAATCCTTTAGGTGAGTGTATATATATATATATATATATATATATATATATATTTTTTTTTTTTTTTTTTTTTTTTTTTTCACATGTATTCAGGATGTTAGGAAAGCATATTATCACTTTTTACTTGATGGTTACACAACATGACATTTAAGAGTCATCCATTTTAACAAAACTGCTTCACTGTTTGATAATATTTGGGGGGTCATGTGGTGCAACCGACAGTCATGTGAAACCACCAACATGATTCAAATTTCTAAGAAATTTGTTAAAAGATGTTAGCTTTTCTTTATCTTGGACATATTTGTCATTGGTCCAGATGTTAAACTGCTGCACATAACTAGTCCTGCACTGCTTGTGCTAAGGATAAATCAGTGATAACTCAAATCTTGCTTGGGAGAGGTGTGCTATTTCTTCTATAAGCAAACAGACATACAATGATAAATGCTGAATGATAAAATGGGTGACAAAATCTCATCAACAGAAGTAGAGATCAGAATATTTTATAGACTGGAAGGTTTGAACTTGGGTCAGTAAGCAAAAGCAACACCCTGTACACCTCACCGATAACCACTAACACTACTAAAAAACACTCAGGACACCCTAACAACCACATAGCCTACACTCACTAAAAATCTAGTTTAAATGCCTAAAATGCTTTGTTTTGCTCAGGTCAATGCTGCCGGATGTAGTGGATGAGTTTGCTGTTCAGAACCCTTCCTGCAAGGGCCTGGAGCCCCTTTTTTTTTCTTGCTCGAGGTTTTGCAACAAGCTTGGAGGAGGTCTGTCTGCTGGCATCTCCACTATGACACTGCAGTGAGTCAGCACTCGCTCTCTCCCAGCTAATGTAAAGCCTGATTTAATGTGGCAGTCTGTCAGTTTTTAAAAATATTGTGGACTCTGGCCCTACATTCAAGTACAATTGCTCACACTCTTATGTCCTGCAAGTTTTTAAATACTGTCAGGCAAGAATGTTTGAGCAAAACAAAATTATGCTTATGTTAGAAGTAGTTCAGCCCTTTTTATGGAAGTCCGAAATATTCATATTGAAATGTTTACACTGAGCAATGTGTTTTGTTGAAGCTTCACAGGATATAAAGCAGGTACATGTGGTCATGCTGATGGAGTCATCTTGGCACTGAAACTGCTTGTGGCCCCCATACCCATCACCTTTTTGCTGGTGGGTTTAGTGTTTTTCTATCTGTACCCAATCAATGAAGTACGTCAGAAGCAGATTCAACAAGATCTCGGACACACAAGGTAAGATGTAGTAGTGTCACAATGTCTACCCAGAACGTTTTGCATTTGGATAGTTTACCCATAAATTCTGTGATTATTTACTCACCCCTCCAAGACTTTCATTCATCTTCGGAACACAAATGAAGATCTTTTTTGATGAAATCTGAGCACTTTCTGTCCCTCCATTGACAGCTACACAACTACCATCATTTGAAGCTTCAAAAAGTTCATAAGCGGTTTAGTCCAAATATTCCGAAGAGACTCGAGAAAAAACGGGAGAGATTTAACCTCATTGGTTCTTGCTGAAGCTCAAACGTGCTGCGCAACACGAAAACGAACCTCATTGGTTCTTGCAGAAGCTCAAACGTGCTGCGTAACACGAGAATGAACCTCATTGGTTCTTGGGGAAGCTCAAACGTGCTGCATAACACAAGAATGAACCTCATTGGTTCTTGCAGAAGCTCAAATGTGCTGCGTAACACGAGAATGAACCTCATTGGTTCTTGGGGAAGCTCAAACGTGCTGCGTAACACAAGAATGAACCTCATTGGTTCTTGCAGAAGCTCAAACGTGCTGCGTAACACGAGAATGAACCTCATTGGTTCATGGGGAAGCTCAAACGTGCTGCATAACACAAGAATGAACCTCACTGGTTCTTGGGGAAGCTCAAATGTGCTGCGTAACACGAGAATGAACCTCATTGGTTCATGGGGAAGCTCAAATGTGCTGCGTAACACGAGAATGAACCTCATTGGTTCTTGGGGAAGCTCAAATGTGCTGCGTAACATGAGAATAAACCTCATTGGTTCTTGGGGAAGCTCAAACGTGCTGCGTAACACGAGAATGAACCTCATTGGTTCTTGGGGAAGCTCAAATGTGCTGCGTAACACGAGAATGAACCTCATTGGCTCTTGCAGAAGCTCAAACGTGCTGCGTAACACAAGAATGAACCTCATTGGTTCTTGCTGAAGCTCAAACATGCTGTGTAACACGAGAATGAACCTCATTGGTTCTTGGGGAAGCTCAAACGTGTTGTGTAACACGAGAATGAACCTCATTGGTTCTTGCTGAAGCTCAAACGTGCTGCGTAACACGAGAATGAACCTCATTGGTTGTTGGGGAAGCTCAAACGTGCTGCGTAACACGAGAATGAGCCTCATTGGTTCTTGCTGAAGCTCAAACGTGCTGCGTAACACGAGAATGAACCTCATTGGTTGTTGGGGAAGCTCAAACGTGCTGCGTAACATGAGAATGAACCTCATTGGTTCTTGCTGAAGCTCAAACGTGCTGCGTAACACGAGAATTTCTTTTTACCACCAACTGATGTGTGAACGTTTGAGAACACCTTGCTACAGCATTAGCTAAAGTTCTGAAAACGTTCCCTGTTAGCCGAGTAAATCTGATAGGATTTATGAATGTTTTCTCTGTGATAATAGTGTTTTTTTTTTTTTCTAGGTCTAACAGTGCCACACTTCCCAGTTTAGAAGAGGAAAAATTTCCTTCAAGTCAACAAAGCTATGGGTCCAGTCAGAGTTTCATCTTCAAATCAAAGACTAGCAAAACATCTCATTTTAATGCAAACAAATCTGTCTCTCAAGCAAAAAATTCTACTGAATCATCTCCTCAAAAACACTGCAACAACACAAGTGCTGATTTACATGTCAGGATGTCGAGTTTAAAGTCAGCAAATCAATTTCATAAATCTAGAGCTTACCCAACATCATCACAACAACATAATTCAAGTGTGAAACGTCATGAATCAAGGTTGAATAAAACTCACGACACACATGAACTTGCACTGAAGTTTCAAGACATTCCAGATGATAGGTCAAAAGTTACATGGGTGTAAATGTTTTAAATTGGAGCGTTTGCATTCAATGCGTGAATGAAAAAATACTATAGTAAAATTACTCTAGTAAATACTATAGTGTTTTTGAACCCTACTATAGTAATATACTGTAGTATTTTTTCATGTACTTTAAAAGCAAACATGCCTGTATGATTCTCCATAAATAAACATTTGTGTGTTTGTTTCCCTTCTTTTTTTTTATTCTGTTCTGTTTGAACATTTTGTAATTAAAAAAAGAACGTTATAAAGTAATATCACACAAACAAGAGTGCTGTTGTTCTGAATATCAGCACAGCTGTGATTCGCTGTAGGCATGAGGGCAGCAATGCTGATATTCAGAACTACAGATAACAAGTAACTTACATTGTAGACAAAATATCGCCACTTACTTTGTCTGTTGCAAACAAAGGTAAAGCAGAACCAAGTTGTTCTCCGAGAAACAGTGGCTGAATCTGAAATCACCCCCTATACCCTTAAATAGGGCACTATTTGAGGGGACAGCCATTTGTAGTGGTGTCCGAAACCATAGTGGACGTTATTGAGTGCACTCATTCAATCCCACATTGCACCGCAATAACGAGTGTACAGCCACACACAGCGACTGTCCGAATTCACTCACTTGTTTTTTTATTTACTCCTTCAAGTGAACTGTATTAGTGGACTAAAGTAGGGAATAGTGATTGAGGTTTTAGGGGGCGATTTCGGATTCAGCCATAGTGTCGTTCTTGAATGAATCAGTGTTTTGAACGAATCGGTTGAGTAAATTGACTTATATGGACAGTCAACGTAACCTGCAAAAAGAATCACTGAAAATGAATCGCCACTAATGCAGACAAAAACGTTTCAGTCGCCCCCAGGTGGCTGGATGCAGTATAGCTCATAAACCCCGCCCCCTACATGTAATCAAATGGGACGTGAGACAAACTAAACAATCAAATTACACTTCAAATAAATGTTTTCCAAAGATGGTCATTTTAGGTAGTTATCACGCTGATGCAAGTGTCTTTTTTTAATTTATTTTATTTAAGTCCTAGTGAACCGGAAGTTGCAACTGATTTTATTTCAGTGCTGTGACGTATTTCCAAGTGAAACGGAATATTGAATAGAAGGCGGGGTTTTACTTCAGCGCTCCTCCTCTCCATCTCGCTCATAGCAAACTAATGGTTGGAGGGGAGTGGTTAAGGATATTTAAACCCAAGCCGCCAAACTGACATCATCTGAGAAGGAACGCCATTCCAGACCGGAAGTTACTTTTCAGATTTTGATTAAAGATTACCACAGCAAACTATTTTTTTTCTGTGTATTAACTTACACAAATTATTTGTTCACCACAAGACCTGTAATGTGTGCTAACAAAGTAAGTAAGGTCGATTTTGATTTCAGTAGTTAGTTATTTTATGCTACAGACCTTTTTTATTTATTTTTTATTGATGCTCAAAACAATATACAAGTTATAACAAATAATAAAAAAATACAAACAACAATAAAAAACTAAACAACTGGGGGGAATAATATAAATATAAATTAAACATTGATAAATTATGAGAATTACATGACACTGAAAAAAGGAAAATAATTGCAAACAGATAATATTTGTATGGCTTTTTTGTTCTCAGATAATTTAATTGAAAAGAGGTATTTTTCAAGTTCTTTCACAAAAATAAGAAAGAGAGATTTAGCATTTAGATATTTAGATTTATGAATGTGGAATTTAGCGAGTAACAAGATCAGATTAATTTCAAAAAATTGACCTTTCTTAGATTGATCATAATCAACAAAGCCCAGTACCACATCCTTCCAATACAACACACATTCTTTATACATTTCATTCCTAATAAATCCTAATACATCTTGCCAAAACATTTTAGTAAAGGGACAATGCCAAAATAAAATGAACTACAGTTTCCTCAGAGTTGTCACAGAAAGAGCAACTGGAGGCAATATCCTTTTTTAGGTAGTGACTTGCAGGGTAGCACTTAGCCTATTAATTATTTTAAAATAAATCTCTTTTACTTTATTGGTTAAAAAAAAATAGATGTGGATGCATCCACAGTTTTTTCCAACAGATATTACCAACTGCATTATTCCAGTAAGCGGTCACAGGTGGTAATGTAACAACGTCCTGCTGAAATAGTGAACGGACTGATTTATGAAGCAAAACACAATTTGCCAACAGGAGTATTGACCAAACTCAGAGAGACTGGAAGTAGAGATTGAGTACCTCTCAATAAAGTAAGAGCACCTGATGGGATTGAACCAATAACTGTTGAAAATTCTTTGGGAGAAACAGGAAACAGGGTATATATAAAAAATCCTTATATGAAAACAACAACCCTTGAGAAATTGACTGACTAATAAGATATTTTTATCAAACCAATTCTGAAAAAAATATATAGATTTATAATTGTATAAAATATTACAGTTATTCCAAATAAAATATTTATGAGGTGAAAATTTGTGCTTAAATATCAAAGACCAAGCCAAAAGAGCCTGCTTATATTATGAAAAGCAGATAATGTTGCTGGTAATTTTTCAATTTTGTAGTTACATAACAGAAGAAAATCCAGACCACCAAACTGAGAAAAAATTATAAATGGGAATAAAGTTCCATAAAGACCCTGGGTTGATGCTATAGAGCAGGGGTCGGGAACCTATGGCTCGCGAGCCAAACTCGCCAGGTCTCTTACCCTTTACCAACAAAACAAAAAAGACACATCAATGGAGATCCGCTCTCTACAGAAAGGCAGCCAATTACAATTCCCTTGTTGTATAGCCGCTGCCTACCGAAGTTAATGAAAAATGTATGATAATAATAATATTCAAGTTGTACCGGCCGCACGTGTTTAGTGCTGTTCGTGAGTGTCACGAGTCGACAGCAACCACTCACGTTTCTCTGGTAACAGCTCCTGCACCGGGATTCAAGCAGCTGCAGCTTGTTTAAGGTAGCCTAATGGCGAAACCATTTTTAGAACAGCAGAGAAAATGTAAAAGTAGGCTATCTATACTTTAATATCCTTTTATTGAAACCGGTGCTTTGCTGTGCAAAGAGACATTTCCAAACGTTTCACCCGCTGACAGGTTACTTTCGCTTTTGCCGCAGAGACTGTCCTATAAATGTGTTGTATTTATGATAATCTGCGCAGATAAAGTTATTTATAACGAAACATGAATGAATGAGAAAGAAAAGAGCGGGATGTGCTTTATATTGAATTATATAAATTATTTATATTAAAAGTTCGATAAGTCGCGAAAGAGAACGTACTTGGTTACTTATGTAACCTCGGTTCCCTACGCCATGGGAAATAATCTATTTCTCGAAATACTGAAACATTTGTAAAATCACGCAGTGCTACTGCCCGAGACATCTCGCACGCTATTGGCTGGCCAGTGGGAACTGCATGAACCAATGGCAGAACAGCGTAACTGAGCGAACCAATGGGCACAAAACCCGCGAAACGGAGCACAAAGCCCACGAAGCGGAGCACAAAAGCCTGCCAAATGGGCACGGCATCTGCCCATAAGGTACGCTGTAATGCTCTAAAACGTCAGGTTATATCGACTGAAGCGACGATCACCTGTTGTTTAGCGCCATTGCACGGCTGTCTACGCAGTACTCGTTCCCTTATCTCAGGGAACCGAGGTTACGTAAGTAACCGAGTACGCTCCCTTTCGAACGGTCAGTCGTACTGCGTCTTCTAGACGGCATGGGAACCTGTTCAATCCCGCCGTGCTAATAATAAGCGCAATGACGTACTCCCACAGGTTGAACACTTATTAAAAGGAGCCCAAGACTAGAGTTATTGACACGTCATAACATATATATATTTTCTATGCATACTGGGCTCATAAAGGTCAGTAACTACAAGGAAAAAACTTTTGTAAAGCATTGAAGCATATGAAGGCTCCAGATGCCAACTTATTAAGGGGACGGGCTTCACAGAGGCCATTTTAGTATTCATTATACAGCGAGGATTTTTGCCTGCAGCGCAGGGACTTCCAGGCTGTAAAATCTGATAAAAGTAGACGGTGAGGATCAGCCTGCCGATCTACAGATGTCACCAATAGAAACTCCACTAGACCACACCCAGGAGGAGGCCATGCCTTTGGTGGAGTGAGCTTTGACACCTATGGGGCATTGGAGGCCCATAGTATCATAGGCTAACGCTATCGCATCCACTAGCCAGTTGAAAGCACTATGAGTACATAGCCATGTCTCGGTTTGAGGATGACTTTAGAATCACCTGAGCCAAATTCTAGGCATGACGCGTTCACAGAGAGCGCTTGAATGTCACTACCGCGTTTAACTGATGCCAGTGCTAATAGCAGGGCAGTTTTCAGTGAAAGTGGTTTCAATTCGGCCGTCTGTAACGGTTCAAATGCAGGTTCTTTTAGTGCTCGTAGGACCAATGAAAGGTCCCAGGCTGGCACCGTTTGAGGGCGGGGAGGGTTAAGCCTCCTGGCTCCTTTTAAGAATTTTACGACCATGCCGTTTAGACTTTGAATGTGGATGGAGTGTATCCTGCATCCAACATCTCTTGTAGAAAAACGAGTATCTGTGATATCTCGCATGACACTGGGTTATGGTTCCTGGCTGAACACCAGTCAGAGAACACTGACAATTTAAGGGCATAGAGATGCCTAGTAGATGGAGCTCTAGCTTCACTGATAGTGCTCAGGACCCTCACTGGGAGGTTCTCAAGCTCCCTTTGAGTGGCCAAACATGTAGTGCCCACAGTTTGGGACGGGGGTGCTAGATTGTCCCGTTCGCCTGAGAAAGGAGATCTTTCCTCAGGGGAACTGGCCTTGGGGCTGCTGATAGTAGCTGAATCAACTCGGGAAACCAGTGGTGGGTTCGCCAAAGTGGAGCCACTAGCAGGACGGTGTGCTCGCATTCTCTGATTCTTTTTAAGACCTGAGGAAGGAACTGGAGGAAAAGCATAAAGCAGGCAGCTGGGCCATTCGTGGGCCAGCGCATCCTTGCTCTTTGAAAAATCAATCGGGCAGTGACAGTAGTCTTCGGAGGCTAAGAGGTCGACCTCTGCCCTCCCGAAAACACTCCATATAGTTTGAACCGTTTGGGGATGAAGGGTCCATTCCCCTGGGGACTCGAGGCCCCTGGAGAGCATGTCTGCTCCCTGGTTCAGTCTGCCTGGCACATGCACTGCTTTTAGTGAATGTAATTTGCCTTTTGCCCATAGGAGGAGATGTTTAATCTGTTGGCAGTTTATGTAGGAGACCACTGTCGTGTTGTCCGTACGGACTAGGACATGGTGATCTGAGAGACGTGGTAGAAAAGTCTCGAGGGCTAGCACTACTGCTAACATTTTTAGGCAGTTGATGTGCAATCATGACTCCGTGCTCGACCATGAGCCGAAGGCCGGTTCGCCCTCGCACAGAGCACCCCAACCTGTGTTGGAGGCGTCCGTGGTGACCACCATTTGTCTGGAAACTGTCCCCAAGCTTACCGCTTACCGATTCGACCACAGGGCCAGGGCTTTGATGCAGCCGCGGCCCACTTTGATCCGAAGCTGGCCTGAATGCCACGCTTGGGGAGGAACACGTGATTTCAGCCAGTACTGCAGGGGGCGCATGCGCGTCATGCCCAGCGGAAGTACTGGAGAAGCTGATGCCATAAGGCCCAGCATTCTCTGAAATATTCTCAGGGGTCTGTTGACAGCTCTTGGCTGTATGTATTCTGAGACCCAGGCATTCTAGATGGCTGAGTAGCACAGATTTGTGAGATTTTAGTTCTTCCTCTGACTGGGCCAGAATGAGCCAGTCGTCGAGGTAGTTCAAAATGCGCATTCCCGCTTGTCTCAAGGGGGAGAGAGCTGCATCCAAACACTTCGTGAAAGTGCGGGGGGCCGAATAACAGGCCGAATGGCAGGACTGTGTACTGATAGGCCTTCCCGTCGAACGCGAATCTCAAAAACAGTCTGTGATGGGGGATAATTTGAATATGAAAGTAAGCATCTTTCAGATCCACTGAGAAAAACCAATCCATCAGGCGGATTTGCGCGATGATCTGTTTTAATGTCAGCATTCTGAAAGGCCGTTTGAGAGCCTTGTTCAGATGTCTGAGGTCTAAGATGGGCCTGAGGCCGCCATCTTTTTTGGGGACGAGGAAGTAGCGGCTGTAAAACCCTGACTCGCTCTGTGCTGGAGGAACCGCTTCTATAGCTTTTTTCATCAATAGGCTCTCTACTTCAGTTTTGAGGACGTGAGTTACGTTGCTCTCCACCGAAGTGTGTGTTATGCCCGCAAAACGGGGTGGTTTGTGAGCGAATTGGTGTAACCTCGTTGAATTGTTTTTATAACCCTCTGTGACACACCGGGGATGGCTTTCCAAGCAAAGAGAGGAGATGGGCATACTCTCGCAGTGAGAGCAGCCGGACCCGGCGAGAGCAGCGTCCGCGTGGGCTTTGCCCAGACAGATCACGCACTCATCGTGGCCGTCCTCTTCATGCAGGTGAGTGCTGCATGTACCACACATTTGGCGCGACATGACGTATGTCGTTTATATGATAGTAAAAAGGATACACCGTAGTGTTCACTGGAGAGCGCAGGGGAAAGGCGCGACAGCTCGCGGGATCGTTGGTGACTGAGCGCGCTGAAACAGGCCGCTGACTCGTTCGCAGGAAGTCCGGGGTGGCTAGCTCGCGATTCCGCTGCAGGTTCGTCTTTTCTCAGCGAAGGTGGTATAGCTTCGAGAGTTTATCAGCAAGGACCGAGATTGTCGCTGAAGGAGATTAATCTGACGTTTTAGAGCATTACAGCGTACCTTATGGGCAGATGCCACGCCCATTTGGCGGGCTTTTGTGCTCTGCTTCGCGGGCTTTGTGCCCATTGGTTCGCTCAGTTACGCTGTTCTGCCATTGGTTCATGCACTTCCCACTGGCCAGCCAATAGCGTGCGAGATGTCTCTACACTGTTTTGACTGGGCAGTAGCACTGCGTGATTTTACAAATGCTTCAGTATTTTGAGAAATAGATTATTTCCCATGGTGTCTAGAAGACAGTAAGACGTACCGTTCGAAAGGGAACTGAATCTACTGACAGGATGCTGTGCACGTGCTCCAAGCACAACACAGACAAGCATAGTAGGCTAGCCTTTGTCTTCAGTTGCGCGCCTAAACGGCCAAATAAACACAGAAATATATCAAAATGCCAAGTATTCACATAAGCACAGTAGATGTAAGCACTGCGTTTTCTCTCTCTCTCTCTCTCTCTCTCTCTCTCTCTCTCTGTCTCTTTCTCTCTGTCTCTCTCTCTCTCTCTCTCTCTCTCTCTCTCACACACACGAAGAGGATTTATGCTCTTCAGTTGGTACTCAACCTCACAGTGAAAACCCTGCACAATTAATTCCACATTGCAACTTATTTATTGTTTGGTGCATATTTTTTTGTTTTTAGTTGTCTATGGACCTAATAATTACCACTGTTGAAATGTTATTGGAAAAAAACATGTTTTTTATTATTAATAATAATAATAATAATAATATTATATTATTTTTTACTGTGGCTCTTTTGGAAAAATGCATTATCCAAAAATTAAAAAATGGCTCTTTGGTCAAAAAAGGTTCCTGACCCCTGCTATAGACCTATTTTGTGTTTGCAAACAGCAATGGGGTTTTTTTTGTGAGCGGAGCCTACCTGGTAGCAGAAAATGACAGTTCTGCAGTAGCAATCTGTGAAAGCCACGGAATAAAAGACTAAAAAAAGTTGATTTCAAACTTTTTTTCTCGCAAATCCGAGTTTATATCTCACAATTCTTAAAAGGATAAACAGAAATGTGAGATATACTCGTTATTCTGTCTTTTCCCCTAAATATATAAACTCACAATTGCGAGTCCGAACTGGGAGATATAAACACGCAAATGCAAGAAAAAGAGTCAAGAATTGTGAGATAAAAATGTTATAGGCTATGTTTAAAAGTTATCTATGTAAAATGTTATAGGTTTAAATATTATTTGATGCTGTAACTGCTATGTATGTATGTACCCTATGAACTGCATATGTGAGTGTTATGTATTGTAGACTTTGTTTACATCAAATGCATGCTTTAATAGTAGACGAATCATAGCAGGTTTCATCAGTCCAGTCTGTGACTTGCAACATAAACGTCTGGTTTAGCTTCAAAGGGTTTCTTCAAAGACGGAATATAAAAATGAAGACCATATTTTTTTCATTCCGATTCTGACATACACACTGCGCGCAGCTGCAAGTGACGTAACTGTGACGTCTGATCCAAAAACAGGGTGTGACGTCATGATTGACAGCTTCTCTGAGTTTACAAGTAGTCACGGAGGTTCCTTTATGCATTTAATAAAAAAAAAAAATTAAAAAAAAACAAGTAGTCACGGAGGCACTAACGGATTTTTGTCTGGATTTTCGGGAGGAGAGCTTCAACTTAAATTTTTTACGTTTCCGTAACTGTTTATTTCACACTGACATAATGAGTTGTTCTGCAGTGAACTTTACTAACCGATTCTGCGGGAGTGTGGACGGGGCCTTGATACAGGCTCCACTTCTGCGCAGACTCAGGCTCCAAGATGTCAGCACCATATTTATGGACATTGGCAGCTTCACATCTTTTTTACAGTCTATGGGGGAAACATGATGAATTCTGCTGTCTGTGATCTATGGAATATGATCCGTATTCTTTTTGTGGTGATAATGAAGCGAAAAAAGTGTGGGCATGGTCTATAATGGTTATAATATAATGGTTTTGGTTTGCTATGGTGGAGTCGGATACATAAATATCAGCACTCTTGTGTACACTGTTGTATAATGAAAAAATAAATATATAAATGAAAATACACATACAGCTATAAATATATTTGAATTTCATTACACTTTAATTGTGCTGCCGTTTCTAAATTAATTCTGAACAGAGCACACAACTACTAAATTAATATTGTTGTACTCCTATAGCCAACAATAGCCTACATTGTATGGGTCAAAATTATCGATTTTTCTTTTATGCCAAAAATCATTAGGATATTAAGCAAAGATCATGTTCCATTATAAGATATTAAGTAAATTTCCTACCGTAAATATATATAAAAAAACATAGTATTAGTAGTAATATGCATTGCTAAGGACTTCATTTGGACAACTTTAAAGGTGATTTTCTCAATATTTAGATTTTTTTTGCACCCTCAGATTCCAGATTTTCAAATAGTATCTTGGCCAAATCCTAACAAACCATACATCAATTTCAGATTATGTATAAATCTCAATTAAAAAAAAAAAAGACCCTTATGGCTGGTTTTGTGGTCCAGGGTCACAGATGTGTTACAAATACTTTATTTGTGTTGGCTAATACCAAGTTGGCATTTTTATTGTAGGGTATTATGGCAATTTGAGGTTGATGGACGTACAGAGGTAGAGCGCTTTTCCGCGTTCGGCCGCTGGGGGCGCTCGATGCTCGTGTGTGGCGCAGACAGGGGGTTTCTGCCCTCCTCAATCACAATTACTGAATTACTGAAGCGCATTTTGTGTGCAGAGCTTCAGGAGTCAAAACAAGCAGCCAGGATGGGAGTCGAGGTCGAAACCATTACTCCTGGAGACGGTAAATCGCATCACATCGACATTTCAAATACCACAATACTTAAATACATTAAATGAGGCGAATTTTAAATCGATTCATTCTGCCTGTTTTTGGCATCACGGGCGTTAGCCTGCTAGCTAACCACTAACCTCTTCCCACAGGATTTGACATGCGATTTTAATCGTTTTCTGTTGTCTGTTTTGGATTTTTAGGAAGTACTTTCCCCAAAAAAGGACAGACTTGTGTCGTGCACTACGTGGGTAAGTTGATAAGTGATCGTGTTGTTGAATCCCTGAAGGGTGTTAGCCAGCATTAGCTGATTAGCCGCATTGACACAATAGACACTTTCGCATCCGCGATCAGATCGGCAGGGATTTAAGTCGTTAATATATGGATTGGCCTTAATATTTACCTCGTCTTTGATCGTTCCTTTTTCCGAAAACGCTTAAATGCAACTCTTTAACAGCGCCGGGTTTGGAAACCGTGGCCTGTTTTGCGGATATACATTGGTTTTATTGCCGTCATTTATGATGAGATGGGCTGTGTTAAAAATAGCGGGCAGTCTAGAAAGACACACGTTTAAGGAGATTCGTCTGAACGGTTTTATGATGCTCAGAATGTTTAGACCCGGAGTTTTGATGATATAAAAAATGTATGCAATGCGAATCCTCCGGGATATGATTTTAAAAATGCTTCGATTTCAACGCGCAAGTAATTGGCAAACATTTCGATGTGACGGACTGGGCACTAGATTTGGATGAACCCAAATTATCATGAATACACAGCAGCTATTTTATTTCTATTTTTTTATGTTTACATTCCAAATGAATCATGATTTGGGGTGTTGAACGTTTGTTGGTAAACGGTTGTTTTCTTTGCATGATTCATATACGTGTTAAAAATCCCCATTTCTCTCAGGCTCCCTGACAGATGGACGCAAGTTCGATTCTTCCCGGGATCGGGGAAAGCCTTTCAAATTCAAAATTGGCAAACAGGAAGTGATCCGTGGTTGGGATGAGGGCGTAGCCCAGGTAAATGCACATTTTTCCTGAAATCCTCTGGAAAAACATGGATTTTACTTGCTATATAAATCAGCCTGTTTGTAAAGTAGGTCTCAAAATTGACAAATACACACACGCTGTCTATTAGGGTTTTGAAAAGCAAGCTAGGCCACTTCTTTAACCTCCATTCATTGTTTCATACCAGACCTAATTTGGCTAAATGACCTTTCCCCCCTTGATACAGATGAGTGTCGGGCAGCGTGCCAAGCTGACTTGCACTCCAGACTTTGCTTATGGGAGCAAAGGGCACCCGGGCATCATTCCTCCCAACGCCACCCTCGTATTTGACGTGGAGCTGATTGGCTTGGAATAAAGCCCCCACAATTGGACTCAGGTTATTCCCTATTCATTCTTTCAGGGTATGTGCACATTTTTCTTTTGAGCTCATTTGTTATTGTTACGCAGTTTTAATACACTCACATAATACATTAAAAACACCTTGTAGATAGTTCATCCACTTGCATGGATGGCTTTAATAACTAGCATAATCTTTAAAGGAGATTATTCTAGTCCTAGTCTTAACTGTCCTGTAGAGTTTATTTAACAGGCTTTTCGATTAAACCCTCGTAATCGTATTTATGGCCTTTGCGGAACACTGTTCAGTTGTTTAATAAACCTCTCTCTGTTTTCTTCCAGGTCAACCTTTTTAAGGAACATTGCTCCATGCATGTGATCCTCAAAAGGGGTAGTGTTAATAGCGATACCACTTAGCTTAGCTCTGTTTTGCATTTGTATATTTTGTTGCCTTTTTATTTCTTTTCTGCTTGACATAATCACTGGTATACTCTCAATCATTGGAAGTTCACTAAGACACAAGTTTCTTTTTTTTCCCCCTTCTCTCTTTTTATATTTGATTTCTGTGTTGTAAACGCGATCACAGCAACAGGGTTTTGGCTGAGCTGGTAATAAGTACTCTGGTGGGGAAATCTGGTTAAGTATAAAACAAACTACTTGAAAATAAATTGTTTATAAAAAGATCAAGCTGGTCTCTGAGGTGTTCATTGGGAAACTGCAATGGTGTGTTTGCAGGTCCATCACTATAAACGTCATTTGGGTCCCTATCTCTGATTATGGGTGCTTCTCATTTTTTATTTGTGCATCCTCGCTTCCTTCCCTCGTGTCTTAGCTCCACCCCCTTAGGACACGAGGGAAGGATACACCTGTGTATCCTCGCTCATGACTCCTCAGGAAGGTTCCTCGCCTCCCTGCGGTGCAATTAGAGAATTTAGATGACATTCACGATGGCTGAATTTGATCAGTTTCTGGGTCACGGCCTGGAGGACGGAGGAGTGAGGAAACATCAATTTGAGTATTGAGAAGCATCCATTGTGTATTTTGTAGCCCCACCCACAGTGAAATCTCATTGGTCTAAATCCCACTCCACATAACTGTTAAACAACAATTCCGATTGTTTTGTGTCACCACATTCTGTTTTATTTGAGGATGGACTAAGACGCTGCAAATAAAAAGTCGTTAGCACAACAGAAGCCATGTTATTTTAATGAAACACTTTTATTTCCAAGGTGCAATTGAACCAAACAATCAACAGTGTTGATGGGCTCTGTCTAAATACACAATCATACTTTGCAATGTTGCTTTTCAAATCAGCATGAGATATTTATTCAAATGTCTACTTGATAGTTTACTAATAGTTAACTACAAGGAATTATTGTGCTAACATGCATTCTAAGCCCTTACAATAATCTACTGGAACGCCATGTTTACCCGGTTTTGTTCTTTTGTTTTACTTCAAATAAACAAGACTTTGTTTTACAAATGCATGAATTAATTACATAATTGCATTACTGAAATCTGGATGCATGCAATAGTTAGACCCATTGGTTTGGAAGCGATGCGTTAATCAAAAAATCTAAAAACAAGACTTCTATCACAGTAAATGTACATGTTCACAACTATTGGTATAATGAATGAATGTTTTGGCATGGGTTTTGACTAATTCCGCATCCTCTCTAGTACTATTCACCTGAGTTCCACCTGAGACTGAGTTAAAAAGAACTGAAAATCTACCACCCAAAGAACAGATTAATAAAGTCATCTTAGGCCACCACCTTCCATTGCTTTATCCATAAAATTGGGCACTTGTACCAAACAAGCTGTACTACAATTCAAATAATTCCATAAATATTATGCAAATGCACAGTTTTTTAAAATTCCTTTTGCTCATATATGGAGATGCAAATGATAAAACAACTTGAGTAGAAAAGTCTACAATGACATCTGAGTAGTGATCCACACATTTCCATGTGACGTTTTAATTCTATGTAATAAACAGGATCTTTTTAGAGATCTAAACAGTTTCTGGATGCATATTGCTTCTTGTGGTAATATTTCATGAAATGAGATGGGACTGGCACAATGGTTGCTTAGCTATAGGTATGTAAAGGTTTAAAATTTGAAAGCCTAGCCCTGCTAATTTGCTTGGGCTATGGACTTGAAATTGCCTCTTTTCATGAAGAACAAATTGCACCCATGTCTATATAACGTACCTAAAGTTACATGAAACTTTAAAGTTACAAGTTTTCCTGTGAATGGGCCTCATTCATGAAACAAGAGCAGTGAATTCAGTTCAATAGAACAGTTTACGTAAGAATATTTTAAATTATTTACACATTCATGACTGACACCTAATGTCAGTGAGTAAATGTTATATCACTAAAATCCCATAGGGGGAATGTTGCAAATTTACTGAAACTGACAGTGATGGCCCAAGGTTGTTATATCAGTAGTACAATTTTCCTTGGATGAACTGAATAAAAAGAACTCTTAAGGCATTTAATTATTATTATTATTTTATAATTGTGCTTAAAAGGCCTAAACTTATGTTCATTGTGTAGCTTGGACTCTGGTCACTGCTGTGTACTGCTTGCTGAGTTTCAGCCAGGAAAGGGAGGAAATAAAGCCGATAAGAGAACCAGAAGGAAAAGGAAAACAAATGATGGAAATGAGCCTTGAAACTTGTGTGTGTCTGTGCAAATTAGGGCCACATTCCAGAGGTGGACAGTAGTGAAGTATTTTTACTTTCTACTCAAATACATTTTTCAAGTATATATATTTTTTTGTTTTTTGTAGAAAACTTTACTTCACTACATTCCAAAGCATAATTTATAATGTCATACTTTTTACTTCACTACATTTCATAAATAATTTTTTTTTTTTTACCTTTAATACTTAATTACATTAAAAATATAGTACTTTCTTACTTGTACTCAAGTAAAATTTGTATTACTTGAGTAAAAGTATACAATACTACATTTTTAATGTAATTAAGTATTAAATGATATTCAATATGAAACATAGTGCAGTAAAAAGTATATTAAGTTTTGGAATGTTGTGAAGTAAACAGTTTCCAAAGAAGAACACTGATAAAGTACATTTACTTGAAAAAATGACTTGGAAAGTAAAAATACTTCACTACTGTCCGACTCTGTCACATTCCTTCGATCTTTGTCCCAGATTTAGGCCTACCTACTAAGAGATCAAGGACAAAGAGTCTGTACAAGATCCAGTTTTTGATGGTATGGTAATCCTTAAGTTATCAGATAGGTGTCGCTCTTCCTGTTCCTGATGGGCCGCGACCACAGCCACTGCCAACCCGTCTAAGAGAGTGCAGTGCGACGGCACAGCAGCCACGCAACAGGGAACTCATGTTATACATGGGCATGCCTTCATTCCGTGGCCCTCGGCAAAGCCATGCCAATGTCGGAACTACGGGAACGGCCACCGCTAGGAGGTCAATTAGAAAATAGCGGCTCCAGTGGCTCCTCTGAGGAGGAGCTGATCCTTCATCCTCCCCCACTCCATCTTCATCATTGACCTTTACTACCGCTGTCTCCTGTGGTGGCAGCTCGAGAGGTGGTGACGCTCTGGGACAAGGTTGCTGAACCTGTGGATTGGTCAGCATAGTTGGTGTCACTGTTGATGATGTAAACTCAACCTTGCTGTCTAGCGGTAAAGTTTCTGTGATGTAAGACATCTGAGCAGGTGAAGTAGTGGCTGAGGATGGCGTGAACACCTGTGGTTCAGCTAAAGTAAGGTCTGGTGCGCAAGTTGCTGAAGTGATGACACTCAATTCCTCTCCTCCACCCTCTTCGGAGATCCAGGTTATGGTGGGGCTGCAGGCCTGTGACCGGTACCCTGGCCTGTCACTCACTTCGGATGCACTAGCGGGTACTGTTGGCGGTGGTGGCGGAGGTGGAGGAGGAGGTGGTGCTTCCTCCTGTGGGAGGTGCAGAAACAAATGGTGGTGTGGGAGGTAGGCATGTGGACCACAGCTACAGTTGTTGTTAACAGCATGGCAGGATCGGCTAACGGGCAACACCGTCTCTCCGCTGCACAATCTCTCGCAGGTGGATGAACGTGACAAAGTGGAGCATAGCGTTGTGTGAGGGACTTGTTCAGACAGTAAAGCTGCTTCCAGAAGTAGATGAGTATGTCCGTCACCTCTCGGTAACGTCATTGCACCTCTGTTGGCGGGAATGTAGCGATCAGAACATATGTTTCCATTGCGATCTGTAGCGCTAGGTGACGCATCACTGCTTAACCTGGTGAAGGTGGCACTGCGACTCATGGTGTGGGCTGGAGAGCAGCCACAAGACCTAGATGCCCCAAATCGTAGGCCTATCCTACCGACACCTAGGCCTTCAGACTTACAGTCCTGTTGATCTTCCTCATGGACCCCCAGATTGGACCTAACTGTTTCAACAGCCTGCTGTAGCTGCTGGATCTCTTTTCGGGCCTTTTTTAGGGCCAGCTGGGCCTCTACACGATGACATTCCTCCTCTATCCAGTCTTCCTGCATCCTAGTCAGCTGTATCCGTAACTCCTCGATCTCAGAGTCTCTGCGTTATACAAAAAAACAAGGGCATAGAAATAAATCTATTGCTGCATTCAAATGCGCATACGGTTTAGTAGGTATTACATCTGGTTTGAAACTTCCTTCATGTCCTTTAAAAAAGTATGTTTTATATAGTATGAGTATTGGTAGTATGAATACAATCCGAATGTACTACATCCACCATGTTGTCACTGTCATGTGACCTACAGTGTCAGTTGCATTGCTTCACTGCCATTCACAACTCCTCTCCTGTGGCCTTGATAGTAATGTGTTCATCAGATTCAAACTTCAGAATCTCGCCAGAAGTAGTTGATTATTCAGGTACTTTTCGCAAACTGTTTTCTGAATACTATGTATTTTGAATCTGTTTTTTCTCTACCATTTAGTAGGGAAATATATTTTGGACTATATTTCGGCATATTTGGACACATATTCCGCTATAGTGGTGGCCAAAATTATTATAACACTTGGCATCTGGGAGTCGTCTTATTGGCCCTGGATTTATTTTCCAAGAGGACAATGACCCGAAACATTCTTCTAACTATTGCCGGAACTACCTGCGACGGAAGGAATCTGCTAGAACATTGAAAACGATGGACTGGCCCCCTCAAAGTTCGGACCTCAACCCCATCGAGCACATTTGGGGCGATTTGGAAAATAAACTGGACAGATCTATTGTACATTCAAAGGAAAGCCTTTGGCTTCAGTTGCAGAAGGCATGGGATAACATTAGTGTTGAAGTTCTCAGAGAAAATATATTGGGACTATGCCAGACAGATGTGCTGCTGTAATTGATGCAAAAGGTGGACATTCCAAATATTCAAGTTAAAAGTGGATAAAAACACTTTTATGAACATTAGGAAATGAAATCGTATTTTGGAGGCAAAAAAGGTCAATATTTTCAGATCGGTCAGATGTTCTAATAATTTCGGCCACCACTGTATATATATATATATATATATATATATATATATGGGTTAATGACATCATGACCAAGGCTGGATTGGAAAACGGGCATACCGGGCATTTTCCCAGTGGGCCGATATAAGTTTTTTTGGGGTTTTTTGCCACAGACTAGCCCATCATGTAGGGACAGTGGACTATTGGTGTGTCGTCTGAATTGACAGGCCAAATCAAGAGAGACCCCTCCCTCATATTAGGCGCAGTTTTTTTTTTATTGGAGTGCATCGGAAACTGCGAAATGTGAATACCCGCACAACGCTGCCGCTAACAAACGTGTGCTGCGTTTCTACCGCTCTATGAAGTGATAACCAGCACAAGTCACTTGAGCCATTCAGATTTGTCTCCGAATCTTGTTTTATACAGTCATGTGACATGGGAACATCACAGGCTCTGTGGTGAATCTAGCTGAAAACAGCTGCAACCATGTAAACACATGACGAGGTAAATAGGAAAACGTCAATACACACAACTACAAGCTTGTCAATCCAGCACCACCACCTTTATAGTAATTGACCTTGCAGCTACTAACACTGGAGAAATATGGTGTTTTGGCAGAAATGTATCTATTAAAAATGTTGCTATTATTATTTAAATTAAATATTGCGGAAGATAAATCACTTTTATAAAGACTGTTTTCGTATTTTCTACACATTTACAATATTTTTATTACAAATTTTATAGTTTATTATTTATTTATTTATTTATTTTAGAAACCATATAGGCCTACCCATGGTAATGAGGAGCATGGTTTTACCCGTGTCTACCATGATCTTACAGTTAAACCATGGTAAATTTCATTAGGGCAATTAAAGGATGATTTAACAAAACAGCTTTAAAGCCTGGATCCCATACATTAAAGACAAAGCTTTTTTCTCTTTAAATATGTTTTATAAAGGGATAGTTCAACCCAAATTGCCACATTTACTCACCCTAATGACTTTCTTTCTGTGGAACAGTCTGTTTTTGTCAAGTGTAACCAAAATGGTTTAATTGCCAACATTCTTCAAAATATCTTCTTTTGTGTTTCACAGAAGAGAGAAAGTCATACAGGTTTGGAACGACATTAGGGTGAGAAAATGATGACAGCATTTAATAGCAGTAAATTTACTTTACAGCATCCTAGCTCAAAATCAGTGCTTTACTGTCAAGTGCATTTCTATGTGACAAAAGTCCCTGTCCTAGTTTTATTTATTCATTTATTTTAATTTAAGGCCCTAACCCTAGCAAAAACATTCATGTGGGAACTCATGGGCCGCATGGGCTGGATTTGTCCAGGGTCGAATTTTATCCCCAGTCCAGCCCTGATCATGATGTGCATATTTTTGTGACCAGGTGCATTATTTTCTTTTAAAATAATTTGATTCATTAAATTCATGACATATACAGTTGTAAGAAAAAGTATATGAACCCCTTGCAGAATCTGTAAAAATGTAAACAAGTTTAACAAAATAAGAGAGATCATACAAAATTTTGTATATGTAAAAACATTTTTTATGTAAAACATCTTATTCAGGACAGTACTAAATAAAAATAATGCATTTTGTATGATTAACAAAATAAGAGTGTTTTGTTAAAATTATTCACATTTTCACAGATTCTGCAAGCGGTTCACATACTTTTTTTGCAACTGTATCACTTTTTTCTATAAAACCTATTTAGTTTGAATTCATTTTTAGCACATTTAAATAATACATATTATTAAATATTATTAAACTCCCAAAATGTCAGGTGGTGCAACTGTCTGAACAAATTAACAGACTAAGAAAACTATTTAAAATGGTGTCTTAGGTTTGAAACCTTTCATATAAACACATTTTTATAAATATGAGTAGTTTTAAAGCTGTTGAGATCATTGAAACACTTTTGTCCAGCAATTTGTATATTCTCAAATGTCAGAGTGGCACAACTGCAAACATGGCTCTTTTATTAGGACCCCAACTGATCCTTGTGGCAGAGTGAAAAGGTTTGTAGATCTCTCTCAAATACTGGTAAAAACGAACTGCTAATTTCAAGTATGGGTCGGTTGGTACACTTTCCATGTAAGGTGCTACAGCTACAGTATATATACATACAACTATTTGTTTGTACTGCCTGACAAACAAAAACAGTCAAAAAAATAAATGTGTGTGTGTGTGTGTGTACATGAATGATACATGAACATGATCTTGTACTGCTAGAATGGCAGGAAGCCATAAAACTCCACTGACACATTGACAGACTGACCGGTCCTGAAGCCTCTCCACATTTTCTTTCAGCCGAGCTCGTAAGTGACGAATACACACTTCCTTCTGCTGCAGTGGAGTGAGATACTGCTCAGGAGCTGGTGGACGGATCCCGTGATTCTCACTACAGGTTGCATACTGTGCCTGCCGTCTGGGTCAGAGAGCAAGGAATAAATCATATTTCATTGTGATTAATCTCATCATTTTAAAATATTTAACATGTTTACGGTATAGATAAAACTAAATAACAGGTCCAAGTGTAATTATTAGGCTCGACAAATGGTGTGAGTGTAAAATTCACACAAAAGATTCTATATTTCTCTGTATTTCTGCTCAAGAGATATCGATTTCTTTTAATCACAACTTTTTTTCCATGTACTTGACATAGCATGTTTTTTATTGTACTAGGGGCAGCAAAAGCTTGGAGCAATCCTTCAGCATCATCAGTGAACATATTGGTTTTTACTTTGGTCAGGGATTCACTCGAGCTAAAATAGCTCTACATCTGTGTGTGACTGGCAACTTCCACATTAGTGTTGTACATTTGAGAAGCTGTCCGATCAGACAATATAATGATCCTGAATATGTGGTTGGTTTTATTGCCAGCCAGTCCATCTCTACAGCGTGCAATTTGTAATGAATGGCAATGGTGAAGACGTCAATGTGCAACACCAGTCTCATTCACAAAAATTTTAATAAAAAATATAATTACATTGTGAGTCAATCGCACAAGTGCAACAGATCTACAGAGGAAGAGAAGATTTTCAGAGAATAACAACTCTTGCATGACTTCATGACTTGGAATATAGTGTGCAAGTAGTATTAACTACTTTTCATGGGCAGTTGTGGCTAAAGGTTAGAGAGTCAGACTGGTAACAGAAGGTTGTGGGTTCAATTCTCAATACCGGAAGGAAACTGGCTGCCCACTGCTTTGGGTGTGTGTGTCCACGGTTTGCAGTGTGTGTGGTCACTCCTCACTACTCCGGATGTGTGTGCACTAACTCGGATGGGTTAAATGCAGAGGACAAATTCCGAGTATGGGTTACCATACTTGGCCTTCACATGTCACTTTTTGGTGCTTTTTTGTCCTTTTTTGGAGCATGATAGTGCCCATTCCCCATTCACTTTGACATAGAAAAGAGCAGCTTGTACATTCTACAAAATATCTCCTTTTATGTTCTGCGGAGAAAGTAAAACAGGTTCGAATGACATGAGGGGATGTAAATTAAGACATCATTTACATTTTTTTGTAACTATTCCAATATGCACAATCTATGGAAATTTGTTTCCACCACATTTTGAAAGATAATTGTGACTTTTTGTCTCACAATTGTGAGTTTACATCTCGACTTTGTTTCTCAGAACTGCGAGTTATAAAGTCAGAATTGCGAGATATAAAGTCAGAATTGCGTTATAAAGTCAGAATTGCATGATATAAAGTCAGAATTGCGAGTTATAAAGTCAGAATTGCGAGTTATAAAGTCAGAATTGCATGATATAAAGTCAGAATTGCGAGTTATAAAGTCAGAATTGTGAGTTATAAAGTCAGAATTGCATGATATAAAGTCAGAATTGTGTTATAAAGTCAGAATTGCATGATATAAAGTCATAATTGCGAGTTATAAAGTCATAATTGCATGTTATAAAGTCAGAATTGCGAGTTATAAAGTCAGAATTGCGAGTTATAAAGTCAGAATTGTGAGTTATAAAGTCAGAATTGCATGATATAAAGTCAGAATTGCATGATATAAAGTCAGAATTGCGAGTTATAAAGTCAGAATTGCATGATATAAAGTCAGAATTGCGAGTTATAAAGTCAGAATTCCGAGATATAAAGTCAGAATTGCAAGTTATAAAGTCATAATTGCATGTTATAAAGTCAGAATTGCATGATATAAAGTCAGAATTGCAAGTTATAAAGTCAGAATTGCGTGTTATAAAGTCAGAATTGCGTGTTATAAAGTCAGAATTGCGAGAAATAAAGTCAGAATTGCGAGTTATAAAGTCAGAATTGCGTTATAAAGTCAGAATTGCGAGAAATAAAGTCAGAATTGCGAGTTATAAAGTCAGAATTTGCGAGATACAAATTCACAATTGCGAGTTATAAAGTCAGAATTGTGAGTTATAAAGTCAGAATTGCGAGATATAAAGTCAGAATTGTGTGATATAAAGTCAGAATTGCGAGTTATAAAGTCAGAATTGCGAGTTATAAAGTCAGAATTGCGAGTTATAAAGTCAGAATCGCATGATATAAAGTCAGAATTGCGAGATATAAAGTCAGAATTGCGAGTTATAAAGTCAGAATTGCGAGTTATAAAGTCAGAATTGCATGATATAAAGTCAGAATTGCATGATATAAAGTCAGAATTGTGAGATATAAAGTCAGAATTGCGAGTTATAAAGTCAGAATTGCATGATATAAAGTCAGAATTACGAGTTATAAAGTCAGAATTGTGTGATATAAAGTCAGAATTGCGAGATATAAAGTCAGAATTGCATGATATAAAGTCAGAATTGCAAGTTATAAAGTCAGAATTGTGTGTTATAAAGTCAGAATTGCGAGAAATAAAGTCAGAATTGCGAGTTATAAAGTCAGAATTGCGTTATAAAGTCAGAATTGCGAGAAATAAAGTCAGAATTGCGAGTTATAAAGTCAGAATTTGCGAGATACAAAGTCAGAATTGCGAGTTATAAAGTCAGAATTGTGAGTTATAAAGTCAGAATTGCGAAATACAAATTCAGAATTGCGAGTTATAAAGTCAGAATTGCGTTATGAAGTCAGAATTGCGTTATAAAGTCAGAATTGTGAGATATAAAGTCAGAATTGCGTTATAAAGTCAGAATTGCGAGATATAAAGTCAGAATTGCATTATAAAGTCAGAATTGCGAGTTATAAAGTCAGAATTGCGAGTTATAAAGTCAGAATTGCATGATATAAAGTCAGAATTGCGAGTTATAAAGTCAGAATTGCAAGTTATAAAGTCAGAATTGCATGATATAAAGTCAGAATTGCGAGTTATAAAGTCAGAATTGCGAGTTATAAAGTCAGAATTGCGAGTTATAAAGTCAGAATTGCGTTATGAAGTCAGAATTGCGTTATAAAGTCAGAATTGTGAGATATAAAGTCAGAATTGCGTTATAAAGTCAGAATTGCGTTATGAAGTCAGAATTGCGTTATAAAGTCAGAATTGTGAGATATAAAGTCAGAATTGCATTATAAAGTCAGAATTGCGAGATATAAAGTCAGAATTGCGAGTTATAGTCAGAATTGCGTGAAATAAAGTGAGAATTGGGAGATATAAAGTCAGAATTACGAGATACAAAGTCAGAATTGCGAGTTATAGTCAGAATTGCGAGTTACAGTCAGAATTGCGTGATATACAGTCAGAATTGCGAGTTATAAAGTCAGAATTGCGTGTTATAAAGTCAGAATTGAGTGATATAAAGTCAGAATTGCGCGTTATAAAGTCAGAATTGCCAGTTATAAAGTCAGAATTGCGAGTTATAAAGTCAGAATTGCATGATATAAAGTCAGAATTGCGAGTTATAAAGTCAGAATTGCGAAATATAAAGTCAGAATTGCATGATATAAAGTCAGAATTGCATGATATAAAGTCAGAATTGCATGATATAAAGTCAGAATTGCGAGTTATAAAGTCAGAATTGCGAGATATAAAGTCAGAATTGCGAGATATAAAGTCAGAATTGTGTGATATAAAGTCAGAATTGCGAGTTATAAAGTCAGAATCGCATGATATAAAGTCAGAATTGCGAGATATAAAGTCAGAATTGCGAGTTATAAAGTCAGAATTGCGAGATATAAAGTCAGAATTGCATGATATAAAGTCAGAATTGCGAGTTATAAAGTCAGAATTGCGAGATATAAAGTCAGAATTGCGAGTTATAAAGTCAGAATTGCATGATATAAAGTCAGAATTGCGAGTTATAAAGTCAGAATTGCGAGTTATAAAGTCAGAATTGCGAGTTATAAAGTCAGAATTGCATGATATAAAGTCAGAATTGCGTGTTATAAAGTCAGAATTGCGAGTTATAAAGTCAGAATTGCGTGTTATAAAGTCAGAATTGTGAGATATAAAGTCAGAATTGCGAGTTATAAAGTCAGAATTGCGAGTTATAAAGTCAGAATTGCGAGTTATAAAGTCAGAATTGTGAGTTATAAAGTCAGAATTGCATGATATAAAGTCAGAATTGCATGATATAAAGTCAGAATTGGGAGTTATAAAGTCAGAATTGCATGATATAAAGTCAGAATTGCGAGTTATAAAGTCAGAATTCCGAGATATAAAGTCAGAATTGCGAGTTATAAAGTCAGAATTGCATGATATAAAGTCAGAATTGCATGTTATAAAGTCAGAATTGCATGATATAAAGTCAGAATTGCAAGTTAAGCAGTCAGAATTGCGTGTTATAAAGTCAGAATTGTGTGTTATAAAGTCAGAATTGCAAGAAATAAAGTCAGAATTGCGAGTTATAAAGTCAGAATTGCGTTATGAAGTCAGAATTGCGTTATAAAGTCAGAATTGCGAAATATAAAGTCAGAATTGCATGATATAAAGTCAGAATTGCATGATATAAAGTCAGAATTGCATGATATAAAGTCAGAATTGCGAGATATGAAGTCAGAATTGCGTGTTATAAAGTCAGAATTGCGAGTTATAAAGTCAGAAATGCGAGTTATAAAGTCAGAATTGCGAGTTATAAAGTCAGAATTGCGAGATATAAAGTCAGAATTGCGAGTTATAAAGTCAGAATTGCGAGTTATAAAGTCAGAATTGCGTGTTATAAAGTCAGAATTGTGAGTTATAAAGTCAGAATTGCATGATATAAAGTCAGAATTGCGAGTTATAAAGTCAGAATTGCGAGATATAAAGTCAGAATTGCGAGTTATAAAGTCAGAATTGCATGATATAAAGTCAGAATTGCGAGTTATAAAGTCAGAATTGCGTGATATAAAGTCAGAATTGCGTGTTATAAAGTCAGAATTGCGCGTTATAAAGTCAGAATTGCGAGTTATAAAGTCAGAATTGCGTGATATAAAGTCAGAATTGCGAGTTATAAAGTCAGAATTGCGAGATATAAAGTCAGAATTGCGAGTTATAAAGTCAGAATTGCATGTTATAAAGTCAGAATTGCATGATATAAAGTCAGAATTGCGAGTTATGAAGTCAGAATTGCGTGATATAAAGTCAGAATTGCGTGTTATAAAGTCAGAATTGCGCGTTATAAAGTCAGAATTGCGAGTTATAAAGTCAGAATTGCGTTATAGTCAGAATTGCGTTATAGTCAGAATTGCGAGAAATAAAGTCAGAATTGTGAGATATAAAGTCAGAATTGCGTTATAAAGTCAGAATTGCGAGATATAAAGTCAGAATTGCATTATAAAGTCAGAATTGCGAGATATAAAGTCAGAATTGCGAGTTATAGTCAGAATTGCGTGAAATAAAGTGAGAATTGGGAGATATAAAGTCAGAATTGCGAGTTATAAAGTCAGAATTGCGAGATACAAAGTCAGAATTGCGAGATACAAAGTCAGAATTGCGAGTTATAGTCAGAATTGCGTGTTATAAAGTCAGAATTGCGTGTTATAAAGTCAGAATTACGAGATACAAAGTCAGAATTGCGAGTTATAGTCAGAATTGCGAGTTACAGTCAGAATTGCGTGATATACAGTCAGAATTGCGAGTTATAAAGTCAGAATTGCGTGTTATAAAGTCAGAATTGAGTGATATAAAGTCAGAATTGCGCGTTATAAAGTCAGAATTGCCAGTTATAAAGTCAGAATTGCGAGTTATAAAGTCAGAATTGCATGATATAAAGTCAGAATTGCGTGTTATAAAGTCAGAATTGCGAGTTATAAAGTCAGAATTGCGAGAAATAAAGTCAGAATTGCGAGTTATAAAGTCAGAATTTGCGAGATACAAAGTCACAATTGCGAGTTATAAAGTCAGAATTGTGAGTTATAAAGTCAGAATTGCGAAATACAAATTCAGAATTGCGAGTTATAAAGTCAGAATTGCGTTATGAAGTCAGAATTGCGTTATAAAGTCAGAATTGTGAGATATAAAGTCAGAATTGCGTTATAAAGTCAGAATTGCGAGATATAAAGTCAGAATTGCATTATAAAGTCAGAATTGCGAGTTATAAAGTCAGAATTGCGAGTTATAAAGTCAGAATTGCATGATATAAAGTCAGAATTGCGAGTTATAAAGTCAGAATTGCGAGTTATAAAGTCAGAATTGCGAGTTATAAAGTCAGAATTGCATGATATAAAGTCAGAATTGCGAGTTATAAAGTCAGAATTGCGAGTTATAAAGTCAGAATTGCGTTATGAAGTCAGAATTGCGTTATAAAGTCAGAATTGTGAGATATAAAGTCAGAATTGCGTTATAAAGTCAGAATTGCGTTATGAAGTCAGAATTGCGTTATAAAGTCAGAATTGTGAGATATAAAGTCAGAATTGCATTATAAAGTCAGAATTGCGAGATATAAAGTCAGAATTGCGAGTTATAGTCAGAATTGCGTGAAATAAAGTGAGAATTGGGAGATATAAAGTCAGAATTACGAGATCCAAAGTCAGAATTGCGAGTTATAGTCAGAATTGCGAGTTACAGTCAGAATTGCGTGATATACAGTCAGAATTGCGAGTTATAAAGTCAGAATTGCGTGTTATAAAGTCAGAATTGAGTGATATAAAGTCAGAATTGCGCGTTATAAAGTCAGAATTGCCAGTTATAAAGTCAGAATTGCGAGTTATAAAGTCAGAATTGCATGATATAAAGTCAGAATTGCGAGTTATAAAGTCAGAATTGCGAAATATAAAGTCAGAATTGCATGATATAAAGTCAGAATTGCATGATATAAAGTCAGAATTGCGAGTTATAAAGTCAGAATTGCGAGATATAAAGTCAGAATTGCGAGATATAAAGTCAGAATTGTGTGATATAAAGTCAGAATTGCGAGTTATAAAGTCAGAATCGCATGATATAAAGTCAGAATTGCGAGATATAAAGTCAGAATTGCGAGTTATAAAGTCAGAATTGCGAGATATAAAGTCAGAATTGCATGATATAAAGTCAGAATTGCGAGTTATAAAGTCAGAATTGCGAGATATAAAGTCAGAATTGCGAGTTATAAAGTCAGAATTGCATGATATAAAGTCAGAATTGCGAGTTATAAAGTCAGAATTGCGAGTTATAAAGTCAGAATTGCGAGTTATAAAGTCAGAATTGCATGATATAAAGTCAGAATTGCGTGTTATAAAGTCAGAATTGCGAGTTATAAAGTCAGAATTGCGTGTTATAAAGTCAGAATTGTGAGATATAAAGTCAGAATTGCATGTTATAAAGTCAGAATTGCATGATATAAAGTCAGAATTGCAAGTTAAGCAGTCAGAATTGCGTGTTATAAAGTCAGAATTGTGTGTTATAAAGTCAGAATTGCAAGAAATAAAGTCAGAATTGCGAGTTATAAAGTCAGAATTGCGTTATGAAGTCAGAATTGCGTTATAAAGTCAGAATTGCGAAATATAAAGTCAGAATTGCATGATATAAAGTCAGAATTGCATGATATAAAGTCAGAATTGCATGATATAAAGTCAGAATTGCGAGATATGAAGTCAGAATTGCGTGTTATAAAGTCAGAATTGCGAGTTATAAAGTCAGAAATGCGAGTTATAAAGTCAGAATTGCGAGTTATAAAGTCAGAATTGCGAGATATAAAGTCAGAATTGCGAGTTATAAAGTCAGAATTGCGAGTTATAAAGTCAGAATTGCGTGTTATAAAGTCAGAATTGTGAGATATAAAGTCAGAATTGTGAGTTATAAAGTCAGAATTGCATGATATAAAGTCAGAATTGCGAGTTATAAAGTCAGAATTGCGAGATATAAAGTCAGAATTGCGAGTTATAAAGTCAGAATTGCATGATATAAAGTCAGAATTGCGAGTTATAAAGTCAGAATTGCGTGATATAAAGTCAGAATTGCGAGTTATAAAGTCAGAATTGCGAGTTATAAAGTCAGAATTGCGAGTTATAAAGTCAGAATTGTGAGTTATAAAGTCAGAATTGCATGATATAAAGTCAGAATTGCATGATATAAAGTCAGAATTGGGAGTTATAAAGTCAGAATTGCATGATATAAAGTCAGAATTGCGAGTTATAAAGTCAGAATTCCGAGATATAAAGTCAGAATTGCGAGTTATAAAGTCAGAATTGCATGATATAAAGTCAGAATTGCATGTTATAAAGTCAGAATTGCATGATATAAAGTCAGAATTGCAAGTTAAGCAGTCAGAATTGCGTGTTATAAAGTCAGAATTGTGTGTTATAAAGTCAGAATTGCAAGAAATAAAGTCAGAATTGCGAGTTATAAAGTCAGAATTGCGTTATGAAGTCAGAATTGCGTTATAAAGTCAGAATTGCGAAATATAAAGTCAGAATTGCATGATATAAAGTCAGAATTGCATGATATAAAGTCAGAATTGCATGATATAAAGTCAGAATTGCGAGATATGAAGTCAGAATTGCGTGTTATAAAGTCAGAATTGCGAGTTATAAAGTCAGAAATGCGAGTTATAAAGTCAGAATTGCGAGTTATAAAGTCAGAATTGCGAGATATAAAGTCAGAATTGCGAGTTATAAAGTCAGAATTGCGAGTTATAAAGTCAGAATTGCGTGTTATAAAGTCAGAATTGTGAGATATAAAGTCAGAATTGTGAGTTATAAAGTCAGAATTGCATGATATAAAGTCAGAATTGCGAGTTATAAAGTCAGAATTGCGAGATATAAAGTCAGAATTGCGAGTTATAAAGTCAGAATTGCATGATATAAAGTCAGAATTGCGAGTTATAAAGTCAGAATTGCGTGATATAAAGTCAGAATTGCGTGTTATAAAGTCAGAATTGCGCGTTATAAAGTCAGAATTGCGTGATATAAAGTCAGAATTGCGAGTTATAAAGTCAGAATTGCGAGTTATAAAGTCAGAATTGCGAGTTATAAAGTCAGAATTGCATGTTATAAAGTCAGAATTGCATGATATAAAGTCAGAATTGCGAGTTATGAAGTCAGAATTGCGTGATATAAAGTCAGAATTGCGTGTTATAAAGTCAGAATTGCGCGTTATAAAGTCAGAATTGCGAGTTATAAAGTCAGAATTGCGTTATAGTCAGAATTGCGTTATAGTCAGAATTGCGAGAAATAAAGTCAGAATTGTGAGATATAAAGTCAGAATTGCGTTATAAAGTCAGAATTGCGAGATATAAAGTCAGAATTGCATTATAAAGTCAGAATTGCGAGATATAAAGTCAGAATTGCGAGTTATAGTCAGAATTGCGTGAAATAAAGTGAGAATTGGGAGATATAAAGTCAGAATTGCGAGTTATAAAGTCAGAATTGCGAGATACAAAGTCAGAATTGCGAGATACAAAGTCAGAATTGCGAGTTATAGTCAGAATTGCGTGTTATAAAGTCAGAATTGCGTGTTATAAAGTCAGAATTACGAGATACAAAGTCAGAATTGCGAGTTATAGTCAGAATTGCGAGTTACAGTCAGAATTGCGTGATATACAGTCAGAATTGCGAGTTATAAAGTCAGAATTGCGTGTTATAAAGTCAGAATTGAGTGATATAAAGTCAGAATTGCGCGTTATAAAGTCAGAATTGCCAGTTATAAAGTCAGAATTGCGAGTTATAAAGTCAGAATTGCATGATATAAAGTCAGAATTGCGAGTTATAAAGTCAGAATTGCGAAATATAAAGTCAGAATTGCATGATATAAAGTCAGAATTGCATGATATAAAGTCAGAATTGCATGATATAAAGTCAGAATTGCGAGTTATAAAGTCAGAATTGCGAGATATAAAGTCAGAATTGCGATATATAAAGTCAGAATTGTGTGATATAAAGTCAGAATTGCGAGTTATAAAGTCAGAATCGCATGATATAAAGTCAGAATTGCGAGATATAAAGTCAGAATTGCGAGTTATAAAGTCAGAATTGCGAGATATAAAGTCAGAATTGCATGATATAAAGTCAGAATTGCGAGTTATAAAGTCAGAATTGCGAGATATAAAGTCAGAATTGCGAGTTATAAAGTCAGAATTGCGAGTTATAAAGTCAGAATTGCGAGTTATAAAGTCAGAATTGCATGATATAAAGTCAGAATTGCGTGTTATAAAGTCAGAATTGCGAGTTATAAAGTCAGAATTGCGTGTTATAAAGTCAGAATTGTGAGATATAAAGTCAGAATTGCGAGTTATAAAGTCAGAATTGCGAGTTATAAAGTCAGAATTGTGAGTTATAAAGTCAGAATTGCATGATATAAAGTCAGAATTGCATGATATCAAGTCAGAATTGGGAGTTATAAAGTCAGAATTGCATGATATAAAGTCAGAATTGCGAGTTATAAAGTCAGAATTCCGAGATATAAAGTCAGAATTGCGAGTTATAAAGTCAGAATTGCATGATATAAAGTCAGAATTGCATGTTATAAAGTCAGAATTGCATGATATAAAGTCAGAATTGCAAGTTAAGCAGTCAGAATTGCGTGTTATAAAGTCAGAATTGTGTGTTATAAAGTCAGAATTGCAAGAAATAAAGTCAGAATTGCGAGTTATAAAGTCAGAATTGCGTTATGAAGTCAGAATTGCGTTATAAAGTCAGAATTGCGAAATATAAAGTCAGAATTGCATGATATAAAGTCAGAATTGCATGATATAAAGTCAGAATTGCATGATATAAAGTCAGAATTGCGAGATATGAAGTCAGAATTGCGTGTTATAAAGTCAGAATTGCGAGTTATAAAGTCAGAAATGCGAGTTATAAAGTCAGAATTGCGAGTTATAAAGTCAGAATTGCGAGATATAGTCAGAATTGCGAGTTATAAAGTCAGAATTGCGAGTTATAAAGTCAGAATTGCGTGTTATAAAGTCAGAATTGTGAGATATAAAGTCAGAATTGTGAGTTATAAAGTCAGAATTGCATGATATAAAGTCAGAATTGCGAGTTATAAAGTCAGAATTGCGAGATATAAAGTCAGAATTGCGAGTTATAAAGTCAGAATTGCGTTATGAAGTCAGAATTGCGTTATAAAGTCAGAATTGCGAAATATAAAGTCAGAATTGCATGATATAAAGTCAGAATTGCATGATATAAAGTCAGAATTGCATGATATAAAGTCAGAATTGCGAGATATGAAGTCAGAATTGCGTGTTATAAAGTCAGAATTGCGAGTTATAAAGTCAGAAATGCGAGTTATAAAGTCAGAATTGCGAGTTATAAAGTCAGAATTGCGAGATATAAAGTCAGAATTGCGAGTTATAAAGTCAGAATTGCGAGTTATAAAGTCAGAATTGCGTGTTATAAAGTCAGAATTGTGAGTTATAAAGTCAGAATTGCATGATATAAAGTCAGAATTGCGAGTTATAAAGTCAGAATTGCGAGATATAAAGTCAGAATTGCGAGTTATAAAGTCAGAATTGCATGATATAAAGTCAGAATTGCGAGTTATAAAGTCAGAATTGCGTGATATAAAGTCAGAATTGCGTGTTATAAAGTCAGAATTGCGCGTTATAAAGTCAGAATTGCGAGTTATAAAGTCAGAATTGCGTGATATAAAGTCAGAATTGCGAGTTATAAAGTCAGAATTGCGAGATATAAAGTCAGAATTGCGAGTTATAAAGTCAGAATTGCATGTTATAAAGTCAGAATTGCATGATATAAAGTCAGAATTGCGAGTTATGAAGTCAGAATTGCGTGATATAAAGTCAGAATTGCGTGTTATAAAGTCAGAATTGCGCGTTATAAAGTCAGAATTGCGAGTTATAAAGTCAGAATTGCGTTATAGTCAGAATTGCGTTATAGTCAGAATTGCGAGAAATAAAGTCAGAATTGTGAGATATAAAGTCAGAATTGCGTTATAAAGTCAGAATTGCGAGATATAAAGTCAGAATTGCATTATAAAGTCAGAATTGCGAGATATAAAGTCAGAATTGCGAGTTATAGTCAGAATTGCGTGAAATAAAGTGAGAATTGGGAGATATAAAGTCAGAATTGCGAGTTATAAAGTCAGAATTGCGAGATACAAAGTCAGAATTGCGAGATACAAAGTCAGAATTGCGAGTTATAGTCAGAATTGCGTGTTATAAAGTCAGAATTGCGTGTTATAAAGTCAGAATTACGAGATACAAAGTCAGAATTGCGAGTTATAGTCAGAATTGCGAGTTACAGTCAGAATTGCGTGATATACAGTCAGAATTGCGAGTTATAAAGTCAGAATTGCGTGTTATAAAGTCAGAATTGAGTGATATAAAGTCAGAATTGCGCGTTATAAAGTCAGAATTGCCAGTTATAAAGTCAGAATTGCGAGTTATAAAGTCAGAATTGCATGATATAAAGTCAGAATTGCGTGTTATAAAGTCAGAATTGCGAGTTATAAAGTCAGAATTGCGAGAAATAAAGTCAGAATTGCGAGTTATAAAGTCAGAATTTGCGAGATACAAAGTCAGAATTGCGAGTTATAAAGTCAGAATTGTGAGTTATAAAGTCAGAATTGCGAAATACAAATTCAGAATTGCGAGTTATAAAGTCAGAATTGCGTTATGAAGTCAGAATTGCGTTATAAAGTCAGAATTGTGAGATATAAAGTCAGAATTGCGTTATAAAGTCAGAATTGCGAGATATAAAGTCAGAATTGCATTATAAAGTCAGAATTGCGAGTTATAAAGTCAGAATTGCGAGTTATAAAGTCAGAATTGCATGATATAAAGTCAGAATTGCGAGTTATAAAGTCAGAATTGCGAGTTATAAAGTCAGAATTGCGAGTTATAAAGTCAGAATTGCATGATATAAAGTCAGAATTGCGAGTTATAAAGTCAGAATTGCGAGTTATAAAGTCAGAATTGCGTTATGAAGTCAGAATTGCGTTATAAAGTCAGAATTGTGAGATATAAAGTCAGAATTGCGTTATAAAGTCAGAATTGCGTTATGAAGTCAGAATTGCGTTATAAAGTCAGAATTGTGAGATATAAAGTCAGAATTGCATTATAAAGTCAGAATTGCGAGATATAAAGTCAGAATTGCGAGTTATAGTCAGAATTGCGTGAAATAAAGTGAGAATTGGGAGATATAAAGTCAGAATTACGAGATCCAAAGTCAGAATTGCGAGTTATAGTCAGAATTGCGAGTTACAGTCAGAATTGCGTGATATACAGTCAGAATTGCGAGTTATAAAGTCAGAATTGCGTGTTATAAAGTCAGAATTGAGTGATATAAAGTCAGAATTGCGCGTTATAAAGTCAGAATTGCCAGTTATAAAGTCAGAATTGCGAGTTATAAAGTCAGAATTGCATGATATAAAGTCAGAATTGCGAGTTATAAAGTCAGAATTGCGAAATATAAAGTCAGAATTGCATGATATAAAGTCAGAATTGCATGATATAAAGTCAGAATTGCGAGTTATAAAGTCAGAATTGCGAGATATAAAGTCAGAATTGCGAGATATAAAGTCAGAATTGTGTGATATAAAGTCAGAATTGCGAGTTATAAAGTCAGAATCGCATGATATAAAGTCAGAATTGCGAGATATAAAGTCAGAATTGCGAGTTATAAAGTCAGAATTGCGAGATATAAAGTCAGAATTGCATGATATAAAGTCAGAATTGCGAGTTATAAAGTCAGAATTGCGAGATATAAAGTCAGAATTGCGAGTTATAAAGTCAGAATTGCATGATATAAAGTCAGAATTGCGAGTTATAAAGTCAGAATTGCGAGTTATAAAGTCAGAATTGCGAGTTATAAAGTCAGAATTGCATGATATAAAGTCAGAATTGCGTGTTATAAAGTCAGAATTGCGAGTTATAAAGTCAGAATTGCGTGTTATAAAGTCAGAATTGTGAGATATAAAGTCAGAATTGCATGTTATAAAGTCAGAATTGCATGATATAAAGTCAGAATTGCAAGTTAAGCAGTCAGAATTGCGTGTTATAAAGTCAGAATTGTGTGTTATAAAGTCAGAATTGCAAGAAATAAAGTCAGAATTGCGAGTTATAAAGTCAGAATTGCGTTATGAAGTCAGAATTGCGTTATAAAGTCAGAATTGCGAAATATAAAGTCAGAATTGCATGATATAAAGTCAGAATTGCATGATATAAAGTCAGAATTGCATGATATAAAGTCAGAATTGCGAGATATGAAGTCAGAATTGCGTGTTATAAAGTCAGAATTGCGAGTTATAAAGTCAGAAATGCGAGTTATAAAGTCAGAATTGCGAGTTATAAAGTCAGAATTGCGAGATATAAAGTCAGAATTGCGAGTTATAAAGTCAGAATTGCGAGTTATAAAGTCAGAATTGCGTGTTATAAAGTCAGAATTGTGAGATATAAAGTCAGAATTGTGAGTTATAAAGTCAGAATTGCATGATATAAAGTCAGAATTGCGAGTTATAAAGTCAGAATTGCGAGATATAAAGTCAGAATTGCGAGTTATAAAGTCAGAATTGCATGATATAAAGTCAGAATTGCGAGTTATAAAGTCAGAATTGCGTGATATAAAGTCAGAATTGCGAGTTATAAAGTCAGAATTGCGAGTTATAAAGTCAGAATTGCGAGTTATAAAGTCAGAATTGTGAGTTATAAAGTCAGAATTGCATGATATAAAGTCAGAATTGCATGATATAAAGTCAGAATTGGGAGTTATAAAGTCAGAATTGCATGATATAAAGTCAGAATTGCGAGTTATAAAGTCAGAATTCCGAGATATAAAGTCAGAATTGCGAGTTATAAAGTCAGAATTGCATGATATAAAGTCAGAATTGCATGTTATAAAGTCAGAATTGCATGATATAAAGTCAGAATTGCAAGTTAAGCAGTCAGAATTGCGTGTTATAAAGTCAGAATTGTGTGTTATAAAGTCAGAATTGCAAGAAATAAAGTCAGAATTGCGAGTTATAAAGTCAGAATTGCGTTATGAAGTCAGAATTGCGTTATAAAGTCAGAATTGCGAAATATAAAGTCAGAATTGCATGATATAAAGTCAGAATTGCATGATATAAAGTCAGAATTGCATGATATAAAGTCAGAATTGCGAGATATGAAGTCAGAATTGCGTGTTATAAAGTCAGAATTGCGAGTTATAAAGTCAGAAATGCGAGTTATAAAGTCAGAATTGCGAGTTATAAAGTCAGAATTGCGAGATATAAAGTCAGAATTGCGAGTTATAAAGTCAGAATTGCGAGTTATAAAGTCAGAATTGCGTGTTATAAAGTCAGAATTGTGAGATATAAAGTCAGAATTGTGAGTTATAAAGTCAGAATTGCATGATATAAAGTCAGAATTGCGAGTTATAAAGTCAGAATTGCGAGATATAAAGTCAGAATTGCGAGTTATAAAGTCAGAATTGCATGATATAAAGTCAGAATTGCGAGTTATAAAGTCAGAATTGCGTGATATAAAGTCAGAATTGCGTGTTATAAAGTCAGAATTGCGCGTTATAAAGTCAGAATTGCGTGATATAAAGTCAGAATTGCGAGTTATAAAGTCAGAATTGCGAGTTATAAAGTCAGAATTGCGAGTTATAAAGTCAGAATTGCATGTTATAAAGTCAGAATTGCATGATATAAAGTCAGAATTGCGAGTTATGAAGTCAGAATTGCGTGATATAAAGTCAGAATTGCGTGTTATAAAGTCAGAATTGCGCGTTATAAAGTCAGAATTGCGAGTTATAAAGTCAGAATTGCGTTATAGTCAGAATTGCGTTATAGTCAGAATTGCGAGAAATAAAGTCAGAATTGTGAGATATAAAGTCAGAATTGCGTTATAAAGTCAGAATTGCGAGATATAAAGTCAGAATTGCATTATAAAGTCAGAATTGCGAGATATAAAGTCAGAATTGCGAGTTATAGTCAGAATTGCGTGAAATAAAGTGAGAATTGGGAGATATAAAGTCAGAATTGCGAGTTATAAAGTCAGAATTGCGAGATACAAAGTCAGAATTGCGAGATACAAAGTCAGAATTGCGAGTTATAGTCAGAATTGCGTGTTATAAAGTCAGAATTGCGTGTTATAAAGTCAGAATTACGAGATACAAAGTCAGAATTGCGAGTTATAGTCAGAATTGCGAGTTACAGTCAGAATTGCGTGATATACAGTCAGAATTGCGAGTTATAAAGTCAGAATTGCGTGTTATAAAGTCAGAATTGAGTGATATAAAGTCAGAATTGCGCGTTATAAAGTCAGAATTGCCAGTTATAAAGTCAGAATTGCGAGTTATAAAGTCAGAATTGCATGATATAAAGTCAGAATTGCGAGTTATAAAGTCAGAATTGCGAAATATAAAGTCAGAATTGCATGATATAAAGTCAGAATTGCATGATATAAAGTCAGAATTGCATGATATAAAGTCAGAATTGCGAGTTATAAAGTCAGAATTGCGAGATATAAAGTCAGAATTGCGATATATAAAGTCAGAATTGTGTGATATAAAGTCAGAATTGCGAGTTATAAAGTCAGAATCGCATGATATAAAGTCAGAATTGCGAGATATAAAGTCAGAATTGCGAGTTATAAAGTCAGAATTGCGAGATATAAAGTCAGAATTGCATGATATAAAGTCAGAATTGCGAGTTATAAAGTCAGAATTGCGAGATATAAAGTCAGAATTGCGAGTTATAAAGTCAGAATTGCGAGTTATAAAGTCAGAATTGCGAGTTATAAAGTCAGAATTGCATGATATAAAGTCAGAATTGCGTGTTATAAAGTCAGAATTGCGAGTTATAAAGTCAGAATTGCGTGTTATAAAGTCAGAATTGTGAGATATAAAGTCAGAATTGCGAGTTATAAAGTCAGAATTGCGAGTTATAAAGTCAGAATTGTGAGTTATAAAGTCAGAATTGCATGATATAAAGTCAGAATTGCATGATATCAAGTCAGAATTGGGAGTTATAAA
Source organism: Rhinogobio ventralis (assembly GCA_039654625.1). Classification (NCBI taxonomy): domain Eukaryota; kingdom Metazoa; phylum Chordata; class Actinopteri; order Cypriniformes; family Gobionidae; genus Rhinogobio; species Rhinogobio ventralis. The sequence continues at coordinate 6,557,369 of CM077211.1, forward strand.
GTCAGAATTGCATGATATAAAGTCAGAATTGCGAGTTATAAAGTCAGAATTCCGAGATATAAAGTCAGAATTGCGAGTTATAAAGTCAGAATTGCATGATATAAAGTCAGAATTGCATGTTATAAAGTCAGAATTGCATGATATAAAGTCAGAATTGCAAGTTAAGCAGTCAGAATTGCGTGTTATAAAGTCAGAATTGTGTGTTATAAAGTCAGAATTGCAAGAAATAAAGTCAGAATTGCGAGTTATAAAGTCAGAATTGCGTTATGAAGTCAGAATTGCGTTATAAAGTCAGAATTGCGAAATATAAAGTCAGAATTGCATGATATAAAGTCAGAATTGCATGATATAAAGTCAGAATTGCATGATATAAAGTCAGAATTGCGAGATATGAAGTCAGAATTGCGTGTTATAAAGTCAGAATTGCGAGTTATAAAGTCAGAAATGCGAGTTATAAAGTCAGAATTGCGAGTTATAAAGTCAGAATTGCGAGATATAGTCAGAATTGCGAGTTATAAAGTCAGAATTGCGAGTTATAAAGTCAGAATTGCGTGTTATAAAGTCAGAATTGTGAGATATAAAGTCAGAATTGTGAGTTATAAAGTCAGAATTGCATGATATAAAGTCAGAATTGCGAGTTATAAAGTCAGAATTGCGAGATATAAAGTCAGAATTGCGAGTTATAAAGTCAGAATTGCATGATATAAAGTCAGAATTGCGAGTTATAAAGTCAGAATTGCGTGATATAAAGTCAGAATTGCGTGTTATAAAGTCAGAATTGCGCGTTATAAAGTCAGAATTGCGAGTTATAAAGTCAGAATTGCGTGATATAAAGTCAGAATTGCGAGTTATAAAGTCAGAATTGCGAGATATAAAGTCAGAATTGCGAGTTATAAAGTCAGAATTGCATGTTATAAAGTCAGAATTGCATGATATAAAGTCAGAATTGCGAGTTATGAAGTCAGAATTGCGTGATATAAAGTCAGAATTGCGTGTTATAAAGTCAGAATTGCGCGTTATAAAGTCAGAATTGCGAGTTATAAAGTCAGAATTGCGTTATAGTCAGAATTGCGTTATAGTCAGAATTGCGAGAAATAAAGTCAGAATTGTGAGATATAAAGTCAGAATTGCGTTATAAAGTCAGAATTGCGAGATATAAAGTCAGAATTGCATTATAAAGTCAGAATTGCGAGATATAAAGTCAGAATTGCGAGTTATAGTCAGAATTGCGTGAAATAAAGTGAGAATTGGGAGATATAAAGTCAGAATTGCGAGTTATAAAGTCAGAATTGCGAGATACAAAGTCAGAATTGCGAGATACAAAGTCAGAATTGCGTGTTATAAAGTCAGAATTGCGTGTTATAAAGTCAGAATTGCGAGATACAAAGTCAGAATTGCGAGTTATAGTCAGAATTGCGTGTTATAAAGTCAGAATTGCGTGTTATAAAGTCAGAATTGCGAGTTATAAAGTTAGAATTGCGGGATACAATGTCAGAATTGTGTGATATAAAGTCAGAATTGCGTTATAAATTGGATTGGATTAGTCAACAGAGTCCATCAAACAATTGTGGTGAGTTGGATTAGTCAACAAACACAGTAAGCCATGTCATCTCCTGTTATTGTCACTTGCACTGCCTGTTACATGTTCTGTATTACCTTCTCTGTCCTTCTCCTGCATTGCCTGTTACATGTTCAGTATTACCTTCTTCTCCGCAAAATAACATTGTGTTCATAGACAATTGGAAAAGCTTTTGGGGCAGACCTGACCTGTTAAAAAAAGATGGCATCCATCCTTCCTGGGATAGTGCCGCTCTTCTCTCTAGTAATTTGGCACATAGTCTTAGAGTTGAACCTTGACTAACTGGGGCCCAGGTCAGAAAGCAAACGGACTGGCTTAACCGACCGTCTGCTAGCTGTCTCACGTCACAGAAGTCAGATAAATCCCAACACATAGAGACTCTTTCACCTAGATATTATAGACTGTTCCACGAATTAGTAAATACAAAAAACCATCAAAACCATTTAACGGTAAAATTGAATTGATGTCCAACAAATAAAAAAGAGATATAATACAGATGAACAAATGATAAAGCTTGGGCTGCTGAATATTCAATCCCTTCCCCCAAAAGCACTTATTGTTAATGATATGATTACAGATCATAATCTAGATCTGCTGTGTTTGACAGAAACCTGACTAAAACCTGACAATTACATTACTTTAAATGAGTCCACCCCTCAAGATTATTGTTATAAACATGAGCCGCGTCTGAAAGGCAAAGGGGGAGGGGTTGCTATCATTTATAATAATATCTTCAGTATTACTCAGAAGTCTAGTTTCAAATATAATTCTTTTGAAGTTTTGTCCTGTCTTGTCATGTCCTGTCTGGCTGTTCTCGTCTTACCTGTTCTCTGCCCAGCCACCCACTGTTCGTGGCCTCCGTCCTCGCTGCTGTCTGCGGTACGGTGTCTGATGACTGGGGAGTGAGTAGCTCTATCTGCCTGCCCTCTACGGAGCCTGGATCTCGCACCGACAAGTTATTCACTTTTACGTTTGCTCCAGATCAGCGTGTACACACGGCTGACTGCCTTTGTTTCTGTCATCATTAAAACTTTGTTTGAATCTGCCTTCACTCTTGGGTCCTCTGTTTCACCTGACAATAAAGTCAGAATTGCATGTTATAAAGTCAGAATTGCGAGTTATAGTCAGAATTGCGTGATATAAAGTCAGAGTTGTGAATTATAAAGTCAGAATTGCGTGTTATAAAATCAGAATTCTGTTATAAAGTCAGAATTCTGTTATAAAGTCAGAATTGCGTGTTATAAAGTTAGAATTGCGAGAAATAAATGTCATGAGTCGGGTTTGTTCTCTGTCTCTCTCTGTCTCTCTCTCTCTCTCTCTCTCCTACTACTTTCACTCAGCTGTTTGCCATCACAATCAGTGTTCGCGCTGATTGCCACCGCACCTGTTTCTTCTCTACCCTGATTCTCTCTGCTACTTTACATGGCAGTTCTCTCAGCTTCTTTGTCAGATTATTGTTGTAGCGTATGCCTATGGTCTTCACATGATACCATTTGACTCTACCATTACTTAAGTTTTTCAGCCTTGTCCTGTCTTGTCGTGTCCTGTCTGGCTGTTCTCGTCTTACCTGTTCTCTGCCCAGCCACCCCGCTGTTCGTGGCCTCCGTCCTCGCTGCTGTCTGCGGTACGGTGTCTGATGACTGGGAAGTGAGTAGCTCTATCTGCCTGCCCTCTATGGAGCCTGGATCTCACATTGACAAGTTATTGACTTTTACATTTGCTCCAGATCAGTGTGTACGCACGGCTGACTGCCTTTGTTTCTGTCATCATTAAAACTTTGTTTGAATCTGCCTTCGCTCTTGGGTCCTCTGTTTCACCTGACAATAAAGTCAGAATTGCGTGTTTTAAAGTCAGAATTGCGAGTTATAAAGTCAGAATTGCGAGTTATAAAGTCAGAATTGCGTTATAAAGTCAGAATTATGAGTTATAAAGTCAGAATTCTGTTATAAAGTCAGAATTGCGTTATAAAATCAGAATTGCGAGTTATAAAGTCAGAATTCCATGTTATAAAGTCAGAATTCCATGTTATAAAGTCAGAATTGCGAGTTATAAAGTCAGAATTGCATGATATAAAGTCAGAATTGCGAGTTATAAAGTCAGAATTGCGAGATATAAAGTCAGAATTGCATGATATAAAGTAAGAATTGCGAGTTATAAAGTCAGAATTGCATGATATAAAGTCAGAATTGTGAGTTATAAAGTCAGAATTGCGAGTTATAAAGTCAGAATTGCGAGTTATAAAGTCAGAATTGCGAGATATAAAGTCAGAATTGCGAGATATAAAGTCAGAATTGCGAGTTATAAAGTCAGAATTGCGAGTTATAAAGTCAGAATTGCATGATATAAAGTCAGAATTGTGAGTTATAAAGTCAGAATTGCGAGTTATAAAGTCAGAATTGCATGATATAAAGTCAGAATTACGAGTTATAAAGTCAGAATTGCGAGTTATAAAGTCAGAATTGCATGATATAAAGTCAGAATTGCGAGTTATAAAGTCAGAATTGCGAGTTATAAAGTCAGAATTGTGAGATACAATGTCAGAATTGCGAGTTATAAAGTCAGAATTGCATGATATAAAGTCAGAATTGCAAATTATAAAGTCAGAATTGCGAGATATAAAGTCAGAATTGCGAGATATAAAGTCAGAATTGCGAGTTATAAAGTCAGAATTGCGAGTTATAAAGTCAGAATTGTGAGATACAATGTCAGAATTGCGAGTTATAAAGTCAGAATTGCATGATATAAAGTCAGAATTGCAAATTATAAAGTCAGAATTGCGAGATATAAAGTCAGAATTGCGAGATATAAAGTCAGAATTGCGAGTTATAAAGTCAGAATTGCGAGTTATAAAGTCAGAATTGCATGATATAAAGTCAGAATTGTGAGTTATAAAGTCAGAATTGCGAGTTATAAAGTCAGAATTGCATGATATAAAGTCAGAATTGCGAGTTATAAAGTCAGAATTGCGAGTTATAAAGTCAGAATTGCATGATATAAAGTCAGAATTGCGAGTTATAAAGTCAGAATTGCGAGTTATAAAGTCAGAATTGCATGATATAAAGTCAGAATTGTGAGTTATAAAGTCAGAATTGCGAGTTATAAAGTCAGAATTGCATGATATAAAGTCAGAATTGCGAGTTATAAAGTCAGAATTGTGAGATACAATGTCAGAATTGCGAGTTATAAAGTCAGAATTGCATGATATAAAGTCAGAATTGCGAGTTATAAAGTCAGAATTGCGAGATATAAAGTCAGAATTGCGAGTTATAAAGTCAGAATTGTGAGATACAATGTCAGAATTGTGTGATATAAAGTCAGAATTGCGTTATAAATTGGATTGGATTAGAACTTCTTTACGTGCAAGATTGATAATATTAGGGAAAAAATTATAACCATGCAGCCGTCTATTATTGTATCATATTAGACAGAGCATTGTAGTGTCACTGAGGAAAAATTACACTCATTCACTGCTATAGGAGAAGAAGAATTGGCTAAACTTGTTAAATCATCAAAATCAACAACATGTATGCTCGACCCTATACCGACTAGGCTATTAAAAGAGATGCTTCCAGAGGTCATAGATCCTCTTCTTAATAGCATTAATTCATCCTTGTAATTAGGATATGTACCGAAATCTTTTAAGTTGGCTATTATTAAACCACTAATTAAAAAACCACAACTTGATCCTACAGAATTAGTAAATTACAGGCCAATCTCAAATCTACCCTTTCTGTCAAAAATAGTAGAAAAGGCAGTGTCCTCACAATAATGCTCCTTTTTAGAAAGAAATGGTATCTGTGAGGATTTCCAGTCGGGATTTAGACTGTATCATAGTACTGAGACTGCTCTCATCAGAGAGCAAATGATTTATCATCCGATCGTAGTTGTATCTCTCTATTAGTGTTACTCGATCTTAGCGCTGCATTCGACACTATCGACCACAACATTCTTTTGAATAGACTCGAAAATTATGTGGCATTAGTGGAATTGCATTGGCATGGTTTAAATCATACTTATCTGACCATTATTAGTTTGTAGCAGTAAATGAAGAGATGTCACACCGATCACAAGTTCAGTATGGAGTACCGCAGGGCTCAGTGCTAGGACCGTTGCTTTTCACCCTGTACATGCTACCACTCGGAGATATCACTAGGAAGCATGGCGTTAGTTCCCATTCAGTCGGTCACTCTCAACGCCACGTCGGAGTACCGACGAATAGGAATCTCGCTAGCGAGAGCCAATCTACTTCAAGTGTAACTAAACGAGCCAATGCACATTGGCAAGTAATGATTGCACCAGCTGCTCATGCCACTCCGTGTGGGTATAAATGAGGCACAGGTGCTTGCATCAAATTAGCTTTTTGCTTCGGTGCCGAGTGGTGAATGGTTTGTCCTGAAATCACTCTCTACAAAGCATGTGTTAACATTTTAACGAGTCAAGCTCTTCGGATGGACCTCTCCTTGTTTGGTGTTGGAGTGACGGCACTGCAGCGGGGTCGATTTTCTCTCTTTTTCTATTTTGTTTTATTGAGCAAAAACAAGGCTGTTCTCACAGCTGGTTCGGTGCGCTGTAAAGAGCGCTGAAAAGCCGTTTTCATGGCTGGTAAGAGATCGCCTTCTATGAGAGAGAGAGAGCGCGCATGACAGGCTGCACTTTTTCCCTGTCTGTGTCGCCGCGACTGTTCCCCTGTGTGCTTCAGCACCGCGGAGTGCAGTTTCCCTAGAAGAGCTACACAGATAGAGCTTGCGTCTTTTTAAAGATGACATTCTACCTGTGTGTTTCTGGTTGCGGTTGTTTCCTGTCCTCACTGACGGCCACGAGCACTGTTTCACATGTCTGGGCGTATGCATGCTGAGACGGTGTTCGTGGGTGGTTTACGTTTTCTAATGAGAACATGACCACGTCGGCACGCCGGTCGCGACTCTTCTTTCTCCGGGAAGCTTGAGTCCCCTTTGTTGTTGGCCAGCCGCCACTCGTGTGTAAAAGCACAGCCGCGGGTCTGCTCGACACTCTGGGAGACCACGGAGATCAGCGAGAGCTGCACGCCGGGGAAACCCGGTGGGACCTCACGCTTCTCTACGTGTCGTGTGCCGTCGAGTGCCGGGCTGCAGCGCGGGTTGTCACGGCAACCCAGCGCTCACTCGCCACTCTAGGTGCGCTGTCCCCTTGGCTATTTCCCGTTGTAGCGCCCTCCTTGGTGGCCAACAGGAGAGGTCTACTTCAGTGAAATCGCTGGGAGTGGAGGGCTTCTCCTTTGGGGAACCAACCCCCTAGGGCCCCTCCCCCTCTAGCGCACTGCAAGCTGTGCAGCTTCTGGATGGAACTGCTGGTCCTTCTTATGGAGTAGCCTAGCATTTCATTCGGGGCTCCAGCTGAGGATCAGATGTCAATCGCTGCATCGGAGAGAGGGCTGTTGTGCTCTGGAAATGAGGATGATGCTGAGCCCACTGTAATGGTGTGTGCTTTGCTGAATCAGATTCAGAGTTAATAGCCATGCTTTCCCGGGATCTTTCCCGGATGTGCATGGAAAACTTGGCAGTATGGAACGACTTTGGCGCCATAGATATGGAACGCCAGGGGGGCCAAAACTGCATAAGTTTTCCTCTCTCACTACCCTCAATGGTGGGGTGGCTGTGCGCAGACCACCTCCGCCCTGCACTTTAATGCACGAGGGTAGTTCTGAGTCGGGGTTGAGCTGCGCATGTTGACTAACCGTGATCAAAGTCACGGCGCAGGCCCTTGGCCAGACGATGTCCACCTCGGTGGTCCAGAAACGCCCCCTGGCTTGCCTTGCTGAGGTGTGAGTGGTCGTCAAAGTGCGCTTTCTCGATGCTCCCATCTCACAAGGTGGCCTTTTCGGCGACACTGTTGAGAACTGGGCCCAGCAGTTCTTCGCAGTCGGTAGCAGGCTGAGGCAATCAAGAGCTTCCCCCGACGCACCACAAGAGTGCCTCGTGGGCTGCCCCTCAGTCTGCTCGTCGCCAAAGGCGTCGTCCCCTGCAAAAAAAAAAAAAAAAAACTTCGGCACAGCCTGCTCTACTGTGTCCGACACAGGAAGGCGACGCCACCCGTGACCTGGAGATGGGCGGGGCTGCTCTTCCACCGGCGGAGGGCCGGACAGAGAATCTTTTGAGTCAAAATTCTGTTCTGCCGCTGGTGTCACAACCAGCGGTACCCCAATTCTCAAAAAAAAACAAAAAAGAGCTGTTCCTCTATCTCTGGGTCCCAAGGGGGTTCGGAGAGCTGTGGACGGTCCAACGCCGGACCACACTCATCATCCTCCTTCGCCAGCGGGCAGCAGTGGACGGTTCGAGGACGCAACCAAGCCTTCTCACGTACCCTCTGCCCACTCGTGGAATCAGGTAAGTGTTGCACAGCACACTCACACCCCGCTGCGGGCCACCTCCACGAGACAGCCGCCCCAGCCCGGTACCTGCATTCCACCTCGCTGCCCCACGGTGGGTACGCCGGTGGTCCCTTTGGTCCCGCTTGCACGGTCTCGGCGAGCCTGGTTAGGGCTCCCCAGTCCGTCTCACTGGCTCATCCGGACCATCAGGCTCGGCTATGCGATTCAGTTCGCCCGGCAGACGCCCATGTCCTGCGTGCGGAGATCGCAGTCCTACTGGCGAAGGACGCGATAGAGCCGGTCCCTCCAGCCGATATGTAGACAGGCTTCTACAGCCCGTACTTCATTGTACCCAAGAAGACCGGTGGGTTACGGCCAATCTTGGCCGTCCCCAAGATTGGTTTGCAGCGATCGACCTGAAGGACGTGTACTTTCATGTCTCGATTCTTCCTCGACACAGGCCGTTTCTGCGCTTTGCGTTCGAGGGTCGAGCATATCAGTACAAAGTCCTGCCCTTCGGGCTGTCCCTGTCCCCCCGTGTCTTCACGAAAGTCACGGAGGGGGCCCTTGTGCCCATGAGAGAACAGGGCATTCGCATCCTCAACTATCTCGACGACTGGCTCATTCTAGCACAGTCCAGGGATCAGTTGTGCGAACACAGGGACCTGTTGCTCAGACACCTCAGTCAGTTGGGTCTTCGGGTCAACTGGGAGAAGAGCAAACTCGCCCCTGTGCAGAGGGTCTCTTTTCTTGTTATGGAGTTAGATTCGGTCGAACGGACAGCGCGCCTCACAGAGGAGCGTGTCCAGTCGATGCTGAACTGCCTGAACACGTTTCAAGGCAGGATGGCAGTTCCACTGAAACAGTTTCGGCAGTAACACTGCTCGGCTTGCTTCATATGAGTCCGCTTCAGCATTGGCTACACGGCCGAGTCCCGAGATGGGCGTGGCAACGCGGCACTCACCGGGTGAGCATCACACCGGCCTACCGCCAATCCTTCAGCCCATGGTCAGACCCCTCGTTCCTTCGGGCCGGAGTGCCTCTGGAACAGGTGTCCAGGCATGCTGTGGTCTTCACAGATGCCTCTGCCATGGGCTGGGGAGCCACGTACAACGGGCATGCAGTGTCAGGGGTTTGGACGGACCCGCACCTGCATTGGCACATCAACTGCCTCGAGTTGCTAGCAGTGCATCTCGCTCTGAGCCGCCTCAAAAGGCTGCTACGGGGCAAAGATGTACTGGTCCGCATGGACAACACCGCGACCATTGCGTATATCAACCGACAAGGTGGTCTACGCTCCCGTTGCATGTTGCAACTCGCCCGCCATCTCCTCCTCTGGAGTCAGAAGTGTCTGAGGTCGCTTCGGGCCATTCATGTCCCTGGTGTGAGCAACCGTGTGGCCGACGAGCTTTCACGAGCTGCGCTCCCAGGGGAATGGCCACTCCACCCCCAGGTGGTTCAGCTGATTTCGAGACAGTTCGGGGTGGCACAGGTCGACCTGTTTGCCTCCCCAGAAACGTCCCACTGCCAGTGGTTCTATTCGCTGACCGAGGGTACACTCGGCACGGATGCACTTGCGCACAGCTGGCCCCAGGGGCTGCGCAAATATGCGTTTCCCCCAGTGAGCCTACTTGCACAGACACTGTGCAAGGTCAGGGAGGACGAGGAGCAGGTCCTGTTGGTGGCGCCTTACTGGCCCAACCGGTCCTGGTTCCCAGAACTTATGCTCCTGGCGACAGCCCCTCCTTGGCCGATTCCTCTGAGGAAGGACCTTCTGACTCAGAGACGATGCACCCTGTGGCACCCGCGTCCAGATCTGTGGAAGCTTCATGTCTGGCTCCTGGATGGGACGCGGAGGTTCTAGGTGACTTACCCCAAGAGGTAGTTAACACCATCACTTTGGCACGGGCACCGTCTACAAGACAGGCTTATGCTTGAAGTGGAAGCTGTTCGTCGAGTGGTGTTCTTTTCGCCGAGAAGACCCCCGAAGATGTTCGATCGCGTCTGTGCTTTCCTTCCTGCAACGAGGGTTGGAGCGTAGGCTGTCGCCCTCCACCCTCAAGGTCTATGTTGCTGCAATATCTGCCTATCACGACCACGTAGAAGGTAAGACAGTTGGGAAGCACGACCTGGTCGTCAGGTTCCTCAGTGGGGCGAGACGGTTAAATCCTCCTCGACCCCCCTCCATACCCTCTTGGGATCTTGCTCTGGTGCTCCGAGCACTTCAGAATGCCCCATTTGAGCCCTTGCGGTCAGCAGAGCTAAAGATTCTGTCTATGAAGACTTTGCTGTTGGCCGCACTGGCCTCCATCAAGAGGGTAGGGGACCTGCAGGCATTTTCGGTCGACAAATCGTGCCTAGAGTTCGGGCCGGGTGACACCCACGTGGTACTGAGACCCCGGCCTGGCTATGTGCCCAAGGTTCCTACCATTCCCTTCAGGGACCAGGTGGTGAACCTGCAAGCGCTGCCCCTGGAGGAGGCAGACCCAGCCCTAGCTTTGCTCTGTCCCGTCCGCGCTCTGCGGATCTACGTGGATAGAACTCAAAGCTTCAGGACCTCAGATCAGCTCTTTGTCTGTCACGGAGGCCATCAGAGGGGAAAGGCTGTCTCCAAGCAGAGGATGGCCCACTGGATAATGGATGCCATCACCTTGGCTTACCAAGCACAAGGTGTGCCCTGTCCGCTCAGGGTGCGAGCACACTCTACTAGAAGTGTTGCATCCTCCTGGGGCTGGCACATGGCGCCTCGCTGTCAGACATCTGTAGAGCTGTGAGCTGGGCGACACCCAACACGTTCGCTAGATTCTATAGTCTATGTGTAGAGCCAGTGTCCTCCTGTGTTCTCGCCTCAAACGGGTAGAAGCACTGAGAGGCCCTGGCTCTTGTCGGCTTGCTGCGCCCCGGCGCTTAATTCTCCAGAAGCAAACTCTGTCGAGTCCTCCATCTCCCTCGGTGCCGGACGTGGCGGAATGTCTGGCATCAGGCCCCTTGCCGCTGAATCCTTGAGAACCGGTACTGGGCTGGGGATATATGAGTGACCCTGCGGGGATCCCATATAATGTTCCACGGTCGCTCCTACGGGAAGCCTGTGGTTTTCCCTTGGGAGAGCCCTCCCCTTGGTGGGGCTGGAGCCCCCTCTCAGTTGCGGGCTATGGCTCAGCATTGTACTCCACATAACTCCTTCGGTGTATGATGTGGGTTCCGCAGCATTCCTTTCCACTAGGGCACGCTTCCCAGTGTTATCCAATAAGTCACTGAGCGGGTCATGCGGAACAGCAGTGATGGACTTCTCTGTGGCACTGGATGGGGGCAGAGGCCATGGCGCTTTGGTAGGGATTCCTATTCGTCAGTACTCCGACGTGGCGTCGAGAGTGACCGACTGAATGGGAACGTCTCGGTTACATATGGAACCCTCGTTCCCTGAAGGAGGGAACGGAGAAGCCACGTCCCGTCGCCATGTCCTCTGTACCCTGCTGGGGTGCCAGTTCACCTACTCGGCTCCTCAGCAAAAAACTAATTTGATGCAAGCACCTGTGCCTCATTTATACCCACACGGAGTGGCATGAGCAGCTGGTGCAATCATTGCATGCCAATGTGCATTGGCTCGTTTAGTTACACTCGAAGTAGATTGGCTCTCGCTAGCGAGATTCCTATTCGTCGGTACTCCGACGTGGCGTCTCCGTTCCCTCCTTCAGGGAACGAGGGTTACATACATAACCGAGACGTTTTCATTGTTATGCTGACGATACTCAGCTCTATATTTCTTCATGCCCTGACGAAACGTACCAATTCACAAGATTAACGGAATGCATAGCTGATATAAAAAATTGGATGACTAGTAATTTCCTGCAACTTAATTCAGAAAAAACTGAATTTTTAATTATTGGACAAAAAAAACCCACATGTAGTAACCTAGAATCCTGTCTAACACTTGATGGCTGCTCTGTCAAGTCCTCGTCATCAGTTAGGAACCTGGGTGTGCTCTTTGATACCAGTCTCTCATTTGAAAGCCACGTTTCTAGCATCTGTGAAACTGCATTCTACCATCTTAAAATTATATCTAAATTACGGCATATGCTTTCAATGCAAAATGCTGAACAGTTAGTTCATGCGTTTATGACCTCAAGGCTAGATTATTGTAATGCTCTACTGGGTGGTTGCCCTGCATGCTTAATAAATAAACTGCAGCTGGTCCAAAACACAGCAGCTAGAGTTCTTACTAGAACAAGGAAGTATGACCATATTAGCCCGGTTCTGTCAACACTGCACTGGCTCCCTATTAAACATCACATCAATTTTAAAATCTTGCTTATTACTTACAAAGCACTAAATGGTTTAGCTCCCCAGTACTTGAGCGAGCTCTTAACGCATTATACTCCATCATGTCTATTGCGGTCTCAAAATTCTGGCCAGTTGATAATACCTAGAATATCAAAATCAACTGCAGGCGGTCGATCCTTTTCCTATTTAGCACCTAAACTCTGGAACAGCCTTCCTAGCATTGTTCGGGAAGCAGACACACTCTGTCAGTTTAAATCTAGACTAAAAACACATCTCTATACTATGGCATACACATAAAACATTTTTAATTTATATTTTATTCAAATCAATTAAATGATGGTTAGGCTGCATTAACTAGGTCAGCCGGAACCGGGAACAATTCCCATAACACCTGATGTACTTGTTACATCGTAAGAAGAATGGCATCTACGCTAATGTTAGTCTCTCTGTTTATCCCGAGGTTTACTGCAGTCAGCCGGATCTGGGCCATATCTAGATCAGATGGTGGACCTGCACCCAGACAGGACCAACACATCCCTGAAGTGTCTGCAGAGACCGTGTCAATTAAACTCCACCCTGAAATTGCCGCATGACACAGCATCCTCATAAACCCGTCCCTGGCGTGATGACTCCGATATTTCGAATATTCCTATTTAATAATTGTTTAATTAACATGTCATCCTCAATTAACCCGTCTCCGGCGTGATGACTCCGATCTTTCGAATATTCTAATATGACTCCTGACCTGTAAGGTTGCCAAAATAATAATCATACACTGTTTGTTAATTGGCCAGAGGAGAACTGGCACCCCGACTGAGCCTGGTTTCTCCCAAGGTTTATTTTTCTCCATTATGCCACCTGATGGAGTTTTGGTTCCTTGCCACTGTCGCCTTTGGCTTGCTCAGTTGGGGACACTAAACTTTCAACTAAATATTCAACTGAATTTAATTACTAAACTAAATTAACTATGTCAACTACATTACTTGAATATATATGATAATTGAAATGAGCTAGATGACATCACCGTTTTCTCCAGTGCGGCTGTACAGCCGAATTCAATTCTGTTGCATTATTTTCCTGTTTAACACTGTGAAGCTGCTTTGAAACAATCTGCATTGTAAAAAGCGCTATATAAATAAAGTTGACTTGACTTAACTTGACAGAGACCGTGTCAATTAAACTCCCCCCTGTAAATGCCACATCGACACGACATCCTCATTAAACCCGTCTCCGGCGTGACGACTCCGATCTTTCAAATAATCCTACGAATATCTTACGATCTAATATGACTTCTGACCTGTAATGTTGCCAGAATCATAATCATACACTGTTTGTTTGTTGGCCAGAGGAGAACTGGCACCCCGACTGAGCCTCGTTTCTCCCAAGGTTTTTTTCTCCATTCTGGCCACTGAAGGAGTTTTGGTTCCTTGCCACCGTTGCCTTTGGCTTTTGGCTTGCTCAGTTGGGCACACTAAATTTTCAACTATATTACTGATCTGCCTGCATTGACACTATATGATAATTGAAATGAGCTGGATGACATCAAATTCTGTTGCATTATTTTCTTGCTTAACACTGTGAAACTGCTTTGAAACAATCGGCATTGTAAAAAGCGCTATATAAATAAAGTCAGAATTGCGTGTTATAAAGTCAGAATTGCGAGATACAAAGTCAGAATTACGAGATATAAAGTCAGAATTGCGAGTTATAAAGTCAGAATTGCGTAATATAAAGTCAGAATTGGGAGATATAAAGTCAGAATTACGTTATAAAGTCAGAATTGCGAGTTATAAAGTCAGAATTGGGAGATATAAAGTCAGAATTGCATGATATAAAGTCAGAATTGCGAGTTATAAAGTCAGAATTGCGTAATATAAAGTCAGAATTGGGAGATATAAAGTCAGAATTACGTTATAAAGTCAGAATTGCGAGTTATAAAGTCAGAATTGCATGATATAAAGTCAGAATTGGGAGATATAAAGTCAGAATTGCATGATATAAAGTCAGAATTGGGAGATATAAAGTCAGAATTGCGAGTTATAAAGTCAGAATTGCAAGATATAAAGTCAGAATTGCATGATATAAAGTCAGAATTGGGAGATATAAAGTCAGAATTGCGAGTTATAGTCAGAATTGCGAGATACAAAGTCAGAGTTGCGAGATATAAAGTCAGAATTACATTATGAAATCAGAATTGCGAATTATAGTCAGAATTGTGAGATATAAAGTCAGAATTGCGAGTTATAAAGTCAGAATTGCAAGTTATAGTCAGAATTGCGAGATACAAAGTCAGAATTGCGAGATATAAAGTCAGAATTACATTATAAAGTCAGAATTGCGAGTTATAGTCAGAATTGCGAGATATAAAGTCAGAATTGAGAGACATAAAGTCAGAATTGCGAGTTATAAAGTCAGAATTGCGAGATACAAAGTCAGAATTGCGAGTTATAGTCAGAATTGCGTGATATACAGTCAGAATTCTGTTATAAAGTCAGAATTGCGTGTTATAAAGTCAGAATTGCGTGTTATAAAGTCAGAATTACGAGAAATAAAGTCAGAATTGTGTTATAAAGTCAGAATTGCGTGATATAAAGTCAGAATTGCGTGATATAAAGTCAGAATTGCGAGAAATAAAGTCAGAATTGCGAGAAATAGTCAGAATTTAGATAGTCAGAATTGCATGTTATAAAGTCAGAATTGTGAGAAATAAAGTCAGAATTGCGAGAAAAAGTCAGTATTGCATGTTATAAAGTCAGAATTGCGAGAAATAAAGTCAGAATTGCGTTATAAAGTCAGAATTGCGAGAAATAAAGTCAGAATTGCGAGTTATAAAGTCAGAATTGCGTTATGAAGTCAGAATTGCGTTATAAAGTCAGAATTGTGAGATATAAAGTCAGAATTGCGTTATAAAGTCAGAATTGCGAGATATAAAGTCAGAATTGCATTATAAAGTCAGAATTGCGAGTTATAGTCAGAATTGCGTGAAATAAAGTCAGAATTGGGAGATACAAAGTCAGAATTGCGAGTTATAGTCAGAATTGTGAGTTATAGTCAGAATTGCGTGATATACAGTCAGAATTCTGTTATAAAGTTAGAATTGCGTTATAAAGTCAGAATTGCGTGTTATAAAGTCGGAATTGTGAGATATAAAGTCAGAATTGCGTTATAAAGTCAGAATTGCGAGATATAAAGTCAGAATTGCATTATAAAGTCAGAATTGCGAGTTATAGTCAGAATTGCGTGAAATAAAGTGAGAATTGGGAGATACAAAGTCAGAATTGAGAGTTATAGTCAGAATTGTGAGTTATAGTCAGAATTGCGTGATATACAGTCAGAATTCTTTTATAAAGTTAGAATTGCGTTATAAAGTCAGAATTGCGTGTTATAAAGTCAGAATTGCAAGATATAAAGTCAGAATTGCATGATATAAAGTCAGAATTGGGAGATATAAAGTCAGAATTGCGAGTTATAGTCAGAATTGCGAGATACAAAGTCAGAGTTGCGAGATATAGTCAGAATTACATTATGAAATCAGAATTGCGAATTATAGTCAGAATTGCGAGATACAAAGTCAGAATTGTGAGATATAAAGTCAGAATTGCGAGTTATAAAGTCAGAATTGCAAGTTATAGTCAGAATTGCGAGATACAAAGTCAGAATTGCGAGATATAAAGTCAGAATTACATTATAAAGTCAGAATTGCGAGTTATAGTCAGAATTGCGAGATATAAAGTCAGAATTGAGAGACATAAAGTCAGAATTGCGAGTTATAAAGTCAGAATTGCGAGATACAAAGTCAGAATTGCGAGTTATAGTCAGAATTGCGTGATATACAGTCAGAATTCTGTTATAAAGTCAGAATTGCGTGTTATAAAGTCAGAATTGCGTGTTATAAAGTCAGAATTACGAGAAATAAAGTCAGAATTGTGTTATAAAGTCAGAATTGCGTGATATAAAGTCAGAATTGCGTGATATAAAGTCAGAATTGCGAGAAATAAAGTCAGAATTGCGAGAAATAGTCAGAATTTAGATAGTCAGAATTGCATGTTATAAAGTCAGAATTGTGAGAAATAAAGTCAGAATTGCGAGAAAAAGTCAGTATTGCATGTTATAAAGTCAGAATTGCGAGAAATAAAGTCAGAATTGCGTTATAAAGTCAGAATTGCGAGAAATAAAGTCAGAATTGCGAGTTATAAAGTCAGAATTTGCGAGATACAAATTCACAATTGCGAGTTATAAAGTCAGAATTGTGAGATATAAAGTCAGAATTGCGTTATAAAGTCAGAATTGCGAGATATAAAGTCAGAATTTCATTATAAAGTCAGAATTGCGAGTTATAGTCAGAATTGCGTGAAATAAAGTGAGAATTGGGAGATACAAAGTCAGAATTGCGAGTTATAGTCAGAATTGTGAGTTATAGTCAGAATTGCGTGATATACAGTCAGAATTCTGTTATAAAGTTAGAATTGCGTTATAAAGTCAGAATTGCGTGTTATAAAGTCGGAATTGTGAGATATAAAGTCAGAATTGCGTTATAAAGTCAGAATTGCGAGATATAAAGTCAGAATTGCATTATAAAGTCAGAATTGCGAGTTATAGTCAGAATTGCGTGAAATAAAGTGAGAATTGGGAGATACAAAGTCAGAATTGAGAGTTATAGTCAGAATTGTGAGTTATAGTCAGAATTGCGTGATATACAGTCAGAATTCTTTTATAAAGTTAGAATTGCGTTATAAAGTCAGAATTGCGTGTTATAAAGTCAGAATTACGAGAAATAAAGTCAGAATTGCGTTATAAAGTCAGAATTGCGTGATATAAAGTCAGAATTGCGTGATATAAAGTCAGAATTGTGAGAAATAAAGTCAGAATTGCGAGAAAAAATCAGTATTGCATGTTATAAAGTCAGAATTTATAAAGTCAGAATTGCGAGAAATAAAGTCAGAATTGCGTTATAAAGTCAGAATTGCGAGAAATAAAGTCAGAATTGCGAGTTATAAAGTCAGAATTTGCGAGATACAAATTCACAATTGCGAGTTATAAAGTCAGAATTGTGAGTTATAAAGTCAGAATTGCGAGTTATAAAGTCAGAATTGCGTGTTATAAAGTCAGAATTACGAGAAATAAAGTCAGAATTGCGTTATAAAGTCAGAATTGCGTGTTATAAAGTCAGAATTGCATGATATAAAGTCAGAATTGCATGTTATAAAGTCAGAATTGTGAGATATAAAGTCAGAATTGCGAGTTATAAAGTCAGAATTGCGAGTTATAGTCAGAATTGCGAGATACAAAGTCAGAATTGCGAGATATAAAGTCAGAATTACATTATAAAGTCAGAATTGCGAGTTATAGTCAGAATTGCGAGATATAAAGTCAAAATTGAGAGACATAAAGTCAGAATTGCGAGTTATAGTCAGAATTGCGTGAAATAAAGTGAGAATTGGGAGATATAAAGTCAGAATTGCGAGTTATAAAGTCAGAATTGCGAGATACAAAGTCAGAATTGCGAGTTATAGTCAGAATTGCGTGATATACAGTCAGAATTCTGTTATAAAGTTAGAATTGCGTTATAAAGTCAGAATTGTGTGTTATAAAGTCAGAATTGCGTGTTATAAAGTCAGAATTACGAGAAATAAAGTCAGAATTGTGTTATGAAGTCAGAATTACGTGTTATAAAGTCAGAATTGCGTGATATAAAGTCAGAATTGCGTGATATAAAGTCAGAATTGCGAGAAATAAAGTCAGAATTGCGAGAAATAGTCAGAATTTAGATAGTCAGAATTGCATGTTATAAAGTCAGAATTGTGAGAAATAAAGTCAGAATTGCGAGAAAAAGTCAGTATTGCATGTTATAAAGTCAGAATTGCGAGAAATAAAGTCAGAATTGCGTTATAAAGTCAGAATTGCGAGAAATAAAGTCAGAATTGCGAGTTATAAAGTCAGAATTTGCGAGATACAAATTCACAATTGCGAGTTATAAAGTCAGAATTGCGAGTTATAAAGTCAGAATTGCGAAATACAAATTCAGAATTGCGAGTTATAAAGTCAGAATTGCGTTATGAAGTCAGAATTGCGTTATAAAGTCAGAATTGTGAGATATAAAGTCAGAATTGCGTTATAAAGTCAGAATTGTGAGATATAAAGTCAGAATTGCGTTATAAAGTCAGAATTGCGAGATATAAAGTCAGAATTGCATTATAAAGTCAGAATGGGAGTTATAGTCAGAATTGCGTGAAATAAAGTGAGAATTGGGAGATACAAAGTCAGAATTGCGAGTTATAGTCAGAATTGTGAGTTATAGTCAGAATTGCGTGATATACAGTCAGAATTCTGTTATAAAGTTAGAATTGCGTTATAAAGTCAGAATTGCGTGTTATAAAGTCAGAATTACGAGAAATAAAGTCAGAATTGCGTTATAAAGTCAGAATTGCGTGATATAAAGTCAGAATTGCGTGATATAAAGTCAGAATTGCGAGAAATAAAGTCAGAATTGCGAGAAATAGTCAGAATTGCGTGATATAAAGTCAGAATTGCATGTTATAAAGTCAGAATTGTGAGAAATAAAGTCAGAATTGCGAGAAAAAATCTGTATTGCATGTTATAAAGTCAGAATTTATAATGTCAGAATTGCGAGAAATAAAGTCAGAATTGCGTTATAAAGTCAGAATTGCGAGAAATAAAGTCAGAATTGCGAGAAATAGTCAGAATTTAGATAGTCAGAATTGCATGTTATAAAGTCAGAATTGTGAGAAATAAAGTCAGAATTGCGAGAAAAAGTCAGTATTGCATGTTATAAAGTCAGAATTGCGAGAAATAAAGTCAGAATTGCGTTATAAAGTCAGAATTGCGAGAAATAAAGTCAGAATTGCGAGTTATAAAGTCAGAATTTGCGAGATACAAATTCACAATTGCGAGTTATAAAGTCAGAATTGCGTTATGAAGTCAGAATTGCGTTATAAAGTCAGAATTGTGAGATATAAAGTCAGAATTGCGTTATAAAGTCAGAATTGCGAGATATAAAGTCAGAATTGCATTATAAAGTCAGAATTGCGAGTTATAGTCAGAATTGCGTGAAATAAAGTGAGAATTGGGAGATACAAAGTCAGAATTGCGAGTTATAGTCAGAATTGTGAGTTATAGTCAGAATTGCGTGATATACAGTCAGAATTCTTTTATAAAGTTAGAATTGCGTTATAAAGTCAGAATTGCGTGTTATAAAGTCAGAATTACGAGAAATAAAGTCAGAATTGCGTTATAAAGTCAGAATTGCGTGATATAAAGTCAGAATTGCGTGATATAAAGTCAGAATTGTGAGAAATAAAGTCAGAATTGCGAGAAAAAATCAGTATTGCATGTTATAAAGTCAGAATTTATAAAGTCAGAATTGCGAGAAATAAAGTCAGAATTGCGAGAAATAAAGTCAGAATTGCGAGAAATAAAGTCAGAATTGCGAGTTATAAAGTCAGAATTTGCGAGATACAAATTCACAATTGCGAGTTATAAAGTCAGAATTGTGAGTTATAAAGTCAGAATTGCGAGTTATAAAGTCAGAATTGCGTGTTATAAAGTCAGAATTACGAGAAATAAAGTCAGAATTGCGTTATAAAGTCAGAATTGCGTGTTATAAAGTCAGAATTGCATGATATAATGTCAGAATTGCGAGAAATAAAGTCAGAATTGCGTGTTATAAAGTCAGAATTGCATGATATAAAGTCAGAATTGCATGTTATAAAGTCAGAATTGTGAGATATAAAGTCAGAATTGCGAGTTATAAAGTCAGAATTGCGAGTTATAGTCAGAATTGCGAGATACAAAGTCAGAATTGCGAGATATAAAGTCAGAATTACATTATAAAGTCAGAATTGCGAGTTATAGTCAGAATTGCGAGATATAAAGTCAAAATTGAGAGACATAAAGTCAGAATTGCGAGTTATAGTCAGAATTGCGTGAAATAAAGTGAGAATTGGGAGATATAAAGTCAGAATTGCGAGTTATAAAGTCAGAATTGCGAGATACAAAGTCAGAATTGCGAGTTATAGTCAGAATTGCGTGATATACAGTCAGAATTCTGTTATAAAGTTAGAATTGCGTTATAAAGTCAGAATTGTGTGTTATAAAGTCAGAATTGCGTGTTATAAAGTCAGAATTACGAGAAATAAAGTCAGAATTGTGTTATGAAGTCAGAATTACGTGTTATAAAGTCAGAATTGCGTGATATAAAGTCAGAATTGCGTGATATAAAGTCAGAATTGCGAGAAATAAAGTCAGAATTGCGAGAAATAGTCAGAATTTAGATAGTCAGAATTGCATGTTATAAAGTCAGAATTGTGAGAAATAAAGTCAGAATTGCGAGAAAAAGTCAGTATTGCATGTTATAAAGTCAGAATTGCGAGAAATAAAGTCAGAATTGCGTTATAAAGTCAGAATTGCGAGAAATAAAGTCAGAATTGCGAGTTATAAAGTCAGAATTTGCGAGATACAAATTCACAATTGCGAGTTATAAAGTCAGAATTGCGAGTTATAAAGTCAGAATTGCGAAATACAAATTCAGAATTGCGAGTTATAAAGTCAGAATTGCGTTATGAAGTCAGAATTGCGTTATAAAGTCAGAATTGTGAGATATAAAGTCAGAATTGCGTTATAAAGTCAGAATTGTGAGATATAAAGTCAGAATTGCGTTATAAAGTCAGAATTGCGAGATATAAAGTCAGAATTGCATTATAAAGTCAGAATGGGAGTTATAGTCAGAATTGCGTGAAATAAAGTGAGAATTGGGAGATACAAAGTCAGAATTGCGAGTTATAGTCAGAATTGTGAGTTATAGTCAGAATTGCGTGATATACAGTCAGAATTCTGTTATAAAGTTAGAATTGCGTTATAAAGTCAGAATTGCGTGTTATAAAGTCAGAATTACGAGAAATAAAGTCAGAATTGCGTTATAAAGTCAGAATTGCGTGATATAAAGTCAGAATTGCGTGATATAAAGTCAGAATTGCGAGAAATAAAGTCAGAATTGCGAGAAATAGTCAGAATTGCGTGATATAAAGTCAGAATTGCATGTTATAAAGTCAGAATTGTGAGAAATAAAGTCAGAATTGCGAGAAAAAATCTGTATTGCATGTTATAAAGTCAGAATTTATAATGTCAGAATTGCGAGAAATAAAGTCAGAATTGCGTTATAAAGTCAGAATTGCGAGAAATAAAGTCAGAATTGTGAGTTATAAAGTCAGAATTTGCGAGATACAAATTCACAATTGCGAGTTATAAAGTCAGAATTGTGAGTTATAAAGTCAGAATTGCGAGTTATAAAGTCAGAATTGCGTGTTATAAAGTCAGAATTGCGTTATAAAGTCAGAATTGCGTTATAAAGTCAGAATTGCGTGTTATAAAGTCAGAATTGCGTGATATAAAGTCAGAATTGCGAGAAATAAAGTCAGAATTGCGTTATAAAGTCAGAATTGCGTGTTATAGTCAGAATTGCATGATATAAAGTCAGAATTGCGAGAAATAAAGTCAGAATTGCGTTATAAAGTCAGAAGTGCGTGTTATAAAGTCAGAATTGCATGATATAAAGTCAGAATTGCGAGAAATAAAGTCAGAATTGCGAGAAATAGTCAGAATTTAGATAGTCAGAATTGCATGTTATAAAGTCAGAATTGTGAGAAATAAAGTCAGAATTGCGAGAAAAAATCAGTATTGCATGTTATAAAGTCAGAATTTATAAAGTCAGAATTGCGTTATAAAGTCAGAATTGCGAGAAATAAAGTCAGAATTGCGAGTTATAAAGTCAGAATTTGCGAGATACAAATTCACAATTGCGAGTTATAAAGTCAGAATTGTGAGTTATAAAGTCAGAATTGCGAGTTATAAAGTCAGAATTGCGTGTTATAAAGTCAGAATTACGAGAAATAAAGTCAGAATTGCGTTATAAAGTCAGAATTGCGTGTTATAAAGTCAGAATTGCGTGATATAAAGTCAGAATTGCGAGAAATAGTCAGAATTTAGATAGTCAGAATTGCATGTTATAAAGTCAGAATTGTGAGAAATAAAGTCAGAACTGCGAGAAAAAGTCAGTATTGCATGTTATAAAGTCAGAATTGCAAGTTATAAAGTCAGAATTGCGAGAAATAAAGTCAGAATTGCGAGTTATAAAGTCAGAATTGCGAGAAATAAAGTCAGAATTGCGAGTTATAAAGTCAGAATTTGCGAGATACAAATTCACAATTGTGAGTTATAAAGTCAGAATTGTGAGTTATAAAGTCAGAATTGCGAGTTATAAAGTCAGAATTGCGAAATACAAATTCAGAATTGCGAGTTATAAAGTCAGAATTGCGTTATGAAGTCAGAATTGCGTTATAAAGTCAGAATTGTGAGATATAAAGTCAGAATTGCGTTATAAAGTCAGAATTGCGAGATATAAAGTCAGAATTGTGAGTTATAAAGTTGCAATTGCGACATTATATCACGCAATTCTGACTTTATAACACGCAATTGCGATTTTATATCACACAATCAGAATTATGAGACAAAAAGTCGCAATTACCTTTTTAATTTTTTTATTCTGTGGCGGAAACAAGCTTCCATAACAATCACATCAGTATTTCAGACACAAGTAACCAGACTTATAAACGGATGCAGTGTAATGTCTGTTCCATTAATTCTATTTTTGTACTGTACTTTTTGCCACCATACAAAATCTGGAACATGACCCTGATGGAAGACAAATCTAATCTGCCTTTGAGTGTGTGTGTTGCTCACCGTGGTGTGGCTGGGTTGGAGCGTGGTACAGTATTGCTCTCTGTGCACTTGCAGGATGCTGTTGAGTAACTGCTACGGACAGTCGAGTCCCCATGCGAGTGTCGAGTGCTGCTTGGGGCAGCAGACCTTCTATGACACACACACACAGTGACAGCTGAGCTCTGACGTCCATATCAAGCATGCTGTCACAGTGAAACAAACTTTTTACACAGGATGTGTTTTAAAGGAATTCACACTACTGGTGCTGAATGAATATATCACATCATAATAATTTGAAAACTATCAATGTGTTTGATTATGCATGTTACAGAACACAGGTAGCATTACCTGCGGGAACCAGCAGATGGCTTTCGGTTCGCTGGGAGGGACATGGGTAAGGACACGGTACAATTACAAGGATTCCTCAGGACAGATCTCTCTAAAACACACATACACCACAGAATATGAAATATAGTCAGTACCAAACAGATATGACAGGATATTGGTCTCTTGGACAAGTCTTTGTCAATGCAAGATCTTAACCAAAGATGTATGCACCTCTTGATGGAAATAAATGTTGTGATGTTATTTTCGATAAGAGATGCAACAAGTTTTGGTCAAGATGTTGTATTGACAATGCAAGAATCCAGCACTTTGTAAAGTCTCCTCCAGCACATCCCAAAAACTTTCAATGAATTTAAGTCCGTTCTTCATACCTCGCTTAATACATGCGAGATGATTTGACAGATGCCATCTTCTAATCGTGATAACTGATCACTGGCTAATTTGGTTCTTCAAACGAATTTGCCGATTGGATTAAAATATCTGGATTAAGTTGTCTGAGATTACTGCACGTTCCTGTGTTCCCTGAAGAGGGCAGATGTAACGATACTCGAAACCACGATCAGCAATGCAGCGATTGGCTGGCGGCAAGACAACAACGTAATGACATCATATAATTAAAAAAAAGCCACCTGGCGAAAAACATGATGAATAAAAAAAACTAACAAAAAAAATTTCTGGACCTTTGTAAGGAAACAGCCAAGCGACCAAAACAACATAACAGTTATAATAGATAAATAAAATGTGCACAGTTTTTTTAAAACATGATTCCCAATTATTTATATTCACGATTTTATAGTATTTGTACACCCTTTACATTTTTATTTAAATGTAATTAGCAATTAATTTAATTTATTAATTTTGAAGCAGATTTGTGACATGACAGCATTAATTAAAGTTTCTTAAGGGTCAAGATCAAGTTATCTGCATCTCCTGCACTGCATCAAGCCACTCCCATAATATCCATCACTCAAATTAATGCACAGCTCAGATTAACTGTACAGCATGTGTGTAAGTGTCACGGGTGTGTGTAGGCAGGAAGACGAAGCCGGGCGGATGCAATTCCCCAACGAAGTTTAATGATACAGGAATCTCAGGCGAGTCAATACAGGCAGGTTAAACACACTATACATAACGGAGATCAGACACTAGTGATGTTCGGTTCTTGAACGAATCGTTCTTTTGAGCCGGTTCTCAGTAAGTAACCGGTTGAGCCGGTTCATTAATCGAACTGAATCGAACTTTAGTTCCGTGTTGATGACGCAAGAGAAGACGCAAAAGCCGAAGTAGCACGTCCGACTAAAAAAGAACCGAAAGAGCCATTCGAACAGCTGTCGAAGTTTGCCGAGGATTACCGAGGATTCTGATGATTGAGCTAATGACGCAAGTCTGAGGCACGTGCTGGAAATATGCTTATTATGACTACTGTTATAAAATAACATTTTATTAATTATATTAATTATAATACATTTTACTGTAGTTTATTGTGCATGCAGATTATATTTTAAGTTGTTAAGCGAAATTTATTTATAAGACTGGTTTATTATTTCTATATAGGCTACTTTAGACATGTAACATATCCGCGTTTATGCATGTCTGTAATGTGTCAGTCGACATCCGCGAATGAAACTGTGACCAAACAAACACCATTAACATAAGTGAACTGGTTTTATTAATTAGGCCTTCATTTTATATATATATATATATATATATATATATATATATATATATATATATATATATATATGTTTACTATGGTTTTGCGCGTGCAGATTATATTAAATCAAGGAGTTTATAAGGACAATAAACACGGAGTTGGTTTAATCGTTCTATGGTATACTTTAGACATAAAGCACATATCCGCGTTTGTTGATCAGTGCCTGTAATGTGTGCTGTAGTTGCGCAGCTTTCAGTCGAATCGGACGTGAAGGATAAATGAATTAACTGTGAACACAAACACCAACACCAACACCATTAACAGTGAATGAAAGGCAATAATCAGCAACATGCACTCACGCAAATAACTTTATTCGATTGTATCAATATGCATTGACACAGATTACTTAATTTGAATGTTTCCTTGATATAACATGACACTGAGAAATGCATAAAATAAATCATTGCATGATGACGTCAGGAACCTATGAATCGGCTTTTTGAACCGGTTCGCGAAAATGAATCAGACGTTGTATCACTATCAGACACAGACTGGGAGAAAGGGGAGAACTAAATAGGAAATACAAACAAGATAATTAACAGGACACAGCTGGAAGGAACTTAACTAATGAGGGTTACCATGGGGACAGACGAATGGCGGGAAAAACTGAACAAAGGAACGTGTCAGTAAGACTCCAATAAAATTATAAAGTAATTATTTCATCACAAATAAATCTCTCAATCAAGTGGCTGTGTCTATAGTATTATAGACTACACAACATAATAATATTATTTTCAAATACATTTTTATTATAATTATTGTTATTATTTAAAATTATTTTTGCTCCTGGTTCAGTAAGGAAAGGACAAATTTTAACTATCAACTCCTGAGCAGAACCAAACAATCCAAGATCATGCCAAATCGTTAACAATCAAATCCAACTTAGTTAGCGACGTACGTAGAATGGACACCTGGACTCAGAGGTGCCCGTCTTCATGCTCCCTCCCAACCATTCTTTCACAGTTTGAGCTGATGAATCTTGACATTGTCATCCTGGAATATGGCAATGATGTGTTTTCCTACATGGTTGTTTAAGAAATGAAAAGCTACACACTCCATTAATTAGGGTTAGAAGAAATGTTGCCAAACATATAACATGCTAGAAACATAATAATCACTGCAATAATGATCCAATTATTGACTCTTAAGCATTTGCCTATTTAAATCCAAACAGCGACATTTTTTTGGCCAGGCAGTGTATATTAAAAGAGTTTTATGAGGATGACATGAGCCCACATGAGGGGCTCCTCTCTATAAAATAACTTCATGATTTAAAAAAAAATACCTGTCAAATTTTTTTACTGTTTTTAAAGGAAATCTCTTATGCTCAAACAAAAACTGTAATATTGTGAACTATTAAATTAATATTGGGGGAAAACAGCCAACAGTTATTTTATTTTAATATATATTTAATATGTAATTTATTCGTGTGATCAAAGCAGAATTTTCACCATCAATGGTGATACGTTTTTCAGGATTCTTTGATGAATAGACTTTTTTAAAATAAGGATTTATTACATTTATTAAAGCATTTATTAAATAGAACTCATATAATATAAATGCCTTTTCTGTCACTTTTGAACAAAAATGGTATAGTGTGTATATTTTCCTTAGAAAACAATTAAAGATTATGCCAAACTACTTAAGAATAAAGTTTTCATATCAAGAGTGTTGTTTTAATGAGGCTTTTTTCTTCATTATGATATTAGGAGAGTTGTATCACCCAGACAGTTTTAACTTTATTCCCCCATAAAAATACTACAATTAATTTTAATTCATAATTACATATTCATAAATAAAAATATGCACATCATAGAAGAGGCGTATTTCATCGACCCAAAAGCAGAATGTTCACGCTGTTAATTTCCAAACACATACAAAAACAAAAAACAACATAAAAGTGGTATATATATATATATATATATATATACACTCACCTAAAGGATTATTAGGAACACCTGTTCAATTTCTCATTAATGCAATTATCTAATCAACCAATCACATGGCAGTTGCTTCAATGCATTTAGGGGTGTGGTCCTGGTCAAGACAATCTCCTGAACTCCAAACTGAATGTCAGAATGGGAAAGAAAGGTGATTTAAGCAATTTTGAGCGTGCCATGGTTGTTGGTGCCAGACGGGCCGGTCTGAGTATTTCACAATCTGCTCAGTTACTGGGATTTTCACGCACAACCATTTCTAGAGTTTACAAAGAATGGTGTGAAAAGGGAAAAACATCCAGTATGCGGCAGTCCTGTGGGCGAAAATGCCTTGTTGATGCTAGAGGTCAGAGGAGAATGGGCCGACTGATTCAAGCTGATAGAAGAGCAACTTTGACTGAAATAACCACTCGTTACAACCGAGGTATGCAGCAAAGCATTTGTGAAGCCACAACACGCACAACCTTGAGGCGGATGGGCTACAACAGCAGAAGACCCCACCGGGTACCACTCATCTCCACTACAAATAGGAAAAAGAGGCTACAATTTGCACGAGCTCACCAAAATTAGACAGTTGAAGACTGGAAAAATGTTGCCTGATCTGATGAGTCTCGATTTCTGTTGAGACATTCAGATGGTAGAGTCAGAATTTGGCGTAAACAGAATGAGAACATGGATCCATCATGCCTTGTTACCACTGTGCAGGCTGGTGGTGGTGGTATAATGGTGTGGGGGATGTTTTCTTGGCACACTTTAGGCCCCTTAGTGCCAATTGGGCATCGTTTAAATGCCACGGCCTACCTGAGCATTGTTTCTGACCATGTCCATCCCTTTATGACCACCATGTACCCATTCTCTGATGGCTACTTCCAGCAGGATAATGCACCATGTCACAAAGCTCGAATCATTTTTAAATTGGTTTCTTGAACATGACAATGAGTTCACTGTACTAAAATGGCCCCCACAGTCACCAGATCTCAACCCAATAGAGCATCTTTGGGATGTGGTGGAATGGGAGCTTCGTGCCCTGGATGTACATCCCACAAATCTCCATCAACTGCAAGATGCTATCCTATCAATATGGGCCAACATTTCTAAAGAATGCTTTCAGCACCTTGTTGAATCAATGCCACGTAGAATTAAGGCAGTTCTGAAGGCGAAAGGGGGTCAAACACAGTATTAGTATGGTGTTCCTAATAATCCTTTAGGTGAGTGTATATATATATATACACACACACTTGTGTGTTTTATGCCACGTCATATGACATTCTGAAGCCACACTCCTTTTGTGTTCCACACTAGAAAGTCATGAGAGTTTAGAATAACACAAAGGTGAGTAAATGAAGACAACATTTTTGGCTGAACTATAAGTTGCTGTGGTCATTTGATAGCCACAAATACAAGTGTTTATTTTTAGGAGACATTGCAACCTTGCATCCCACTATACTACCAAATCCACAAAGACACGTCAGACAATATTAGATTCCCAAGATGCTGAACAGAGTCCAACAGAGAGCATTTCATTCTGGATGCCACATGACTCGCAAGACAATAAAAGCTTATGTAAACCAAACATTCAGAACAATACACAAAATGAACTAGACAAAGACACACACACACACACAGCTGACGGATTCTTTCACACTTTGGACCGAGCTATTCACACACTCACAGAAATGCGTTTGTCTCTCCGGTGCATATTATGGCGGCATGAGTGACAAGTGTGTGTGTGGGTGCGACTGACGTAACACTGGCTGCCATGACAAAGCTAGTGTGAACTATGAGATACATGTGCTTCTAGATTATTTTTATGCATAATTTGATGGAAGTGCTCAGAATATTTAATCCTAACTATCCAAGAATCTCATCAGTCATCCATAAATATGTGATGATAGTAGTGGCCCCTTTGTAAGCAGTTTTGGATTGGACTGATTCTGCATCTCTGAAAAATGTTTATTTCAGTCCGCAATGTGCAATGGCAAATACGTTGATTCGCTAAGAAGTCTGCACTGTCATCAGAAAAAAAAAATCAATTCATATCAATTCCATTAATTCTATAAGTATGATGAAAACATTATCTGACACTGTTTTGAAAAATAAAACCCCCCACAATAAATAAGCACAATGTGTATGATATGGCTGTATATTTAGCCCCTGAGAGCATCTGTCAGACAGCAGGGTTCAGTTCAGGTCAGTATGCAACATAAGGTCTGCACTACGATTAACATTAACACAGACATAATATCTGGAGACAAGGAATCCATATGTTCCAAAGCCGGTCTGAACATCTTTTCCATCCTAAACAAACCCCCTCAAACTACTTCCTGTTGCTCACTTTCATTACTGTTTTAAGGCTTGTTCACACCAAGAACAATAACTATAAAGATAAAGAAAACTATATTAGCGCCCACAGTCACATTGACACCAGTGCACCAATTTCGTTCGAGCTTGTTCCAGCAGGATGGATTCTGATTGGCTGTCAATGTTTTTATCATTCATTAGCTGGATAAAATCGTTCCGACGAAATTATATCTCTGTGCCATTCTCGTTATAGCTGTGGTGTGAACTCTGCTATTCTTTAATATTGGGAACAATTTGTATAACTTTTAGAATATCTTTATCATTATCTTTATTTAGGCCTTTAGTCTGCACTTCTTTGAACAATCTTGGAACTTTGTTTTGCATCATTTCTTATGTTACTATGTTTATGTTGCATTCCTCATTTGTAATTTTGGTAATTCTGCTAAATTAATAAATGTAAATTTTAATATATAATACAGTTGGAGTCTGACTACACTGAAAGGGACATTCAGGGACATTCCTCATTTAAACCTGGAAATAAATTTCAAACTTTGAAAACATTACAAGAAATGCTATAATGTAATATTAATATAAAATATTTATGCAGTATTTATAAATGACTAAAAATTGACCGTTATTTTCCTGTTATCACTGTAAAGCTGCTTTGAAACAATCTGTATTTAAAGGTGCACTATGTAACTTTTCCATCCGCTAGAGGAAAAGGCCTGTTCAAAACAAAGGCGTAGTTTGATGACGCCAAGTTTGAGCGCAGAATCTTGGGACATGTGGTCTTCACATCACAGCTGGTGGAAAAGAATCGGGATAGGACTCAGGCAGAAATCATGTTCATGGATGCGATTATTAACATTACTGTAGTATGAAGCAGAGCAGGACCGAGTGTTGTGGGAGCCGAGCAAGGCCACTGGAGCGATTGAGCAACACACGTCTCGCGAGCAGCGGGACTTTTATTATGCCACAGTCGCCGGCACCATTTCCGTTTTTCCGGTCATGAGTATGAGGTAACGCAGCTCTGTTTATCATATTAGATACATTTGAGTGTGTTAAAAATGATGTTATGACGTTACTCTGTGCGCTCGCTCGGCGGCTGCTATGACACTTGTTGCACACTGCAGTAAGAGTAAAGCGTTTCTGCTAAATAAAACCGGAAACCGAGGGTAAAGCAGATATGACGCAAATGACAGGCGACTCCCTCACACGTCCCGGTTCCTTGGTTAAAATAGCAATTTTCTCACGATTTACAAATAGTTGGAAATATTTGGGATATTGTAAGTACAGGTGCTGGTCATATAATTAGAATATCATCAAAAGTTGACTTATTTCACTAATTCCATTCAAAAAGTGAAACTTGTATATTATATTCATTCATTACACACAGACTGATATATTTCAAATGTTTATTTCTTTTAATTTTGATGATTATAACTGACAACTAAGGAAAATCCCAAATTCAGTATCTCAGAAAATTTGAATATTACTTAAGACCAATACAAAGAAAGGATTTTTAGAAATCTTGGCCAACTGAAAAGTATGAACATGAAAATTATGAGCATGTACAGCACTCAATACTTAGTTGGGGCTCCTTTTGCCTGAATTACTGCAGCAATGCAGCGTGGCATGGAGTCGATCAGTCTGTGGCACTGCTCAGGTGTTATGAGAGCCCAGGTTGCTCTGATAGTGGCCTTCAGCTCTTCTGCATTGGTGGGTCTGGCATATCGCATCTTCCTCTTCACAAGGTTAAGGTCAGGCAAGTTTGCTGGCCAATTAAGAACAGGGATACCATGGTCCTTAAACCAGATACTGGTTGCTTTGGCACTGTGTGCAGGTGCCAAGTCCTGTTGGAAAATTAAATCTGCATCTCCATAAAGTTGGTCAGCAGCAGGAAGCATGAAGTGCTCTAAAACTTCCTGGTATACGGCTGCGTTGACCTTAGACCTCAGAAAACACAGTGGACCAACACCAGCAGATGACATGGCACCCCAAACCATCACTGACTGTGGAAACTTTACACTGGACCTCAAGCAACGTGGATTGTGTGCCTCTCCTCTCTTCCTCCAGACTCTGGGACCCTGATTTCCAAAGGAAATGCAAAATTTACTTTCATCAGGGAACATAACTTTGGACCACTCGGCAGCAGTCCAGTCCTTT
This sequence comes from Rhinogobio ventralis, assembly GCA_039654625.1. Lineage (NCBI taxonomy): Eukaryota > Metazoa > Chordata > Actinopteri > Cypriniformes > Gobionidae > Rhinogobio > Rhinogobio ventralis. Next base: position 6,588,772 of record CM077211.1, read on the forward strand.
TTGTCTTTAGCCCAGGCGAGACGCTTCTGACGCTGTCTGTTGTTCAAGAGTGGCTTGACACAAGGAATGCGACAGCTGAAACCCATGTCTTGCATACGTCTGTGCGTAGTGGTTCTTGAAGCACTGACTCCAGCTGCAGTCCACTCTTTGTGAATCTCCCCCACATTTTTTAATGGGTTTTGTTTCACAATCCTCTCCAGGGTGTGGTTATCCCTATTGCTTGTACACTTTTTTCTACCACATCTTTTCCTTCCCTTTGCCTCTCTATTAATGTGCTTGGACACAGAGCTCTGTGAACAGCCAGCCTCTTTTGCAATGACCTTTTGTGTCTTTCCCTCCTTGTGCAAGGTGTCAATGGTCGTCTTTTGGACAACTGTCAAGTCAGCAGTCTTCCCCATGATTGTGTAGCCTACATAACTAGACTGAGAGACCATTTAAAGGCCTTTGCAGGTGTTTTCAATATTTAACCTTTTCACAATATTCTAATTTTCTGAGATACTGAATTTGGGATTTTCCTTAGTTGTCAGTTATAATCATCAAAATTAAAAGAAATAAACATTTGAAATATATCAGTCTGTGTGTAATGAATGAATATAATATACAAGTTTCACTTTTTTAATGGAATTAGTGAAATAAATCAACTTTTTGATGATATTCTAATTATATGACCAGCACCTGTACTCAATTGAACAAAATATATAACACTGGCCTAGTGGTTTTTGGATATTTTACTGCAAAAATGTTACATAGTGCACCTTTAAGTGGCATCTAGTGGTGAGGTTGTAAATTGCAATCACCCACAGCTCACCCCTCCCTTTCGAAGCACATAGAGAAGCTACGGTGGCCGACACAGGACAAAAAATGTCGGAGAGAGCAGAGAGTAGCTAGCGCTCTGTAGAGCAGTTTGTCCGTTTAGGGCTACTGTAGAAACATGACAGGCACAAAATGGCGATTTCACTATAAGGGAACTCGCGGTGTATGGAGATAGAAATGGCTCATTCTAAGGTAATAAAAACATAACGGTTCATTATGTAAGGTCGTTATACACCACTGAAAACATAGTTATGTATATTATATTGCATTTCTCTCAATAGATCCTCATAAATACTACACACTGCACCTTTAAGAGACTAGGTACAACCCTTTTGGACCATGCGTCTGGTGCACTGACCGTTTTTTCTGTCGTTAAACTAGCAAAAGTGGATTCGGACATGCCCTAAGTGCACCTACACCATGCGCTTAGATTGTAAAATAGGGCCCATAATGTGTAAATAGAAATACACATTAGAAAAATGTAAATTAGCATTTTCACTAACGGTGCTATTAATGTAAGTAATTAACATTTTAAGGGGCAATATTTGCTCCCTTTAATTTTCAGCATTTTTTTTGTAAAACCATATAAAATCTTTTATGTGAAATTAAAAGATCTCCATCATGTCAGAGAGCCGAAATCCCTGACAATATTCAAGAAAAGACTGAAGACTCAAAAAACACCTTCTATATATTCACTATTTCTGAATCCCTCCATGTTCTAGCTGGTACTATTCTGAATGATGTCTGAAATTTGCACTTCTTGTGCTACTGCCTCTTTAAGATTAATAATTTGTAAATTGTTTAGGATAAAAAAGCGTAAAATGAAATGTCATACTTCAATTGAATCAATCAATTGAAAAAAATAAATAAATAAATTTAAACAACTATATCCGTTGCCAAATCAACATCAAATACAAAAGTCCCTGTAAATAATGCCCAAGATCAGAATAAACGCTTGGCTAAAATACATTTTAATCAACTGTCCTGTCTTTCTGTTTGATCTGTAATATTTTAATGCGGTCAGTCAAGCTTTGGAGCTTCATGCAGTGTTTTAAGGGCTGATTTGACAGTATCACCCATTCTTGCCTCTGAACAATATCTGACAGCCACAGGTCACTTTGGTGTCTGCGGAGACTCTAAGCCTATAGCGAGATAGGACTACAATAATAAAACAAATAATATTAATATAAATAACATTTAAAAAATGCACAATAAGGGCATTTTTGCTCCCAAATTTTAAATATCTGAGACATGATAATTTGCCCCATGATTGTACTGCAATATAACACAAAAACATATTTTCTTTAAAAAAAAAAAAAAACTAGACATTTTCATTGATGCACAACTTCCATGGTTTCAGGACCCATGGTGGGAGCGGGGCATGACGTCAGCACCCTCCATATGTTGCAGGTAAATCGTCCCTAAAGTAAAGGGCACAAGCGGTCGGTCTTATGTAACAGTATGACTATGAGATATCAGCAGATACTATTCGCCTGTCTGACACTGAAACGCGCCGCTGCAACAGTGCGTCGTTGGGCATAAATCTATATTAGGCTAAACAAGAAGCTTAGTCCAAACTGTTTTATGCTGGGAAACGCACTTACATATGATACACAAATCATTATGATGGTGATGAACATCAAGCTTCGATCATAACATTACAGTCGAGTTTATGAAAAGTCGAGTGAATTACAGAAGAGCAGGTTGAACGTCACTTACATCCTCTGCTTTTCTGTCGACGGTGCTTTGCGGTATCCCAGTGAAGTTTGTCCATGGATGCTGTTGGCTGTGCCCTGCGCGCGGGCCGGTGATGCGTGCCGCGTCATTTCGCCCGGGTCGATTGATGATAGATGGATGCTGCTGCTGATGAGAGCGCGTACGAGACCTGCGAACGCAGAAACGACGCACTTGCGTGACGCTGCGACGGCGTTTCTTAAAGGGACAGGAAACGAATGTTAAAGAAGGATAGAGAATCGGAGTATCTTCCGATCTGGAGTTTTTTGTACAGTTACAATATTAATAGTATGATTTCAACCTTTAAAATGTTAGTTTTCTTCAGTGGCGATTGCTTTGAGACAGCAGCTTCACCCAAGTGTAATTAGCCTAAACTCTTCATGATTACATTTTATGCTTGTACCACTGATTTTGCTGGATCAAGTTCAAAACACCAACACATCAAAACAGAATATGCACATACTGTAAACAGAACATACTGTAAAATATATTTTTTTTAATGAAATAGTTTATTGAGCAAAAATCTTAAAACAAAAAGTTTGCATATGCCTGTGTTTTTGAGTATCATATTTGATACATCAGGACTTTATGGCTCACATAGTTTATGGAATTGAAAAGGAAAATTACATCTTATAGCTTGTAATGTAAACCAATGAGATCTTTATAAAGTATCAGACTACTTAAATATCAGTTGTCACTCTATATCTCCAATTAAAATGTTTATATTTAAAAAGTTTTATGATCAAAGCTCTGTAGTTTTTTTGTTGTAGGGGGCAAAACATATATACAATGATTGAGAGATTAACAAATAAACGTTCCTGAAGACTAATATTTGACACATTTTAACATGATGTATAAAAAAAAAAAAAAAAAAAAGAGGATGTATGGATAATCAAGTCAACTGAAATTCCTTCAGTCCAGTAAATGTTCATCTTCGAATATTACTAATAATATAAAATATATTGGTAATGCACTGTGAACTAACATGAACAAATAATGAACTGGATTTTTATTAACTAACATTAACAAAGATGAATGAATACTGTAAAAAATGTATTGTTCATTGTTAGTTCATGTTAGTTAATACATTAGCTAATGTTAACAAATGAGAGCTCATTGTAAAGTGTTACCAAGATATTCCTACATTTACTTCAGTAAGATCAGTAAGATTCCACAGCAAAAAGACACATAAAATACCTTTTACTTGACACAGGGCATGTAGTAGATTGTGTGAAACAGGTTTCAGCAAAGTTTTGATCATGTTGATAATCTAGAGGCCTAAGAAGTTAATTTATCAAATATGATACAGTAGGCTTTATAGGGTAAGTGTGCATACAGTTAACACTACAGTCCTTTAATGCTAAGGTTATGAATGCTTAGGTTCAAACCTAAAACATGCATATACCCACTAACACATTATCAAGTACGCAAATTATATAGTGACTTTCAGGGGGTCAGTCTTTTTGAAAGGAATCTTTATAGATTAAATAAGAGCAATCAAATTATGTTTGACTTGCACAACCCAAAAGGTGTACAGGCTTTATAGGGTAAAGTGAGCATACAGTTAACACTACAATCCAGTAATGCTAATAAAGCTGCAGAGACAGATTACATTAGAGATCTGAAATGGTTGAGTCGTATCTATTTTATGATGCTATTTTTCTCAGCACTCAATATAGCATCAGTCTCCATTCACTTCCATTTTAAAAGAACACACAGGACAATCTGCTAAACTGCAAGTGCTTGTGAAAGTATGTCATATGGTTTGTAACAACATGAGAAAGAGTAAAAACAAATTTTTTGTTGCAATATTTACTTATTTATTTGATTTATACATTTAATGGTTTTTAAGGATCAGGTAAAAAAAAAAAATACAGATCAAAATCCAACACAGAGCAGAACGGTTTAAAACTTAACTATTACTACATTAAACTGTAGGAAGAAAAGACTAAAGAACTATTCATGCTCGACTTTCAAGCCATTGCAACTCACTTTTCAATAATGAACAAAGATCATTAAATTGGTTAAACTGAAACAAAATCAAATGAATGATCATCTGATGCAGACAATTCACTGTGCTGCTCTACAATACGGTTTATATATATATATATATACACACACACACACATTTTGTTTTGTTTTTTAGAAATAGTGTTATACCGGTGTATTTCATTGTTTTAAGCAGGTCTCCACAGGGATTCATAACACATTGCCTAAATTCCTTAAAAAACTGAAATTCATTAAATTTGCCTACAACCAAGAACATTAATGACACAGCAAAGCCCTTAAACGAGTCAAAGCCTTAAATGTTTTTCCCTCCTTTGCTTCATGGCTACTCTTATCTAGAGGGAGGAAAAGAGAGGCCCAGGTGTGGCGATGATGTCACTGTATGGGGTGCTCTGTTGCAGGTTGAGAATTTGTTGTTTCCTTAACACCAGCAAGCAGAAAAACATGGCTGCCACATATGAACGACTGCTGCTCTCACATAAAGCGTGAAGACTGTACACGGCATTGGGAGAAGAGTCTCGTCTCTGAAGAGAAAGGAGATGTTAGTGCAGGTTCAAACCTAAAACATGCATATACCCACTAGCACATTATCAAGTACGCAAAATATATAGTGACTTTCAGGGGGTTAGCCTTTTTGAAAGGAATCTTTATAGATTATTTTTGGAGAGCAGTCAAATTATGTTTGACTTGCACAACCCAAAAGGTGTCCAGTTTGACAAACATCAACTATCTTAAATCTTTTTAAACAGAGACTTAACCCTAATGGTATACAATACACTTGAAATAGTCAAGTCCGTCATTATAAATGATGATTAAATAAATATAATTATTGTAAAATTTTCAATGTGCAATCCCAAAAGAGAGCACTAAAGCAGCATAACATTGCTATAGATACCACCACCCACTTGCAGAGAAAAAACATCAAAAACCATCTACTAAGACAGAAAAAAACCCAGTTTGTTTTGTTGTGGGAACAAAATGTAACATAACTCAAAATATACAATTCAGCAAATCCAATTATTGGTTCTTCCACAACAGTTCAGTTGTCACTGTATCAACCTTGTGTCTTGAAAATGCGACTTTCCCGGCACTGGTACACCCCCAACACCCAAAAGTTGTATAAAGTCCATTGGAACTGACTGGACCTAGTGCTTTTAGACAGACCCTGCCATGTTCGTGTGTTAAATACATCCGACAGTCAGTGAACTGTGCTCTGTGGATGTGTCATCTTGAGACTTCATACTGTGCAATCAATCACCATGTCTCTTGGACCAAACAATATCTTTAAGTCATACAAACTACACAGTCCTACACAGGTTATATTTCATATTATCCTATACAGAACATATTTCATATATGAAAGAAGTGCTTCAACGCAGCCTGGCGTTTCTACTGTAAACAGTGTGTCAAATGAATGACAGTGTGTGTGATTGAGTTTTCCGCTGTTGTCATCAGCACCCATACATTTAATTTCCCAATCTCTTAATTCTTCACTCCTAAATACTTATCTACAACTGCTCCTCACGCCAGGCTCGTTCAGCATCAACACTGTCTTTGGATTTGATGTCTGATTGTTTCTTACTTTGAGGGCCTGGAGGAGGTTGTGTGCCCGACTGGTCAGTCTCTTATCCTCCACATCCTGGCTGTTCAGAGCTGACTGCAGACAAAAGTTAAGAGGTAAAATTGTAAAACAAGGCACACACACACACGGTATCTGCAGGTTTCACCAAGTCAAATTTAAGACTTTTTAAGATCTTTTTAAGACCATTATGAATTAAATTTAAGAAACGTACAAAGGAAATGCAGAATCACAAAATTACTTGCAACGCAAATTAATTTATTCAAATTGAACAAAGTATTAAAAACTTGCACTTCCTCATAGCTCAATCCCACCAGGATTTCACTCAGACAGGAGCGGGTATAGGCTAGGCTATATTAGGTTGCTTTCACTTTAAGACCTACAGTAATGCCCAGATCGAATACTGACACACGTCCCAAACTTTTTTACACACAACATAATCGCCAATATGCACACAGGCATAATAATGTGTGTAATGTGTATTGTTCAAGGGCAATAAGCCTAGAAATAGAACACATTCGGTATACTTGTGCGAGCACTGACAGGCGGCAGACGCATGCACAGAATCCGCAGCCCGTCTGACATCGGTCCATGTGTCAGTACCGAATTGAGTTTGTGGTTTACATCGCTTTTATTAACTCTTTTTTTAGTGCTATCGGGCATATCATACTTTTATTTGGTCATTATGTGAAATGGCAGGTGAGAAAAATTTGCCTTTGCTTTCACAATCGTGGAACTGGAAGAACTGGAGAACTGTTAGCTGAAGAATAAAATAAATTTTATGTGTCTGTGGTACAATCCGAAAGAGACTCGCGCCAATAACACGAAAGCTGATTGTTGCCATATAAGATGCATGTTGGTCTCATTTGTAGTTGTAATACAGCGAACTATAGTTAGACTAGCGAAAGAAAGAACTACAATACCCCGGAATAAACACACACTTTTATAGTGCAATAGAGGTAGCATTACATGGACGTAGGAAAATTAAGACCTGTTTAAAATTATTTAAGACCTAGAACTCAATACTTTATACGAAGTATTTATACTCAATATTTAATACGAATTTAAGACTTTTTAAGGCCTAAAATGTTGATTTTGAAATTTAAGACGTTTTAAGACCTTGCGGGTACCTTGCACACACCTCTGAACACAGCAACTCTCTACTGCAAAAGTGTTATCCTTTCATGTGTTTTTTCCCCCAGTAACATTAATGATGATATCAAAATTGTTACATATGGCTTTAATCCTAAGCTACTAATATTACATTCAAGGTATTCATAATTTCATGCTCCTTGGTGTTGCTGGCACCATGTTCTACTATTTTTACAACACAAAGAATTTTATGTTTTTGAAGAAAAGAAAAAAAGTCTCTAATGGCAGCATTAATTTGATTTAAAAAAAATACAGTAAAAACAGGAATATTTTGAAATATTCCTGTCAATGGCATCATATCTGCGTTACCCTCAGTTTCAGCTTTAACTGCCGAAGAAACCATGGCAACAGACGTGGACAAGTGCTTAACGTCTAGCGGCACACTGATGTAGTTTCGTTCAAACATTATGGACCATGGCAAGCAGACTTTGGAACAAAATGAGAAATCAAAAGAGGACCAGTATTGACGTGGCGTCTTCGAGATGGCGAGAGCTTCGCAACAAACTTCGACTTGACAGAGATGCAGTTCAATATTACACTAATTGGATTTTAATATGAATAGATCTTAAATTTTTTTTAGACTTCAACACTAGTGTTAATGTATAGTGTGTTAATGTATAGTATTATATAGTATGAAACTTATAATAAGGCTCTTATACAAACAGAAAATGAGTTAGATAAGAGAAACACATTGAATGTCATAAACAGATACACTTAAGGTTCAAATGTTGTAAGTGTTGTGTGTTCCTTGGGGTCAAAGTGACCATATTGTATCTTGTACAGTGACCTAAAATAAGTCTTTCACCACAGTAAAGTGACTTATTGTGATACTTGACTGTTGTGCTTTTATTTTCATTACCTCTCTTTCTTAACTTTCATCGTCCCACAGGTGGGATGTTTGCCATTTTATATATTTTAACTATCTTAGTAAAAACCTAAAGTAATATTAACAAACTATATATAATTTGAAATATTATAAATTCTAGTTGATTTTCAAAACAGATCAGCAGTAATTTATTAATTTGCAACAAGAATATTTTCATACTCATAAGGTGTGTTCAGACCTTTATTTTGAAATAGCAATAAACATCATGAAAAATCATGAAAGATTGATAAATAATAATAATAATAATTTAATGCCAAGAGTTCAAAAGATAACATCCAATAATTTTTTTGAGAAAAAAAAAAGGTCTGAAAATGTTTATTTTCGGCTGCAAGCTATAATGCACATACATGTTTGTTTATTAGAGGTTGAATTCAAATCAAATACTGCCAAACTGCCCATAATACTTCTGAACAGGATGTATACTTCATAAAATGTAAGAAAATTATGGAAATATATATAGTTCAGATCACTCAAATCATTGAAATGGAGGTGCCCTTTTATGGTCAGTAATTGAGCTTGGATGTTATCTAGTGAAATGTTTGGTACTGCTCCCAAACAAAATCTCACTGAAAGTAAATTTTTTGAGATATCAACCTAAAAATCACATTTTTGGCTTTAATTTTATTGCAGTTTTAGAAAAAAACATGTTTTGTAAAATATATATTGTTATAAAATATAAACATTACATTTTTACATTTTCATAAACTTAAACTTCTATAACTTTCTTTTTTTTACTTTCATAATATATTTCTACAATATTTATTTCTACACTTCTACAATAATCTGTCTTCAAAATAAAAACCAACCATAGGTCTATATTCCAAAGCTTTCTTGAATTACAGCCATTTAAGTTTGGATAGTGTATTCCCATGTTTATGCGAAAAAAGGGGGTGACTGTTATTTAAACCTGTTTTTCTCAAAATTCCATCCCTGAAAATCATAGCGATCAGCCGACTTCAGATAACCATAACTTTTGTTTTACTGCATTGTTACTTAACAAAACTAGTAATTTCTTTAAAAAAAAAAAATTAATAAAACTATTAAACTTTTGAACAGTAGTGTATAATGCTACAAATGCTTTAGATGGTTTGTGTGTAACAATTTATTTCTATGACGTTAAATTATTTTTATTAAATTGTGCATTAAAAGGTTGAGCAAATCAAATGTGTTTATATCGGAGAACCTTTTATACACACACTTAACTGCAGACACTAAAAATGACATACACTTTGAGTGTCCCTTATAAAGAACCACGATTGTCCCTTATTTTTGTCCCACATTTTGTCCTTTGTTGTGTATATTTGCATTATGTTGTGTTGTAAATAAATGCAAACAATTAAAAAAGCCATTCTTTTAATCTCTTCACATTCTTTGCTCTAGTTCCCTCACAGTCCCATTCAGCTGATAGGGCCATTAGGATTAGGGGAGGGGTCTTTGTCTTTTATCAGGTGTGAAAAACATCAATACTCATGATGATTCACGCCCTCCCCGCATAAGCCTTCCTGACATAAAACTCTTATGTCTTACAAATTTTAAATCAGTATATTGTTTTATGTGAATAAGTGGCCAGAGTGATTTTTACATCTTGAGGGCAAAAATTCTAGCCTACGTGATCCTGTTTTCAAAGGTCTTGTGAACAAATATTCAGTATGGGTTTTATAGCCTTATAACAGTGACTTCATTTTTTTTTTTTTTTCACAAACCATGCATAAACGTCATTTTCTCAAAACTACGAACTTTTACACACATGCTGCTCACATATTATTGTAGCAGAGTTTGTGCTGAATACAGAGTAATCAGACTTTAGCCATGAAAATGTTACAAGTAACAGAAATAAGCACAAATGTCAGGGCATATCAAAAAGACCTCCAGGGCCCACAAAACAGCTCATGGTTCAGAGGGTTAAACCGAGGTCCTGACTGTCTGTGGTCATTAAAAATCCCAGGATGTCCTCCGGAAAAAGAGTAGCGGTGTAATCCCAGCATCCTGGCCAAATTTGCCCATTGGCCTCTGTCCATCATGGCCTCCTAATAATCCCCATATACTGATTGGCTTCTTCACTCGGTCTCCTCTCCACCAATTAGCTGGTGTGTGGTGGGCATTCTGGCGCAATATGGCTGCCGTCGCATCATCCAGGTGGATGCTGCACATTGGTGGTGGTTGAGGAGATTCCCCCCCTTCCTTGTAAAGCGCTTTGAGTACCCAGAAAAGCGCTATATAAATGTAACAAATTATTATATTATTAATTAAGAGCCATAAAGTATTACTCAGATCGTTTGACGGGATCTGTTTTAAGGGTGTGAAAATAACCAAATTAATCTGAAATTAAGTAGAAATTCAGATATAACAAAAGCATTGAAAGCACTGGACCTACCGCTCTCAGCGGGAGTGGCAAGAAATATAACTTTTCTGCAATGACTTTTCTGTTTCCAGGTAATTTTGTTAAGCATTCTTAAAAGAAGTTACAGGAACATTGAATGTTTTTCGAGTTCAACTCATATTCATATAAATCACAGAGGTGCACAGAAATATGACAAATCGGATTGCAACCTCAATTTTAAAGGTATTGCCAAGTGACGTCAGTTCATAGTGCAAAGAGCGCACCAATTGATATTGAAATTTGTTTACGCCTATTATATAGATTATTACTGTCTGATTACTACTGGCAGGTCTGCTTATTTAACTCCACTCCAGCAATTTTTTCTAAAAGTTGCAAGCACTACCATTTTTGATCATCTTCACAAAAAGTTATATAAAAAGAAAGAACAGAGCCTCTGTGTTAATAAAAAAAACAACAACAAAAAAAAACACCCTTGAATATGGGCAACAAAAATATTGAATATTGTAAACAAAAAGCTGAGAAAATCGTGTCATATACAGCTTGCACGGTCATATACCTCTTCATGGGTCGACATTTCATTCATTAACGTTAGTTCCCTTTCGTTCAGTCACTCCGAATAACGTCAGTGACTGACGAATGGGGATTTCGCTTAGAAGCCCATCATCTACGAGATCTAGAAAACGCCCAATGGCAGTGCCAATGCCATGGGCATGCGGAATTTGCATAGCGTAACTCCGCCCCACGGCGTGGGTATATAAGGAAGTACGCTGGCAACATCGCATTATGTTTCTGCTTCGGAGCCAAGAGCATCTAACTCTTCACTCCCCAAGCCTAATACTGAGTTCGTCAGCTTCTTCGAGACGAGCAGCTGTCCAGTCGGTGTTGGTGTGAAGGTGCGTTCCAGCGATCTCACATTGCCTGCCTGCTGATCTGTGCAGTGATCTGCAACAGCTGTGTGTGTTTCCCTGGGCGCATCAGCACTCTGCAGAGCTTTCTCTCACAAAAAGAGCTTGCGCGTGGCACGTCTTTTTAAAGACGGTTCGCCCCGTGCACTTCTGGGTGCGGTCGATCTCTGTCGCCGTCTGATGGGCACATTCACTGCTTAACGTGTTTGGGCTTCAGCACGCTCGAGCAGCGTTTGTGGATGAGTCATGTTCTCTCACGATGTCACAGTCGAGACTCAATGACCTCCGTGTGGAGGTAGAGTCCCCTCTGCCACACCCCAATCATCCCCTCCATGCGATGGGATGCTTTGGCTGGTGGCCAGGGTGACCTGAGGGCTGCGGTGTGGCATAAACCCAGACGATCATTCCTCGGGCCACACCCCCCTCTTGCACACCGCTACCTGCGAGTGTTCGGACTGAGACGCCCCCCCGTGTTTCGTTCGGCGCTCCAGATGACGACGAGACTTCGATCGCCGCATCTCAAGGTGGATCAATCCTCTGGGGATGAAGAGTCGGCTATGCTGCCGCCTTCGGGCCTGCCAGCATTGCCCGAGTCCGACCCGGAGTTGACAGCCATGTCATCACTGGGGATGATTAGTCTTTGGGTGCGGCGCATCCTGACAGCGGTCATGCCCCGCCCCCAATTACTTTCTCTCCCGAGGTGCATGAGGAGGTCATTCGGTCCTGGAAGTCCCCGTTGTCTTCCCGTGACCGTCCGCAGGCCTTCTCGGCCTTCTCTGCCCTCAATGGGGCCTCGGCCAAGGGTACACTGGGGTCCCCCCTGTTGACGCTCAGTTGCAATCACAGTCGAGACTCAATGACGAGGGTAGAGCTGTCCCAGGGCTTTGAATGAGCTGCGTGCCGCCACCGACCTCACCCTCCTTGCGTTGAAGGTGACCGTGCGCTCCCTGGGTCAGGTGATGTCCACAGCTGTGGTCCAGGAGAGACGTGGCTCAACCTGGTCGATATGAGAGAGGCTGAGTGAACCCGGTTCCTCAACGCTCACATATCCCAGGCTGGCCTCTTCGGCAGCACGGCAGAGAACTTCGCCCAACAGTTCTCGGCCGCCCAGAAGCAGACCAAAGGTCCAGGATGGGTTACGACCGATCCTGGACCTGCGCATCCTGAGCCGATCCCTTCACAGGCTTCCGTTCAGGATGTTAACAGCGAAATGCCTTTTTCGTCCAGCAGATTGGTTCCCTGAGGACGGAACGGAGACATAACGTCCCTCTGCCAGATCGACCTGAAGGACGCCTACTTCCATATCAGTACGCGGTCCTCCCATTCGGGCTAGCTCTGTCCCCTCGCGTCTTTACGAAGATCGTCGAGGCAGCCCTTGTGTCACTCAGGCAACACGAGGTTCGCATCCTGAACTATCTTGACGACTGGCTGATCCTGAGTCACTCTCGAGAGCAGGTGTGCGAACACAGAGATCTGGTGCTCCAGCACCTAGCCCGTCTGGGCCTTCGGGTCAACTGGGATAAGAGCAAACTCTGCCCAGTGCAGAGGATCTCTTTTTTTGCGGTATGGAAATCGAATCGCAGCTTACGAGCGAGCGTGCGCAGTCACTGCTGACTTGCCTCCATCAAATCGAGAGCAAGAGTGCAGTTCCACTGAAGTTATTTCAGAGGCTCCTGGGGCATATGGCATCTGCAGCCGCGGTAATGCCGCTCGGATTGCTCATATGAGACCGCTTCAGCACTGGCTTTGCGATCGAGTCCCGAGAGAGGCACTGCAGTCGGGCACACTCCAGGTCCCAGTGACTCAGGCCTGCCTGCAGACCCTCACCCCGTGGTTGAACCTCAGCTTTCTACAGGCCAGTGTGCCCTTAGAACGAGTTTCCAGGCATTTTGTTGTATCAACAGATGCCTCTGCCACGGACTGGGGTGCCATATGCAATGGACATGCAGCGCCAGCGCCTCCTGCATGTCAATTGCCTTGAGTTGCTGGCAGTATGGTTCGTCCTGCACCGCTTCTGAACGTTGCTCAAGGGTCAACACGTGCTAGTCTGGTCAGACAACATGGCCACAGTAGCATACATCAACCACCAGGGTGCTCTACGTTTCCGCCGTATGTCTCAACTTGCCCGCCATCTCGTTTTATGGAGTCAGAAGCGTCTGAGGTCGCTTCATGCCATCCAGGTCCCGGGAGACCTGAACCGTGCAGCCGATGAGCTCTCACGGTTTCAGCCACTTCCTGGAGAATGGAGACTCCATCCCCAGACGGTTCAGCTGATTGGGAACAGTTCGGCGACGCACAAGTAGATCTGTTGCCTCCCACGACTCTTCCCACTGCCGCCTGTTTTATTGCACAGGTTCTGTGCAAGATCAGAGAGGACAAGGAGCAGGTCCTTTTGATCGCCCCGTACTGGCCCGGCCAGACCTGGTTCTCCGAACTCGTACTCCTTGCGACAGCCCCTTCCTGGTCAGTTCCTCTGAGGAAGGACGTCCTTTCTCAGAGACGGGGTATCCTCTGGCACCCGCATCCCGGTCTCTGGAACCTCCACGCGTGGCTCCTGGATGGAACACGGCAGGTTTGAGTACCCTACCACCTTGGGTGGTGGCTACCATCACTTCCGCTAGGGCCTTGTCTACCAGACACGCCTATGCATTGAAGTGGAACCTCTTTGTCACCTGGTGTTCTTCTCACCAAGACCCCTGGAAATGCCCGATCGGGTCCGTGCTCTCGTTTCTCCAAGAATGGTTTGAACGAAGGCTGTCTCCTTCCACCCTGAAAGATTAAATCCCCCTTGCGCTCCCCTCGTACCCTCTTGGGACCTCGCAGTAGTTTTAGATGCTCTGCAGAGGGCTCCCTTTGAGCCATTGCGGTCAGTCGATCTTAAATTCCTGTCTATGAAGACAGCGCTCCTGATCGCTTTGGCCTCCATCAAGAGGGTAAGGGACCTGCAGGCATGTTCGGTTGACAAAGCGTGCCTGGAATTGGGGCCGACCAACTCTCACGTGATCCTGAGACCCCGGCCTGGATATGTGCCCAAGGTTCCCACCACTCCGTTCAGGGACCAGGTGGTGAACCTGCAAGCGCTGCCTTTGAAGGCAGACCCAGCCTTGGCACTGCTCTGTCCAGTACGTGCCCTCCGTGCTTACGTAGGCAGAACGCAGTGTTTCAGGACCTCAGACCAGCTCTTTGTCTGTTATGGTGGGAAGCTGAAGGGGAAGCTAAAGGGAAAGGCTCTCTCCAAGCAAAGGTTGTCTCACTGGATAGTGGACGCCATTGTCTTGGCTTACCAGATGCAGGGGCGTCCATGCCCCCTAGGGGTCAGGGCGCACTCCACCCGGAGTGTGGCCTCCTCTTGGGCTTTAGCGCATGGCGCCTCGCTGACAGACATCTGCAGAGCTGCAGGCTGGGCGACACCCAACACATTCAGAGATTCTATCTCCGAGTGGAGCCAGTGCCTCTACTAGTGGCCGGTAATGGACTAGGCTCAGGTGTCTTCGCTTGCTCGCCATTCCACTCCACGGACTGGGTACGTGCAACATTTTCCTCAGGTGAGTTTCCCTGAAGCCCTGAGTTCCTCCAGCACTGTTGATGCCGACACAAGTGTGTCTGCCCACTCGGTCAGGCCCTCGTGTTAGGCTAGGTGCCACCGTGTGCATGGTTCCCCCCCATGGGCGACCCCCACTTGTGTATTTCCACTGTAAGCCTCTCCGAGCATGTGTATTCCCTCGGCAAGCCCTTGCCTCCCCTGGGGGTAAAATTCTTCCACCTTCGGCTGGTTACCCCAGAGTTCTTCCATATGCAGCCCTGCGGGGTCATATGTGTATCTTAAGTCCTCCCTTCGGGCAGGTACTATGGCATGCTCCACCCAGAATATGCTTCCCAGTGTACCTTGGTATTCCTGTCTTAAGTGGGAGTCCTTCGTCCGTACTAGCTTACGACAGGGAGCTCACACTTACGCAGGGCACTGGATGACAGCCGAGTGGCCTGATTACCTTGGGACCCCCATTCGTCAGTCAGTGACGTTACTCGGAGTGACTGAACGAAAGGGAACGTCTCGGTTACGCATGTAACCCTTGTTCCCTGAGGACGGAACGGAGACATAACGTCCCTCTGCCACTTCTTGTGATATGATGCTGCCATTTGTGTAAACTTGCATGAACCCATTTAAACTAGTTAGGAGGCTGGTCAGCTAGCTGTAGTTCGACTGGATTCTGCCACCGCAATTCTCTCTGATGACGTTGCAGTAATATAACTAATGTTACAGCGGGGGGAAATCTGCGGTTTGTCCAATGATAATAGTCACTGTGTCTGAAATTTTGCCGGTAATGTGACCAAAAATATCTAAGACCCATCAAATCTGAATTTAAGACATTAAGACTTTTTAAGGCCTTTTTTTAAGAAAACCTTATTTAAGACATTTTAAGACTTTTTAAAGACCCGCGGCCACCCTGGGTACGGAGCAAAGCGAGTGTTTTCAGGCATGAACTGAAAACACGCCAGTGGGCACACACTGTGAATAACAGTGCGGCCGTAAAAGCACCTGTGCAGCCGTGAATGAATGACTGTGCGGCCGTGCTCATTTTAGTTTCGGTTTAGAATTAGCGCCAATTCGGGGGCGGGTTGCTTGAATCGTGGGTTCATTAGCCATTATTCTTAATGAAAAACACAACAACAAAACATTATAATGACAAACTCACTTAATTAGGCGCTTTTACATTTAGCTTTGAAGCCAAATCTTCCGCAAATCTTCGCTCTCATGATGAATGAAATCTGACTCCTGCTGTTTGAATAAATCCGTCAAGTTTTTTTGATTGCCACCATTTAAATGTTCATTTAAAAAAACAAACGGGAGTAGAAATATGATTATGTAATTGTAAAGTTAGTAGTATAACTTTATTATTCTAAAAAACATAATTGAGTGTAATTTATGTTTGTATTTAAATCAGTTAATTACCTTCAATATTATAGTAATGTACCAACTGACTGCCAAGTATAGTTTACAGCAGTAAAGATTTTTTTTCCTCAAGAAAATTTGCCATGTACTGTATCTGATATATATCCACAATAATCGATATTGAATTGAATCGAATCAAAAAAATAAATAAGTAAATTGGGTCGCGGCCTAATGACCATGGGAATGATTGGTCTGAATGGGCCAACAGAAAAAAAAAAAAATCATAGGATTACTCCTGTTGTGGATACGCTGAAACACAGGCAACTAAAGTACAAAGAATTTACAACATTATATTACAATAGCATTCTCATTATAATGTTATTGGCGCTTCACATCTTGCACTTAAAGGGATAGTTCACCCAAAAATGTAAATTCTGTCATTAATTCCTCACCCTCATGTCGTTCCAAACCCGCAAGACCTTCGTTCATCTTCAGAAAACAAATTAAGATATCTTTGATGAAATCCGAGAGGTTTCTGAACCATCTATAGCCAGCAACGTCACTGCAACTTTCAAGGTCCAGAAAGGTAGCAAAGACATCGTTAAAATAGTCCATGTGACTACAATGGTTCAAACTTAATGCTATGAATCGACAAAAATAACAACTTTATTCAACACTCTCCTACGCTATTCACGTAATGCAGAGCTTCCAGGTTCTACGTCAGAACGCTGGCTCACCATTGGCCAACACCGTTCATGTAAGCACCACGACACATGACGCAGGAGCTGGCCAATAATGAGCCGGCATTCTGACGTAGAACCTAGAAGCGCTGCATTGTCTTTACTATGTGAATAGCATTGGAGACTGACACAGACAAGAAGAAATTGTTGAATAAAGAATATTTTTGTTTAGTTTTTGCGCACAAAAAGTATTCTCGTTGCTTCATAACATTAAGGTTGAACCACTGTAGTCACAGACTATTTTAACGATGTCTTTACTACCTTTCTGGGCCTTGAAAGTTTTAATGACGTTACTGCCCGTGGATAGTTCAGAAACCTCTCGGATTTCATGAAAAATATCTTAAATTGTGTTTCGAAGAGGAACGAAGGTCTTACAGGTTTGGAACAACATGAGGGTGAGGAATTAATGACAGAATTTTTGGGTAAACTAACCCTTTAACTGTATGATCAAAGTGATTCCAGGCATCACTGCAAGCTTTCAAATCTATAGTTTAACTTTATTTTATTTCTGGACAGCATGCTGCCCTAACGCTAACCAATCAGTCTTCATGTACTGCGCAACAACCAATCAGAATTTTTATTTTTTTTTAAGTCACGGCAATCATCATTTTCATGATCAAACGTCGCTGTCATGTCAAGTACTCATGCACATCTATAATTCATATGCTGTTAAACGTTTGACATTCATGTTAGCTTACATGTGAACACTTCTTCTCTTGTTTTTGGATCCGGAGATCCGGTACTCTTTCAAAAGATGCATAATAACGCCCCCTACCATATAACAGTGAAAACATGAATTGCGGGAAAATTCCATCAATGGCGGGGAAGCGTTGTGTCATAAATTACGGAAAATTCCATCAATGGCAGGAAATAGTTAATAATCAGTACATGTGGTTGTGTTGAAGAGACAATATGTGTTTTGTGTGTGGTTGAGTGTTTAGCACTACCTCTGTCTGTGTCACCAGTGGGGTTTCCCTCGTCTCTACAGATGGATGAACAAACATGGAGATCTCGGAGACAGGCTCTGGATACGACACCTCCAACCTACTCTCCTCCTGTGACCAAAAGGATAAAAGAGAGGTCAAAAGTGGTTTCAGAGGTGGAGCTATTCTGATTCTGATTTATGATGATGAACTTGAATCATTCAAAATAAGACCAATAACATGTATAAAAAGTAATCTGGGTCAATTTTGACATCTTGAAGTTAGTGCTTGTGTATTCATTGCATGTGTAGTTCTTACACTGGTGATGTTCCAGGGAGATGGAGGTTCTGGATGAATGACAGAAGCTTCTACAGTAGTGTTTGCACCTTCTGATTGATCTTGAACAACAGACTCTTGCAGCATACTCCAGTCATCCAGCACCGGCACTGCAGTGTTCTCCCAGACCACTACAGGCATACACACAGTAATCAGGGTTAGCTGAGATTTCACCTTCATGCCATTCTAAACTTACTTTCTTCCATGGAGTACAACAAAATGTCGCAGAATGTGCAGACTTACAATACAAGTCATTATTCCCTGAATATCTTGCTCTCCTTGTGTGTTTGCAACACACAAGAAAGGCTTTGAGAAGGCAGTGCTATGATGCTATCATATGACTTCAGAAGGCTTGGGATATAATTAATTTCTATATTCAATATAATTTCACTGTACAGAAAAAAAGCACTGGAGACATTCTGCTACCATGAAACAGCAATGGCATCAGCTGTTAAAGGGATAGTTGACCCAAAAATTATTTGATCATTTGCCCACTTTCATGTCATTCCAAACCTGTACGACTTGGAACACAAAAAAAAGGTATTTTCAGTGGGGTCCATTCAATGAAGTTGATGGTCACCAAAACTGTTTGGTTAATAACATTCTTCAAAAATCGTTTATGTTCCACAGAAGAAAGTAAGTCATGCTTTTGGAACGGTGGGGGGGTTATATTTGAGGGGGGAGTTGTGTGTGTGGGGGGGGGGGGGGCGGTGCATTTAAAAAAAAAAAAACATTTATCTCACCTAAATGTTTGCGCACTCGTATTTGTGTTTTTACAATTGGGCAAATTTTGTTGCTCAGGAGTTCACAAAAGAAGGAAGCTTGATTTAAAGCTACAATAGAATAAAGATACAAATGAAATAAAGAGAGATAAAGAGAAATGGGTAGGTCTAACACTAGCATTCAGGTACAGAAATACTACAGAAACCGAAGAAAGTAATCAAATGTAAAATAACACTGGATAGGGCTGGGCGATATGGCCAAAAATCATATCTCTGTATTTTATGGTTAAATGGCAATATACAGTATATATCTCTGCATTTTCTACATTTTTCAACTTGGATAAAAGAAAACATCTGTATTTATTTATTTTTTTTAAATTTCACATTCTGCCCAATGCTGTCCTACAAACAATGTTCATATTGAAGGCCATGAAAACAAATAAAGTGAACGTAACAATGCAAAAAAAAAAAAATCACATTCCATTCAAACATTACAATCTAAAAACAAAAATAATGATTTTATTTTAAAATCATTAAACTAAGAATGAAATACAAACAAAAGCACAGACTAATTAAACAACATTTGATTACCCCATTACAATAAACGTGTAGGTTTAAAATTCTATATATGGCACACTTAATGTCCAACAACAAATATTTGAGCAATATTTTAATCAGAATTATTGCCTTCCTATTCTATTGTGCTCCGTCTATTTGGCGCACATGAGCGCGGCGGTGCTCGTTCACAAAAATCTGTGAAGTTTAGCGGAGATTCACTACTGACAGCTAAATGGAAATATTTGCACAAGTTTCTAACCTTTACAGATGGAGAATATACCTGTGAAATGTAATTTATGCACTGAGGAAAGCACTAGGCCTACATCTCAAACACGTTAAACAGTGCAAGTAGGCACTGTTCTGTCTGTTCAAATCTATCTGTCAGTCAACACATGTACAGGTGCTGGTCATATAATATCATCAAAAAGTTGATTTATTTCACTAATTCCATTCAAAAAGTGAAACTTGTATATTATATTCAATCATTACACACAGACTGATATATTTCTAATGTTTATTTCTTTTAATTTTGATGATTATAACTGACAACTAAGGAAAATCCCAAATTCAGTATCTCAGAAAATTAGAATATTACTTAAGACCAATACAAAGAAAGGATTTTTAGAAATCTTGGCCAACTGAAAAGTATGAACATGAAAAGTATGAGCATGTACAGCACTCAATACTTAGTTGGGGCTCCTTTTGCCTGAACTACTGCAGCAATGCGGCGTGGCATGGAGTCGATCAGTCTGTGGCACTGCTCAGGTGTTATGAGAGCCCAGGTTGCTCTGATAGTGGCCTTCAGGTCTTCTGCATTGTTGGGTCTGGCATATCGCATCTTCCTCTTCACAATACCCCATAGATTTTCTATGGGTTAAGGTCAGGCGAGTTTGCTGGCCAATTAAGAACAGGGATACCATGGTCCTTAAACCAGGTACTGGTTGCTTTGGCACTGTGTGCAGGTGCCAAGTCCTGTTGGAAAATGAAATCTGCATCTCCATAAAGTTGGTCAGCAGCAGGAAGCATGAAGTGCTCTAAAACTTCCTGGTATACGGCTGCGTTGACCTTGGACCTCAGAAAACACAGTGGACCAACACCAGCAGATGACATGGCACCCCAAACCATCACTGACTGGAAACTTTACACTGGACCTCAAGCAACGTGGATTGTGTGCCTCTCCTCTCTTCCTCCAGATTTTGGGAACCTGATTTCCAAAGGAAATGCAAAATTTACTTTCATCAGAGAACATAACTTTGGACCACTCAGCAGCAGTCCAGTCCTTTTTGTCTTTAGCCCAGGCGAGATCCTTCTGACGCTGTCTGTTGTTCAAGAGTGGCTTGAGACAAGGAATACGACAGCTGAAACCCATGTCTTGCATACGTCTGTGCGTAGGGGTTCTTGAAGCACTGACTCCAGCTGCAGTCCACTCTTTGTGAATCTCCCCCACATTTTTGAATGGGTTTTGTTTCACAATCCTCTCCAGGGTGCGGTTATCCCTATTGCTTGTACACTTTTTTCTACCACATCTTTTCCTTCCCTTCGCCTCTCTATGAATGTGCTTGGACACAGAGCTCTGTGAACAGCCAGCCTCTTTTGCAATGACCTTTTGTGTCTTGCCCTGTTTGTGTCTTTTGTGTTTTGTGTCTGGTCGTCTTTTGGACAACTGTCAAGTCAGCAGTCTTCCCCATGATTGTGTAGCCTACAGAACTAGACTGAGAGACCATTTAAAGGCCTTTGCAGGTGTTTTGAGTTAATTAGCTGATTAGAGTGTGGCACCAGGTGTCTTCAATATTGAACCTTTTCACAATATTAAAATTTTCTGAGATACTGAATTTGGGATTTTCCTTAGTTGTCAGTTATAATCATCAAAATTAAAAGAAATAAACATTTGAAATATATCAGTCTGTGTGTAATGAATATAATATACAAGTTTCACTTTTTGAATGGAATTAGTGAAATAAATCAACTTTTTGATGATATTCTAATTATATGACCAGCACCTGTATCTGTCAGAGCATCTGACGGGAGCTCAAGCCCTTAATTAAAAGCATGGCTCATGTTTAGGACACATTGGATGATGCACTTTCCCCGCAGCAGCTCACGGGTCCTCCATTATTTTCAGATGTGCTTGTTTTAAACTGTATATCGATATTGCCCCATTTCATATCGCGAGGATACTCACCAAGACTGGCCTTTTGACATAATTTTGTTACAGCGCTATAATCCACGAAAAAGAACTGTTTTGTTACTCGCAATCTGTTTGTGAGGCGGCTTTACTGTAGGCCTAAACGTATGCGTGCAGAGAAAAATCAGTGAATCTCTCAGAGGGCGCGAACACTTAATAGTTTTAAATCCCTTGAATGTTTAAATGAGTAAGTCTGGTAATTGCCGCCTGCAGCGTGATTGACGCTTACCTTGTGTATATGCAATGTGGTGATGTGTAGCGCATTTTGAGAGAGAGAGAGAGAGAGAGAGAGAGAGAGAGAGAGAGAGAGAGAGAGAGAGAGAGAGAGAGAGAGAGGTGGGAATTTCACGCATTATAACGCGAGACCTGCGGGAATTATTAAAATTATGCACAATACCTGTGCCGAATACATTAGAGCAGGGCTCAAATTTATGACTTTTATAATGGAACTGCAAGAAAGTCAAACTGGTTTGGAGCAACATGAGGGAGTAAATGATGTCAGATTTTCCTCAACTCTGTTTCTGTCTGAAGCAATGGAACAGATGCACTGTAAAATGTAATGGATGTACTTTAGCTTTTCATCTAAAACAAAATTAATTTCCTATTATCACTGTAAAGCTGCTTTGAAGCATTCTGTGTTGTAAAAAGTGCTACAGAAAAAAAAAATGAAGGTGACAATGTGATTTCTTACCCTCTCTAGTTTGCGCTCTCATCTCCTCGGGGTCAGCTTGCTGTCTCGCTCCTCCCGCCAAGCCCTGTCTCCTAGGTGACGTGTCGCAAGGGAACAACTAGAGGAATAAAGGGAGAGGAAGCTTTCCCGTGATGCACTGCCTCAATGCTACATTGACAGTATAATGACAGCAGTGCACTTCAGCTGAGCTCTGCTGCTGTTTCAGCAGTGTGTGTGCGATACCTGCTTTAAGTCAGAGTGTAAGAGTGGAAGGCAAAAACTTGAGAACAGCTGCTTCACTCCTCCATTCGCCCTCCACTCCATGAGCTGCCGGGTGGGCGGGGCTATCTCCAACGGAGTTAAAAGGTCAGAGCAGTCAGCCAGTTGATCTCTAATGGCATCGTCAGTTAGCTCCTTTGACCGGTCAATCATCAGCTTCCTCTTCCTCTTCATTCTTTTCCTTGTTGAAGATGCTGAGCACATGTTTGAACTTTCCATTAGTCTGATGTCAATTGCAAGTATTAGCAGATTTGCGACCATGCCTAGATTCAGAATGGAATACTAGCATACTGGTTATTGAGCAGTATGTACTTTATAATGCTAAAACTAGTCAGTGAAAACATTTCAAACTCATGCTTAATGCAGTGAATGGCATCTAATTGCAATCTCAAAATATAAAAAACAATTTTTGTGTTTTTGATCCAATATTATGCAAAAATGGCTTTTTGTTTGGCAGTGCAATAAAATCAGTAAAGAAAACGGTGGTTGATATGGCTGCATACTACACCATTTGGCAAACGTAGTAGGCCATCATTGTATATTACATAGAAATTCTACATGGTGTGCACTATATACATACTATAGCAGCTGATTCATTACTATGATCTAGCCTACAAAACTTACAATGGATATTTGTATTCCTGGTTGCCAACAGCACCCTCAAGTGGCTTCATGAGAACAGTTAAAACCCCATCATTAAAGGGAAAGTTCACCCAGAAATGAAAATTCTGTCATCATTTACTCACTCTTGTGCCATTCCAAACCTGCACAACTTTCTTTTTCTACAGAACACAAAATAAGATATTTTGAAGAATGCTGGTAACCAGTGGTTTTGGTGACCACTGACTTCCATTATATGGACAAAAAAAATTCTCAAAATAACTTCCTTAATGTTCCACAAAAGAAAGCAAGACATACAGATTAGGAAGGACATGAGTTGAGTAAATGACAATTTTCATTTTTTTGGTGAACTATCCCTTTAACAGTTCAACAGTGAAAAAAAGGTTAACCAATTTGAAGCCAAGGTCAATAACACTACTGCTCATAATATTCTCCAGAGGAGTTAACACTCACGTGTGACAGCAACGGGTGCGAGAGCGAAACCTTCCTCTACATTTACCAAGAAAGTGGTCTCAGTCAAGGCTGGACTGCCCACACCCTTTAAACAGGAATGTTCTGGTTTCACAGACTCCGGCTCTTTAAGAGAATGACACAGTGGTAAATGTTTATGTTGGAAGCATTGGAAAATTGCTTGATTGATAATGTTAAGATTGTTACTGTACACCCATACAACCAACCAAAGTTATAAAGCATTTGTCATATTATAATCTTAAATGTCAGGTATTAAATGTGTAAACATAAATGTATTTGTTATTAAATGGCATATTAAATATTTTTATTTAAATGCATGACAATTTAGCCTAATTTTGAAAATAAATTTAAAATTTTCATTTATATTCACATCCCATTCTGAACTGGCTATATCAGACTTATTCTGAATTACAGCAAAATGCATGAATGCAAATCAAACATGTCTAATTGTTACAATCTTATAAGAGGATGCCAGCAAGACATACAGTGGTGGTCAAAATTATTGGCACCCCTGGTAAATATGATCAAATATGGCTGTAAAAAATAAATCTGCATTGTTTATCCTTTTGATCTTTTATTAAAACAATTCACAAAAATCTAACCTTTCATTGAAGTAAAATAATTGAAAGTGGGGGGTAAATCACATTATGAAATAAATGCTTTTCTCCAAAACACGTTGGCCACAATTATTGGCACCCCTAGAATTTTTTATGAGTAAAATATCTCTGAAGTATATTCCCATTAATATTTACATTTTTAGCACACCAGGGTGACTAGGAACATGAAATTGTCCAGCTATGATGTCTTGTTCCACAGGAGTATAAATATGAGGAAACACAAAGGCCAAATTCCCTTAATCATTCATCACAATGAGTAAAGCCAAAGAATATAGTTCTGATGTTCAGCAAAAGATGGTTGAGATTCACAAAATAGAAAGTGGCTGTAGGAAAACAGCTAAAGCATTGAAAAATCCCATTTCCACCATCAGGGCAATAATTAAGAAGTTCCAATCAACTAAAGATGTTACGAATCTGCCTGGAAGAGGATGTGTGTCTATACCGTCCTAATGCATGGTGAGGAGGAAAGTCTGAGTGGACAAAGACTCTCCAAGGATCACAGATGAAGAATCGCAGAGATTAGTTGAGTCTTGGGGTCAGAAAGCCTGCCAAAAAAAAAAAACCAAAAAAAATAAAAAAAAATCAAACAACCCCTACATCACCACATGTTGTTTGGGAGGGATTCAAGAAAAATCTCCAGCATATTCAGTTGTCAGACACGACTGGAAATTCAAAAGGGACCTGGTTCTGTGGTCAGATGAAACTATAAAAAGAGCTTTTCGACAGCAAATCCACCAGATGGGTTAGGTGCAAACAGGGATAAAAATACCCCATGCCAACGGTTAAAAATACTGCTGGATCTTTAATGTTGTGGGCCTATTTTTTTGCTGGAGGTCCTGGACATTTTGTTCAGATACATGGTATAATGGATTCTAGCAAATACCAACAGATAAAAAAAATCAAAACCTGACGGCCTCTGCTAGAAATCTTATAATGGGCCGTGGTTGGATCTTCCATCAGGACAACGATCCAAAACAAACATCAAAATCAACACACAAATGTGTCACTGAACACAAAATGAAGCTTCTGCCATGACTATCCCAGTCCCCTGACCTGAACCCTATAGATAATGAGTGGGGTGAACTGAAGAGAAGAAGCACCAACATGGATCTGGGAATCTGAAGGATCTGGAGAGATTCTGTATGGAGGAATGGTCTCTGATCTTTTGTCAGTTGTTCTCCAAACTCATCAGGCATAATAGGTGAAGACTCAGAGCTGTTATCTTGGGAAAAGGAGGATGCAAAAAGTATTTAATAAAAGGGTGCCAATAATTGTGGCCAACGTGTTTTGGAGAAAAGCATTTATCTCATAATATGATTTAATCCCCCCCACCCCCACCCCCACACTTTCAATTATTTTACTTCAATGAAAGGTTAGATTTTTGTGATTTTTTTTAATAAAAGATCAAAATGATAAACATGATAAACAAAATCTGAATAATTGTTTATATGACTATTTCTTGTATATATCCACTGACACCATGTCAGAACATTTACTTATTCCTAACAGCGAATGAGACGGAATTATGAAGATGAATAAACCAGGAATAACAACATGGCTACTGGCTCATCTCTTCCAAAGTGTAAAATATAATGTAATGCAAATACGTAAAAGAAAAAGTAACATTACCTGCACTGACAGCAGTTGGAGGAGGTGTAGCTGGTAATTCATCAGGAGTGTCCCCATGGAAATCAGGCATCAGAGCATCCTCAGTATTACTCGCTATAAAATCTTGACAGACCACAAAGAAAGAGAAGGAAACAAATATTGGACTCAGAGAAGTGTGAAGGTGATGAGGTCGCATTAAGGTTTTTAATAAAAGACAAAAATTAGGCAAATGTGTTTGTACAAAATCAAAATGTACAAAATGCACAAAAACGCAAGGGACTCGTAATCCATGCTCAGCACATTATTGGCCGGTTTCACAGAGAAGGCTTAAACTAGTCCCAGACTAAAATGCATGTTTGTGCTGTCTTCACTAAAAACAACTTGCACTGACGTATCTTAAAAAATGTAAGTGCCATTGTGACAAGAGGGCATTTCAATGCATCACATTTTTTTTAAACATTTAATTATTTGCTATTATTGCAGCAACCTCAATTACATTAATGGTAACTCTTGTCTATCACATTAAAGGGATAGTTCACCCAAAAATGGTGGTTGATTGCCCCTTTTTACAAGATGTAAAATAAGTCTCTGATGTCCCCAGAGTGTGTATGTGAAGTTTTAGCTCAAAATACCCCACAGATCATTTTTAATAGCATGTTAAAATTGTCACTTTTTGAGGGTTAGCAAAAACGTGCAGTTAGCAGCTCTGATAACCTCATGCAGACAGGCAATGAAAGTTTGTGTTCAAACCGGAGTTGGACAATGATGAAGAGACTCAAGAAGAAGTGACAACATGTTGAATGAGACATGCCTTCTCTGCGCGATCACTTCCGGTTAGTGAGGTCAAAATACACGATATGGCGCATCTCAATGGGATACAAGCGGCGGAAGTGATCTCTCGCACGTATCTCTACGCCATATTGTGTATTTTGACCTCACTTGCCGGAAGTGATCGTGCAGTGTAGGCTGTTGTACATAGATCGCATTCGAGGTAAAAAAATGATGTAAATATTGTTCGGTTTCTTGCACAAACCAATCGTTTCGTGTCTTAAGACATCAATGTGTCGTCACGAGCCGCAGGGTTTAATGTGGATTCGTATGTGTATATTTTTTTACTCTCATAGCTCTCATACTCTAAAATGTTACCATTAACATGCATTATAACGGTTGGAGTTAAAAATCTTCATTTGTGTTCTACTGAAGAAACAAAGACACCTACATCTTGGATGCCCTGGGGGTAAGCAGATAAACATCAAATTTTCATTTTTGGGTGAACTATCCCTTTAATAAAGGCCTTCTGAAGCGAAATTATGGATTTGTGTAAGAAAAATATCCAAAAGCGTTAACGCCTCTCGCAATTTAAAGACGTCGTGCCAGTTACGCTTTTATTGTAAGTTGAATACGGAATGCGGTCTGGTGGAAGCTAGATATTTTACACTCTCCAGGAAAGTGGTCCTCCAGGACTGGAAGTGCCCACCCCTGGTAGAGCATGAATATTAAGTGTGAATGTAATGAACTCACCGATGAGGTCAACAGCCATTTCCTCATCACCAAAGCAGTCGTCATGGACACTGAAACTCTGATCAAACAATCCTTGAAAAGACTGGATTTCCTCCCCTTTTGAATAAATATAGACATGCATGGTTTTGCATAGACTATGTAAAAACTTCTTGGTTTTGTTGACTATTCAGAGTTGATACCTATTCCCTCCATGGTGAGAAAGTGGTTCCCAAAGTTCTCTTTGAGAGTAATATCTTCAGTGCGGCATCGATTCAAAGAGAAGTGGTCTGCCACATCAATGGTGCTGGGTGAGACATAGCATGCAAAATATGTCATAAAAACACTAGTACATCAGAATAAATATATCTGAAGAGCTGTGATCGAGTGCTGTTGAAAAACACAATACTTGAGATCAGGTAGCTGAGTGTCAAAGTCAGTGAAGTCTTCCGGCAGAGTGATAGTTTTAAACGTGGCCTCCATCCCATCCTCAGGCAGGTCAGTCTGTCCTATGGACAAAAATGAAATATCATTAGAGTTGCAGTTTTTGCTCATTCTGCTGTAACTGACAGATTTAACAGACTGCATTTACCTGGCCGGAAAGCCACTTTAATTTTGACCAATGCATCACTGCAGTCTGAGAGAAGGTATCTGGTCTTCTTTGAGTATATCCGGACAACTCCTAAAAGAAGGTGACCTGAAGTTCGCAGACCAATTTTAATCTGGTAACGAATCATAGATTAATGATTAATATTCAACAATATTACTGATCTGCCTGCATTGACACCATTGTATGAGAAATGAACTGAGCTGGACAATGACATCATTGGTTTCTCCAGAGCGGCTGTATAGATAAATTAACTAAATTAATAAAAAAAAATTTACAACAGAAATTAATCAACACTGAACTGACTTAAAGGGTTAGTTCACCCAAAAATGTAAATTACCCCATGATTTACTCACCCTCAAGCCATCCTAGGTGTATATGACATTCTTCTTTCAGACAAATATAATCAGAGTTTTATTAAAAAATGCCCTGGCTAATCCATGCTTTATAATGGCAGTAAATGGGAGCCCAATATTTGAAGCCTAAAAAAAGTGCATCCATCCATTATAAAAGTACTCCACACGGCTCCAGGAGGTTAATACAGGCCTTCTGAAACTAATCGATGGGTTTTTGTTAGAAAAATATCCATATTTAACACATTATAAAGTAAAATATCTAGCTTTCGGCGGGCCGCCTTCCGTATTCAACTTACGAAGAAAGTGTAATGCCTCTCGCAGTTCAAAATGATTACGCTACGTCTACCAGTTACGCTTTTTCGTAAGTTGAATACGGAAGGTGGTGCGCAGGAAGCTAAATTATTTACTTTATAACGTGTTAAATATGGATATCTTTCTTACAAAAACCCATCGCTTCGCTTTAGAAGGCCTTTATTAACCCCCTGGAGCCGTGTGGATTACTTTTATAATGGATGGATACACTTTTTTAGGCTTAAAATGTTGGGCTGCCATTCACTGCCATTATAAAGCTTGGAAAAGCCAGGACAATTTTTAATATAACCACATTAGTTGTCTGGTTTAATGTCACTATATGGACTAACCAGGTGAATCTTACCTGGGGGGATAGGATTTCCTTGATGGTGGCCTCCAGGTCACATTCAAACACGTGTGCTTTGGTTATTTTCTTCTCCCAGTGGGCTGCGAGCCAGATCTTGGCTAGTGTGCCTCGTTTGGAGACGAAGAGTTGGGAATAAAACATCGTGATGGGTGCTGTGTCTGAGAAAATACACGTCGTCATCATGGAACACCGTGAGCTCGAACTGAACTTATTTGCGTTTATGCTGTATATTTACATGTAGTCATTCATCACACATCATTATGAATTCGTTAATGTTGTATAAGTGACATGTTGTACTTGAGTAACGTTACTGGTTGTCACTCCAAAGTCCTTGTGCTACGTTTGTTTATTTCTTAGGCTCTGCGTTTGCCTCAAAACATATAGTTAGCTGCCGGCCTAGACAGCCTTTAATAGGCACCGTTCAAATGTTTGAATTGTCCTCCAAAATGCTGACTAGATGGGTAGCAAACATTTTGTGCTATGACGCCCGGTAATGTCACCTATGTAGGGTGCTCGCTAGTTTTGAAACGCCATCTTCTGTAAGGCGTAATTAAATACACCTGGAATTTTACCGTCTTTGGCAGAGGTTTCGCCTCATTATACTCAAAATTTGCTTTATTCGTTTAAAAATTAATAATTAATAATAAAGTTTAGACATTTTCTACCGTAGGCCTACCTTTTGCCGCGCAACGTTCCTCAACACTGAATCAATTTTCCCGCCCACTTCACGTGCGCTTCGTGCTGGCCTTAAAAAAAATATTTCCTTAATTTAACGTGTGTATGTCAAGTTACGTGCTAGAGTCTTTTTTTATTTTTATTTTTTAGTTTCGCCTCTTACCTATGTATTTGATTTGAATAGCCTGTTAAACGTAATAAATAATAAAACAGTCCAAAATATTGTCCTCACGCGCAACCCGCTATTTATTAAAGCGCGAGACACCTTTTGCATTAATATCGTGCAAGGAGACACTTGTATACTTGTGTCCGTCTTATATCAAAGGGACACATTAGTCTGCTGAGAAAATAATAGCGTTAACCCTCTGTGGGACATCGTCATTTACAAATGAAAATTTAAAATACAATAATAATGTTCAAACAATGTAGGCTATATATTAGGCCAATACCATATGACATCCCCTTCAGCCAATAAAATTAAAACCTATTTGCCATGTGCTTGAGATTTTTGACAACAAGGAAGTGAAGGAGATGTTAGGTCACATGCTGGGTGCGTCTCAATCAGCTCCCTAGTTCAGTAGTCAGGGCACTTATCAGGGAATCAGTCAGTGGGCTGACTCCCTGATTAGTGCCCTGACTACTGAACTAGGGAGCTGATTGAGACGCACCCGCTGTCAAAGCTCCATAGTGAGTTCAATTTAGAATAAATAAAAAATAAAATAAAAAAAATATATATATATACTTTTTTTTTTTTTTTTTTTTTTATATCATTGTACATCCAAATGTGTTTTTTAAATTTTTTGATAATTTTTTAATGAACATTTAGTAAAAAACAACTCAAAGACAAAAAAAAAATTGCATAAATAACAGCCAGTAGCCTACTGGCAGGCAGTATATTAGCCTTTTTTTCTATGTTTCGGGTTGTTGTTAGTAGGTTTTATAGAAGACAGAGAAGAAAACGTCACGGTTACTAACACAACCTCGGTTTCCTGAGAGAAGGGAACGAGTATTGCTGTCAAGTCAAGTCAAGTCAACTTTGTTTATATAGCGCTTTTTACAATGCAGATTGTTTCAAAGCAGCTTCACAGTGTTAACAGGAAAATAATGAACAGAATTTGATTCGGCTGTACAGCCGCTCTGGAGAAAACGGTGATGTCATCAGCTCATGTCAATTATCATATATATTCAAGTAATGTAGTTGATATAATTTAGTTTAGTAATTAAATTTATTTGGATATTTATTTGAAAATTTAGTGAACAGTGCTGTGTGCAGCCGTGCGTGCTTTATAACAGGCTCATTGACTGCAATGTTGTCATCTCCAGCCGCTTGAATAAAGGGGACTGGGAGTTGTGTAAAGAGAGTGAAAATAGCGCATGGCTTGTGAAACCTGTGTTACGGTGAAGCACTCGCTACTGTGTGAACAGTGCTTATGTGCAGGGGTGCATACTGTATAGAGAGCACACTGCCTACAGTCAGAACAGAGGAAAAACTCTTTTTGATTCATTAGGGTCGCCGTTAAGACGCCGTTTGCGTGCAGGCGTGCGTGCTTTATTGTTCAAATAACATATGGTTTCATTGTAAAATATAAAGAAATTGTAACCCGAAAGTGTTTTTCAAGTGTAATATTTCTGTAAAAATTGCATTTCTGTAGAATGACCCAGGTGAAGTGACATCTTAGTTCAGCTGGAGTGTGTACACGTAAATTTGTGCTAGTTTTGAAGTTCTTTGAATAGAGAAAAGTCAGCTGTTAAAGCCATGAAATGCTTGTGCAACAACAAGGGTGGCCAAGCTTCAATCCAATCAGGGGTGGCACTGGCCAACCCATGGCCACCACGTAGCTATGCCACTGGTATTCATACAATGTCCTAATGAGTGCACTGGGTATAAAAGCAGTCCTGATGCTCCGGTATCGAGGTGCAGGTGCGGTGATTAGAGCTATATGGTGAGTGCGCACGCTGTGTGAGGGTGGAAGGTGGGGCCGGTTCTAGGCATGGCCAATAGAATCCAGCTGCAGGCCCTCACCACCACAGTTTCAGAACAGCAGTTTCAGAACCGCAGCCAAGGAACCGGAACTAATTTTCTTTTGTTAAATATAAGCTGTTTTCACATGGATTTTGATCGGATCTATGTCTACAATATTTAACAACAACACTTTTCTGTTCATATAATATGCATATCATGATGTACAATGAGCAAAATTTTCAAACATAGCCTATTGATCATGCTATGTCAATGAATGGATACAAACACAGTAGTTTATACTTAATTGATATAGGCTACAAATATACACAATTTTTATTTTAAAAATGTTAATAAATGTGTAACAAGTTGTAAAGTGTTTCCCATTTGACTGTATACATATGTGATTATGGCAAGCCGTTTTAACATCCTTAAAAAGTACTAGTATCTATTTTCATGCTACTAGTACTTATTTTTTAGATACTAGTATCTATTCCATTAAGTACTAGTACTTATTCATTAGCTACTAGTGCTTACCTTTTTAAAAGATTATAGTTATGCATTATATACTAGTTCATATTTTTTAGATACTGGTACTCATTCATTAGATACTAGTACCTATTAAATAGATACTAGTACTTATTTCGATAGTGACTAGTAACTATTATTTTGTTACTAGTAACACAATTAAAATTTTTGCCATTGACTTCTATGGGAATCTATCATTCAGATGTCAACTATTCAGTTCGGCCTAGTATGTATTCCAATTTTGATTAGTACGTATTTATTAGATAGCTACTAGTAGTTATTCAATAGGTACTAGTACTTATGTTTTAGATACTAGTATATATTAAATAGATACTAGTATGTATTAATTAGCTACTAGTACTTATTCAATAGATTTGAATGAATAAGTAGTATCTAATGAATAAGTACTAGTATCTATTGAATAAGTACTAGTATCTAATGAATAAGTACTAGTAGCTAATGAATAAGTACTAGTATCTATTTAATAGGTACTAGTACATAAAGACTAAGCACTAGTAGCTAATGAATAAGTACTAGTACTTAATGGAATAGATACTAGTATCTAAAAAATAAGTACTAGTAGCATGAAAAAAGATACTAGTTCATTTTAAGGATTAAATGTTAAAACGGCTTGCCATAATTGATAGTATTATTTCCTTCACATTCATGTTGTTACAAATAATACTTACTGACACAAAGTATGAGAAGATTTAATGTTAATGGACACAAACACTGTAGTTTATTGTTAATTCAACTATAGGCTACTACAACTATACAACTTTTTTATTATTTAAAAAATATATTAATAAATGTGTAACATGTTGTAAAGTGTTTCCCATTTGACTGTATATTCAATCATATTATTTCAAATTTTCAAATGTCAAATAAAAATAACCATTTAATACAAGGCCTTCAACAAGTGAAACGTGTTTCTCTGTATGAAAACAAATAGGATATTAATAACATATTTCTAAAATAATAGGTTTACAAGGTATTTAAACAGCTCATAATAAAAATAAAAACATGCAAACAACAAATAATCATCTTAAAACACAAAAACTTGTGACTCTTAAGCCCATATCATGGCATTTCTGCAGAAAGACTTGAAAAGATGATAGTCTTTTAATCCCTGAAAATGAAATGAATACATTTTATTAATTAATAATTATTTAATATTAACACGAATAATATCTTTTCACAAATGCAAAAAAAAAGCTTAATATTCGTCAATATTCGTTCACCACATCATGACAGAAATATCACACAACTCAAAATATTCTCCTTCATGGTTCTGTTGTCAAATGGCTCCTTGGCTTATGCGTGTTTCACTTGTTATGAACAGGATATGAACAGAAAAGTGACTTTGTTTAAAAGTATTGTTGTTAAATATTGTAGAAATCGATTCGTATAAAAAATCTTTGTGAAAACAGTTTATTGGCCGATTTAACAAAAGAAAATTACGTGTATGGGTAGCGCCGCTCACTTCCGGTTCTGTGGATGCTGTTCTGAAACTGTACGCAATTCTCAAAACGACCACAAGATGGCGCCATTTATCGGTGAACCCGATATTACAAAACCGATTATGGGAAAATGCTTAAAGATCGGGAAACATATGTCGATCTCTAATTACACCATTTAAAAATATATATATTGTTATAAAAATATAAAAATATATTGACTTGTTTTTATTCTTAAAGACTGATTAGAATGTTTATGAATGTATAAAAAATTACGTCAAAAAAAATAGTGTGATTATTTAAGTGACAATATTACACTTACAGGGGGGGGGGGGGTTCCAATTAAGGGCATTTGACTAGTAATTCCTGAGTACTTGCAGTAAATAAAGAGACATAAGAACGTTAAAGTGTTTATAATCTATCATTACCAGGTGGCAAGTGAATCAGACCAGTTTCTAAGTTTCAAAAATACAGTATATATTGTGAAACATTATTACAATTTCTATTTGAATACATATTTATTCTTGTGATGGAAAAGCTGAATCTCCAGCATCATTACTCCAGTCTTCTTTCACATGATCCTTCAGAAATCTTTCTAATACTAGAAAAAATGGTTCTAAACAGTACCAAATTAGGATTCTTCGGCTTGTAACACTAGCAGAACCCTTTTTATAAGGTTCCACAATGAACCATGCTTTGAAAGTGCAATACCTATATAGGCAGCACTTGGTGTTATAAATATCCTTGTTAATAGTTTATTTTCATTAATATTAGTATATTCATATTATTCATGTATTATGTATGTACACTCACCTAAAGAATTATTAGGAACACCATACTAATACTGTGTTTGACCCCCTTTCGCCTTCAGAACTGCCTTAATTCTACGTGGCATTGATTCAACAAGGTGCTGAAAGCATTCTTTAGAAATGTTGGCCCATATTGATAGGATAGCATCTTGCAGTTGATGGAGATTTGTGGGATGCACATCCAGGGCACGAAGCTCCCATTCCACCACATCCTAAAGATGCTCTATTGGGTTGAGATCTGGTGACTGTGGGGGCCATTTTAGTACAGTGAACTCATTGTCATGTTCAAGAAACCCATTTGAAATGATTCGAGCTTTGTGACATGGTGCATTATCCTGCTGGAAGTAGCCATCAGAGGATGGGTACATGGTGGTCATAAAGGGATGGACATGGTCAGAAACAATGCTCAGGTAGGCCGTGGCATTTAAACGATGCCCAATTGGCACTAAGGGGCCTAAAGTGTGCCAAGAAAACATCCCCCACACCATTACACCACCACCACCAGCCTGCACATTGTTAACAAGGCATGATGGATCCATGTTCTCATTCTGTTTACGCCAAATTCTGACTCTACCATCTGAATATCTCAACAGAAATCGAGACTCATCAGACCAGGCAACATTTTTCCAGTCTTCAACTGCCCAATTTTGGTGAGCTCGTGCAAATTGTAGCCTCTTTTTCCTATTTGTAGTGGAGATGAGTGGTACCCGGTGGGGTCTTCTGCTGTTGTAGCCCATCCGCCTCAAGGTTGTGCGTGTTGTGGCTTCACAAATGCTTTGCTGCATACCTCGGTTGTAACGAGTGGTTATTTCAGTCAAAGTTGCTCTTCATTACCTTTAAATTATCTCCAAGGTACACGCTGCCTCCTGGTACTCAAGACTGAATATGTAATATGCTGCGAACAGAGTGGCAAGGCCAGATAGGAAGCTGGGTTGAATGCCCTCCTCACACACCGTCAGCATCCAAAAGCCCACTAGTCGTCTCCTAAAACCATCATACCCCATATGACAACAGTTTTTTTTTAACTATGCCATTTTTTTCTTTCAGCTTTTTACATAACTATATTTTAGTATGTAAGAGTGAATGGTCTCATTCTTTTAAACCAACGTTAATAAGTCAAGTCACCTTTATTTATATAGCGCTTTTAACAATGCCGATTGTTTCAAAGCAGCTTCACGGTGTTAACAGGACAATAATGCAGCAGAATTTGATTCGGCTGTACAGCCGCTCTGGAGAAAACGGTGATGTTATCCAGCTCATTTCAATTATCATATAGTGACAATGCGGGCAGTAATTTAGTTGAAAATTTATTTGAATATTTAGTTAAAATCTTTGTGTCCCCAACTGAGCAAGCTAAGCCAAAGGTGACAGTGGCAAGGAACCAAAACTCCATCAGGTGGCATAATGGAGAAAAATAAACCTTGGGAGAAACCAGGCTCAGTAGGGGTGCCAGTTCTCCTCTGGCCATCATGCTGTGTCAGTGAGGCAATTATTAGATGGGAATATTCGAAAGATCGGAGTCATCACGCCAGAGACGGGTTTACTGAGGATGTCGTGTCGATGAGGCAATTATTAGATTGGAATATTCGAAAGATCGGAGTCATCACGCTGGAGACGGTATATTGGGATGTCGTGTCGATAAGGCAATTTATTACATAGGAATATTCGAAAAGATCGCAGTCATCACGCCAGAAACGGGTTTATTGAGGATGCCGTGATGATGAGGCAATTTCAGGGGGAGTCTAATTGACACGGTCTCTGAGAGATAAACAGAGAGACTAACATTAGCGTAGATGCCATTCTTTTTATGATGTAACGAGTACATCAGGTGTTATGGGAAGTGTTCCCGGTTCCGGCTGACCTAGTTAATGCAGGCCAAAAAAATTATTTAACTGATTTGAATAATATAAATGAAAAATGTTTTATGTGTATGCCATAGTAAAGATATGTATTTTTAGTCTAGATGTAAACTGACAGAGTGTGTCTGCTTCCCGAACAATGCTAGGAAGACTGTTCCAGAGTTTAGGTGCTAAATAGGAAAAGGATCGACCGCCTGCAGTTGATTTATATATTCAAGGTATTATCAACTAGCCAGAATTTTGAGACCGCAATAGACATGATGGAGTATAATGCGTTAAGAGCTCGCTCAAGTACTGGGGAGCTTAACCATTTAGTGCTTTGTAAGTAATAAGCAAGATTTTAAAATGTATGTGATGTTTAATAGGGAGCCAGTACAGTGTTGACAGAACCGGGCTAATATGGTCATACTTCCTGGTTCTAGTAAGAACTCTAGCTGCTGCGTTTTGGACCAGCTGCAGTTTATTTATTATGCGAGCAGGGCAACCACCCAATAGAGCATTTAAACCATGCCAATGCAATTCCACTAATGCCAACATAATTTTCGAGTCTATTCAAAAGACTGTTGTGGTCGATAGTATCGAATGCAGCGCTAAGATCGAGTAACACTAATAGAGAGATACAACCACGATCGGATGCAAATCATTTGTAACTCTGATGAGAGCAGTCTCAGTACTATGATAGGGTCTAAATCCCGTCTCCGTTATGTATGTAACCCTCGTTCCATGAAGGTGGGTTCGACGTACGTCGGACGTCACCGAAGAATTGGGATCCCTATGGAAAAAGCCATAGTTACTACCACTTCCAGCACCCAGCGAAAGGCCCTCAGACCCCCGTCTGTTCAGGGCGGGGAAACTCACGCAGGTAGAGTCACTGCTGCTGTTCCGCAAGACCCACTCAGCAGATACGGAAGCCACATCCTACCTGTAGGGAGGTATCATGTGGAATATTCACGTATGGACTGGCCGTGGGCAGTACAACATACGGAAGTCCCAGGGGTGGCCCCGGCCAATGCAGGCGGGGGACTACACCACACAGAGATGGCAGAGTGGGCTCTGCCAAGGGAAAGACACGGACTCGCTGTAGGGAGCCATACCGTGGAAGAATACACATATGGGACCACCGTAGGGGTCACAACATATGGAACCCAGCCTAACACAAGTTCCACCAATGCATACGAGTGTTAGACCTGGCGTCGGACGCTCCACCACGTCTGACTGTCGCGGGTTGCGGAGGAACTCAACAGGGTTCGCCAATCCTAGGGAACTCAACTGGAGCATATCAGTGCACGTATCTGGTCCATGAGGAGGGGAATGGCGCAGCAAGCCGACACAAGAGCGGGCACTTCGGTGTTACTGGCTATTTGAAGCAAGCACACGGGAAGAAACCGGCTCTACACGGAGGCTTTAGAAGGCTCTAGCGAACGTGTTAGGTGTCGCCCAGCCCGCAGCTCTACATTTATCTGTCAGCGAGGCACCATGCGCCAGTGCCCAGGAAGAGGCCACACTCCTAGTGGAGTGGGCCCTCAACCCGAGCGGGCAAGGCACGCCTTGGGTTTCATACGCCAAGGCAATGGCATCCACTATCCAGTGGGCCATCCTCTGCTTGGAGACAGCCTTTCCCTTCTGCTGGCCCCCGTAACAAAGGTTCAAAGGGAGCTCTCTGCAGTGCGTTTAGCACCAGAGATAAGTCCCAAGAGGGTATGGAGTGAGGGCGAGGCGGATTTAATCTCCTCGCCCCCCTCAGGAACCTGACGATCAGATCGTGCTTCCCTAAGGACTTACCATCAACCATGTTGTGATTTGTGGTGATAGCGGCAACATAGACTTTGAGGGTGGAGGGGGACAGCCTTCGCTCCAACCCTTCTTGCAGGAAGGAAAGCACAGAACTGATCGAACATCTTCGGGGGTAGGGTTCGGGTTAGTCAAATAAGTTGATGGACTTGCAAATGTAACGGAGGTCAGCTAGTAGTTGCTGTGCGAGTAAACCTCACTCCCCTGATCTCAAGAGACACTCTAGCGAATGACGCTAGAGGTTGCAGCCTTTAGCCTCCTTGTTAGAGCGTCCGACTCTCATGCGGGCGGACCCGAGTTTGAGTCCCGCTTGGAGCGGGCGGTTCGAACAGTAGGGGTTACATTGGTGCCATGACCCGGATGGGATTGAGGTTTAGGGGGGTGAGTGAAACAGAGGCCAGCTATTAGTTGCTGTGCAAGTAAACCTCACTCCTCTGATCTCAAGGGACGCTCTAGCGACTCACGCTAGAGGTTGCAGCCTTTAGCCTCCTTGTTAGAGCGTCCAACTCTCATGCAAATATTTAGAATAGAATTTTACTGCATTACTAATCACACCTTATTCTAACTAGGTGAATTTTGGTTATTTTTTTTGTCATCACTTAAAGTGAAATACTGTGGCCCGGTTTCACAGACAGGCTTAGGCCTTAGGTCAATTAGGGCATTTAAGTAGCTTTTATGAATGTGCCTTAGAAAAAAATATGCTGTGCATATTGAGACATAACAATGGCACTGACATATTTTAAGACATGTCAGCACAAGTTTTTTTCAGTTAAAATATCTCAAACATGCATTTTAGTCTGGGACTAGTTTAAGCCTTGTCTGTGAAACCGGGGGTTAGTGAAGTAACACAATTACAGCCAATCAGAACATGATGTTTAAAATTATTGCTGCTTAAAGGTACATTACTTAATTTCTGAGCTATTGCAATCTGTTTGTGTCAAAAGCAGTGTTAGAGGGGCCGTTTACATGACACTGTTTTCAACGAAAAACTTTTTATGCATTTTGGGGCCTGAAAACAGGAACATTTCAAAGCACGTGCAATTTTTTGACAATGATACCTTTATCTCTGTGTAAACTACAAAATCGTGAATTTGTGAAAACAGTGACGTCATGTGCATGCGCATCACGTGTTCAGTCTAGTGTTTCTTTACAAAGTGATATTGAAAATCAAGCTTTTTAAAGCATAAATTCACTAAACTAAAAATGAAAATAAAAACAAAAGCACAGCCTAATTATTAGGCTTTTGATTGCCCTACAATAGTCACTTTACAGTTACTGCATCATAAAAATACACTTACTTGAAGGTTTGAATATCTACATATGGCACATTTATGTTCACCAAACAACAACAAATTGTCAGAATTATTGCGCTCCTATTCTATTGCGCTGCGTCTGTTTGGTGTGCATGTTCGTGGCGGTGCTTGTTCTCGGAAGTTTGTGCTTGAGAGGTCACGTCCACTCCTGACAGCAAAATGGAAATATTTGCTTGACTTTCTAACATTTACTGATGGGGAATAGGTCTGTGAAAATGTAAATTATGCACTGAGTAAATTATCGTATGTCACTTCAGCTTAAAGATTATTAATAGAGGTATGTTTTCTCCCACCAATCGCTGCACAAGTTAAGGTTACGTATGATGACGAAAGCACGTTGGTGCAAGCCCTCCCGGAACCCATAGAGAATGCATTGCAGTGCCTGTAGTTCGAAAAAAAAAGGCAGATTTGTATGGAGGTCTATGAGAACAGTCTGGGCGATTCTCGGCCAGAGTGAAATCGCCCCCAAAAAGGGGCGGTACTCCACAGAACATGACTTGACGATGTTTGGACTATATAGTTAAGGCTTTTTAACAGTTATAGCGCTAACTATGGTCCGATCTCCATACAAGTTTGCATGCTTGTTTATAATTGTATGTCGCATGTGCTCACCTATTTTTGTGAAGTTTCGAGTTTTGGTTTAGGAGTTATAGGCTTTTGTGTGCAGTTGGCCACAACCATTTTCTAAATGACCCTGTTATAGCAACCCAAAGGGTAAAGTTCAATTTTTTTTTGATAATTGTTGATCTAGAGCAGGGATGGGCAAACTCAGTCCTGGAGGGCCACTGCCCAGCAGAGTTTAGTTCCAACCCTAATCAAACACACCTAAACCAAAACTGTGAATCAAAATTACTACTTTTTTGATAATTATTGATGTTCAGACTCCCAAGAATCTTTCTGCACTGGTTTGGTTCTGATTGGGCGATAAACACTAGTTCGCAAAAGTTTGGACAAAATTCTAAATTGCGGAAAATCTTTCCAGGCGGAAATAAAATTGGAGATATACGTTTTGTGCATCTTGAGCCACGGATTCTAATGATATAAGACACTCAGACAAGTCAATTAGGG
The DNA here is from genome assembly GCA_039654625.1 of Rhinogobio ventralis. NCBI lineage: Eukaryota > Metazoa > Chordata > Actinopteri > Cypriniformes > Gobionidae > Rhinogobio > Rhinogobio ventralis. The sequence continues at coordinate 6,629,388 of CM077211.1, forward strand.
TTAGAAGAACTGTTGTCAAACACATAACATGGTAGAAACATCATAATCACTGCAATAATGATCCAGTCATAAACCAAGCAGTGTATATGCCATATAGAAAAAGTGTTGTCATCAAAACTGCAGCCATATTTACATCAGGAAATACTGACAGAGTATACTGTTATATTGACAGCATGGCTAAGCATTCTTGTTTGTGAACAATGACACAGGGACTGGTCATTCTTATGGCACTAATATAGGTTCATTGACATCACATCAATATTTATTTTTGAGAGATGAATTCAGACTTTTGCAGATAATCCATTGTGTGGCCTTGTTTGTACAAATTGTGAAGTTACAAACATTTAAAATCATTCAAAAGTTCTCTGGAATGACTGAAGAAAACTGTTTAAAACTGTGCCGAACTGTTTACGTCATAGAAGTCGTTACGGAAATCCACGAAGGGTGTCATCGGAAAGAGCTGAATTGAGCGAACGAGCCAACTCAACTCATGGGAAATGTGTATCAGGTGCACTTGTAATTAGTGCACATTGAGGGCCGAACACAGGCTGAAGAATTGTAACAGAGTGCTTCTCCTAAAAGATTAAAGCTGCAGTGATTGTCCAGTTACACAATGTTCCTCCTGAGGAAAGAATTGAACAACTGAGAAGAGTTATGTGTGAATGAGGACGACAGAAATCGGATGCACATCAGTAATTAGTCAACCCGAGATGCTGCTGGTAGGATGACTGTTTGAACAAGCATAATGCCAGTTTTTATTCATATAAATGCCATCTTGTGTGTTATTTGAACTATGTGTATTTGTGCATTAGAGTCCATATGGTTTATATGTGTACATTGTGTTAATGCATAGGATGTCAAATGTTTGATTTATAATCTGGTATTTTGTTCTGTTTTCTTTAAAGGTTATCAACCTAATTTGTGCTTGAGCTTAAACAACTTTTTCTACTAAAAGAATTGTTTCAAGTCGCTTATCTACCTTCAAAATAAGTTCAACTGTTGGAAAGCTGCTCTAATCAATTGTGATGTGAATGGAAATCAACAGACTGCAAACCAACTGATTGTAACAAATTTATTGAAGATTTGAAGTAAAGGCCATTGTCGAGTTGATTCTTGTGTCTGTGGTTGACTAAGCCCTTTTTCGAGTTAGAGGCAGGACTGATGCGTCTAATCCAAGAAAATAATTAGACACATTGTTTTTTTTTAAAAATGCACTCATTGGAAGAGTCATTGGGCCTTTGAATATTGTAGTCAATGGGGGCCTTGGAGTCAACCTGCAGAACAAAATACTGATGTTCTCTTGTGGCATGACAACAATGCCCTATTTCTGCAATATAGTATGCACATATGCACTTGAAACAGCACTTCTGCACCTTTTAGAGCAAACTGACAGATTCAGAAAGTCAACACCTTTGTCAAAAACTTGACAATTCTGCACATCATTTGTTCTGAAATTCAGCAAAATTGTCCCTCAACACTGATGCAACAAAACAGAAACAAATACATTTGTAGTAAACAAGTCAACATGTCCAGAATTAATCAGTACATAGTCTCCATGACCACCACGGGACAAAGGGTCTGATGGCTGGAACGGGGTGTGACCAGAGAGGAACGAATCTGCTGTGGTAGTTGTAAGCTCCTTTTGCTCTGATTAGTCCTCTGGCTTTTAGAGTACATCTGGCAAAAGTAAGTGACTGTGGAAAAGAATATTTGCCGGTATTTGGACGAGACGAGGTTGTAAAGGATGGGATTGATCACAGAACTCACATAGAAAAGCACATTTGTCACCATGTAAAAGTAATGGTAGAAATCATAAAGTGCACTGTGGGGGGAGGGGGGAAACAAAACCAAGGTTACAAAATCTGCATATTATTTTAAAAGCAAATGTATTTGCAAATATATAGTTATGCAAATGCAAAACTCACTTTGTCCACTCCGTTACATAGCAGTACATCAGTCGGCGACAATGATAAGGAAACCAACATAAAACAAAGGCAAAAACAACCCCACCTGATAACAGAGAAAACCATATGGCAATGAACTATTGAAACCAAGAAATTAAAGGTTAATCATTATCATTCAAGTAATATAAGAAATACCCGTTTGCAATATCAAGCAGCATAACAAGCTTAGAACATAGAGTGCAACAGTGTCTGCCCAGTTTTCAACAGCCTTGGTTCCCAAAGTATTTTTCCCATTCATTTTTCCCTTTGGGATTTTTTAAAAAGTCTTCGTTTAAGAGTTATAAACCATAAACAACTATGTTGTCCCAACGAGCTAGGGGGTAAATCACAACATTACAAATGCTGATGTATTTGAAAATCAGACAAAGGTACAAGACTTTAATGAGGGACTATCCTAAAGTCCATGCTCATTTCCTTTGTTTTCTTGACATTGATGCAGAGGTTGTTGGCTCTGCACCAAGCCTCCAGTTGTTCCAACTCTAGGCTGTACTCCGTCTCATCATTGCAGGAAATTAGACCCACCACTAATGTGAGCAGTCATAGGTCAGCAGCAAGTAAAGCTGGAGACTCGAGCCGAGCCGGTGTTGAGGATAATGGGGGAGGAAGTAATGTTGTGGATTCTGACAGTTTGTCTCCTGTATGTTGACTCTTTTCCCGCCAGTGTTGCCAGCATTTTTTATAATTTTCACACAATTTTCCCAAAGTATTTTGTTATATGAATATCTGAACATATCAAAAGAAAGAACAGAGCCTGTTTTAAAAAACAGTTTTATTATAGCTTAGTATAGCGTTAGTTGTATACAGAAGGCGGTCCACCGGATGCTAGATATTTTACATTATAACGTATTAAATATGGATATTTTTCTTACAAAAACCCATCGATTCACTTCAGAAGGCCTTTATTAACCCCCCGGAGCCGTGTGGATAACTTTTATAATGGATGGATGCACTTTTTTGGGCTTCAAATTTTGGGCTCCCATTCACTGCCATTACAAAGCTTGGATTAGCCATGGTATTTATTAATATAACTGATTGTATTCGTCTGAAAGAAGAATGGCATATACACCTAGGATGGCTTGAGGGTAAGTACATCATGGGGTAATTTTCATTTTTGGGTGAACTATCCCTTTAATGCACACTTGAATGTGGGTAAGTTTACTTAAAGCAACATTTTGAACTAAAAGCTTATAAAAGTGTTTTTGTCAAAGACTACATCCATATTGGATTCAGAACGATGATCAAAACATAGATGGAGTAGATCAAGTCCATCGACACCCCCAAAGCTTTACAGTCCTATAGCTCGTCCTGGGTCAGCTATATTATTAGCTATACTACACTATATATTTCATTCAGTAACATTAAGTTTTGATTTATATGCTGTTTAATGTTGATGATCGCGTTATTTTACATCTTTTACATCTGTTTACATATGATATCACTTGTTTCTGCTTCTTCATGTCTTGATCAAGAGATTCTTTACTCTTTCAGAAGAGGTGTCATAGCGTCCCCTACCATATAACAGTGAAATCACAGAAAGACTTTTCGTTAAATGGCGGGGAAAGAGTTAAAAATCCTAATACCCAGTTGCATAATGATGAACTCAGCCCAAGTGTCTTTAACTTTTCTACCAACATTTGTGGTATGATTGTATTAAATAAATCAGGTAGAGTGGAGGACGAGACGGAATCTGCAGTAGATCTATTCCCCCTGTATCCATTCTGATGGGGGTCAATGCTGGTGTCAGATTTCTTTTTTATTTGTTCTATGATCAGCTGATCAAAGCACTTCATAACTATCGGAGTTAGTGCTACAGGGCAATAGTCATTCAGGCATGACACTGCTGAGGTCTTTGGAGCAGGGATAATGGTGGCAGAAAAGCATGATGGTACCATGGCTTGGAAGAGCGAGATGTCAGTCAATACCTCTGAGAGCTGGTATGCACCCAGTCAGGACCCGGTCTGGTATGTTGTCTGGGCCTGCAACCTTGCAGTGCTTGACTTTCAGGAGGGACCCCATCGACATCCTCTATGGTTACACTAGGAAGCAGCTCACCCAGTGAAAGTGTGAGTCTGACACTAGAAGTGTTAAAGGCTTCAAAACAAGCATAAAAGGTATTGAGAGCATCAGGAAGAGACAGATCCTTTGCGCATTCAAGTGTCTCTACTGCTGTAGTTTGTGATGGCCTTGATGCCCGCCCACATGCTCCAGGGGTCATTGGTATAAAAATTACCCTGTATCTTTACAGCATATGCAGCTTTGGCTCTTTTAATGCCTGCAGTCAATTTACAGCTCTGAGCGCGACTGCATCACCAGACCTGATCAAATGTTCAACTGCTTCAGAGCAGTTTGTACACCAACCTTTATTGATAAATACACAGAGTCCTCCTCCTTGAGTTCTCTGATAGATAATTCCGATTGTCTCAGAAAAGGAGCACGTTGCTTTCAGTGTTTCAGTCAGTAAAAGTACACAGCAGTTCGTCATCTGGGGCCTCATTTATAAAACTTTGCGTAGAATTTGCGTCAGAAGTGGCGTACGGATGAAACATAGGACGTGCGTACGCACAGAAATATTCGGATTTATAAAACCGTGCGCATGCACATCCTACGCAGTTTTCCCTTAATAAATCACAATCAATTCTAAATGTAGTGCAGCTTTTGCGGCTTCATGTCACGCCCATAGTTGCCCATAAATAGTCCGTGAAACGCCCACAAGTTAATATTCATCGATTGCGAAATCATAGCAAACACAGAGAGGAAATAAAAAAAACGTAACTTCACTCAATGTGAAGTAGAAGTTATCGTTGGCGAGGTGGAAAAGAGGAGAAAAATGTTGTTTGGAGGGCACAGTGTGGGCATTACTAATGCCAAAAAGGCACTTGAGTGGCAAAAGGATGCAGACGCCGTAAATGCTGTAGCCTCACAACCTCGGACCGTGGCCGAAATAAAAAAAGAAATGGTCGGACATCAAAGTCGAGGCAAAAAAGCGTCTAGCGCTCCATCGCCAGAGTGTGTCTGCCACGGGTGGGGGAAAGGGGACACCGGAGCTGACCCCTCTTGATGACAGGACGGCTCGAGGAAGTCGGAACCGGCTCATAAGCCACTCGTCCTCGTTTGCCAGCAAGTCTTCTTGCTGTCTGAAGATGCGTTCACTCCGAATCCTTCCATTTGCCACATCTTCTAAGTGCAAGATCAGCCATTGTGCGTCATTACGCATTGTGATGGGGCATTTTATTTCCATCCATTTAACTGCATCTGACAAGCTACAGATGTCGGTTATAATCTACGTGGAAATGGGAAATAGTTCAGTGCAAATGTAATTTCTTGCAGCTTTCTGAATGGTTGAGACATACGTCATACGTTATTTTATCAAAAATAAAACAAACTAAAGGCATATGCATGAATACCATGATTCCGTAGCTGATGAACAAATTTTTACTATGAAAACAACTTTTACATCTATCTATCTATATATCTCCCTAATTATCTATCTATATATCTCCCTAATTATCTATCTATCTATCTCCCTAATTATCTATCTATCTATCTATCTCCCTAATTATCTATCTATCTATCTATCTATCTATCTATCTATCTATCTATCTGTCTGTCTGATTGCATTTATATCTGCTCCGCCAGACGGACACATTGACGAGAATATCAGTTTTGTACATTATTTCGTTCTGTTTACCATATTATTTATGAGGATGAATTGCATAACATGCCAATATTATTGCAGAACATATTTCACTTTTCTTTTTGCAAATATGTGTTAATTTGCATTTCTGTTGTAATTTTCGTTTGATTTTGTTTGTTTTACACTGCAGATCGATCAAACCGGTGTTCGTGTAGGCTGTTAATTGTAAGACTTGCTTTGTGAAGTCTTCATCTTATTTATGAGAGGCAGTATTGCCATTTCTTTTACACAACGGTCTACAGTTTCACACACTTTCACGTGTTTCTTCCATCTGCCGACGGTGTCGCCATTTCTCATTTCACCCGTTTTTGTGTGTACGCCTGGGTCAGAGCTTGCGTGAAGGACCGCACATTTTCCCGTCAAGTTTGCTTTTTATAAATACCAATTATTGCGTAGAGAGCGGCGTACGCCTTCTTTTGTGCGTACGCAACGTTTATAAATGAGGCCCCTGGTCTGTTGCAATTAGCTTTTAGCTTAGCTAGTAGGCCGGTTAGCTTGCCCCTCTTTTGCTTACGTGTGCACTGCTTCCTTTTGCCTATCACCGCGGCGGTGTGTTGCTCCGATATGCCGCTGACCTCAGTAGTCTCATCCTGCCTAGTTTCGATTTGAGATTCACTGGTAATATAGCTTCTGTCCTGTAGTTGATTTTGTGAAGTTCAGATGGACTATAACTTAAAAACACTTGCTTTCACACTGACTGTACGAAAATCAAAACAAATAACGTGAGCTCGAGAAGCCACTGCACTGTGCGTTGCCATATTGCGCTCAGCCATATTTTGAATTTTGATTAAAGACTGTTTTTGTTGATTATCTCCTTTGTCGTCTGCTGATTGCATCAGCCACAAAATGTGACAATACAGAACCCAGAAAGGATTTAAACATAAAATGGACGTAACCTTTTCAGACCTGACGTGCCTTAACACCTTCCCGACCGCTTCCTGTGTGTGTTTTTTTAGACTAGCTAAATGGGCCCTAAGGGACATTTGTGGTCTATGTGGAGTGGGTGCTGGTGAATTGTGGATCTGCGTTCATCGTCAGCCCAGAGCCCAGCCAGACCCGCCTCCCACACCTTGCACAGAGTCTATGCCAGAGCCCACCACAGACATGGAGTCTGAGCCTGCCACGATGCCTATGCCCGAGCTAAGGCCAAAGCATACCATCGCCGCGGAGCCTGAGCCCAACAAAGAATCTGACCATGTGGGTGAGCCAGCAACAGCCCTCCATCTCCTCCCTGGCTCCTCCCTCCATAATCTCCACCATAGTGTGAGCTCCTCCAATCATCTGCCTGTCTCTGACTCTGTGCCCTCCTCCAGAGCCCCCACCCCACCCTCTGCTGGACTATGTTTAGTAATGTCAAGATTATGTTCAGTTTGTTAGAGTTTTTTTTTTTTTTTTTTTCTTCTGATCCTTGTTTATTATTCTAGTTTGTTTGCATAGTTACTGATTAGTTTCTCCTGCATTTCATTTTGCTCCATTTGTTGCCCTGTGTATTTAAATCCTTAGTTTCCGCTGTTCTTTGTACTGTGTCATTTTAGTTGTAATGTGGTTATGCTATTCTGTTTTCCAGCTGATCTCCTGCATGTTATTTTTGGATTTTGATTAAAGTTTTTGTTTATGATCTACTTTGTCGTGTGCCGAGTGCAGCAGCCACAAAACAGCAGGTTGATGGCTTCAACAAAAGCATATACCACTGATTAACAACCTCGTAGCTCATAGTAAGTCTGTTTTTCATTGTACAAAATCTACTCCCCTATGGAAAAAATGGATTTTTACATCAGGATCCTGACTGTTGTATACTAGCTCAGAAACAGTACTGAGACTTTTCACTGTTTGAGTCTGTATCAGTTCAGCTGTCTGTTTGCGTGTTCCATTCTTAAATGAATCTTTTAGTCAGCTATACAACAGCTGATTTGTTCAAAAACACAGATTCATTCAAGAACAAAACAAGTGATAATGAATGAGCCAGTGAATCATTTATTCAACTAGTTTGTTGAAAACCACTGAATCATTCAGTAACAAAAGACTGAATATACTTCTACTACTTGTAAATGGTCATGAATGAATATGAATGCTTGTTGATTCACCAAATGTAGTTACTGTACGGCATCTAATAGCAGAAGATTACAGGGCCACCAGACACCAAACCTTAAGCTAATACCAATTATCAGACACTTTCAGTTGTGGAGTAATTAAATAAACCTATAATTGTAAATTAAAAATCACAGACCAGTAAAACTCTGTCCATTTTGTTGGGTGTCATCTGTAAGATTTCTATTTCATAGCGTTATCCTACAAAAGACTAAACATTTTGGTAAAATCATGCATTTTGTTTACTTACGTAGGACTTTGACGCTATGGCGCAGGGAACGCTCGCGGTTTTTCTCTGTTGTGATATCTGAAGCTGCTGAACAGTGTAAGTCATGATGGGTCATTCTCTGGAGCTGATGTCCAATCAGGGCGTTCATCACTGCGATCACCAGCATTGGCACAACAAAAGAGAGAAGGGCATTTACCTGTAAGGTAAAATGAAAAAGAAAAGTGCATCTATGGTTTGGTCCATTAGTGCAGAGTCTCATTTTGCTCTATTTTTGTCTGCTTTGCTCTTTACAGTGTCATTCTGATTGAGTGGTTATTGATTGATTGTTTGCTTGATTGATTTGCTATGAGGTTTATTTAAGGTTTCCTTTCATTCTTCCTCCCTCCCTATACAAATACAGGCTGATATAATTCAGAGCATTTATATCGGCTAGTATTCTGAGATTAGCTTGTCCGTGTGAAAAATATATATGTTCAGATATGTTTAGTTATACCTAAAGATACATTTTAATAGAGCTGTTTTTTTGTTTTTTTTGCTCAGCAGATACAATTCAAGCTGTTTAAGTTAAATCACAAGTGACAGTTTTATGGGCTCATGGGACTGGTTTTGGCATGCCAGCAGCCTTCTATGTATCACTAACTCTCTCAGACATTATGGTCATGTTAACTACTTTATATGCAGCGCTTTATACTGCATCATCTGTCATTGTAGACTTGGTCAGATACAGAAACAAAACCTCATGTTCTTCAGCATGATTTGAGAAAGATCTACAGACCCGCCAAATGTATTGTGGTCACAGATAAAAAAATAATAAGCGTGATTTCAGAATTTAAAAACACGTAAAAATTCATTGCACAAAATGAAAAATAAAAATATGCAAAATGATCAGAATAGCAAACAACGTGGTCACGGATCAAATTATTAATGAATGATTATATTATGAATCAAAAAGCGCATTGTAACATTGAGTCCACTAGAGGTGAGTTGAAGTGAGAACCCAAGTGCAGTTTATTAATAAACATGAACAGATACAACATAAACGATGACCCGAAACACAGACACGAAACACAGACACGAAACACAGACACGAAACACAGACACGAAACACAGACACGAAACACAGACACGAACCAACAGTGGTTACAGAAAACAATACTCAACAAGGCAAACATGAGGGCTTAAATACACAAAGACTAATGACTAACAAGACACACCTGTGAACAATAAAGACAATGACAGAACTGAACTGAGAACACATGACTAAAACAACCAATGAGAACATAACACATGAGAACAAGGGAATCACATGACAATGGAGCACATGGCAGAATCACATGACAAACAGGAACACATGACAAAACCAGGAAACATGACAGTGACCATGACAAAATAAGAACATGAAACAAAACACTAGACATGACATGCATTTAAAAAAATGATGAGCATGACTCAGAAGATATAAATTAGATAGAAAGGTATGTAATGGATTGCAATCAACCAATCAGCTGTCAGCTGTTAAATTTAAGTACACAATTAGATAATACCAGACAATGTTCAGTCTGTGGTGTAAAAGGTCGCATTAGCAAATAAAGAAAAAACACTTAAGCAAAACATTGTCGGATCAAAGTGTCTGAATTATTTTGGTCCCAAATGTTTTATCAATTATACTGGCAGTCCACTGTATGAAGAATTTTTGGGTATAATATGTCACAGTTTACTTTATTTTGCTATCCTCACTTAATCCCTAATTTGGAAAATCTTTTAGTTTGAAAGATTTATTATGGAAGACATGACTGCAATACATTTGGCGGGAATGTAATCCCATACCCTCTTGTGCTTCTGTGGACTCAAGAACATTTGACCATTTGTACAAAAGAGTTAACATGATCAGTGTCACAAATTTGTTTAATTAGTAATAATGCAGAATCCTAAATATTTCTTCTTTGTTGAAGATTGCAATATTTTTACATTCTGAAAATTATGAAGTGTTCTGTTAATTTTCAGATTTAAATGAAAAATATTCCATATTTTAAAACATGCTAAATTACCATATTCATTTCATGGCATTTACATGGCACTCACAGGGACCAAGATAACCATGACATGACCATGGCGCATGTTCAAAAAAAAATCTGATATTGCAATACAGTAGCGAATCAATATGGGCAATTTAGGGTGAAATAGCTTCGTGCCCACCTGTAGAACAGTTTTGGCGGTGTTGGTGGAAGCCACGGTAGTGCAAATGCTCTCTTCACCTACGTAAATCTGCCCCATTGTCAAAAGCATCGGCGAGGCGAGAATGAGCGACGCGCACCAGAGCGCGCAGATGAGTCTCCTTGTGCGCCCGCGGGACATTCGACTCTTGGCTTTGAACGGGTGGCACAGCGCCATGTACCGCTCCACGCTCAGACTCACGATGTTGAACGCCGTCGCGTACGAGCAGCCGTCCCGCAGAAAGTAATAGCCCCGGCAGACCACTTCACCGAAAGCCCACGGATGGTGAATCCAGATGAAGTTGTACAGCTCCACCGGCATACAAAGCACCAGAATGAGTAGGTCCGACACCGCGAGACTGGCGAGGTGATAATGGACGGTGCCTTGGAGATGTTTGATGGATCTCCTCTGGAGGGATATGTAGAGGGTCATGGAGTTGCCAAATAAACCGACTGCAAACAGCACAGCGTAAATCAGCGTCACGAGCACTTTGGAATAAATATCCGTGTTCACATCCAAATCATCCGAATCTGTGCTGTTGCGCGGTATCATCTGGGTCCGGTTGTCCAGGACACGATTAGTCCTAAGTTTTGTCATCAGAATCGTTTCATTTGACGTCATTTCTCTTCAAAACCCCCAATTGCTTGACATAAAACACTGATTAATTGCGTCCGTCTCGAATGTACAGCTGTCATGAGCATCTGTGCGTGACTGCTTTATATGGAATAGTGTATGCATCGCTGCTTTACATGGATAGGGGCGCGCGGGACTCACTCGCGTGCTGACGTGTGAATGCAGAACAATGTTTATTATTTAAACTACATATTATGACACACAACGACATAACCCACATACCCAAATGTACTTATGTCAATGTATCGTATAACTAAATATTAAACCAAGTGGAAGTTTAGTTCATTTCACAATAGGTGAATTTACTTTTAAACAATATTGTCTAAAGCGCTATATAAATAACTTGACTTGACTTGACTTTAGCTACCAAACCACACACACAAAATTTAATTGAATAATATTAAATTGTACAAAGAATATATTAATGTAGTAATAATACAAAATAAAATAACGAGTATTTAATTGTAATCATTTCATTTAATAAATATATATATATTTATGGATGTTGCTTTCTATGTAAACCACAAAGCTCTATAGAGCTTTTATAAGAAGACCTTAAAGCTTCTCTTTTGTTGATGACAGATATAAATCAATCTCATTCTCATGTTAAAAATATTCTTTACCTGTGCCAAACAACAGTGCACAACTTTCCTTTTATAGTGTGACAACATTCCTTACTATAGGTCATCATGTTAAATTATGTCTTTTTTTAGCAATAATGATGGAAATGTTGTAAAAAAAATGTTTAGCCAAGATATTATAGTATGTGGCTTACAGAATTAACCATAAGCAAAAACATTGCTCAAAAAAGTGTGACAACTAGCCCCTGCAGAAGTGTTGACAATATACGCATAAAACACGTTCAATGATTTTGTTACACACTGATCTATGCATGTGGGGCATCTTGTCTAGCTCTCCTCTTCCTGATCTATGTGTCATATGATTCTCTTGCATAGGGATATTGTTATTGCCAACATCAGGACTGCACCTCTGGCACTAACCCCGTCTGAAACTGTGTGCTTGACTAGACAAACCATGTGCTGATGGTGTAAAAGAGTTTCTTTGAGATTTGAATCAACGCAGCATTTTCACATTCAAACTAAATTATTTAACACCAGTAGTGTTGCTTTACTTCGGGGCTTGCCAAAGACAATTTCAATTTCTCCTTATTAAACAACCACCCTATTCTGCTCTTTTTCAGTTACATTTCTATAGCTCAGCTGACAAATAGCAATTGTTTTTTTAGTATGCAGGCTGCAGATTTAAGCATACACATCATCAGACATAATAGTATTTTCAACTCAAATATGACTAATTTAGAGGAATATTCCAGGTTCAATACGTACAATTAGCTTGGCACTTGTGACATAATGTTGATACCGCAATAACATATTGCACGGTAGTACTAGTTAAAAGAGATGGAACATAAAGAAGATATTTTGAGAAATGTCTGTTGTTTTTTATTTTTTATTTTTTATTATTGTCCAATGAAAGTCAATGGTCACCAAAACTGTTTGGTTACCAGCGTTCTTCCAAACTCCTCTTGGTGCTGATTGGACTCACCTGAAAATTATTATCACAGCACTCAGTTCACACTATACAGGACCTGCTCACCATTTCTCCATTGTCTGGCCTCGTATTTGATTCCTGGATCGATCCCATGTAGAAATACTTACCTGTGGACTTACCTGATTTGGATTGTTTGTTTTCCTGAAAACTTTATGTACCTGTTTTGCTGCATCTGTGAATATACTTACCTGTTATCGTTAACTTACCTAAGATTGCCTACTGGACTCTCTGAGGACTTTTTAAGTTGACTTTTTTGCCCGTGTTTTCGTACTTCTTTAAAGCTGCCTTTTAGTTTTCCCCAGACATATGTTCTTGTTAAACCTCATTTCTTTTTGGACTCATTTCTCATTTGAGTTAGTGATCTTTGTTACATTTCTGATGATTGTTTGTATGCCCTGATGAAATACACTATATTGCCAAAAGTTTTGGGATGCCTGCCTTTACATGCACATGAACTTTAATGCATCCCATTCTTAATCCTTAGGGTTTAATATGGGGTTGGCCTGGGTTGCACCCTTTGCAGCTAGAACAGCTTCAACCTTTCTGGGAAGGCTTTCCACAAGGTTTAGGAGTGTGTTTATGGGACCATTCTTCTAGAAGTGCCTTTGTGAGGATAGGGCACTGATGTTGGACGAGAAGGCCTGGCTCGTAGTCTCCACTCTAATTCATGTCAAAGGTGTTCTATCGGGTCGAGGTCAGGACTCTGTGCAGGCCAGTCAAGTTCCTCCACACCAAACTCGCTCATCCATGTCTTTATGGACCTTTGTGCACTGGTGCGCAGTAATGTTGGAACAGGATGGGGCCATCCCCAAACTGTTCCCACAAAGTTGGGAGCATGAAATTGTCCAAACTGTCTTGGTATGCTGAAGCATTAAGAGTTCCTTTCACTGGAAATAAGGGGCCAAGCCCAACCCCTGAAAAACAACCCCACACCATACTCCCCCCTCCACCAAACTTTACACATTGCAGTCAGGGAAGTACTGGCCATGAAGCTCTCTACGCACTGTTCTTGAGCTAATCTGAAGGCCACACGAAGTTTGGAGGTTAGCTATTAACGCTGCAGAAAGTTTGCGACTTCTGCGCACTGTGTGCCTCAGCATGCACTGACCCCGCTCTGTGATTTTATGTGGCCTCCCACTTCATGGCTGAGTTTCTGTTGTTCCCAATTGCTTTATTTAATTTTATTTAAATAAACAAATAAATTATACATTTAACAGTACATTACTATAGTAAATATATGATAATGTAACTTAATAGAAACTAATTGTAGAATTAGTTTATAGAATAGAAACTAGACTTTTTCAGTGTATAAATTGTGTGTTATAAAAGTCAGATACCTTTTTACATTTTAGGATGGGGGATCCTCACATGAGGACGATCATATCTGGGAGTCTGTGGATTGAAACCCCCTGCATTAGAGCAAAGATTGTTTAAATCTAAAAGTAATATTTTATGACTCATTGAGCACTATTCATTTCATATCAGTGTGATATGCATGAATTCATAGGGCTTAGTAGACACAGAAACATGTGAGGACAGTTTGTTATTCTTCAATGTGCTATGTTGCCTCCAGCACACCCCCACTCAGCCTGTAAAATTAATCTGGATTTCAAACAAAAGAAACTCAGTCGCGGCTGCAAAGATTCTTCTTTTGCTTGAAAACGTTATCTATCTAGTAATTGCATGGCAGACTGCATAAGAGGAAGTGGCTTTGTTGAGTGAAAAAATGTCTTCAATAAATCATTGTATGGGGGAACAAAAAACACCACAGACATTTCTCAAAATATCTTTTATGTTCTAAAAAAAATTCATTTTTGGGTAAATTAGTTATTTTGTGGCTAAATACAATTCAGGATTTATGTCCTTGTTGTCATGGAAAAAAAATATTTGTCACAAGTACAGCTGTATGCAGTGCATGCATCAATGATTTTGTAAAGGTTATTTGGCTGAAGTAAACATGTTATGACAAATCTGTCAGAAACTGTCATGTGTAACAGAGAGACTTTTATAATATATAATTGCATAATAAAATGCTAAGAGTCCAAACAGTTTTTGGATGGATGAATGGATGGATGGATGGACGGACGGACGGACGGACGGACGGATAGATAGATAGATAGATCAGACATTTCGTCCTTAAGCGTAACCTTCCTTACACAGACAGACATAAATAGACACATAACTAATGTAAGGCTAAAAGAACCTCAGATACTTTGATCTCCTGAGATACGGACACTACAAACACACTCTCAAAAAAGCTGTCACTGGGGACAGAGTGCACATACAGGCATTTGTCTCACCCACAGATGAAGATGCGGGAAAGCTTATTTTCCTTCTGTCTTTCCTTTGCATTTGTTTTTTCTCCCCCACTTCCTTACGTTTATTGTTCCCATCACTCCGTTCACTCCTATAAAAAATATAATGTTCTGTGTCAATGCAACTGAATAAACAGTCATGTTTGGTATTATTTGAAATGTCTCAGTGCTCACTGGTACAACGCTTTCATGTCCAGAGACATGACTAAAAGGTAATACAGAGTGGTAACACTTTAATATGGGGAACACATATTAACTACGACGTTTGCCTCAAAATCCTATTTACTGCTTATCAATAGTTAGTAAGGTAGTTTTTGTATAGTTTAAGTTTAGGTAGAATTAAAGGATTAGTTCACGAGGCCCATGAGTTTGAAGCTCTAAAAAGTGCATCCATCCATCATAAACGTATTCAACTTACGAAGAAAGTGTATAGCCTCTTGCAGTTCAAAACGCTTACGCAATGTCCGACGTCATACGTCACGCCAGTTACGCTTTTTCCGTAAGTTTAATATTTGTCCAGTTCAATCTGGAGAGGGGTTTGTTGAGGATCAGTGCCACTGGCTGTCGTGTCATTGAGGCCTTCAAGTGTAGGTGCTAAACAGGAAAAGGATCGACCGCCTGCAGTTGATTTTAAAATTCTAGGTATTATCAAATGGCCAGAATTTTGGCTGCAATAAACGTGAAGGAGTATAATGTGTTAAGAGCTTGCTCAAGTACTGTGGAGCTAAACCATTTAGTGCTTTGTAAGCAATAAGCAAGATTAAAAAATGTATACAAAGTTTAATAGGGAGCCAATGCAGTGTTGACAGAACCCGGGCTAATATGGTCATACTTCCTGGTTCTAGTAAGAACTCTAGCTGCTGCGTTTTGGACCAGCTGGAGTTTGTTTATTAAGCATGCAGGGCAACCACCCAGTAGAGCATTACAATAATTTAGCCTTGAGGGCATGAACGCATGAACTAAATGTTCAGCATTTTGCATTGAGAGCATATGTCGTAATTTATATATATTTTTAAAGGGGTGATGAATTGAGAAATCAACTTTCCCTTGAGCTTTTGATATATAAAAGGTCATGGTAATATAAGAATATCCTATAAGTTTCAGAGCTGAAAACTTCCTTGTTAGTCAAAGAAAAGCTTTTATAGACACCACGCCCAGCAAACGACAGGTTTTTCAAAGTGGGGATCTATGACTTCAAAGGGAGGCAAGCACCGCCTCAGCAGAAGAAGATCAACGCCTACTTCATCACTGCCTGTTTAGCCCCGCCCACCGATTCGTGCATGTAACATAGGCCTAGTGTTAAACCATCAAGCTACAAAGCAATAAACATGCCGTTGAGGATTACAAAATATTGTGCAGTGACTGCGTTCAACAGTAATGCAACATGTAAGTAACTGTGTTAATTCTAATGCCTGATCTGAAATGTGATGATTCATGTAGTCAGATGTTCTTTGTCTGTGTCAGTAAATCAGACCAGTGACTAAACATCAAGTTGGCTTTTTTTCTCTTAGTAGGATGAAAATAATCTGTTATTTAACAGTGATTAAATTCTGTAAAGAAAGCGATCAAAGAAAGCTCCCTTTGCAATCGTTTGAGCAGCACGCGCTGCAGCTGTCAATCAAACAGGAGAGTTTATCAGTGACGCGTTTATCAGTGACTTCAGTTTTATTCAACGAATCTCTTAACTATATCACGTTTGCACATTCTAACATTATAAGTGCACTCTAGGAAACATCATAAAACAATAAAAAAAAAGTTCATGACCCCTTTAAGATGGAAGAATGCGGTTTTAGGCCCCGATTAGACAGAATGCGTTTTTGCAGTGAGTGTTTTACGTAGTGTTTATGCGCCCGGGTGCCTCGCGTTTTAGCCGCCTTAGCTTTCCATTGTCCAATCAAATGAATGGAGAGGCGGGCCTTCCGTTGTGGTGACGGTTACCTTGATTAGACTGACAGGACAGCTGATTCAGGGGTTGCTGAGCAACATAAAAAAACCGCAGCGCACTGCTATTTTCTAAATTTAAAAAATGGTGCGGTGCGGTGCGCCTCGCGTTTTCAAACCTGAAAAACGCATTCTGTCTGATCGTGGCCTTACACATGCTAGAAATGTGGCTTTCAAATGAAAGACTGGTATCAAAGAGCACACCCAGGTTCCTAACTGACGACAAAGACTTGACAGAGCAGCCATCAAGTGTTAGACAGTATTCTAGTTTACTCGAATAATAATTAGAAATTGTTTTTTCAGAATTAAGTAGTAGGATATTACTAGTCATCCCATTTTTTATATCAGCTATGCATTCCGTTAATTTTGTGAATTGGCAAGTTTTGTTGGGGAGCTAAGAAATATAGAGCTGAGTATCATCAGTATCATGAGTATCATTTTTGACAGAAAGGGTAGATTTGAGATCGGCCTGTAATTGACTAATGCTCTTGGATCAAGTTGCATTTATTTAATAATAGCCAGCTTAAAAGTTTTTGGTACATATCCTTATGACAAAGATGAATTAATAATTTTAAGAAGAGGATCTATGACCTCTTGAAACATCTCTTTCAGTAGTTTAGTTGGTATAGGGTCTAACATACATGCTGTTGATTTAGAAGATTTAACCAGTTTAGACAATTCTTCCTCTCCTATAGCAATGAGGAATTAGTCCTAAGGGACACTACAATGCTCTGTCTGATGTGATACTGCAGTAGATGGTTGCAAAGTTTTAGTTTTCTCTCAAATATCATCAATCTTACAAGTAAAGGAGTTCATAAAGTCATTACTGCTGTGCTGCTTGGAAATGTGAGAAGTTGAAGCTTTATTTCTTCTTAATTTGCACTGTATTAAATAAATACCTAGGGTTGTGTTTGTTTTCTTATAAGAGAGTTGAAAAATAAGCAGATCTAGCCTTTTTAAGGCCTTTCTGTATGCAATCGTGCTCTCTCTCTCTCTCTCACGAAATGCGAAAAACTTCTTTTATTTTATTCCAGCTGCGCTCCATTTTTCTGGCTGCTGTTTTAAGGGCCCAAGTGTGCTCGTTGTACCACGACGTTGGAGAATTTTCTTTAATCTTCTTTAAGGCAAAGGAGCAACTCTGTCTTAAGTGCTGGAAAAGAGAGAGTCAGTAGTTTCTGTTGCAACATCAAGTTCTTCTAAGCTATCTGGCATGATTATGTAGAAATACATAGATATCAAACGAGAGGGAGATAAACACCACCATTGTACTATTTCAGAAAATCATTGCTATTAACACAGTCAAGAAGTTTTTTGCATATACTTTACATTTTCATATTTGCTTAACCGGCGACCTTGGCAAACTTGGATATTAACTTTTTACAAATAAGTACTCTTGGAAGGATTGTATTTAGAATGTAAATTCTTTTAGGTTTTTCACCACTTTAATCACAGAAATTATTTTACAGTTAAATCAAATAAAATAAATAATAATAATAAATAAAAATTAAATAATGCTTAAAATTTATTTATATATATTTATACAGCACAGTATGGTTAATATATCTATATTTTTATAAATATATATGTACTGTACTATACAACTTCAAACAGTTTAGGTATCTTTATTTTTTCTTAAATATTTTATTTATTTACCGTATATACTATAACTCATCAATGAAGAACTTTGTGACTTTTTTCACATCAATGCATGTGTTTCTAAAGTATTTCTCAATATATTATGAATTCAGTAATTCACTAATTGCAGTGAGATAAAATTTTTGTTTCATTAAATGTATTGCTTGCAACCCTTGGTGCTATGCCATATTGAGTAGCTCCCTTGGTAAAGTTTATTAAAGCTTGTATTCTACCCAGGCAAATGGTATTAATAATGAATCAAGACACAAAACACAATTAAGAAGTGTAATAGTGAGGTCAAAATGTCCATATTGACCACATTTAAAATCTATGGTTTAAAATTACATTTAAACATGGAAATAAACAGTAGGAGTACAAATGGGTGTTATAAAATATGTAATTTTTAGAGCATAGATTAAAGACCACACTTGTTGGGGTCCCTATGAAACATTTCTGTTGTGGTCTGTGCTATTTGCAGTGCTTTTCTGTATTTGGTTGAATTGTGAGTATTTGCAATGCGTTTCTGTATTTGGTTGCATTGTGAGTATTTGCAGCACATGTGTTGTTAAACTGATGGAGATGTGTTCTTAATTTTCTGGTGTTTTTTTATTTGCATGCGTTCTCTTCAGTTACAGATTTTCAGAGTGTTTATGTATTTGGTAGCATTGTGAGTTTTTGCAGTGTTTCTGTATTTGGTTGAATTGTGAGTATTTGCAGCACATGTGTTGTCAAACTGATGGAGATATGTTCTTAATTTGCTGGTGTTTTTTTTTTTTTCTATTTGTATGTGTTTCCTTCATTTGCTGCCCATTGAGCTCTCTCGGCCACCGTACATAAAGGACAAGAAGCTACTCAATGTACACAATGAAGCTACTGTTAAAGACTCTACTCTTTTTATTCACATAGTATCTTAATTCAGACTGAACCTCAGAATCTCCATTCTCATATGATGTGTTTCATTAAGATTGTGGTAAAATAATAGTGGAGGCCACTACCACAGAGAGTTTACATCATTTTCTGTGTATGTGCAAGACTTTAGATTCATCAGCTTCTATAGGTAAATTCAAATAATATTTGCAATATCAAGTACACTAAAATAACTGGAAGCGGATGAGACCGGAAGCCTCGCACATTCAAGTTACAAACATACTCTTATGTTAAAAATAAGGTGGGTACACAAAGACTAATGTCTAAAACTAAGTCCTACTAATGGTTTGGGTGTAATTCTGAATAGATGTTTGAAAGTATGTGGGAGTGCTCTTTTGTGGTTGTAATATCATGATGTAAGATTTTGGTATGAAATAGCTGAAGAGAATTCCATTTATACTGGATATCTGGGCCATTGCATTCAAAAGAATGATGTACCTGCTTTTGACAGAAAGGTATGCTGTGAAATAAACAATCCAGATAACATAATAAAAAATGAGACTGAAGGTTATTGATTTGGCCTCATTGTAGTTTTTTGGCAGATCTCGTCCCATGTAAGAAAACAGGAGACACAGGAAACCAAGAAACCAACCTATGAACACAACTATGGTTAAGGTTATAGTATTTCCCCTTTCACAGATGACAATAATTTGGTCTTTATAAGTCCACGAGGCAGTTGTGACTTTGACAGGAGAGACAGTCATCCATATCACACAAGAAATTAAATGAATGACAGAAGCAAATGCAATGAAGAGCCAATGGCCATTGTACTTAACCCAAAGGCTGTGCACCTTAGGGAACTGAGCAGCCATTTTAAAAACACAAATAATTTGAAAAGGAACGGACAGTTAAACAGGAAATACAGACCGTGAAGAAAAATGCATATATAGCATTTCTCATGAGGCAACGTGCAAATGTGGGTTTTCCAAAGAAAAAGAATGTACTTATGCTAGACAAACTCAAAGACGACAACATCAGGAAACACATGCTACCACCAGCAGACCTCACCACTGGTGTGTTGTAATTGTAGGAGAAAAGGCAAAGTATGGCAATGAGTAAAATAATTATGCATGTGGCAGAAACCAAGAAAGCGATGGATGGGATTTCTGTGAACTGAAGATAGTCAACAGAACGTGTGTTACACGTCATGGTCATGTCATCATACCATTCATTTTCTGCACATGGTAAACAGGTATAGGGGTCGCCTGAAAAACAGTAAAATAATATGAATGTTTATAATAATATTTTGCCATACCCTCGTGAAAAACAGTACAGTAGGGTACTTTTCACTATTCCCATAGTGTATGATTACAGAAAAAATATATATGTTTGTATTGAACATTTATGGAGCAACAGATTTTGTGTGAAAATAAATCATAAAAGTGGTTTATTTTGTTTAGAATATAAGGAGGCAAGTTGGGCCTTTAAAAAGAAGGCTCACCAGCATGGGGCAAAAGGCACACATTATTTATACAAATACTTTAGCTAAAATAAAATAAAAAGTATAATGTAAAAGTTAATAGCCTATTTGTTCAAAATAATCACTTTAGCAAAGTTTGCACTACATTCTGTTTATTTTCATAAATAAAAGAATTCATTTTTGTTTAATAAATATACTGTCATCAAAATATGTTACTATAAAAATATATTTGAAAAATACAGAAACAATTATTTTAAAAAGTAAAGATTCTGAAAGCATATAGATTTACAGTAGTAACATTAAATCATATTTTATTGTATGATATGATTAATAAATATTTTAAATAGGATGGTTTCATTATAAATATGGTGATTATCTCTAAGGTGGACACCCAACTCTTAAACTCCAAGGGCCCTGATAAGAGTCCAGAATGACATTATCATATATGACATTAAATGTCTTTTAAAGGAGCTCTGACCATCTCATATATGGTACCATTTTAAAGCTTAGAATGTCTACTTTCTGGAGATATGCATCACTTTGACATTTGTTTTAAACAAAGTAACTTATTTACACTAAATTATTCTGGGACCATTTCCATCTGGATTTGGCATATCCAAATTTAAAAGCATAACCACATACAGTGATGCGCATTTAAGTACATGTTGTCTGAGCTGTAATAAACCCCCCCAAAAAGAGGAGCTTTTTGATTGTTTGGTTATAAATTCATTTTTGAAAGTGTATATCTCAGGTCCTGTGTGCTCTAGCACCCTGCAGACAGTTTTGGCTGTTTTCAGCATATGTCAAAAAACATTGATAAAAAATTTGTGTGACACTCGGAAATTGCATTTATACCACTGTATATGGAGAGACTTGCATATTGGAGAGATTTGGGTAGGCATAAATTACATAAAAAGGTAATATTCCTCCCTTCAGATCCATTTGAATAAATCTTGCATATAACATGATACAGACACAATTCTTTTTTTTTCAGTATTTGCCATCTAGTGGAAACACCCAAAACTGTCTGCAGGGTGCTAGAGCACACAGGGCCTGAGTATACACTCTAAAAAAAGAATTTATAACCAAAAAATAAAAAAGTGCGTGGGGGGGGTGTATTACAGCTCAGTACTTACATGTTTATCACTTTTAGCAGTGTTTTATGTAACTTCAAATGGTTTCCTGTAAAATGACACCAAAATTGTGTATTTACACCACTGTATGTGGGTATGGGAAACTTTTCAATTTGGGTAGGCCAAATCCAGGCGGAAATCCCTAAAAATTGTCCCAGAGCTAAGGAGGAATAATATATGATATTTAACATCTGGATCTAACTATGTCATGTCAACAAATGGAAAAGTCAGTTGGCTGTTTTTTACCATGTTAATTATTGTGCCTTTAGCCCCAAGAGCAGGGGTGCCTTTTACCCAAAATACCATACTTTTACATATTCATAAAGATCTTAAAGATAAAATGACTTTTGTCTCAAAATATATTCAATAAATTAAGCGACTCTCATTTACTACTTAAATTTTTAAATATTAGATCAAATTAGTGCAGAATCAACTTTGTGTTGCTGCCTGTGTCAAGGATCGGTCAAATTTCCACGTGCACCATCAATGTTTGGAATGTTTTAAAAGTGCTGCGACAAGTTTGAGCCATTTAGTGGTTTAGAGAAGCCTTTTACCCTGTGGAGCCTTTAGCCCCTTTGTACCCTTTAAGCATATTTTAAAATGAGTAATTATCCTTTAAATAATTACGGTTTTTTATTCACTTTAGTACTATTTTCACAAGGTGGAAATTTTGAAAAATCTTAGTACAAAAATCCAAACTGTTCACACTGTTAGTCATTCTTTCAAAACAGCTATACATGTTTTCTTTCCACATATTTGTTTCAAAACTTTTGGTTTAATCACTAGAACACAACAGTTCTTTCAAATCAGTTCATTCAGTAGCAAATAATGCAAGTGTTATGTCTGTTTCTGGGTTTGAGTTTTGTTTGAGCCGTTAGCCTGTTAGTTCCCTTTCGAGGGAACTCGCTCAGCATCCGAACAACACTTTGGGCATGCTCCCTTGTGTGCACTCCTGCCCTAGATTCCTTACGGGTGGGAACACACATAAGTTATGTGTGAACTGCTTGGGGGCGCAGCACGCTTGGGCAGCTCTCGGGCAGCTCTCGAGGGAGCTACCTGCGAGCATTATGAAGCACTCCCAATCAGAGTGCTGCGCTTCTGCCTGGCCGTGTTCAATGAGGTTTGGGTCCCGCGTCCACTGAAGCGGTGCTGCGTCTTAGAACGTGGGGTTTGCAGCGTGAGCTGGCAGATGAGTCAAGTCAACTTTATTTATATAGCGCTTTTTACAATGCAGATTGTTTCAAAGCAGCTTCATGGTGTTTAACAGGAAAATATTGCAACCGAATTTGATTCGGCTGTACAGCCGCTCTGGAGAAAACGGTGATGTCATCTAGCTCATTACAATTATTATATATATTCAAGTAATGTAGTTGACATAGTTAATTTAGTTTAGTAGTTAAATTTATTTGGATATTTATTTGAAAATTTAGTGTCCCCAACTGAGCAAGCCAAGCCAAAGGCGACAGTGGCAAGGAACCAAAACTCCATCAGGTGGCATAATGGAGAAAAATAAACCTTGGGAGAAACCAGGCTCAGCCGGGGTGCCAGTTCTCCTCTGGCCAATTAACAAACAGTGTATGATTATTATTTTGGCAACCTTACAGGTCAGAAGTAATATTAGATTGGAATATTCGAAAGATCGGAGGCATCACGCCGGAGACAGGTTTATTGAGGATGGCGTGTCGATTAAACTATTATTAAATAGGAATATTCGAAATATCGGAGATTGAGCCTGCTGAGGCACTTTCTCAATCTTCGTCTGCCAGCTCTGATACACCCTTCCTCCCCGTGCAGAAGCCTGCCCAGCGGCTTCTTCTGCTCGGGAAGAGGGCCTGATGCTTGAGGTATCTGCTTCTGGGGAAGCAGATGTGCTCAGCTTCGAGGTGGGCGATGTTGAAGCACACTCACCACTTCACATCCCTGCTTATGAGGAGCTCGTAGAAGTTGTGACTCTTGCGGTGGCCAGATTTTTGCCGTTCTTTCCCGACTTACACAATGAGTTGTGACATACCTTTATAAGATTTTTTTAGTCTGCACCTCCCTGTGACACCAGGCACCAGGGTGCTCTCGTCTTAAGTGTGCCTGGGCACACTGTGCCAGCAGGTGTGGCATAGTGGGTATTTCGTTCCCCAAAGTGTCGTTCCGACGCAGTGCGGGTTATGTATGTAACCCTTGTTCCCTGAGAAGGGAACGAGACACTGCATCCCTATGCCATGCCTCTTCTGAGAGCAATTCATCGATTCATTGAGTGATTCAAGCTAACTTTGTTGTGTGCCGGCATCCCTTTGTAGCTTCAGGGTATGCCATCACATGCTACGTCATGACGCAGCACCAATCAGAATTGGTTTAGTTTCATTCATACTTCAGACGCGCTACGCTAAGGGAGCATCCCCAAAGTGTCGTTCCGACACAGTGTCTCATTCCCTTCTCAAGGAACAAGGGTTATATACGTAACCGAGACATTTTGCACTGTTCCCAGTTCAGTTTCCTTTGTCTCGGTCATCTATTGCCATAGTGTTTGATTTTCCCTCATGTGTCTCACCTGTGTCTAGTTAATCACCTCATTTTGTCCCTAGTGTTTCATATAGTCCTCAATTACATTTTGGTCTGATCTCGTTATTGTTTTAGATGTTTTCAAGATAAACTAAGGCCCTGTCCACACGAACACAGGTATTTACAAAACCGCTGCTTGCAAAAAGATCCAGCTCTTTTATATCCATTTGTTTGCAACCCCAACGTGACAGCAAGACACTTTTCAAATGAACCTGGTTGCTGATGATTTTACAGTAATACACGCTGCAGTTGTATTAAAAAATACACTACATTACCTAACGTATGTAACTGACTTATAGTAAAATCCATAATGTTTGTAATATCTATCCAGTGTCTAAAAGGTGTGGAGAAGATATGATACCGCCACGAGGTTTTGTGCTAGAAAAGAGTTTGTTGCCAATACAGTGAATGTACTCACTGTACCAGATTTAGTGAGTGGAGCGGTAACAATTTCCCCTCCTCTATCTAAACATTCAGTAATTACTCCATTTTGTTAACAAACTCTGCACTGTACCAAAAACAGTTTACAAACTAATTAGATGTTGAGCAATAAGCTTAGTGGCAGTAGATGAAACCAGCTTGTACAATGTAGTAATAGCTAGCAGATTGTATTAAGGACCTATTTTCTAGAACCTATAGTAACAGAACTAAAAATTATTTGGATGTGGGAAAATATTTTGTCTTCAAATCACACTTAAAAAAGCACCATACTTCCAGTAAAGTATATTGTGGTTATGGAAAGGACAAAATAAACTTAAATACCAAGGTGTCATTGACCACTTCCTAAGGTACTTACGAGAATAATTCACATAGCTGTTATGCTGGCATTTTTTACATGAAAAACAGCAACTATGAAAACCTTCAGGTTGCCTTGAAAATCCCTCCTTGCACTCAGCAGAGCAGTTTGAGAAAGGAACCTTTAAAGAATAGGAAAATGTGTTATTAAAGTTACAGTTTTTAATTTACAAACAATTAACTCAGCCATCTGAACACTACGTAATTTCCAAACCAAAATACAAATTCCATAATTCCTATAAACGCACACAAAATTCTCAGACCTTGCTTTCAAACATGGAAAATCTAGTATCTTTTGTCAGATTTTCAATAGTAGCTATACTTGCATATGTAATCAAAAGAGAACAATCTAAGTCTTGATGTCAGTATTTGTTACTGTAAATACAGTACTTCATCATGAAGATAAATTGAATTGTTTTCCTGAAATAGGAGACTGCATGATTGTGTTAATTGTTTTGAGAGCGTTGACCTTCATTTGGAGAAATTTTCAAAATTGATTAAGAAAAACTGGAATCTATAAAGCTAAATGTTTAGATTAAGGCTCATCAAATGAAGACTTACAGAACCGCTGTTATGCCAGGGTAGGAGAGAGTTGTTGATTGTAAAAGTCACTTCTGGATATGTATCATACGTGCCGACCATCTCAAACTGTGGAGGATTTACATCAGTGTGCCAGAGCACAACTGCATAACTGATTGTTGGATCATAATTAACATCATATTTCACCTGACGGCCATTGAGTGGAAAATCCAACTTCTTTATTTCTCCCAGAAGCTGTTGTGAGTTTACAAAAAAAGACCATTTTTATTTTATATAACTTTAATAAATTAACATTAATTTTGTTTTATTCATTTATTAAATTATTGTATAATAAATAATATAACATGCAATTTCATAAAAATATGAACAATATTATTTATTATTTAATCAATTAAAACATTGTTACTTCAATAATGTGATTAAAATAATAATTCATCTTGTCATAAATTCAAATGAATTCCCTTACCATGTATGGCTTAACCACTGTGTTTTTGCGGCATCCATTCATGTCGCACTGCAGAACCTTATGTAATGCATGAGCTATGGTGTATATGGCAGCATAGATGGCAAAGGAGAATGTGGGATTTTCATTTATAATGTCCTCTGCGGTTAACAATGTGCAGTAATCACAAACTTGATTACATGTCTTACTCTTACTCTGGATGTCACTCTCTTCATTATGGTTAACATCAGTTGTTCTTCTGTCTTTATAGACAAATTCATTAAATCCAGGCAATGACAACAATCTCTCCGTAATACCAATGATTGTGCCAATTTTCCCAATTCCTGGCTCTCTGGGAAGCTGTTGATTCATAGCCCACGTTTGACTTGCAATCCATACTTTGTCTTGGATGTTGTTCGCTATGGCTGCTTTGATAATTTTGCTTGCATATTGTGGCAGAGCAAAAAACAACAATGACATTGATGTTGAGCATATCAATCTTTTGAAGTGTTAGACTGTAGTTTGCGTTTAGGCTTAGACCATTTTGATAGGCCAAACAAATGCCAGTATTGCTTATATACTTGGTAAACAGCTTTAGTCCGTCTGAACTGTAATCGTCCGGGCTACCAAGAAAGGCAACCCAATTCCATCCAAACCACCTTATGATATGAATAATCATTTCTATCAGGTTTTTGTTGCTAGGGATTGTTCTTACAAAAGAAGGATACTTAGGTTTGTTACTTAATGCATAGCTAGTAGCTCCATAATTCACCTTTGAAAGTCAAGAAAACAGTAAATTATAAACAATTCATTAGTATTATACTTTATATAGTAACTTGGTAGTCCGGAAAAAAGGGCAGTAAGTAAGTGTGTAAGTATTTTGTTATGTAAACTGTATAAAAATAAACTATTTACCAATGGTATAAGGTCCATTGTGATCAGTGTTGCAATAGTAATGGTTCTTGTGCTTCCATATGGCCCTGTTAAAGCAATCACTTTAGGCTGATAGTTGTTCAGTTTTTCTTTAGGTTTTATTGAACCGTTCTTGGAGATAAAACTTAAGACTGAAGGGAAATTCTTGGTATTAGAACAATGGTCAAAAATGTCATACCCCAAAGAAACATTTGGCAGAAGAGTGGTGGAGTTATTAATCTCTTCAACGGCAAACCTCATTACTTGCGACATCTGATAGCCAGATTTTGATAGCCTGTGCCTTGAAAACATCAGTGATAAAGTTAATAGCATGCAATTGAATTTTCACTTTATAGATTTGACTTTGAGGAAATGCTGCTTTGATTTACAATACTGCATATTAATAACCTGACTAATAAAAAAAAATCCTTGCTTACCTGAAACATTCAGTGGTCTCTGGGGAGAACAGGGGTGTTGCTTGTTCAATTTCATGTAAAGAAAAAAGGCCACCTAATAAGTAATCTCCTTCCAAGCTGAACTCAGGGTTTGAGCAAGAAACTTTGAAAAATAAACAATTAGTAAAGCCCAGAAGGAAAATGTAAATGCTATTGTGACACATTGTTTAAGATGGTCTGTTGGTCATGAAGCAGATGTGCAGTGGCAAGTCGTTTGAGAATCAGGCTTATATTCTGCTCTTAATTTTCTTAAAACACATTTCAATTTGCCTAAACCACAATATTCAGTGATACAAATGCCCATTTCCATATCTAAACTCACAAAGCACATGTCAATCAATTATTAAATAGAGCATTACACCACATGCATAGCATATTTTACAAACTGTAACCTAAACTCACAGCATGGGTTTACCGTTGGATTAGAATCACTAAGGTTTCAAAGTTTATGTGGTAAGCAAATTTTAAAGTTGACTCTGGCATGTGTATACAGTACATGAGATTTTATACTGTGGTGTTACATATCACATTTGAGTATAAAACATAGTTAATGCTCTCCCTGGAGGCAGAAAACCAATGCTAAAATCATAGATTTTGAATGGCCACTGTTGCTGTTCACATATACTTTACATTTTTAAATTTGCTTAACCCAGTTCCTGCATAAATTTTAAATGTTTTTGCATATTAAACACATTCACATTAAACAACCAGTGTCACATTAAACAACAGGTGTCAATTCATAACACAAACTTCTAAGAAATCATATGACAACTGTGCAGCAGTTCTAGACATCCCTCTAGGTGTAATGTGTAGATTAACACACAATTCAAAAGTAAATTAAGAGTCTTTTAATAAGAAAAGAGAAACCGCAGGAGCCGCAACATAACAACTATACATTAACATAAACAATACCGGACAAAGAAACTGAGGAAACTAAGGCCACATCCACATGAAGCCAGAGCTTTCCCCATCCGATCTTTTTTTCCCTCGTCTCGAGAAATATCTGCGTAGACACGAAACCACTGAATCAGACTCAAAACGATGTAGTATACATGCCAGACCAGTATGTGGTGCTATAATTCTGCCACAGAGATACACTAAAAACAGAGAATTAGATTGGAGCATGCGCATAAAACTCGAGACGTGGGGTAATGACATCATCGCTTCACAAAATATACGGATTGACTGTACACATGAAAACGCAAGAGTGTCGTTTTTAGATTTATCCACTCTGGGACCCGGTTTCATAAATAGCGGTTTCAGGCTCCCAAAACGATGGATCCGTCTGGACCGAACACTGATATGATAAAAAATGTTTTACGTATACAGCAAGTCCCTCCTTAAACGCTCTCTCTCCAACTCCGTACCTTTTCTTCCTGCTCTCTCTTGCCCTATTCCTGCTCCCAGGTCGCGTAGCAACGCGCCTCCTCGAACGCCACAGCGGGGAAGTTTCTTCCAGGGGAACAGATCTGGGACACGAGGGGGCGTGGCAGTCCATCTTAGGCATCCGCTCACTGCGGGTACAGATTGGCCAGCATTTACACAATTATTGGGGATTTAGTGCGTGGATGCTTCTTGGGGGACAGGGCTGGGAAACGGAGAAGCGATGGTGCAAGCTGGAGATGCTGTTTTGGGACCTTCACAGACTGACTCACAAATGACTCATGGCCCAATTCTTTTGGCCGGGCATTCACAAGAATGTCCACCGGTGTTGTGTGGCGTCAGCTGGTTAATCCTCCAGCCATTTTAAAAGTGCCATTGAGCCCATTACCACTGGTAGAGGTCCCCTTTGAGAGAATTGGTATGGACCTCATCGGGCCATTAGAACGTTAAGTACGCGGACATCGTTTTGCATTAATTCTGGTGGACTATGCAACACGATAGCCGGAAGCAGTGCCGTTATGCACCATATCTGCAAAGAGTGCAAAGAAACCCCAATATGGGTTGGGGAATGAATTACAACAGCTGGATTGTTTGCCAGACGGATTCTGTTCCCCCATTGTTTCTTACACAGGGAGGTTTTAATATTTATTCACGTATAGTATAGAATCAGCATTTTTTAAGCCAGTACATCAACATCTCTGATCATGGGGGTGGGGGAACGGATTCTGAAAACTGGATTGTTTTCCGTCTGATTCTTTTCCCCCATTGTTTCTTACACAATGAGGTTCTAAAATGTATCAAGCTGATGCTAACTAAGCTCCATGCACACACAGGATACAATCAGCATCTTTTAAGTCACTACATCAACATCTCTCATCATATGGGAGGGGGAAACGAATTCCAACAGCTGGATTGTTTGCCGTCTGATTCTGTTCCCCCATGTTTCTTACTCTAAGAGGTTCTAATATTTATTATCTTTTAAGACACTACATCAACATCTCTCGTTATATGGGTGGGGGAACGGATTCTGACAGCTGGATTGTTTACCGTCGGATTCTGTTCCCCCCATGATTATTACACAAGGTAGTACCAATTATCAAACTGATACTGGTTGAGCTCCATCCACATTCAGGATACAATGAGCATCTTTCAAGCCACTACATTACACTACACACAGATTCTTCACCCTTATTTCTTACACAAGGTGGTACTAATGTTTGTTAACCTGATATTGGTTAGTCTCTATCCACATTCAGGATAGAATCAGCATTTTTTTAGCCACTACATCAACATCTCTCATCATGGGCGTGGGAGAAAAGATTATGATAGCTAGATTTTTTGCTGTCTGATTCTGTTCCCCCATTGTTTCTTATGCCCGTGGACACAATCCTCCCCTGAACGTACTTTACGCTTAAACACCTCACATTTACTAGGTTTAAGTTTGATTCCATATCGCCTCAAATGTTCGTCTCATCATTGACATGGTCTTCTAAGGATTTGCTGAACACTAGCGTGTCATCAAGTTATGAGACACAACAATTCTCTCAGAGATTTTGCAGGCACTCTTCCATGCAGTGTTGGAAAGCCGCAGGAGCATTAATCAGACCAAAAGGGATGCAAATTCACTCGTATAATCCCCATTGCATTACAAAAGCGGTCATGGGTCTACTCTCTTTGGCCATGACGCCCTGGTGATATGCTTTTCCTTGGTCGAGTAATGAGAACTAGGTGTTTCCTCCAAGACTGTCCATGATATCTT
The DNA here is from genome assembly GCA_039654625.1 of Rhinogobio ventralis. Lineage (NCBI taxonomy): Eukaryota > Metazoa > Chordata > Actinopteri > Cypriniformes > Gobionidae > Rhinogobio > Rhinogobio ventralis. Next base: position 6,659,989 of record CM077211.1, read on the forward strand.
GAAAACGTAAAATTGGCTACTGGCCGGGGTATGTCTTTTGATTTCATTCTCTGTAATCAATATACAACCGTAAACTACCATCCTTTTTTGGGTTCAACTTTTGAACCCATCCTTGGGCAATGAGATTGTGTAGGTCATCCTTCACCTCTGTGTACAGGGGGTGAGGTACCAACTGGTAAGTACACAAGATAAGGGGAATTTCTATTAGCGAGATGGTCAACTGTAGTCCATCTATGCAGCCAGTGTCATCATCAGATTTCGAGAACAAAGCTACTTCCTCTCTCAACATCTTTTATGCAATTTGTCTTCTGGAGTCACTGATATGTCTTTAGTGACCTAATTCCTCCTGCAATTGAGTCCTTGCTCCTTTCTACCATTCCCCGCCGTGACAGAATGATCCAGCCATTATGAGGACTCAGCGGAGGAAGGGCTCATTTCAGCCACCAGCGCCAACGATCACCTGTCCTCGCTTCGAACGCATGCTCCGGTTCAAGGCTTTGTGTTCCCTCCGTCAGCAGCACGGCGGAGGGTCTGGGGCTCAACGATGGGGTTCTCAAGGACTTTTTTAATTATAACCTTGATGAGCCCTTCGAATGATGTGTAATGAGAGGGCTGGATAACACCACATTTGAAGCGGCGGTGGAGTTTCTCGCTCGCCAGGTGGAGAAGGCAGCCAGAGATGCTGCAGCTCCTCCTAAGACAACCAAAGATGCTGCAGCAGCCCCAGAGGTAGCAAAAGACGCGGCAGCACCTCCAGAGGCGGCTAGAGATGCTGCAGTGATGGTCTCCACATCACCTCGTTCTTGTAGGTGCAAGAGAAGGAGGGCTCCTGTTGCTCACCCAGGTTCGTTGGTCTAGGACCGGTGGTCCAAGGTCCGGTGGTCTCGGAGAATCCTGACAGCAGTGATTCCAAGCCCGGAGACTGTCCTTGAGCCCGCTGCCAGCCCAGTGGCGCCGCCCAAGTGCTTTACCCGGCCTGTGCCGTCCAAGCGCCTTGCCCTGCCCGTGCTGCCCAGGCACCTTGCCCTGCTCGCGCCGTCCGTGCACCTAGCCCTGCCCGCGCCGCCCAGACGCCTTGCTCTGCCAGAGCTGCCCAAGTGCATTGCCCGGCCGTGACCAGTCCCTGACCAGCGTCCAGTGAAGGCTCCAGCCCCTGACCAGCGTCCAGTGGTGACTCCAGCCCGCGACCAGAGTCCGGAGAGGGCTCCAGCCCACGACTAGAGTCCAGAGAGGGCTCTGCCTCCTGTCCCGAGTCCGGAGAGGGCACGGCCCCCTGAACTGTGTGCACCTCCCTGGCCCCCTGAACTGTATGCGCCGCCCTGGCCTCCTGAACTGTGTGCGCCGCCCTTGCTTCCTGAACGGTGTGCGCAGGCCTGGCCTCCTAAACCGCCATGGCTCTCTGATCTGCCCGAGTCGCCATGGCTTCCTGATCAGCCAGCCCCAGTCAAGCATCCCTCCCGTCCCTCCCTGGTCGTCCCGCCCTGGTCGTCATCGGCCGGGACTCCAGAGTCGTCGGAACTCACCTGGTCCATCCCTTCCTTCCCGCCCTGGTCATCTGCCAGGGGTCTTGATTGGCCAGACCTGCCCTGGTGCCTCCCTCCCTCCACTTATTGTCTCGGTGTGTTGATTTTCTGGTCTGTTGTTGTCAGTTCTATTCCGGTCTTGTTTTCGGTGTGTCTCTAATTAGGGATGCCAGGTGGTGTCCCTTTGAGGGGGAGTAGGGTTCTGTCACTTCTGTTTAGCGTATTCTTGTAACAGAACTGTGACACTCCCGGTTTGGTCTTGTTTTTGTGTGAGCACATGGTTTGTCACATGTTCCTTGTGCCATGTGCTCTCATGTTTATTAATCAATAATTATTGATTAATTTGCCCCACCTGTTCTCCCTCTTCACCTGCCTTTTTTGTTCCCTATTTATTCTCCTTGTGTTTGCAGTCCTGTGCTGGATTGTTGTCTTCTGTTCACTGTCTTTGTTCCCGTCCATGCTTCATGTTCCTGATTCCCTGTGTGTGGTATGCTCTGTTTTCCCCCTCGTGGGTAATTTTGTTTGTTTTATTTTTGTTTTTGTTATAAATAAAACCCTAATTCCTCCTGCAATTGAGTCTTCGCTCCTTTCTACTATTACCCACCGTGACATACACAACACTTCCCCCCCCCCCACAAATTGTTTAAACCACTATATTCACTTAAACAAATGACAATTTCCATATCTAAACTCAAACATTTTACATCAATCAGTTATTAAGTAGAGCATTACACCACATTACAAACAATAGAAGATGCTAAATAATTCAAACTCTCTTCAAACAAATTGCTTGCAACCATACAAAGTTTCAGTTGGCTGTTGCAATTGGATTAAAACCATAATTCACAGATTTTCTAACACTTTATTTTGTATGGTCCCCTTTAGACATTCTGTTGACTATAAGTAACATTTCAGCTACATCAACTAACTCTTATTAGAGTATTAGTAGAGTATCGTCTGCTTAAAATATTGCAAGAATTATGTTTTGTTTCCAGGCAAGGCCTAGAGAAACTTGTTCATGCTTTCATCACCAGCAGGGTAGACTATTGTAATGGACTCCTCACCGGCATTCCCAAAAAGACCATGAGAGAATGGCAGCTCATACAGAACACTGCTGCCAGGATTCTGAGCAGAACCAGAAAATATGAACATATCACACCAGTCCTCAGGTCTTTACACTGGCTTCCGGTTACATTTAGAATTGATTTTAAAGTACTGTGACTCGTTTATAAATCACTCGATGGCCTAGGATCTCAATACATTTCAGATATGCTCACTGAATATAAAACTAACAGGTCACTAAGATCATCAGGATCAAGTCACTTATACTGGTGCTGGTGCTGGTTCGGAGCCAGAGCCTAATTTCATATCGGTTCTTTGTCTTTCCACACCCAAAGCACTAGCTCCGAACCAGGAAAAGTGGTCCTTAAGTAGCACCAAATCATTGCTGGTCTAGAAAGTAAGAACCGCTTGCGTCAGCAGCTGGGGGCAGGGTTACCATGACCAACAAGATGAACAGAAACTTGTGACCGGCATTTTTTAATTAGCAGCTATTCGAGCTAATAGCTGCTCAATTGTAATCTCCGTCTATACAAATTACGGCAAGCTGCACAAATGCGTTGGATTCGCTGTGTTTTGATGCCGATGTAGGAACGTAAAGTAGAGGTCTACATGGGTACAAAAATTCGTACCGAACCCGAAGAGACCTGTAATGTGCTACCCGGAACCGAACCCGGCGGGAAGACACAGACCCGACTGGACCCGATTGTCACATATTCCACAAAAAACTGCTAATTAACAAGTCAATAAACAAGTTGCAAGTTGTAAAGTAAGCTCTGGTTGCCATAGAAACATGACACATTCTTGAGACCGCACATGCGCGTTAGCTGGAGCAACCTGAAATATGAGCTTTTTTATGCAATTTGAGCGTCATAGAAAACATTTATGTGACAGTTCACCTGAGATTTTGTTGCTGATTTGAAATATTGGACTCGCGAACAACTGACCTGAGACTTGACTCGAGACTTGACTTGGACTTGACCTGGACTTGAAGACTGAGAATTGTGGAAAAAAAATGCACCTCTTTTAGCACGGCATTCCCGATTATATTATCTATTTACTAACCCACATGACAGCACAAAACACCACCTTTTACTATTCATTAATTTACAAATATGTGCTGCAGCAGCGAATATCACAAAACATTTCTAAATGCACCAAGCCAGAGAGCATGTGATGCATCTGAAGGCACGCAAATTTATCACCCATTAGAAAACTGCTGTTAAATAAATTAGTAAAAAAATAGTAACAATATAGTCAAGCCTTACCTTACGAAACTTTGTCATTTAATTTGAAAAGCAATCAATTAATCCCAAGGGAAGCTGCGGTGTTGCACAGCAGCAGAGGCTTGCGGTCCATTTTCAAGAAGTACACATTTCCATGTCCTTTTCATGTTTTTCCCCAAAGTAGGCTATTTGCTAACATATGCATATAATCCAGATTTACTAAATTAATTTGCATCTGGATTGCACAAACATTTTTATACGCAATTTATGACCCTGTCCGACTCATTTCCACAAACGAGACACACAGATGGAAATGTTGTTCGTGTTGTTTACTGTAACGCTTGTCCATACACAGGTTTTGTTATCGCCGGCGCTCACTGGAAGACTTATCCAGCATTGCTTGAGATCTACAGCAAACTACGGCAACTCAAATAGCTCAAAATACACCGCACTTTTTCCCCCTTGTGGTGGTCCTAAATGGTATAATTTTGTACAAAGTTGGAAAGTAATAGTAATGATTTAAGTAGTATTTAGTGTGCTTTATTATGCAGTTTTAAAGTAAAAGTAATCTGTTTTGATAGTTCAATACATTGTTAATTATAACAACTAGCTGAAAAAAAATATTGCAAAAAATAGAACAAAGACTTGACTTGAGACTTGACTTGGACCCTAAAGACTTGAGACTTGACCCTCAGAGACTTGAAACTTGACTTGGACTTGGACCTCAAAGACTTGAGACTTGAGACATGACATGTCTGTTATAGAGCATAAAAATATCCCCATGTCGTACGTGTATCTTTATTTAGCATTGAAAGGTTGCCTTCCTATTTCATATTTCAACATGTTTCCGTTGATTTCACACATTTTAGTCTGGCAATAGTTCAACTAGTAGCCTACAATATGAAGTTTATGCATCAATAACGCTAATATAAGTGAGAAGAAATGTTTTACCTTAAAAATTCTTTTTGCTAAAGTTATTTAGCAAAAAGCATAACATTTAGTTTTTATTGTGAGTGTACATAAATAATAGAAGCTTTGTAAAGACATATTGTTCATAGTATTTTAAGTTGTTTTACACTGCCATGAGGAAAAATCCAGCAAAATGCACGGGCGCTTTCTTCGGGTTCAGAGAGTTAACATTAAAGAAACTTTTAAACTCAGTAGCAGGGGGTAGCTTAATAATACAGTTTTTAAATAGAACAAATTTGATTTATAGAATATAGATAGGCTATTATTTTATTGTTATTATTATCATTATCCCTCTCTGGAATGTGATGGACCAGGGGCAGTAGATGGAGGAGCTGAACATGCAGCAACATTGTTCTGGGAGTAGGGATATAATGTCTCTGATCCATTACCTACAATAGATGGCAATAATGCTCTTTTTAAGAATGCAAACTGCCAATAAGCCCAAATAAGAAGGGTCTGCAGGAGGCCTTAGCTAGACTGCATTAACATTCACGCTAGCCTATCACTAACATTACCACGCAGCAAATTTTAAAAGTAAAAATTAATAATAGTTAATAATTAATAGAAGCGGTTAAATTCGTCAATTATATATAATTACAGTCATCTGGACCAGCTTCACGTTAGCATGCCCTCTGATAACATAAGAGTTAGCTAATACTATTCAATACCGATCTAAGGAGCAATAAAACCTTTTAAGTAAACTAGTACACAACATAATCAAGAAATTAATTAATTAATACATTTGAGAACACTGGCTTACCTTGGTGAAGTTTTTGAGGTAGTAGGATACCGAGTACCAACTGTGACTGCCTCCTCTTCAAAAAACTTTTGTTTCCACGTATACGGGCCGAGTCTGCTTTGCAACTGTTGTTCCCACCCACTTAAATCTGGGCCAGGCTGGATCAGTATTAGAGTAGTGAAACGGAGGTGACTGTAACACGGATTTGCCAGTTTGGAGACGGATCCGGCTCAGTGTCAGCTGCTGTCTGGGGTTGCAGAGTTATCTGTGTGGACCAATAAATCTTTGCCCTGTAGCAGCTTTTTGAGGCGGCTCAGTGCAAGACGTACTGCTAGCAACTGCTAGCAACAGTGCCAATGCAGGTGCAGGCCTGTCCAAACCCCTGACACTGCATGCCCGTTGTACGTGGCCCCCCAGTCTGTGGCAGAGGCATCCGTGAACATCACAGCATGCCTGGACCCAAGGGCACTCCTGCCTGAAGAAATAAAGGGTATGACCACGGGCAGAAGGTTTGGCGACAGGCTGGTGTGATACTCACCTGGTGAGTGCCGCGCTGCCACGACCATCTCGGGACTCTGCACTCACAGGTCCAAGATTGGCCATAACCCACCGGTTTTCTTGGGTACAATGAAGTACGGGCTGTAAAAACCCGTCTTCATATCGGCTGGAGGGACCGGCTCTATCACGTCCTTCGCCAGTAGGACTGTGATCTCCGCTTGCAAGACATGGGCATTGACAGCTTTCAACGAATGGAAGCAGGTGGCCATGAACCTGGGGGGACACCGAGCGAACTGAATCGAGTAGCCGAGTCTGATGGTCCGAATGAGCCAGTGAGACGAACTGGCAAGTGCTAGCCAGGCTCGCAGAGACCATGCAAGTGGGACCAAAGGGACCACAGGCGTACCCACAGCAGGGCAGCGAGGTGGAACGCAGGAACCGTGCTGGAGCGGCTCTCTTGGAGGTGGAAATGAAGTTTTAAATTCACATTTAAAGTATCTTTTCATGTTTTAAATCTGTCACGGCGGGCATGCGGATCCATATGCAAAGCCTTTTATTTACAAAAGATGCGTTCATAACAGGCAGGGGTCAAACAGGTATGATATGGGCAAGACAAAGAGCATTCCAGGGACAGGCTAATCCAACTAACCAGGCTAAAGTCCAGGCGTGAGGCAAACAGTATCCGAACAGGGCAAGACGAAAGAGGTAATCCGAGACAGAGCCAACATGCAACATGAAACATGCAACTCTCTGCACATGACAGCCTGCCTGGAGTTTGCCAAAAGGCACCTGAAGGACTCTCAGACCATGAGAAACAAAATTCTCTGGTCTGATGAAACAAAGATTAAACACTTTGGCCTGAATGGCAAGTGTCATGTCTGGAGGAAACCAGGCACCGCTCATCACCTGGCCAATACCATCCCTACAGAGAAGCATGGTGGTGGCAGCATAATGCTGTTGGGATGTTTTTCAGCGGCAGGAACTGAGAGACTAGTCAGGATCGAGGGAAAGATGAATGCAGCAATGTACAGAGACATCCTTGATGAAAACCTGCTCCAGAGTGCTCTGGACCTCAGACTAGGGCGAAGGTTTATCTTCCAACAGGACAACGACTCTAAGCACACAGCTAAGATAACAAAGGAGTGGCTACGGGACAACTCTGTGTCCCTGAGTGGCCGAGCCAGAGCCAAGACTTGAACCCGATTGAACATCTCTGGAGAAATCTGAAAATGGCTGTGCACCGACGCTCCCTATCCAACCTGATGGAGCTTGAGAGGTCCTGCAAAGAAGAATGGGAGAAACTGCCCAAAAATAGGTGTGCCAAGCTTGTAGCATCATACTCAATAAGACTTGAAGCTGTAATTGGTGCCAAAGGTGCTTCAACAAAGTATTGAGCATAGGATATAAATACTTAAGTAAATGTAATGTTTTTTTTGTAACATAACAAAATGTGGAAAAAGTGAAGCGCTGTGAATACTTACCGGATGCACTGTAACTCTGTGTGTGCAGTGAAAATGTCTTAATGGTGAACGGTTGACCTCTGGTGGTGAGTGGACAGAAACGGCAGGTGTAGAATACGTGAAAGAGCCCCCCTCCAAACAGTATAATCCAGGTGGGTGGTGGAGCGGAAACGGAACGGGGAGGGATGGAGGGCCAGGACCATGTAGCGAGAGCAGGACTGAAGACAGAGTCAGATCGGGAAGCCAGGGCAAAGCAGACTGAGCAAGCGGATCAGGGACCCATGGCAAAGACCGAAACCTAAGGAAAACTGAGACATAAAACACAAACAATGTATTCACGGCCCCAAGGACCGAGGCAGGAAATGCAACAGGTTCAATTAGAATCTCTTTGGGAGTGACTGGATGAACAGACAGTTCAAAATCAGGTTCATGAATGGAAACTATCGCAGACTCGATGGGGAAAATGGAATGGGGAGAGCATTGACTGAAACTAGACTGGCTGACAATTCACACATTGGCTCATTGAAGGAAATTGGACTTGCAGAAAATTCAGAAACCGATTCATTATAGGCAGATATTTCCAAATGGAGTGTATTGATAGGAACTGAATAAACAGACTGTTCAAAACCAAAAACATTGACTGAAACTGGCAAGACAGACAGTTCAAAATCAGACACATTTGGGAGAACTGGATGGGTAGACAGTTCATAATTAGACTCATGGATAGGAACGTGATAGTCAGATAATTAATTTGTGGCATCTTTGGTCATGACAAAGCTACTGGAGCCGACAATAAGCTCCTGTACCATTTCTAGGGTTGTGACAGGGCTAACAGGGCAGAGAAAAGGTTCATTTATGACCTCTGTAGTCAGTTCAGGACTGAGCGAGAGTTCAAAAACAGCCTCCTCGGCCAGTTTAGAACAGGACGAGAGTTCATAGGCGGTGATATGATCAAATGAAAGTTCATAATTGGCTTCTGTGACCGGGTCAGAACGGGACCAAAGTTCATAATTGGCCTCCCTGGCTAGTTCAGGATGGTTCAATAATTCATTGATGTCTGCTTGGCTGGTTCAGAACAGGATGGCAGTTCATAGATGGCCTCCGTGGCCGGGTCAAGACAGGATGAAAGTTCGTAAACGGCCTCTGAAGCCGCTTCAGGACAGGACAACATAGGTTCTCCATGGCAAAGAGCATTCCAGGGACAAGCAAGGGTCAACAAACGGAGAACGTAATCCAGTGGACAAGGCAAGAAGATAATCCAACTAACCAGGCTAAAGTCCAGGCATGAGACAAACAGTATTCGAACAGGTCAAGACAAAGGAGGTAACCCGAGACGAGCAAGAGTCTAGGACAGGCAGAGAGCAGGCAAAACATGGGAAACCAGGCTAGAATCAAAACACAGGGCAAACAAGCAAGAGTAAGACTAGAACAGACTAGGGACACTAGGATTGGCTCTGTAAAGATGCTATCAGCTAGACAGCGACATTAGCTAACAATAGTCAGTGATCGGTGAGCTTGTGCATCAGTATTTTATACTCCTTGTGATTGACTACAGGTGTGGAAATAATTAAAGCAATGGAACATGGGAAATGTAGTCCAGGGTAACATGCAACTCTGTGTGTGCAGTGAAAAAGTCTTAATGGTGAACGGTTGACCTCTGGTGGTGAGTGGACGGAAACAGCAGGTGTAGGATATGTGACAAAATCATTTCAAATATCAATATTCAACGTTTTATGTTTAAAACATCAAAACATTATTTATGCATTTGTAAATGCAGGTTATTCATTTGTCACCTTTGAGCTGCATTAAACAGTGTAAATGATAAATCCACTTCAGCTTCTGTGTTTACTTTCCATTGCAAAGATGAATTTTGGTATTTAATTTGATTGGTAACATCCCTATTGTCTTAATATAATTACATTTGATTAAATTGTGAAATTGACACAAAAGACAATTAGGTTTAAAAAATAAAATTATAAAGGTAATACTGCCCATAAAAGGGTAAAAAATCAATTGAAACTTTTTTGGAAAAGATGATTTCTGTCATTGCTGTGAACTGAGCACCACACAGATTATGAAGAATATCAAAAACTTTAGGAGTCAGCTGTCCACAGCAGTCCTAAACCTGCCAAGGTACTAGCACAATAACACACTAAGCAAAATATTGTTTAATTATCATTATCCATAAAATCCTAGAAAATATTGAGATAATTTTTTTGTCAATATATCGCACACCTCTAATTAAAATCTATCAAAGTAGAATTGTGCAAGGTTGAAAGTTGAGACATCCCACATAAAAAGCTGGTCTACAGGGGAAAGATTTGGCATTCTGCAGGCATTTTGCTCATCCTTAAGTTTTGATCTTTTAATACTTATTTCACTTACTTCGTATTGTAATAATAATCAATATTATTCTATTAATGATCAGGCAAGTTTTAATATATGATATAAGTTTAATATAAGTTTATATAATATAAGTTTAATATATATCTTAATTACAAATTTTAAACCGGTGTGCTGTTAACTGACCTTCCTATATATAGCCTAGTTTTTATGATATAATCAGTCACCATGGATTCCAAAAGAAAACCGAACTGGCGGGAGGAAGAAGCACTGACAAAGATGATGCCTGCTCTTACCAAACAATACCGTTTGATTAACTGCTCGTCGTCAAACATTTTAAAAACGTTCTCCCTCTCCTGAAAGATTTGCGCACGTCTCTGTCTCCTTAGTGCCATCACATGCCCCTACTGGCAACTCCGAACCACTTGAGAGACCTCTCAAGCTGTCTTAAATAACTGGGAGAAATTTAATAACTGGCTTTTATACTTAAGTTTGGAAGTAGGAGTAAATTTCACAAATTCTCAGCACTTAAGACTAAAATTGCACTTTGAGAAGCTTGAAAAATATGGGCCCAGGAGAGAGCACCCCACATTGCTGTCTTTTAGATCTACCACTAGATGGCAGTGTTGAGTAAAGTGTTTAAGAGGACATTGCGCAGTGCAGATGAACAAAGGTGTGACATACTGGCTGCATCCAACACTGCTGCCTATGATATCCCACAATCCTATGCGTTCCATTCATTGACAGTTTAACTAGAAAAAGAAAGATGACATCTGAAAGTTGCAGTTGCTGGTCAGTTTGTGTGTAAATATACATTTTTGACCAACGTTTTCCACTTATAGCGAGAATAAGTAGCAACTACTAATTAAGCAGCCATTCATGCTGTATACAGAATTGTCTTTGAATGATGCGGTGAAAATATGTCATACAAGCAGCATATAAAGCTTGCACAGCAGCATGTAAAGACATTCAGTATTGACCCATGTGTAGCCCCAATGAATGAGAAGTGTACCTGTTGGCACAGTAAAGATAAAGAGACGAACCAAGAGAATGAGGATGAAAGTGAAAACAGGGTGTAAAAACACAGGGTCTAAAAAGTTAACTAATGAGATGACAGGTGAACTAAATGACTAATCAGACACACTGGAGACAGATGTTAGTCCAGAGACCAGCCATGACAAGGCTCCAGGGTGGAGTTGAAGGTGGGAGGAGCCATGGTGGAGATTTGACAGGCACCACCCTGTGGACAGCCAATGGAGACATGTTTCTGGTGGAGCCGTGAGAGGGAGGAGCCATGGTGTAGATGATGCATCGACAGGCCATGGTGGAGTGTTGGGTTCAGAGCCTGGAGGCATAGCCAGGGGATCCTCTGGAATATGCAGAGCTGGTGGCCTGAAGGACCTATGCAGATCCTCACAATTTTGTGCAGGAGATGAAGAGAGACTGAAGGGGACCAGAGGAGGGGGGGGGGGGACTGGCTGTTAGAGGATGCGGGAGAGGGAGTTCATGTGTACATAGATGATATAATATACTGGGGTTCCACTTTAGAGCAACAAAATGCCATACTGAGAAATGTGTTGCACAAAATTCTAAACAAATAAGGGCAAATGTCAGCTTGGAGTCAGATTTCTTGGAGATAGATTGTCTGGAAGAGGTGTCGAGCCTGAGCCAGATCCTCCTGTCAATCCTCAAGAGGAAGGGCATCTCAGGAACCTTACTCCAAGGGTTCAAATCTTACCTCCCAGGTAGGTCCTTTAGGGTGCAGTGGAGGGGTGAGGTGTCTAAGTCGCAACATATAGATACTGGGGTGCCTCAGAGCTCAGTGCTTGGACCACTTCTCTTCTCCATCTACATGTCATCAATAGGATCTGCTATGCAGATTTGCCTTATACAATATTAGGAAGATCAGACCCAGATCGGAACATACTACACAACTCCTTGTGCAAGCTCTTGTTCTATGCAGACTGCACTATTGTAATGCTCACTTGGCAGGCCTTCCATCATGCACTGTTAAACCTCTACAACAGATCTAGAATGCTGCAGCAAGAGTGGTCTTTAATGAGCCGAAGAGAGCACGTCACACCTTTTCTCATAAAATTGCACTGGTTGCCAATTGCTGCGAGCATCAAATTCAAGGCACTAATGTTTTCCTACAGAACAACCACTGGCTCTCCATCCCTATACCTAAACTCATTACTTCAGACCTACGTGCCATCCAGAAGCTTGCATTTTGCAAGTGAACAGCACCTTGTGGTGCCATCCCAAAGAGGCACAAAATCACTTTCACGGACCATTACCCTGACTGGTCCAAGTTGGTGGAATGACCTGCTCATCTCTACCTGAGCTGCTGAAGACCACACTTGACTCATTTCATGAGTTTACACGTACATGAAATAAAATGTATGCATATTTTGCGTGCTGTCCGTGGGAGGGCTCGTAATTTGTCCCAAACCCAGAGTACTCCCCCTGGGATAGATCCCCCCTGACTGGGATAGAAACCAGCCAAGAGTGAGGAGATGGGGTAGTGGAGGGATGCTGTGAAACTTGTCGCAGGACAGAGGTGAGAGACCGGAATCCCTTGCTCTGCGAAAACCTTTTGCACCATGTGGAGATGCGCTGCAGGGATGGCGTTGTGTGGTGAAATGATTAGGAAATCATCAAGCAAATGAAGAAGATAAGGAATTGCATAGTTATTGGATAGAATCCAACAGATGGTTTCAGATAGTGTGTCAAAAATTTTGGGGCTTTTGCAGTTGAAAGTTAAATGCACAGCAAAGTAAAATTTAAATTCCATGAATCAGGGTGAATTGGCATTACTTTGAAAGCTACTTTTAGTAGAAAAGTAGAAACGTCTCGGTTACGACTGTAACCTTAGTTCCCTGAGTAGGGAACGAGACGCTGCGTCACCGCTTTGGGAACGCCTCTGCGTGATTGCGTCGTGAAGCACATGTGTAATCAGTCCAATGGAGAGACGGAACGTCATAGGCGGGTGACGTCATCGACCCGGAAGGTATAAAGCATACCATACATTCACAGATGTCTTGCAGGGAGGCCCCTGCTAGGAATGCCCGAGAGGCAGCCATACCCCTAGTCGAGTGTGCCCGGACAGCCAAAGGGGAAGGCTGCCCGACCACCTCATAAGCAAGTGAAATAGCCTCAACTATCCACTTGCTCATCCTCTGCTTAGAGACCGGACCCCCTCTCGAGGGTGGACCGTAACACACGAACAACTGTTCCGATTTTCTCCACAGGGCAGCTCTGTGGACATAAGCGTCTAGTGCGCGAACAGGGCAAAGCAGATTGGATCTTTCCTGGTCAGACGTCAGAAAGGGAGGTGGACAAAAGGCCATAAGTACTATGGGTCTCACAGTATTAGTGGGAACCTTAGGAACGTACCCCGGTCTGGGGTGCAGAAAAGCTTTAGCCATACCGGGAGCAAATTCCAAGCACGAGGGTGCCACAGAGAGGGCTTGTAAGTCCCCTATTCTTTTTAAAGAAGAGATAGCCAGCAGAAAGATGGTCTTTAAAGTGAGGAGTTTCTCAGAAATTTCTTCAATGGGCTCGAAGGGAGCCTGAGAAAGGCCCTGAAGGACAATAGATAAGTCCCAGGCCGGCACCCTGGTGCGTACTGCGGGCCTCAGTCTGATAGTGCCACGGAGGAAACGAGTAACTAGGGGGTGTCGCCCGAGCGTAACACCATCGAAAGGAGAGTGGTAAGCTGCTAAGGCCGCCACGTACACCTTCAAAGTGGAGGGAGCTAACCCAGCGGAGAATTTCTCCTGCAGGAACTCCAGCACCGCGCTCGCAGGGCAGTTAACTGGATCCCACAGGCGATCTCTACACCATAAGGTGAAGAGTCTCCATTTCAATGCGTACAGTTTCCCCGTGGAGGGAGCTCTAGAGTGTAGGATGGTCTCCACAACCTCGGTTGAGAGACCGGAGCTTAGGAGCTGGGCCCCCTCAGAGGCCAAGCCCACAGATTCCACAGCTCTGGGCGTGGGTGCAGGAAGGCACCGCCCGACTGAGAGAGCAGGTCCCTCCTGCACGGAATCTCCAGGGGAGAGCCGTTGAGGAGCGACACAATGTCCGAGAACCAAACCCGGGCTGGCCAGAACGGAGCTACTAGGAGCAGATGGGCACCGTCCCGACGAACTCTCTCTAGAACTCCCGGAAGCAGAGCGATCGGGGGGAAAGCGTACAGGGGCAGCCTCGGCCACTCCTGTACCATGGCGTCCAGTCCCAAGGGAGCTGGAGGAGTTAGAGAAAACCATAGACGACAATGAGTGTTGTCTTGAGTTGCGAACAGGTCTACTTCGGCTCTGCCAAATTTTTGCCAGAGGAGCTCCACCACCTCGGTGTGGAGTCTCCACTCCCCGGGCCTCGGCCCCTGCCTCGACAGGATGTCTGCTTCCATATTCAGGCACCCTGGGATGTAGATTGCCCTGATTGAGAGCAATTTCCCCAGGGCCCACAGGAGGATTTGACGAGTCAGCTTGTACAAAGGGCGAGACCTCAAACCCCCCTGGTGATTTATATAGGAGACCACCGATGTGTTGTCTGTGCGAACTAGAACATGATGGCCCCTGAGATACGGCAGGAAATGTCTCAGAGCCTGGAACACAGCAAGCATTTCCAGGCAATTTATGCAACGCACGATGAGAGTCCTGCCACAGGCCCTGGGCCGAGCGACCACTCATGGTCGCCCCCCCAACCCGTAAGGGAGGCATCCGTGGTCAGAGTGACCCGCTGGCACGGTACCCCCAGTAACGGGCCTTGGGCTAGAAACCGAGGGTCCTTCCACATGACTAAGGCGCGGAGGCATCGCCGCGTTACCTTGATCACGCGAAAGGGATTTCCCCTCGGGGAAAAACCCTTGGTCTTGAGCCACCACTATAAAGGTCTCATGTACAACAGGCCACGAGGAATGACGTTGGACGCTGCTGCCATCAGGCCTAACAGTCTCTGATACTGTTTGACAGTGAGTGGCTGGTCTAGTTTCACCCCTTTCACAGCTGAGAGAATCGACCCTACGCGAGGCTCTGATAGACGGGCCTGCATCAGGATCGAATTCCAACACACACCCAGATACGTTATTTTCTGTACTGGAGAAAGAACGCTCTTCTTGAGGTTGAGCCTCAGCCCTAACCTCTTCATGTGTGCGAGAACAACATCTCGATGTTGAACCGCCAGACGTGCTGACTGAGCCAAAATCAGCCAGTCGTCGAATATAATTGAGAATGCGGATCCCCTGCATACGCAAGGGGGCTAATGCCGCGTCTACACACTTGGTGAAGGTGCGGGGTGATAGGGCTAGACCGAAGGGAAGCACCCGATATTGGTACGCTTGTCCCCCGAAAGCGAACCTCAGGTACTTCCTGTGCTGCGGAAGGATGGAGATGTGGAAGTAAGCATCTTTGAGATCTATCGTGACAAACCAGTCCTCGGACCTGATTTGGGACACGATATGTTTGAGTGTAAGCATCTTGAACCTGAACTTTGCCACTGCGCGATTCAGAGAGCGCAGGTCCAAAATGGGGCGCAACCCCCCATCCTTCTTTGGCACTATAAAATAGCGACTGTAGAATCCCGACTCCCTGTCGGAGAGAGGGACCTTCTCTATGGCCCCCTTCCGTAGGAGGGTCTGGACTTCTTGAGTCATAACCAGAGCCTGCTCGGGGCCCACCAAGGTAGGTAGGACCCCCTTGAAAATGGGTGGACGACACCTGAACTGGATGGCGTACCCTGATCTTATTATCTGCAGGACCCAACGAGATATATTTGGCAGTTTTTCCCATTCTGGCAAAAAATCTACTAGGGGTACCAGTCCCTCGAGACTGGCCTCTGGTATACTGAGTGCTGGGAGCACAGCGCCCTGAAGCGGATGACCGGCAGGGAACGACTGACTCGACAGCGCCACCTCCTTGTCTGGAGGACGCGGGCCATCCTCGGATGACTCGCGAGGGCCTTCCACGCCCCGGCACTCGGGCGGGGTTAGTGGAGAGACCCTGTGAGGGTACCGGAAAAGGACGGGCACCGTATGCTGAGGTGAACACCGCCTGTTCCCGAAGGGGGAAACCCTCATTGCCCTGGGCCCACTGGCGTCAGGGCTTCTTAGACGCAGCCTTCCTAGAGATGAGAACAGTCCGCAGATCTGCTCTACCCCTAGAGGGCTGCGTCTGGGGGTGTCGCCCACCGCCCCACCCTTTTTCAGGGGGAGTACGAGTAGCGACACTCTGTTTCTGTTGCGCCCGGTGTACGGAGCTTGTACTCGGTGTCTGCTGCTCCCGCACAGCAGCAGACGAGGCCTGGGGCTTTCTTGGGAGGAGCTGCTTGAGCGCCGCAGACTGTTTCTTTGCCTCCTGAAACCTGTCGGTGACGGTAGTGACAGCGTCACCGAACAGGCCGTCAGGAGACAGCGGCGCATCAAGCAGAAAGCTCTTATCTCTCTCCCGAATCTCGGTCAGATTAAGCCACAGATGCCTCTCCGTAGCCACCAGGGCTGCCATAGAACGGCCTATAGATTTGGCCGTTTCCTTGGTGGCTCGGAGAGCTAAATCTGCTGAAGATCGGAGCTCATTGACTAAGTCTGCTCCGATCTCCTGGCTGGACCCCAGGTCTCTTAGCAGGTCGGCCTGGTATGCCTGCACGATGGCCATAGTGTGCAGGCACGCGGCGGCCTGACCCGCTGCCGAGTACGCCTTGCCCACCAAAGAGGAGGTGGTTCTTAATGGTTTGGTGGGCAAGGTCGGAGTTTTAATGGCCGATGCCGACTGAGGAGAGAGATGGCTCGCAAGCGTCTCCTCCACCTTCGGCATCGAACCATACCCATGCTTCTTCAGCCCCTGGATGTTACTATACACGGACGTTTGGGGACTGAAGACACGAGAGGACATGGGCCGCTTCCACGTTCTCGACACCTCAGTGTGGAGATCTGTGAAAAACGGTAAACTCCGACGTGGAGGCTGAGCAGAGCGGGTGGGGAGAAAGCGTTCGTCCAGACGGCTCTTGGACGAGACGCTCTCTTGATTCTCTTGTGGCCAGTCAATGTTTAGTTTGGCCACAGCTCTGCACAGCACCTCCATTAGCTCCTCACCAGCAGGGGATTGAAGTGGCGAGTCTTCAACCCCCGCGTCAACGCTGCAAATATCGATCTCGTCAGAGCTCGATAAAAGCAGCGCTGAGGCTGCCCCCTGGGTGGGAGAAACCGCGGGGCGGGCTCCCGAACCCAGAGAGGCAGCACTGGATCTGCCAGGTGAGGGCAGAGAAAGGGCTGGGCCCGTCTCTAACCCCTCTGACAGATCCATCTGCGAACCCCACGACATAAGCTGCCGCTGTGCCTTAGCAACAGCGGGGCCTGTGCCGCGGGGAACGCGAACCGGGACACCCTCCTCAAAAAGTGCCCGGCGGGATCGCAGCACTCTCATAGGCAAAGCCTCACAATGCTCACAGCCGGCCCCCTCGAGAGCCGACTGGGCGTGCTGTTCACCCAAACAAACAACGCACATCAAGTGTGTATCCCCGCTCGTGATGTGACGAGAGCAGGGAGGAACACACTTTCTGTAACGCTGTTCGCTCGCCATAATGTCTCTCTCTATATGTCAGTGTGAATGCAACTTGTAGAAAAACAAGAAAAGTCTGAACTCAGACACAAACACAAATCTGGCAAAGACAATGAAACACAGAGCGCTTGCTGAAAGCAACAGAAGCTAGCGGCGTTTGTTTGCCGGTATGCTTTATACCTTCCGGGTCGATGACGTCACCCGCCTATGACGTTCCGTCTCTCCATTGGACTGATTACACATGTGCTTCACGACGCAATCACGCAGAGGCGTTCCCAAAGCGGTGACGCAGCGCGAGTTCCCTCGAAAGGGAAGTCTACTTTTGCTAATCATGCACTGCGTGGCCAACGATTTTAATCATCATTACGTTATTGCTTGTTCGATATCGTGGTAATGAAGACAGTATTCCTCGAGTGGGATAAGACTACTGATGCTTGGAAACGGGAGTTGTGAGGTGCTGAGAGATCAATTATCATGCATTTTTTCCCCTGAAAATGTTCTTGTAGCCACATCAATGGGGCTGACACAAAAGTGCTCAAACAGGGGCATTTTGAAGGGACTGATCGTAAAACCTGATTTAATTTCCTTTCCGATTCGCTCGTCTACTACTTCAGGCTCTGCTAGAGCAGATTGAAGATTATCACAGATGATATTCTGAGTGGGCTGACAATCTACACCGGGTTTAAAACCATGTTTGAGACCAGACAGCAGATCATTTGTAAAGTTAACGACAGGGTGATGAGATAATTCTTCAGCTAGGCGAAATATATTCACATGAGCCACTTTTATTTACAGACTTCAGTACTGGACATACAGAGCAGGTGTGGGTGCCGTCACTGTAGTTGCAAATGTGGAGATAGCGACTGCATTGTCTTGAGCATTTCCATTTGTTGAAGTTGTTGCATACTTGCCTGTTTGATGCTACATTTGTGGCTCTGCTATTGAAATCCCTACCGAAAGAGTGATCCTCCCTGGCAAGTCATGGTAGTTTTAATCGGTTCTGTTTCCGGGCAGGAAGGAATTGAGGGATTCATTTGAGGGCATGTCGTGGTGGCATGGTTGACGGATCTGCAAATTGCACATGAGATATTTCAGCACCCGAGCAAAACTCTGTTATGGAGATCAATGTCCAAAGTTCCCCAATAAGGACACTGATTCCATTGTGAGACACGTACGGCACATTTAGCAGAAAACAGTTTGTGATATGTATAGGAATGGCTACCTCCATAAGGCTACCCTGCGCCGTCTATGGGAAAAAGCAGAGCAAATTATTTTGATATAGTGGCTGAAAGCAATACAAAATTCAGCCAATGACAGTATGCATGAAGAAGTCTGTGCGATGGACTCAATAAGGATAATAAAGAGCCCAAATCCACATCTGCACCTGCAAGGATTTGTGCTCTGGGGATGGGGAAGAAATTATGTCAGAGCTTGTATCACTAGCGGAGGCATCCTCACGCTAGGGTGAGTGCTTGAAGCTGGAAAATACTGATAGGGAAAAGGGTAAGAGGTAGGAGGAAAAGGAAAGGTTTGAGAAGCTGATGTGTAGCTTGCATTGCAGGTGAGGAGATGAGCAGGGAGAGTTTGAAGCCCAGGCTCGCAGAAGGCCTGTGGTGGCGTGACGCAGGGGGAGGACCAGAGTGGAGGTAGACGCAGAGGAAGATGGTGGGTCTCGCCGGCTGGGGCGAGGGGAGTCCTCTGCATCTTGGCATGCGTGGAGTGGATCTTGTGAGCCGGTATTTTATGATGGGGCTCGATGATGTTGATGGTTGGAGAGGGATTATTCCTTGGAACGGCGGTTTGCGACAGAGGCTCAGCACTGACATAAGTATCTGAAGGGAAGAGCTCTATCTCATACATGACAGCAAAATGGCAGGGCCAAATGCTGTGAAACTTCTCACAGGAAGAGGTGAGAGGTGGCTAAATAAACAATTGGTTGATTACCTGAACATGCTCCTGAATAGCTGTGAAACATGCCTCAAAACAAGCAAGCTAAGGAACCCATGATAATAGCAAATCAGACTTCTGAAGTGTGGGAGAAGATTGGCAATCATCTCTTTTTTATTCAATGGTAAAGATTATCTGTTTGTTATAGATTATTATTCCAACTACCCAGAGATGGTTTTACTTGCAGGTACAACAGCCAGTAATGTGATAAATCGCATGAAGTCAATATTTGCCAGACATGGATTTCATAATGCAGTAGTTAATGACAATGGGCCATGTTACAATTGCAAGGAGTTCCAGCTATTTGCAAGACAATATGAATTCCAGCACTTAAGATAAAGAACCTCAAAATACCTATTTTCAAGCAGGATGTAGAGAGTTGAATGCAAATAAATAGAAAACAAAAGCAGAAAAGCAACTGTATTGGAAGAAATGAATCCCAGATCTAACAAAGTGCACACTAACAAACTGGTGTGCTCAGAAGAAATCGCTGTAGTTAGTTAAAGACTCAAAAGACTTTCAATGAACATCAGCAGCAAGATATGTATCCAGTGAATAAATTCACATCTAAGCCTAAACCTGAACTGTCACAGAAACACAATGAACATTCTAACTTACCTGTGTTGAGACATTCAAGTCGCACTGTAAAGTATCCTGACGGGTTGAATATTTAATTCTAGATTCTTTAATTCTGTAAAAATGTGATGCTTGTTTCAGTTTGTGTAAAGTTTTAGTATTCAATGGCATTAATCTTTGTTACATTTATTGTTTAAAATGTTAAATATTTCCTTGATAATTGATTTGTGTGCTTAGTTTAATTTCAATGATAATCACAGAGGCAGAGTTTTTTTTCTTCTTCTCCAAACCAAGATGGCCAATGGCCAGTCAGAAATGCCAAAGAATGCTCCGGAATATCAATCCATTCCTTCTATCCTAGGAGACTCTTGCAGGTAAAAAAACTAAACAAAATGTTGTAGCTTCAAGTAACATCTAAGGAGTCATAACATTGTTACATTTTCCAAGTATTGATTTTAGATCAAAGGAAGGAGGAAATTCTGATTAATTACCTTTCCACTAAATTGGACATCATGCATCACTATAGCTATATTTCAGCTACAACTCATAGGCTACTATTACTATTACTGTGACTGTTGTTCTTGAAAATACTTCATCTGCAGTAACTTTTTTTTGGCTGTAAATAAATGTATTTGTGCTATTAGAATGTAATTTGCAGTTACATTAAAAAAGTAATGTGATGTAATAATACTAATACTATTTGTAATGCGTTACTTTAATTGTTACATCAGAAAAGTAATCTGATTACGTAATTCATGTTACTTGTTATGCATTATCCCCAAACACCTGATCCCTAGTTTTTGTCTGAAAACATCAATAGTTCAATATAGATTTCAGTCTCATAGAGGAGAGCTATGGAAATGAACATAATCTGAATTATCAGCTTATGTAGCCAGTTGCTTGTGACTCTTTATTTTATATCATCTTACTTTTATATTATTTTATCTTATTTGTGTTGAAGGTAATATTTTTGTAAATGTGTTAAATTAATCAAAACTTAATGTTACTTTTTCATTGCTATTCATGTTTAATTTTTATTGGTTCCAGTCGGGAGTTCCTACCAATTGTTGTAGGTGGGGCCTTAATTAGTGGTGCACCTTAGGAAGCGTTATCGCTTCCCCTTTAAGCGTTTGCACTTAGTCTGACTGTGAATGCAGATGGGAAGCATGGTATCTTTCGTTCTCTCTTATATTTGTCTTATTTACTGTCTCTGTAACTTTATCATACTGTATATTGTGTTAATTTGATATATATTATGATGTGTATCCATGTAATTAGCTAATTCTCTTTGAAAGTGTCACTTTTAAATGTGATATGTTTAGTGTTTCATTCGCACGTGTTTTTCCATGCAGGAGTGAGAGAGTAGGCTTTCCGGTGTGTTTTTGATAATTTTGCCTCATACTACTCTTCTTTAAAGGTATATTTGTGCACTTAATGGTTAAATAGTTTGTTTTATGTTTGAATGTGGTTGAATAGCAGTCTAAGAAATAATATTTGTCTAACATTGTCAAGTACTTTATTTCACACAACGTTTAAAATCATTTTCATATTCTCGTGATGTGTTTACATGATGAAGTGTTGCAAATATGCTGAGTATTTTTTAATTTGCATTAACTGTTATATTGCATAGTTATATTTTGTGAAACACTGTTATATTTTGTTGCCTACATGTATACGTGCAATGTAACTCATTCACCCCTTTAAGCATTCGCGCTGAGTCTGACTGTGAATGCAGACAGGAAGCATGGAGTGAGAGAGTAGGCCTTCCAGTGTGTTTTTGCTAATTTTGCCTCATACTACTCTTCTTTAAAGGGGAATAAATTCCATCACTCATCCCATCCATGAGTGGTCGTGCTTCTGTCCTGAGGGTACTGATCGATATCTGCTACATTTAATTGGTGCCGTGACCCGGATCCATTTGGTCAGTCGCAGCCGATCGCTGGGGTCAAGCAGTGTGCTTGAGACGTGTGGGTGCTGTGCCATGTGGCCAGAGGATCTACGCAGCGGATATTCAAGTGATGTTATTCGGACATTTGCACACGTACACTCTCACCTATCTATTGTGAAGTTCCACGTAAGACTGTGTCGTACAACACGCGTACATTTTGGACTGCATTTTTTGAAGACTGTGGGTTCTTCCTAAACATTTCATTTTCATTGAGTGTTTTTGCATATCAGTAACCATTGTGTGTTAGCATATTTGACCAGTTTGTGTTATTTGCAGTTCGGGTGGTTGTACCACACAAAATGGCTGGAAGGGGTCAAGATACATCAGATTTATGCACCCCATTAGCTGGGAGAGGTAGAGGTCTGTACAGATTGGGGGAGAGTACAGGAGCTGTATCAAAGCTGTTGTTCCCAAGTACTTTGTCCGTACCAGTAGTAAATCCCCATCCTGAGTTAGCACAGCCAACATGTTCCACTCCTTCTGATGCTAGTCCCAACGTCACACAGCAGTTACGAGAATTAATAGGAGAGCTGAGTAGTCAGATTGGCGAGTCCATAATCAGCCATTTGCTAGCCAGTCAGAGTGTAGCCAACCTGCTACCCACAAGTCCATCAGAGTTAACCGAGACTGAGTTCCTACCTGAATCCCCCAAAATCAACTTCATAGTGAGGTCTGACATCAAAGAACCACCCATGTTCAAGGGAGACGAGAGTGACAAGTATGCAGTCCAAGAGTGGATAGATGTTATGGAACTGTACTTGCAGAAAAGCAGCTACCCCGAAGCAGAGAAAGCAGACACCGTCATGAGTCATCTCTTGGGAAGGGCTAAGAATATAATTAAAGTGGGACTAAAAAGCACAGCTTCTTCTAGTCCAGCTAGTGTTGATAAAATTTATGACATGTTGAGACACTACTTTAGTGATCACCCTGTGTCACTTTTGCCATTGGCAGATTTCTACGCAACACAGCCAAAAGCTAAGGAAAGCCCCGTAGACTACTGGGTGAGATTAAACTCCGCAGCTGAATGAGCTAATAGTCATTTAGAACATAGTGGGGGAAACATGGAGAACATGAGTGCAGAAGTAGCCATGATGTTCATACGAAACTGCCCTGACCCTGAACTGTCCAGCGTGTTTAAGTGCAAACCTATGAGCAAATGGTCAGTTGAAGAGATACAGAAAGCTATTGATGAACATCAGAGAGAAAGTCAGTCTTGCAGAATTCCCAGTACAGTTAAGCCCCGCACTTTGCAAGTATCGACAGCCACCGCAGTCCCTAGTGTTGAAGTCATGGAAAGTGAAATCACTGCTATCAATGCTGCAGCATGCACTCTCAGTGGCCATCCTAAGACCGTTGATACGTGTCCTCGGCATGTTAGAGAGAGTAATGGAATGAACCAGTCGGCCGGCACACAGTCCTTCAAGGCCCTTTCAAACGCATTCTATTTTGTCGTGTCTGTGGGGTCACTGCACACTCCACTCTCTCACACTGCATGCAAGAGAGGTGGTGCCTTATCTGCATGAGGGTTGGACACCAACGTAAAGACTGTCCTAACGTTACAGAACCAGCTTCCCAGCCGAACATGGTGTCACACTCTCAGGAAAACTATCCTGCTCGCATTGGGGAGGGGACGATGTGAGCAAGTAGAGTGAAACCCTCAGCAACAAAGTCGATCTTTTGTTGTACCAAGAAAGCTGCAAAGCAGTTCCTGATAAGTGTCCTATATCAAAATGTGATGAAGTTGGAAAGAGCTGACAGCCTGTTTTACCATGATGTTGTCATTACAGGGCCCCGAGTTACATTATGTGCGTTGCTTGATAGTGGGTCTATGGCCTGTACCATGAATGAAGAGGCTGAACGCAAGTTGAAGAGTCAAGTTTATATAGCGCTTTTTACAATGCAGATTGTTTCAAAGCAGCTTCACATTGTTAAACAGGAAAATAATGCAACCGAATTTGATTCGGCTGTGTAGCCGCTCTGGAGAAAACGGTGATGTCATCTAGCTCATTTCAATTATCATATATATATTCAAGTAATGTAGTTGATATAGTTAATTTAGTTTAGTAATTAAATTTATTTGGATATTTATTTGAAAATTTAGTGTCCCCTCACAGAAGAGTGCAGGAGTCGTGCTCACTCCCAGTGAAATGCGCCCCGATATCATCCTTGTTGGTTGCGGTGGTGTCAGCATTCAGCCTGAGTGTATCTACCATCTTGAGATGGAAGTGTATGGACATGCGGTCAGTGTTCCCACTCTAGTCGTTCCTGGTCAGCAAGACAAAATGATCCTGGGCACTAATGTTATCAAGTACATTATACTATGTTATGAATTACTATATTATGAATTACTATATTATGAAGGGTACACCCGGGTATTGGCGTGTCTTAAGTCGACCTGAAAGTTCAAATAATGATGATATTATGCAGTTTTTGGACATGTTGTCTGGCCTCCACAGGTGGAAAGGCACTGAAATGCCCAGTAAGATTAGCAGGAACTGCTAAGCTTACCCAAGCTGTAGTTCTGTGTCCTAAGCAAGAACACCTCGTCTGGGCTAAGTTACCTGCTGCTGTACCTCCCTCTGTGGGAAGCACTGTTCTCGTTGAACCTGCAAATCACAGTCACATAAGAACATTGTTGTCGGGCGGGTGGTATCGTCCATGAGCAGTGACTGATGGGTGCCAGTCAAGGTGCTGAATGCCACTGACAAGCCCATAACTTTGCGGAGGAACACAAAAGTGGCTGATTTATTCCCTTGTGTAGCTCTGGAGGACTTGTACATTGGTCCCCAGCATCCAAGCAGTTGTGAGCTGAAAGTCATGAACCAAACAACACGTGTTTCAGCATCTGACAGAATGCCCCCTGACTCAAGTCTCCACAGCAGACTGGGCAAACTCGGTCTAAGCGACCTAGATGTTGAGTCTTGCGAGGTGTCACAGCATTGGAAGGAACAATTTGTGCAGCTCATATGCAAATATGCAAAAACTAGACTGTGGCAAAGCAAAGGATTTCATTCACCGAATATATCTTGTAGATAGTCGGCCCTTTAGACTCCCTTACCAATGCGTGCCACCTGCCCATTACCACAAGCTCAGACAGGTTATTTCAGAAATGGAGGCGCTTGAGCTAATTCGTAAATCGTAGATCTACGTATTTGTGTCGACTATCATTGGCTGAACGCCTGCACTACTAAAGACGGCCATCCTTTGCCACACCAGGCAGACTGTCTAGCTGCGCTTGGCGGCAATGCCATATTCAGTGCAATGGATCTCACCTCAGGATTCTATAATATAGAGATGGCTGAGGAAGATATAAAATTTACTGCGTTTACAACAACAATGGGACTCTATGAGTTCAACAGGCTCCCTCAAGGATTATGCAACAGTCCTGCAAGTTTTATGCGTCTCATGATGGGCATATTTGGGGACTAGAATTTCCTTACCATACTTACCTGGACGACCTTCTAGTATTTGCACCAAGCGAGAGTGTGGTTTTGGAAAGGCTTGAGCTGGTGTTCGGCCGCCTGAGAGCCCATGGTTTAAAACTTGCTCCGAAAAAGTGCCACCTGTTACGTCGGAGTGTACGATTCCTAGGTCACGTGATTGAGAGAGGGGTAACAGCTGACCTCGACAAAGTCCAAGCCATTACATCCAGATTAACCGTCCATTCATCCTGTCAACAGATGCCTCAATGGATGGATTGGGCGCTGTACTTTCTCAAGTCCCCGAAGGCGAAACTAGAGCCCGTCCTGTCGCTTTTGCTAGTAAGGTCCTTACACGTGCCCAAAGCAATTACCCTGCTCACGGTTTGGAGTTCCTGGCCTTAAAGTGGTCTGTCTGTGACACATTCAGCCACTGGCTGAAAGGCCATTCCTTCGCCGTCTGGACGGATAATAATCTGTTAACTTGCATCTTGACGAAGCCAAAGCTTGATGCGTGTGAGCAGAGGTGGGTCACCAAGTTGGCACCATACAACTTTAGTATCCAGTACATCCCCGGGAGCAAGAACGTAGTGGCGGATGCCATGAGTCGGCAACCTTTTATCCAAGGACTTGCAAGCCAGAGGTTGGTAACGGAACCTTATAAGGCCCTGTTGGAGGAGGCCAACCACTTCAAAGAAGACGTTGTACAGCACGCTTTCTGAATCAGTGCTAAGTGTCAGAATGTCAAACCTCCATTCTCTGGCCAAGTGCCAAATTTCTCGCTCTCCTCAGATGAAGTGTCAGCCATCCTGATGAACCAGGTGGAGTGGAATGCAGGGCCAGAGGAAGAAGTGCATTATTGGCTGACTCAGGATGTGCACAACTTGATTCCAGCTGGTCAAAGTTTGTTGGCAGTATTTACGCTGAAAGAGCTTCAGGATAAACTGTCAGAAGATCCTGTTTTGGTTCGAGTTCTTTCCTATGTCTCTCATGGCAGGAGGTCATCAAGAAGTGAGAGGACAAAAGAGATGCTGAAGATCCTGAAGACTCTTAAACAGTGGGAAAGATTGAAAATGTTAGATGGAGTTTTGTATTGTGTGTGTGTGCAAAGATCGGCTAAAAGGAAAAAAGACGCTGGCAGTATGTCGTCCCAGCCTCACTGACCGAACAAGTCCTGCGGGGAGTACATGACAATGCTGGTCACCAAGGCCAAGCAAGAACACTTAACTTGACCAGAGAAAGATTCTTTTGGGTAGGCATGGAGCGAGACATCAGAGAGTATGTTAAGTGCTGTAAGCACTGCATGGTAAGCAAGACACCTGAGCCAGAGGCAAGGGCACCGCTTGAGAGTGTAAAGATGACCAGGCCTCTGGAGTTGGTGTGTAGTGACTTCTGGTCTGCAGAGGATCGCAAGGGCGGGAGTGTGGACGTGTTAGTGGTTACAGACCATTTTACGAAGATGGCACACGCCTTTGCTTGCTGCAATCAATCAGCCAGGCAAGTAGCTTGCCAGTTGTGGGACAGATATTTCTGCATCTATGGGTTTCCAGAGAGGATCCATTCTGATCAGGAGGCGAATTTCGAGAGTGAACTGATTCAGGAGTTGATGCAGATTGCAGGTGTCAAGAAGTCGAGGACGACGGCTTACCACCCTATGGGGAGTGGTCACACTGAGCGATTTAATCGCACACTAGGCAGCATGATACGAGCCTTACCCCCAAGAGTCAAGCAAAAGTGGCCTCCGATGTTACAGACGCTTACGTTTGCCTATAACTGCACTGCTCATGAATCAATGGGTTACACACCATTCTACCTAATGTATGGAAGGATACCTCATCTGCCAATAGATGTTATGCTCCACAGTGTTGGAAGAAATGACGGCATCACAGACTATGCAGCTACGTTGCAAGGATGACAGATGATCTCAAGGAAGCTCTTAACCTTTCTCAAGTTAATACCAGTGCAAGTCAGCAACGACAGACTGAATTTTACAACGGATGAAGGGATGTGATATTGAAGGAGGCAGAGTGTTGCTAGCTAACAAGGGTGAGAGAGGACAGAGAAATAAGTGGGAAACTGTGCCCTATGTGGTAGTTTCTAAAGACCCCAGATGCCACACTTACTGCGTCAAGAATATCAGTACGGGTCAAGAGAAGGTAGTACACCGTAACCTTATGTTGCAAGCCAACTTTCTGCCCCTAGAGGAAGGAGAAATTAAGTCTTTCCATGATGACTCACTAACTAGCCAGAAACAGTTGGATGACGCCCTGACACAGAATTCTGTACTGGGGGACGACCCTCCTGAAACAGAGCGTACTGCTGAGTGGGTGGCTTCCTTACCTGACACAGATGGTCCGGGGGAAGGGCGAGTGGATACAGGAAGACAGGAGAGCATAATGGATCCTGGCGAGTCTGAGGGTACATCAGAAGAACCGGACCCAGGGTCTGAAAGTAATTGCCCTCAATTCGAGATTCAAGTCATCTCATCAAATCCAACAGACTCTCAGGACAGAGTGCATACAGTTGATGCAGTGCCCAGTGCTAGAGAACAGCCGAGATCCACCAGAACCTTGTCCATTTCCAGCGCACCCCCTAATGTGTCTGCAGTAATGACCCAGGTGCGAACACGGGTTGGTAGGTTAGTTAGACCTGTGAATAGACTGATTCAGAATATGACTCAGAGAAAAACTCACAACGCAGTTAAAGATGTTACTAATTCCCTTTTTGTTTTAAGATGTTTCAAGTTATATTGGCCATATTATGAGAATTTGAGGCAACCAAAAAAAGGGTAATTTGAGTGAAATTGAGTCTTTAGCATGACTTGATAGTAATGTGTTGGATACCAAATTAATTGCTTCATTCACACCCCTAAAGGACTGCCAAATGTTTAGTAACACAAGTTTTGTGAAGTTAAGGGGGGAGTATGTAGCCAGTTGCTTGTGACTCTTTATTTTATATCATCTTTTATATTATTTTATCTTATTTGTGTTGAAGGAAATATTTTTGTAAATGTGTTAACTTCATCAAAACTTAATGTTACTTTTTCATTAATTTTCAATGGTTCCAGTCAGGAGTTCCTACCAATTGTTGTAGGTGGGGCCTTAATTAGTGGTGCACCTTAGGAAGCGTTATTGCTTTCCCTGTAAGTGTTTGCGCTTAGTCTGACTGTGAATGCAGACGGGAAGCATGGTATCTTTCGCTCTCTCTTACATTTGTCTTATTTATATTATGATGTGTATCCATGTAATTAGTGAATTCTCTTTGAAATTGTCACTTTTAATATGTTTTAATAGTGGTATGTTTAGTGTTTCATTTGCACGTGTGTTTTTCCATGCAGGAGTGAGAGAGTAGGCCTTCTGGTGTGTTTTTGCTAATTTTGCCTCATACTACTCTTCTTTAAAGGTATGTTTGAGCACTTAATGGTTAAATACCCAGGTGAAAAAGTCGTACTGTTAAATATATTAAAAATATACTTGAAATTCAAGTAGTATGCTTATAATACATTTTGTATTTCCGACATGCTTATTTGAAGTGCATTAAAAATATATTGAATTGCATTTTAATATTTCTAAAAAGTATACTATAAGTACTTCGGTAATAAATATATGCTTAACTATACTTTTAAGAAATATGCTAGCATAGTTTTAGTGAAGTTTTAGTGTATTTATATATGCAATATATTTATATTACATATTTATGCATTTATCCTTTTAATATTTTCAAAAGATATTTTTAAAAACATTTAACATTTAAAATGTACCGAATTATAATATTTGTCAACTATTAAGCATTGCAATATGCATACTTATTAATATGTTCACTTTTACTTCTTAAAAGGCTGTTGTCCATTACATGAAAAGTTTGTAATAGGCTACTACTGAAATTCCCACAAGGATTTCAACATCAAATTATTCGAAATGCATCATAATGCACCAACACTGATCTTTATAGAGAACAGTGTTCATAAATAATTTTTCCAAAGATGCTTAAAAATCCCTGTTTTTACTGTTTAAATTCAAACAACGCATGACACATATGATTAAACCTGATTGGTTCCAGAGCCGTTGAGTGGCTCTGATTGGTTCTTATGGTAATGAGCTCGTACCTCAGAGATTCCCTTTATCAGATAAACTGTGTGTGCATATGTTGCTTGAATGCAATTTATAAATATAAATTAAACCGTAAATTATATAGAGCGATCGTGGAAACCATGTGATTCATATGGATTACTTTGGTGAGTTGTTCTTTTGCGATGAACTTTTTGAAACGTGAACAGTTTTGGCGAGTTGTCTTTCATCGGAGGGTTATGAATCTCTCATTATTTTGTAACTTCAGGTAAGATTTGTATTTAATTAACGTTACTTTCTGTGCCAGTTGTATTTTTGACACA
The DNA here is from genome assembly GCA_039654625.1 of Rhinogobio ventralis. Lineage (NCBI taxonomy): Eukaryota > Metazoa > Chordata > Actinopteri > Cypriniformes > Gobionidae > Rhinogobio > Rhinogobio ventralis. Next base: position 6,689,645 of record CM077211.1, read on the forward strand.
AAGTGTAATTGTAACAGCACTTCTTTTTCGTATTCCGCTAACATGCATTCAATTTGACCAATCAGAGCCAAGCTTTTCAAATCAACATTTAATCGAAGCAGACAAAGATACTGCCCACAGAAGTTACTGGTAAGTTTTAGTTGCTGTTTGCATAAATGCATATCTCACTGTTTAGTGTTTTCCTAGGTGGATAGGGCTGCTATGCATTTGCTAGCTAACAGGGGAATACTGATGTTAACCGCTGTAACATGATACTGACACCAGCTAATGTTAGCTATCTAGCAACTTCAGAACTGGGTATAGTCATAATATAAAGTCCCTTTCTAAAGACTTTGATGAATCTGTTTAACATCGATGTGGTGGCATTTGTCTGTCTTAAAACAACTATAAAACATTGTCCAATGCATCGGCAGAAAACATAATTAGTAATTTGTACAACATTACATTAACATTCTTTTTATTAGCAAAATGTAGTTGTGTATTTATTTCTGATTTCCTGAAAAAAAATTGCTTCATTGTAATGAGGTAAGTGATATTTTAAAAGTTTGAAAAAAACATGTTATGAACATGCATTTACTTGGTCTTGAGCTGACCAGCCAACTATGGTAACGTTAGTGTTTGTTGATTGGTGTTTATATTTGTTCAAGCTTGACAACCTGCCTTTTTATTTTCTAAAATATATTTTTAATTACAGATAAGTACAAAGATTCAATTGTAAAAAGGCATGCTTATAAGAGAGTGTACATCTAAAACTGCTGTGGCTGTGAAGGGTTTTGATTATATTACCAACCAGGTACATTGTACTCCGCATTCTGTCATTCTTAAAAAGAAAACAAATCATTCATAATTTTTTTGTGAAATATTAATTAACTTGTTTTTCCCTTCAGATCAGCTGCTATAGAAGACAGAGTGCAAAGACGTGCAAAGAAGAGAGTAGTAAGTATGATTTAATCTATCACCTCTGTTGTAGAGATTTTTGAATCATGCCTAATGGAGGGTGATTCGTTAAGTCTTGTTAGGTAAATGATAGCAACTGGCTCCAAATGGCTAATTTCTGTGCTTCCTTTTAGTCATTCACGTGAAAATCTGTCTGTTATTTAATTGTTTTAGTTTTTTGGTAGAGCAGCAGGTCACTTGTCATAGTCGTCCTGGCATGCGCCATTTTGCACAACTTCAAATTTCCTTAAATATCTGCAACAGAGGTGAAGAGTGCATGTTATCATGACCACAATAGACACATTCTTGGGAAATATAGGTTAAAATAAACCAGTGGTGCAGGTATAACGTCACTTTGTAGGCCCACTGGCAGTTAGCATACCACTGGTTTCCTAAAAAAAAACACAATAGGATTTTCCCATAGGCTTTTGGATTATCGCAAAAAAAAGCAAGCTCTGTGAAGTTTATGATACTTACACGTTTTGTCCATCAAGATGATTATCAGATGAACACAACTTTTATTATTTATGAAGCCTAAATGCAGTCGCCAGAAGTAAAAAGCTAAAGGAAGGCTATAAACGGACTACACCACAGTCCTGCGATTACAACGTCACCATCACTAAAACTTCCGAAAACTCTTTCAGTTTTTATCTCAAAACATTTTCCCAGAACGTTTGAGTTTTAATTAGGAGCATAACGAGGCTGTAAAAGCGGACTGAGCTTACCTGTTCAGCATGATGGCGTTTAATCTCCTCGACAGCCTCTGTAGTTATTTAGCCACTTGTTAGCAACCGCCTTTTTCAAGACACGTAACAGCTTCAAAAAATCACTAGTGGTATAATACTGATGTGTTTTATGTTGTAGAATAAAATGTGAAACTGTCTTGAGCTTGTGTTCACCACAGACCTTATTTCAGCCATTTAACCAAAATCCCTTTAAAAAACTGGTACGAGGGAACCGGAAGTATAAAATGCTAATCTGCTTCCGTGTTTGGCCTACAAAGTGATGTTATACCTGCACCACTCTATTATCAACATACAGCATACCCTGAAATACACACATGACAATATCAGTGACTGATTAATCTCTGCTCACTGTAAGTGGTGTTGTTGGTCTTCTTCTAATCTTATGTTCATTGTAAATCATAGAGTGCTGTATAGTGACAACAGACAAGAGGATAAAAATGGATGTGTCAAGCTTGATGAAGAGATAGTCAAAGCTTTGAAAGGTAAACTGAGAAGTCAACAGAATTGTAATGCATATCTATGCAAATAATATAATATACACTCACCTAAAGGATTATTAGGAACACCATACTAATACTCTGTTTGACCCCCTTTCGCCTTCAGAATTGCCTTAATTCTACGTGGCATTGATTCAACAAGGTGCTGAAAGCATTCTTTAGAAATGTTGGCCCATATTGATAGGATAGCATCTTGCAGTTGATGGAGATTTGTGGGATGCACATCCAGGGCACGAAGCTCCCGTTCCACCACATCCCAAAGATGCTCTATTGGGTTGAGATCTGGTGACCGTGGGGGCCATTTTAGTACAGTGAACTCATTGTCATGTTCAAGAAACCAATTTGAAATGATTCGAGCTTTGTGACATGGTGCATTATCCTGCTGGAAGTAGCCATCAGAGGATGGGTACATCGTGGTCATAAAGGGATGGACATGGTCAGAAACAATGCTCAGGTAGGCCGTGGCATTTAAACGATGCCCAATTGGCACTAAGGGGCCTAAAGTGTGCCAAGAAAACATCCCCCACACCATTACACCACCACCACCAGCCTGCACAGGCATGATGGATCCATGTTCTAATTCTGTTTACGCCAAATTCTGACTCTACCATCTGAATGTCTCAACAGAAATCGAGACTCATCAGACCAGGCAACATTTTTCCAGTCTTCAACTGTCCAATTTTGGTGAGCTCGTGCAAATTGTAGCCTCTTTTTCCTATTTGTAGTGGAGATGAGTGGTACCCGGTGGGGTCTTCTGCTGTTGTAGCCCATCCGCCTCAAGGTTGTGCGTGTTGTGGCTTCACAAATGCTTTGCTGCATACCTCGGTTGTAACGAGTGGTTATTTCAGTCAAAGTTGCTCTTCTATCAGCTTGAATCAGTCGGCCCATTCTCCTCTGACCTCTAGCATCAACAAGGCATTTTGGCCCACAGGACTGCCGCATACTGGATGTTTTTCCCTTTTCACACCATTCTTTGTAAACTCTAGAAATGGTTGTGCGTGAAAATCCCAGTAACTGAGCAGATTGTGAAATACTCAGACCGGCCCGTCTGGCACCAACAACCATGCCACGCTCAAAATTGCTTAAATCACCTTTCTTTCCCATTCTGACATTCAGTTTGGAGTTCAGGAGATTGTCTTGACCAGGACCACACCCCTAAATGCATTGAAGCAACTGCCATGTGATTGGTTGATTAGATAATTACATTAATGAGTAATGGAACAGGTGTTCCTAATAATCCTTTAGGTGAGTGTATATTATATTCAAACATGGATGCAAATATAATGTCGTCCATAATATATTTTCAAGAGATTATGTATGCTGCTGTACTTTTTTTAATGTACTCAAGGAATTTATTTTGTAATGTATATAATGATATAGTACATTAAAGTTTTCTATATTTCAAAGTGTGTACGTGTCTTAACATTTTATATTTTTATAATTTTGCACTTTTTCTACCATTTTGAATACTGGAAAAAAAGATGTATAATATACTAGTAGTGTAATACTAATGCATTTCTAATGAACTAAAATGCTATTGAAAAGCACATTAAAATAATAAAATATATTTTAAATTAATTTTAAAGAAATACATTTAAATTGCACTAAATATACTTAAAGTTGTTCCATTTTAATATATTAAAATATATTGCAAATATCCTAAAATTGATCTTAAGCATATCTTAAAATGCACTTAATATACTTAAAGTTACTCCAAATAATACATTTAATATGCATTTAGTATAGTATAATTTAAATATATTAGGTATGTTCAAAAAACCACAATTTAAATATATTTCCTTTTCACCTGGGTAGTTTGTTTTATGTTTGAAAGTAATTGAATAGCAGTCTAAGAAATAATTTTTGTCTAACATTGTCAAGTACTTTATTTCACACGTTTACATTTTCATATTCTCCTGATGTGTTTACATGATGGAGTGTTGCAAGTATGCTGAGTATTTTTTCATTAACCGTTATATTGCATAGTTATATTTTGTGAAACACTGTTATATTTTGTTGCCTACATGTATACGTGCAATGTAACTCATTCACCCCTTTAAGCGTTCGCGCTGTCTGACTGTAAATGCAGACGGGAAGCATGGAGTGAGAGAGTAGGCCTTCCGGTGTGTTTTTTTTTTTCAAATTTTGCCTCATACTACTCTTCTTTAAAGGGGAATAAATTCCATCACTCATCCCATCCATGTGTGGTCGTGCTTCTCTCCTGAGGGTACTGCTTGATATCTGCTACACTTATAAGGGTAAATCAACATGCTCTGGTATAGACTGGAGGGATAGTGAGCGTTTTCTACATAGTCTGAGTTGGGTTTCCACAGAGTTGTACCTTCACCAGTTGTAGAGATCTTTGATGGAATCACGTCCTCATGTTCTGATATCAAGACACGCAAAGTTCAACTTGTAAGAAGTTCTTCATCTGCTGGTCCTACAGGAATAAACTTAGTTGTGCTTTCAATAATTAAAGCTATATTATATTTTTGGAATATATTTAATAGTTTTCACATGATTTTATATAATTTTATTCATTGGTTAATTGAATACACACAGTATTGCTGTGCTTTTACTGTATTATGTTTAATATAGTATCTCTTCAGTTAAAACCATAAACGCATACTGTCCACTCAAGAGGACATCTGAAAATCTTTTTTTTACAAAAATATGTGTAAAAAAAATCAAAATCTTGTTTTTCATGCCCTAAAATCCTGACTGGGGTTGTCATAATTTATGCATGAAAGGGTTAATGTCTAAATAAATATTTGAGGTGCACATGAAGTTAGAAATTTTGAGGAGAAAGGACCCATTTTGTGGGATGAAATGGAGAAGTAATATGAGTAGTGCAACAAATTACTGTTAGCAGGGAGTAATAAATAAAGTAATAATATTATTTTTGAAAACGAGTTATGAGGCCTATATAATTTTTTTTACTACAGAGCCCAACACTGGTCAGGAGTGCACAGATAAGTAATTTAACATGTTTCATCTGTCCCTCTGTTCCAACTGTACTCAATCTACCCTTAGTTTTAGCATTTTGAAAATCCCCCCCAAAAATTATGAAGAAAACAAACTAGAAATATTAAGATTTGTTACTGTTTGTAGATCACAAATAAAATGTTTGCAACATTTATGATATTCACTATGCTAAGTTCTTTGTATAAAAGGTCATGTCCTTCTGTCATTAAATAGTACAAGTAAACATATTATACTATTATAAACAGTTGCATCTGAGTTTGAATAGACAGGAAGTATGACATCAAACATACAAAACTTGGACACTAAGTTCTGGACACTTCTGAAAGTGTTCTTTATTACAAGTAAAAAAGAAGAAAAAAAGCATTTGTGTTTACATTACATTGTTACATTACATGTTGTTTATGCAAGCATGTTAACAAAAGCTTTACAAATATTTAAATTACTCTTTTTTTTTTTTGAACCCCAGAATAGATCTCCATTCTCAACTTTGTGAAGGTTCTAAGCCACTAACACAGAGTTTAAAAATTCACATCATATCCACCTTATTTTGCAACTCAAAAGTAAGCTATATTTTTTGAATGTGTGAGACTTCTAGCCGCTATAGGTAAATAAGAGAAGGTTGATTACTGCTGTTCCGCTTGACCCATACAGTAAGACTATTGTGGCTTGTTTCCACCGTGCGGTACGGTTCAGTACGGTACGCAATATTTGCCATTTCCTTTGTCAGAAGTTGTGAATGGTACCCTAATTCTGAACCGTACCACTTTTTTGACACCCTTCCCTTGGGGTACCTAGCACAGTAGTCCGGTACTAAAGGGTGGAGCTAGACTCACTGTAGAATGTTGATTGGTTGACAGAGAATCGTCACTTGTGCATGCTTTTTCAGCTGTGTTTTTCCTTGCAGCCTGCAGCATTTGCTCAAACAAAGTGTGTCAAACAGCCACATGCCGAGAAGCAAGAACAAGATCTGCTGTATGTCGTCCATTGTTGTTTACTGTGTCGCTTTCTTCTTCACGCAAGAATGATGTCGATCGCTACACCACGCCTATCATAAGGGTACTGTTGGAAATGAAAATGCAAGCTGGATCAGGGTTTACGGCCCCAAATCGTACTGTACTGAACCGTACTGCTCAGTGGAAACAAGCCAATGGATAACACTGGGAAAGCGTGTCCTTTTCAAATGGAATGGGACAGAGCAAAGCGAGGGTTGGTCTGCCTCCTCCAGGGGCAGTGCTTGCAGGTTCACCACATGGCCCCTGAAAGGAGTGGTGGGAACCTTGGGCACATATCCAGGCCAGGGTCTCAGGATAATGTGCAAATTGGCCGGCCCAAATTCCAGGTACGATTCATTGACCGAAAATGCTTGCAGGTATTCACTTGATGGAAGCCAGTGCAGTCAGGAGCACCATCTTTAACAACAGAATTTTCAGCTAAGTTGACTGCAGCAGGGGCTCTCTGCAGTGCTGTTAGCACCAATGAGAGATCCCAAGAGGCTACAGGGTGAGGGCGAGAAGGATTTAGCCTTCTTCCCCTCAGGAACCTGATGATCAGGTTGTGCTTCCCCATAGATTTACCATCTACTGCATTGTGATGTGCGACAATAGCGGCAACAATAACCTTCAGGGTGGAGGGAGACAGCTTTCGCTCCAACCCTTCCTGCAGGAAGGAAAGCACAGTTCTGATCGGGCATCTCTGGGGGACTTCCCGGTGAGAACACCACTCAACGATCAGGTTCCACTTCAAAGCATAAATGCGCCCATAGAGGGCACTCTTGCTAAAGTGGTATCTATCACCACCTGGGGTAGATCACCCAAGTCCTCCCGTCCAAAGACCAGACATGGATATTCCAGAGGTCTGGACGTGGATGCCATAGGGTGCCCGTCTCTGTGAAAGCAGGTCCTTTCTCAGAGGAATGCGCCAGGAGCATGCGTTCTGGGAACCAAGTCCGATTGGGCGCAACTAGCAAGACCTGTTTCTCATCCTCCCTGACTTTGCACAGTGTCTGTGGGAGTAGGCTCACTGGGGAAAATTTGCGCAGGCCCCCGGGGCCAGCTGTGTGCCAGTGCATCTGTGCCAAGGGTCCCCTTGGTCAGGGAATAAAACAACTGGTAGTGCAATGTGTCAGGGGCAGCAAACAGGTCTACCTGTGTGGTCCCAAAGCGCCTCCCGATCAGCTGGGGATGGAGTTTCCACTCTCCCGGAAGTGGAAACTGTCATGATAGCTCGTCAGCAGCATGATTTTGAGTCCATAGGAGGAGATGGCGGGCGAGTTGCGACATGCAGCAGGAGGGTAGACCACCTTAATGGTTGATGTACGCAATGGCAGCAGTACTGTCCGTACAGACAGTATGTGCTTGCCTCTTAGTATCGTTTTGAGGCTGCCCAGAGCAAGACGTACCACTAGCAACTCGAGGAAGTTGATGTGCCACTGCAGTTGGGGTCCCGTCCAAATACTCAAGACTGCATGCCCATTGTACGTGGCACCCCAGCCGGTGGTGGAGGCGACATCTGTTGAGACAACAGCATGCCTAGACAATTTTTCTAAGGGGAACTTATGCCCATCGAAACAAAGGGTCCAACAACGGGCTGAAGGATTGGCGACAGGCTGTGGTGATTGTCACCTGGTGCATGCTGCATTCCCACGGCCATCAGAAGCCGCCTCATATGAAGCAATCCGAGTGGCATTACTGGGACTGTGAATGCCATATGCCCTAGAAAGTTTCAGTGGGGACGCTGTCCTGCCCTTGAATGAATTCAAGCAGTTCAACTCCGACTGAGCTGTTCCTCTGTGAGGCATGCAGTTTGGTTGACCAAGTCCAACTCCATACCGAGAAAAGAGATCCTCTGCACAGGGAAGAGTTTGCTCTTTTCCCAGTTGACCCAAAGCCCCAGCTGGCTGAGGTGTCTGAGCACCATGTCCCTGTGTTCACACAACTGCTGTCCCGGCTGCGCCAGTATGAGCCGGTCGTGATATAGTTGAGGATACAAACACCACGTTCTCTCATGGGAACAAGGGCTGCCTCCACGACATTCATGAAGATGCAAGGTGATATGGACAGCCCGAAGGGGAGGACTTTGTACTGGTATGCCCGACCCTCAAACGCAAAGCACAGGAACGGTCTGTGTCAAGGAAGAATAGAGACATGAAAGTACGTGTCCTTCAGGTCTATCGCTGCAAATCAATCAGAAAATGTGTTTCTGCATTAACATTTTGAATTGGAGCTTGTGAAGGGCCCGATTCAAAACTCACAGGTCCAAGACTGGCCGTAACCCACCACCTTAGGACAGCGATTTCTGCCCGTAAAACAGTCAAGTCAAGTCACCTTTATTTATATAGCACTTTTTACAATGCCGATTGTTTCAAAGCAGCTTCACAGTGTTAAAAAGGAAAATAATGCAACAGAATTTGATTCGGCTGTACAGCCGCTCTGGAGAAAACGGTGATGTCATCCAGCTCATTTCAATTATCATATAGTGTCAATGAGGGCAGATCAGTAGTATAGTTGAAAATTTAGTATCCCCAACTGAACAAGCCAAAAGCACTAAATCGCATAGCCGAGTCTAATAGTTCGAATGAGCGCTAGCCAGGCCCCCAGAGACAGTACAAGCGGGGTCAGAGGGACCACAGACGTACCCGCAGTGGGGCAGCGAGGTGGCGTGTAAGACTGGAAAAAGGTTGCATATGCCAGAATGTCTCTGAGAAAATAAAGGACATTAGCATCTGAATCGACTCATGCATTTAGAATCCCCATCCGAGACAATGTCACGCTGAGTGAATCATCTAAATTTACATGTCTCTCCTTTCACCTGCATCTACCCCCATCTCCCCTCCAGAATTCACCCAAAATCTATATGGTCTAAAGTGAACAAATACTATACAGAATTATACATGTTTGATATCATTTGAAATGTCTCAGTGCGACTGGTACAAAGGTCTCCTCCCCACAGAAGTAAACCAAAAAGTAATAAAGGTTTTGAGAGTTTAGAGATACTTTGCTTATTACGTTGGGTGTGGCTTTAGCCATTTGGTCTTTTGTCAATACAGGTCTATGGGACAGTGATTAAATGTAAATTCCCATTGTTAACACGTTTCCATTTGAAAGAGGTTTCTGTCTTGGTCTGGTATTTAGGGAGATGTTGCAAAGAGGTCGGGGCTCGAACCTTTATATCGGTCAGCCCGTAACGCTGAGTGTCTCCTAGATGCTCAGCGTTATGTAATTCTCAGAAGGTCAGGTATCCATATTTTATTCTATACTTCAGAGCATTTGATGTTATGTATGGATTATCTTTGAATTGATTATGTAATTGGCATGATACATTTACCTGACTAATAATAAATTGTTACACTGATTTATTCTGACTTACTCTGGAATTATTAACTATGAACGGGTATAATTTCAACAAAGGGTTAAACTGAATAATTAAATGTGTAAACTATTAAATATAAATGACCAAATAACCAATTGGCATTCTAACCTAAATTCGAGGTCATAATTAAAATGTAGTCAGATAAAGATAAATTAGAATTAAATCCCTTTGCCCCGCTGAAAAGACCGAACGCGCAAGAAACCTTCAACCACCAATCGTACGCCTCCATTGGAACGATTGGGCGGGCTTACAGGAGCGTCCCAGAGAGGGGTCTGAGTGTGCGGTGCAACACTTAACTGGCACGCTGCCTGCTGGCGATAGGAGAGGGGCAAGGCAGAACATCACACACTGCAATCTTCCTCTTGGGATAGAGGAAGCTGCTAATTTATTAGAACTGCTGGGCACACTCCTCAACAGCTTCGCCGAAAAGGCCACCTTGTGAGATGGAAGCATTGAGAAAAACGTGCTTTGTCAACATCTTGCACCCCTACAAGGTTTAGCCAGGGGGCACTTCTGGACCACCAAGGTGGACATCGTCTGGCCGAGGGCCTGCACTGTGACTTGATCACGGTCAGTCATCATGCACAGTTCCTGCATCAACCCCGGCTCAGAACTACCCTCGTGCATATGAGTGCTTTGGCTTAGTTGACTTGCAGGGTGCCATTGCATGCAGGGTGGAGGTAGTCTGACCAACTGCACTGTAAACCCCAGAAGCGAGAGCTGCTGTTATCTCACAGATGATGGATGGGAGCTGTGGATAACCCCACCATGCACCGCAACTGCACACTCCAACTGGGGAACCCCACAAACCCCCTGACTGCCCCACCATCGAGGGTAGTGAGAGAAGAAAAACGTAAGCAGATTTTGGCATCTTTGGTGTTCCATATTGGCACCAATATGCTTCCACACAGAATGGCACGGGGTGGGTCAAGGCAATTTACGCTTCACTCTGTGCCCCCAGACACCAGCCACGAAAGCTCAGAACTAAACAGAGCTGTCAACCGGCAGCTCGATGGTATATGACACGCTGAGGAGCGAGAGGTCCCCTGGCATTTTGCCTGGTGGATAATCTCTCACTGAGATCTTCGATCTCCCACATTGCGACTCTTCTTTTGGAGAGTAGTTATGGTTCTGATATGTGAAAATATGAACCACCCACAAACGCCGTCTTAGCATGCGTCCAAGGCTGTCAGATGAGGACAGGAACGATTGCAGCCAGAAATGCACGGGTGGAATACACCTTTAAAAAGACGCAGTGTCACACCCGCGCTTGCTCTAAGCTGCACAGGGGAGATGGCTGCGGCACAGCTAGCAGGATTTAGTGCAGACTGCAGTGTGCAATAAGCTCTTTTGGCCTGTATTAGAACAGCAGGAAATGCTCATTGAAGTCGCAATCACTACCGCAGCGCCGTCACACCAACACCAGAATGCAGAGCTTCTTCCGACTCGTAGTAGCCACTCGAACAGACGACTGTAGCAGAAGAACACAAATGTACAATGTCCATTGGCTCATTTAGTTTACACTCAAAGGTGATTAGGCTCTCAGACGAGATCCCAGTTCATCAGTACAGTTCTGACAACAGCGTTGAATGTGACTGACTGAAAGGGAACAGTGTGTTTACGATTACAATAATAGATAATAAAATTCAGATAATATTATAACAAAGCAATATCCATCAGCAGAAAGGACTGTTTTCATACAGCTAAAATTAATGGAAGTGGATGAACATCCTCGCACATTCAAGTTACAAATAGCACCTGCTCTTATGTTAAAAATAAGGTGGGTACACAAGACTAATGTCTAACACTAAGTCCTACTAATGGTTTGGGTGTACTTCTGAACAGATGTTTGAAAGTATGTGGGAGTGTTCTTTTGTGGTTGGAATATCATGATGTAAGATTTTGGTATGAAATAGCTGAAGAGAATTCCATTTATACTGGATATCTGGGCCATTGTATTCAAAAGAATTATGTACTTGCTTTTGACAGAAAGGTATGCTGTGAAATAAACAATCCAGGTCAGATAGTACAAAATGAGACTGAAGGTTATTGATTTGGCCTCATTGTAGTTTTTCGGCAGATCTCGTCCCATGTAAGAAAACAAGAGACACAGGAAACCAAGAAACCAACTTATAAACACAACTATGGCTAAGGTTATAGTGTTCCCCATTTCACAGATGAGAACAAGTTGGTCTTTAAAAGTCCATGAGTCAGCTATTGGTTTGTCAGGAGAGACAGTCATCCATATCACACAAGAAATTAAATGTATGATTGAAGAAAATGCAATGAAGAGCCACTGGCCATTGTGCTTAACCCAAAGGCTGTGCACATTAGGGAATTGAGCAGCCATTTTAAAAACACAAATAATTTGAAAGGAACGGACAGTCAAACAAGAAAGACAGACGGTGAAGAAAAATGCAAATATGGCATTTCTTAGGAGGCAATGTGCAAATGTGGGTTTTCCAAAGAAAAAGAATGCACTTAAGCTAGACATAATCAAACATATCAACATAAGAAGACACATGCTACCACCAGCAGACCTCACCACTGGTGTGTTGTAATTGTAGGCGAAAAGGCAAAATATGGCAATGAGTAAAATAATTAGGCATGTGGAAGAAACCATGACAGCGATGGAGGAGATTTCTGTGAACTGAAGATAGACAACAGAACGTGTCTTACATGTTGTGCTGCCTTCATCAGACCACTCATTTTCTGCACATGGAAAACAGGTATAGGGGTCCCCTGAGAAACAGTAAAATAATAGGTAAGTTTAGTAATAGTATTTTCCAAAACCTTTGTGAAAAAGAAGTACAGTACATTTCAGCATACTTTTAAAAAGAGTAATCATTACACTAATAATATAATTTAAAAGAATATACTTCACTTTAGTACTATTTTCACAAGTAAGGTGGAAATTTTCTAACCTAGTACAAAAATCCAAACTGTTCACTCTTGTAACACAGCTAGTCATTCATTCAAAATCTATGCATGTTTCTTTCCACATAACAATTGTTTCAAAACATAATATCATTTGTGTCACATGACTGTCAGTTTGTGTTGTCTTTCAGTTTACTTCTTTTCACATGTTCCTTTGTCTTAGTTTTCCCACCGTCTGTTTCCTTGGTTACCCTCGTTAGTTAGTTTAGTTCAGCTGTGTCCAGTTAATTATCTCGTTTCTGTTTGCTATTTAAGTTCTTCCCTTTTCACTCAGTCTTTGTTTGGTCACTGTTATGTTAAGGGTGTTGTTGCCTGTCTTCAGAGTAGTTGTATTAAACTACATTTGGGAACTGTATTACAGTCTTTGACTTCCTGCCTGCACACACCTGTGGATGCAGCCGTCCAGATCCTCCTGCTCTTTTAGGGGAACCAATCCCTAGAGGAGCACACACAGGCTTTCCTGGAACTGCAACACCTCGTCCACTATGACACCATCATGTGTGTGTTTTTCCGGGCAGGCCTGAATGAGAGGACCAGGGCGTACCTGCCCGGAGAGTGGCCTCTGGGGAATTTTGAGGAGTATGTTGATTGGTTACTCTACCAAAATGGTTTCCCATTCACCATCGGTGAGAGCAGGGAGGAGACTGGTGAGGCTGCCATGAGGACGTCCGCCATGCCAGAACCAACAGCCTCAGCTGCTGTACATGTACCCCTAGGGGTAGTAATTGAATTTGAGGGGATATCTTGGTGTCCCGTCTCTGTCAAGAGTCCAGTGACTTCTTTAGTCCCTTCTCCAGCCCCCGACCAGAGTCCAGAGAGGGCTCCAGCCCCCGACTGCCTAAGCCACCAGGGCTTCCTGTACTCCCACCCAGCCTCCCTCTCCCACCTCCTCCCATCGTCTATTCCTAATCCCCACCTCCGCTGCTTCCTGTCAGCCCCTCAGTTCAGCCTCAGTCCACCATCGGTGAGGTGTGCTCACCGTGGGTCTGCCAGTCTCCAGCTTCATCATGGCTGGTAGATCCACGATTTCCACTTCCGGCTTCTGCGACCAGTACTCCACCTCAGCCTGTCGGTCCATTAGCTCTACCCTGGCTCTTACCTCCCTCAGCTCCACCCTGGCCCATCAGTCCACCAGCTACTCTGGGCTCCCTTGTCCCTCCAGTTTCGCCTTGGTCGTTCGCCGGCCTGCCCTCATCTTGGGACTGCACTCCTCTGGCTTTGCCTCGTCCCTCCGGCTCCATTGGGCTCCTCACTCCCTCCAGCTCCATCTTGGTCCTCTGTCGCTCCAACTCCACTGCAGCCTTCTGGATCCTCGCCTGCGCCTCAGCCGCCAGAGCCATCGGATCATCAGTGTCGCTTTGGCTCGTCAGCTCTACGGCTACACCCTGGTCTCCACTTGCACCTGCTCCGCCTCTGTCAGTCAGCCCCCTGGAGTCGTCAGTCCTTTCTCCATCATGGCTCCTCCCTCCATCGGCTCCGCCATGGTCCCTCCTGTATCCTGAGCCCCCTCCCGCCGCAGTTGGTCCATTTAGGGCTTGAGGCCACACCTTCTGGGGAGGGGATGTAATGTCACATAACTGTCAGAGGTGACCGGATGGCATCAAAGTACCGGAAGAACGATTTAAGAGCAGTCGGCTAATACAACTGGTGCAGCTTCTCTAAAGCGGCTGCACCAGGCTACACAAACTCTGACGACACAGCTGTTCCACGATTGGCCGGATTCACTGAATGACAGTGATCACGTGTGTTTCGTGTTTATTTAAAATTTATTTTTAAAATAAATTACTCTTTTCGTGTTTATTCATCGATAGTGTAGGCTTATGTTGAACTTTATTCTTATACAAACAGGTGCTGTATTATGCAGTACATAAAGTATTGAATGAGAATTTCTCAGAAACATCTGTGTATTCGACAAATATTTCATTTATTTAACTTCAGCTGTGATAAAGTATGCAAATATAGCACAAGCGTCACTAAGGGAGGCAGAAAGTGTCCGACTTCACGTCTCCGTTTGCAGCTCCTCCTCGCCTGCACGCGGCTATTCTCGCCGATCGGTTGCATCCAGCCGCAGCCGATGTCGAACACACCTGTTATCTTTCATTTGACATGTCACATGTTCCTTTGTCTTAGTTTTTCCACCACTTGTCTGTTTCCTCGGTTACCCTTGTTAGTTTAGTTCAGCTGTGTCCAGTTAATTATCTCGTTTCTGTTTGCTAATTAAGTTCTTCCCTTTTCACTCAGTCTTTGTCTGGTCACCATTATGTTAAGTGTGTTGTGCATCTGCCTGTCTTTAGAGTATTTGTATTAAACTACGTTTGGGAACTGTATTACCTGCCTTCGTCTTCCTGCCTGCACACACCTGTGACAATTTGAATACTTAATAAGAACATTTATTTAAATCACCTGAACATAATAGTATGGTCACCTAATTTAGTAGCTTTAACAATCAGTTAATTCAAAAGCAAATAATGTTAAAAATCAGCCTTGTTGCTGAATTAAAGCTGTGTATTCGACAATTTTCATTTATTTAACTGCAGCTGTGATTAAGTATGCAAATATAGCACGAGCGTCGCTAAGGGAAGCAGAAAGTGTCCGACTTCCTGTCTCCGTTTGCAGCTCCTCCCCGCCTGCACATGGCTACTCTCGCCGATCGTTGCATCCAGCCACAGCCATATATATACACTCACCTAAAGGATTATTAGGAACACCTGTTCAATTTCTCATTAATGCAATTATCTAATCAACCAATCACATGGCAGTTGCTTCAATGCATTTAGGGGTGTGGTCCTGGTCAAGACAATCTCCTGAACTCCAAACTGAATGTCAGAATGGGAAAGAAAGGTGATTTAAGCAATTTTGAGCGTGGCATGGTTGTTGGTGCCAGACAGGTCGGTCTGAGTATTTCACAATCTGCTCAGTTACTGGGATTTTCACGCACAACCATTTCTAGAGTTTACAAAGAATGGTGTGAAAAGGGAAAAACATCCAGTATGCGGCAGTCCTGTGGGCGAAAATGCCTTGTTGATGCTAGAGGTCAGAGGAGAATGGGCAGACTGATTCAAGCTGATAGAAGAGCAACTTTGACTGAAATAACCACTCGTTACAACCGAGGTATGCAGCAAAGCATTTGTGAAGCCACAACACGCACAACCTTGAGGCGGATGGGCTACAACAGCAGAAGACCCCACCAGGTACCACTCATCTCCACTACAAATAGGAAAAAGAGGCTACAATTTGCACGAGCTCACCAAAATTGGACAGTTGAAGACTGGAAAAATGTTGCCTGGTCTGATGAGTCTCGATTTCTGTTGAGACATTCAGATGGTAGAGTCAGAATTTGGCGTAAACAGAATGAGAACATGGATCCATCATGCCTTGTTACCACTGTGCAGGCTGGTGGTGGTGTAATGGTGTGGGGGATGTTTTCTTGGCACACTTTAGGCCCCTTAGTGCCAATTGGGCATCGTTTAAATGCCACGGCCTACCTGAGTATTGTTTCTGACCATGTCCATCCCTTTATGACCACCATATACCCATCCTCTGATGGCTACTTCCAGCAGGATAATGCACCATGTGACAAAACTCGAATCATTTCAAATTGGTTTCTTGAACATGACAATGAGTTCACTGTACTAAAATGGCCCCCACAGTCAGCAGATCTCAACCCAATAGAGCATCTTTGGGATGTGGTGGAACGGGAGCTTCGTGCCCTGGATGTGCATCCCACAAATCTCCATCAACTGCAAGATGCTATCCTATCAATATGGGCCAACATTTCTAAAGAATGCTTTCAGCACCTTGTTGAATCAATGCCACGTAGAATTAAGGCAGTTCTGAAGGCGAAAGGGGGTCAAACACAGTATTAGTATGGTGTTCCTAATAATCCTTTAGGTGAGTGTATATACGGTCAAAATTTACTGGTAATACCATACTTGTGGGGACATTCGGTCCCCATAAAGTAGGGAATACCAGGACCCCAAACACACACATCCTTTGTGTGGATATTGTGGTTTAGATTTTAATTTTTTTGGTGAGATTACTTCTACTTCTGAGTTTTAAAAATGTAGCATTTGCTTGTGAAAACTGCAAAGAAAAAAAAAGGAAATTCTAACTGAATGTAATGATTTTGGACATTTAATTTTTGGAAACTTACGAGAATAATCCACATAGCTGTTACACTGGCATTTTTTACATGTAAAACAGCAACTATGAAAACCTTCTGGTTGCCTTGAAAATCCCTCCTTGCACTCAGCAGAGCAGTTTGAGAAAGGAACCTTTAAGGAATAGGAAAATGTGTTATTAAGGTTACAGTTTTTCTCAACTGATTATACACATTCTCTAAACTGAGGGCAGTATTCTCAAACAATTAACTCAGCCATCTGAACAATATGAAGTTCCATAAACGGATTGCAAATGACAAAATACAAATTACATAATTCCCTTAAACACCCACAAAGTTCTCAAATCTTGCTTTTTTTGTCAGCTTTATGATAAATGTGCTTTTTCAGTACTATACTATACTAGCATTCAACAGAGAACAAATGTAATAGTCTTTATGTCAGTATTTTAAAATTGATTGAGAAAAACTGGAATCTATAAAGCTAAATGTTTAGATAAAGGCTCATCAAATGAAGACTTACAGAACCGCTATTATGCCAGGGCAGGAGAGAGTTGTTGATTGTAAAAGTCACTTCTGGATATGTATCATACGTGCCGACCATCTCAAACTGTGGAGGATTTACATCAGTGTGCCAGAGCACAACTGCATAATTGATGGTTGGATCATAATTAACATCATATTTCACCTGACGGCCATTTAGTGGAAAATCCAACTTCTTTATTTCTCCCAGAAGCTGTTGTGAGTTGGGGAAATGTTTGTTATTTTACAAAAAAGACAATTTTTATTTTATATAACTTTAATAAATTAACATTAATTTTGTTTTATTCATTTATTAAATTATTGTATAATAAATAATATAACATGCAATTTCATAAAAATATGAACAATATTATTTATTATTTAATCAATTAAAACATTGTTACTTCAATAATGTGATTAAAATAATAATTCATCTTGTCATAAATTCAAATGAATTCCCTTACCATGTATGGCTTAACCACTGTGTTTTTGCGGCATCCATTCATGTCGCACTGCAGAACCTTATGTAATGCATGAGCTATGGTGTATATGGCAGCATAGATGGCAAAGGAGAATGTGGGATTTTCATTTATAATGTCCTCTGCGGTTAACAATGTGCAGTAATCACAAACTTGATTACATGTCTTACTCTTACTCTGGATGTCACTCTCTTCATTATGGTTAACATCAGTTGTTCTTCTGTCTTTATAGACAAATTCATTAAATCCAGGCAATGACAACAATCTCTCCGTAATACCAATGATTGTGCCAATTTTCCCAATTCCTGGCTCTCTGGGAAGCTGTTGATTCATAGCCCACGTTTGACTTGCAATCCATACTTTGTCTTGGATGTTGTTCGCTATGGCTGCTTTGATAATTTTGCTTGCATATTGTGGCAGAGCAAAAACAACAATGACATTGATGTTGAGCATATCAATCTTTTGAAGTGTTAGACTGTAGTTTGCGTTTAGGCTTAGACCCTCTTGATAGGCCAAACAAATGCCAGTATTGCTGATATACTTGGTAAACAGCTTTAGTCCATCTGAACTGTAATCGTCCTGGCTACCAAGAAAGGCAACCCAATTCCATCCAAACCACCTTATGATATGAATAATCATTTCTATCAGGTTTTTGTTGCTAGGGATTGTTCTTACATAAGAAGGATACTTAGGTTTGTTACTTAATGCATAGCTAGTAGCTCCATAATTCACCTTTGAAACAGAAAACAAAATATATATTTTTTTTAAAAACATTAGCATTATACTGTATATATGGTAACTTGGTAGTCCTGAACAAAGGGCAGTAAGTAAGTGCGTAAGTATTTTGTTATATAAAGTGTATAAAAAGAAACAATTTACCAATGGTATAAGGTACATTGTGATCAGTGGTGCAATAGTAATGGTTCTTGTGCTTCCATATGGCCCTGTTAAAGCTATCACTTTAGGCTGATAGTTGTTCAGTTTTTCTTTAGGTTTTATTGATCCATTATTTGAGATGAAACTTAAGACTGAAGGGAAATTCTTGGTATTAGAACAATGGTCAAAAATGTCATAGCCCAGAGAAACATTTGGCAGAAGAGTGGTGGAGTTATTAATCTCTTCAACGGCAAACCTCATTACTTGCGACATCTGATAGCCAGATTTTGAGAAACTGTGCCTTGAAAACATCAGTGAAGAAGTTAATAGCAGGTAATTAACATTTTAATTTATAAATGTGACTTTGAGGAAATGCTGCTTTGATTTACAATATTATATACTGACAACTCGGCTGATAAAAATCCTTGCTTACCTGAAACATTCAGTGGTCTCTGGGGAGAACAGGGGTGCTGCTTGTTCAATTTCATGTAAAGCAAAAAGGCCACCCAATAAGTAATCTCCTTCCAAAGTGAACTCAGGTTTTGAGTAAGAAACTTTGAAAAAGAAACAATTAGTAAAGCCCACAAGGAAAATGTAAATGCTATTGTGACACATTGTTTAAGATGGTCTGTTGGTCATGAAGCAGATGTGCAGTGGCAAGTCGTTTGAGAATCAGGCTTATATTCTTAATTTTATTAAAACTCATTTCAATTTGCTTAAACCACCATATTCAATGATACAAATGCCCATTTACATATCTAAACTCACAAAGCATTGTCAATTAATAGAGCATTACACCGCATTCATAGCATATTTTACAAACTGTAACCTAAACTCACAGCAGGGGTTTACCGTTGGATTAGAATCACTAAGGTTTCAAAGTTTATGTGGTGAGCAAATTCAAAAGTTGACTCTGGCATGTGTATACAGTACATGAGGTTTTATGCAGCTTCTGTTGAGTTGAGTACTGTGGTGTTACATATCACATTTGAGTATAAAATATAGTTAATGCTCTCCCTGGAGGCTGAAAACCAATGCTAAAATCATAGATTTTGAATGGCCACTGTTGCTGTTCACATATACTTTACATTTTTACATTTGCTTAACCCAGTTCCTGCATCAATTTAAATGTTTTTGCATATCTGACATTATTCTAGATTTGTCACCCCACAAGCGTCACATTAAACAACAGGTGTCAATTCATAACACACACTTCTAAGAAATCATATGAGAACTGTGTAGCAGTTCTAGACATCCCTCTAGGTGTAATGTGTGATTAACACGCACAATTCAAAAGTAAAGTAAGAGTCTTTTAATAAGAAAAGACAAACCGCAGGAGTAGCAACATAACAACTACACATTAACATAAACAATACCGGACAAAGAAACTGAGGAAACTTATGCCGAGTTCACACTGCCCGATTTTAGCCCCGATTTTGACTCGCCGACATGTTTTGCGAAATCGCTGACAAATGCCCGAAATCATAGGCAAATCAGTGCTTGTTCAAGATACAGGGCAGCGGGAGGGTTCAGGGAGGCGTTATAGACCAGAATATCAGTCTTTTAATAGATATATTTACAATTATATCAAACAGAAACAAAGCACAAACATTTGCTTGACCAGCCGCAACAGCAGCACATTGCAAAATTATTTATTTACCTCAAACTCTCTTCGCAGAACACTATCCATGCTCCCTGTGTCTCCCCAACCATTTCCTCCACCATAATCTTTTTTCTTTTTCTCCTATTCACTGCAAATCAGAACACAGACAATTTGGATCGCAAACTGCAGTTTATCATTTTTATTAACAATTTAATAACGTGATCTTGTGTCGTTTACTTGTCACATATCACGTGTGTTTGGTTGAGAAAAAACATAGCTTGTTCACCGAAGAGAGTTGTCGGTGATTCTTCCTATTGTAAAGTCATGCAGTGCTAAGCCCCCTGTCGCCGAGCCATCGTGCAGTATGAACACAGCAGTGACTGAATGCTGGCCCAGATAGTCATGAGGTGTGAAAAGAGCAGTGATCCGATGAGTTTGAAAATCGTGCAGTCTGAACTCTGCATAAGGGCTTAAATACACAGGCAGAGTAATCAAGCTAAAAACAGAACAGGTGTTAACTAATTAAGAACCAAGGAAACTAACTAGAGAATTAAGGCCAACAGGAACACAGAAACTAAACAAAACAAGACAAGGCAATTCATCTTTATTTACATAGCACTTTATACAATATAGACTATTTCAAAGCAGAAAATTATGCATTTTAGCTGTTGTCAGTTCAGTTCAGTGTTGATTCAGTTCCATTGAAAAGATCATCAATTATTCAAGTTAATTTAATCTATAAAGCAAAAAATTATTTAATCGTTTAGCTCAGTTCAGTTCTCATACCACGGCGTCAGTACAGTCAGATCAATAACATTGTTAAATATTAAGTGTCCCCAACTAAGCAAGCAAGAGGCGACAGTGGCAAGAAACCCAAACTCCATCAGGTAACAGAATGGAGAAAAAAAACCCTGTTGCTACGGCTGACCCAGTTGTGGTGTGGTGTGCAATGTGTTGTGAATGTCAGCTGGTTAATCCTCCGGACATTTCAAAAGTGCCATTGCACCCAGTTAGTTCTGGTGGACTATGCAACACGATACCCAGAAGCAGTGCTGTTACGCACCATATCTGCAAAGAGTGTTTCAAATGTTTCGCGTTATCTCCCGAATGGGAATCCCCAAAGCGATTCTCACTGATCAGGGCACGGCGTTTATGTCACATACATTGTCAACTATACTTTGGGCATTAAATCAATTCGCACCAGTGTCTATCACCCACAAACAAACGGCTTGGTGGAACGATTTAATCACACATTAAAATCCATGGTTTGTAAGTTTGTAAAAGAAGATGCCAAAAATTTTGATATATGGCTCGAGCCCCTGTTGTTCACAGTGCGGGAGGTCCCACAAGCCTCCACTGGATCGTTTCTGTGTCGATTACAGGAAGGTGAATGCAGTGTAGAAATTCGACGCTTATCCAATGCCCCGAGTTGACGAACTGCTTGTGGGGTATTGAAGGTACACAGTTTTGAACTTGCCTCATCAAGTTTCATTTGCCAAAAACCGGACGACGCATCCAGCTTACTAAACCACTTTGCTTCAGCAAACTGAAACATGATCTCTTCTCTGGTTGGCAGTTAGAAGTGTTCGCGTTTTATGGCCCTATTGAGGTCTCTCGGGTCAAGATATATTCTCAAAGCACCATTTTTCTTCAGCACAATGACAAGTGAACTCACCCAGTCTGTTGGTTCATCAATTTTCTTTATGACATTCAACTTCTCCATGCGCGCTAGTTCCTCTTTGAGTTTTTCACGTAAAGCAAATGGAACCTTTCTGCATGCATGTACCACCGGAGACACCGTATCCTCAATGCTTATTTTGTGCTCCCCAGGCAAGCATCCCAGTCCTTCAAACACATCTTTGTACTCCTCCATAAATTAAGTTTCCTCTGTTTCAACATGCGATGTCACTACAAACACTCTTCTCACCAGGTCAAGTTTTTCACATGTACTCAGTCCTAGAATTAGTTGGACACTCTTTTCCACAATCAGCATTTGTGTCTTTAACAGCTGTCCCCTGTGTTTCAGAGTCACCAGGCAGCTTCCTTTGACAGGGACATCCTCACCTGTGTATCCTGTTACTTTCATCTTTGTTGAATGTATTTTGTTTTTGACTTTGAGAGTTTTGTAGTCATTCATAGACAACAGGTTAACTTGTGTACCTGTATCTAATTTGAATGGAATTATTGTCTCATTACAGTCAGTGGAACAATCCATTCAGCTTTGCCTGCCGTGTTTGTCTGAACAGAATCAACAAATAATTCCTCTGGCTGTTCTTCAACTGCATGTACTTTTTTCTTTGCAACATCAGCTTTGCAACACTTTGTGCTTTATGATTATTCTTCCCACAGCTATTGCAGGTTTTTCTATAAGCAGGACAAGATCGTGGCATGTGTGTCCCTCCACATCTGCCACATTTACTTTTTGGATTTTTCACCCTCTGCTGTCTTTGTTTTGTTGACTGTTTTGTGTGCTGCTCCTCTCCTTTTACAGCATGTACTGCAGCATCATCTATGCAGTTCCTTGGCTTGTGCACATGTTATTTCAGCAGCTCTACACATATTGACAGCTAAGTCACAAGTCTTGCTCAGTGTGTTCAGTTCAGCATGGTATTGGTCAAAATCATTCCTTGTTTCTGATCAGCATAGAAAAATTTGTATCTCTCAAACGTGATACAATGATCTAGCTTTGAGGTCATGAACTTTTCTGAATTTGTCACTGAGAGCATATGTCGTAATTTAGATATATAGTGCATCTGGAAAGTATTCACAGCGCTTCATTTTCTCCACATTTTGTTGTTACAGTCTTATTCCAAAATTGATTAAATTAATTATTTTCCTCAAAATTCTACAAACAACACCCCATAATGGCAACGTGAAAGAAGTTTGTTTGAAATCTTTGCAAATGTATTCAAAATAAAAATAAAAAAGTATTCACAGCCTTTGCTCAATACTTTGTTGAAGCACCTTTGGCACCAATTACAACCTCAAGTCTTTTTGAGTGTGATGCTACAAGCTTGGCACACCTATTTTTAGTTTCTCCCATTTTTCTTTGCAGGACCTCTCAAGCTCCATCAGGTTGGATGGGGAGCGTCGGTGTACAGCCATTTTCAGATCTCTCCAGAGATGTTTGTAACCCCCGTCAGTTAACTTACAGTAAAAAAACGACAATGGCTCACTAGAATTTACTTACTTAAATTACTTGCAGGATCACTTTAGGCCATATTAATACCAATCAGAAGACACAAGAACTTGTAAGAGGTAAGGGCACACACACACACATGTATATGATTTAAATGCACTTATTTATATAAAGGTAAGATTGGGTTTTTTCAGAGTTTGACAGAATACACGAATTGCAATTCAATAACACTGTATATAAGGCAAAAAAGAAAAAAAGCGAAAGAAACGCAAATTAAAAAGTGTATAAATCAACCTTAAATTTGACTTTTAACCAAATAAAATAACCAAATTAATTTTAAATGTAAGCTTGTAAAGAAATGTAAAAGAAATTCTTTAAATGTACAGAAATTCCTTTCCTCGAAATAAATACAATTTGTATTTGACTCAAGTGTTCAATTCTAGGTTTGATCCCCTCTTTCTTTCTTTGCATATGACCTTGCCAATATTCTTTACATATGACCTTGTGCTCAATTTTAACACTTTAGAATTTAAACTCAAATCAATTCAAACAATATATACCCTCAAGTTCAACAAATATAAAGCAATAACCCAAATACCAGTATGTATATGGAATCACATATACAAATTTACACCGTAAACATATATCAAAATCATATGAACGAGAATCTAACTTTTAGAATGCACAGTTCAATAATGTCAGTCCAAATAATAACAAATAATATTCTTTTTCCTCAGTTCCTTGTAAAGAATGATCCTGTGCTCAAAAAAAAAAAAAAAAAATAGTAAATACTCCAAACCTTTAAGAACCCAATGAAATATTTTGTTGGAGGCAATGTAATGCAGATGTCCACGAAGACAAAAGGTAAGTGTCTCTCATCGTTTTACGGTTGGCTCGCCATCTCCAAACAGTGACAATCGCAGTTCATATCAATGCAGTCCACGAATATAAGGATCCAGAATCTAGATTCTAAGATAACAAAACTGGCCTGCGCACACACACACAGAACGATATTCTCAATCAATCCACACTTTACATAAATTCTGCTCAACTTACATACATTTTTACAGCTCTGTACATATTTTTCTAACAGTGTATACATTTACTCCATATGAAACTGAACATTTTTTCTCTCAAAAATACACCAATACACCACTGAATCATCACATTTCAACATGTATATTAAAATAGACATTTTAACTCACCGATTCCCCTTTGTATTAATGCTATTTCTTATTTTCTTTCAGGTTTTCAGCGGAACGACAGTTGCACGGATCAACAGGATGAAGGTAAGTTCTTCCAAAAACTACTCAAATTTGTTTCACAACAAAATATCTACAAAATAATAAATCAACATTTTGCGCAGCTCACACTTCTCTTCTCGTGCTCTCTCGATCGATCTTTCTTTCCAGCAGCTTTCCCAGTGTTACAGTACAGAAGGGACGGAGACAAGAAGTATGGGAAGTGGTGTTTATTTAGAGCAGACCAGTATGATGACGGAAGTGCAGGTGAATGGTGATGAGGATCGTGAGAGGTGGACGAAGGAATCTAGGAGAAGTCGCTCGGAATACTTGCTGTTGAGATCGCTGGAGAGAGGTGTGGAATGGAGAAGAGGATGGAGACACACACACACGAGGGTGGAACACAGGAGACTCTTTGGAGGGAACAATGGAAGAAGGTAAGTAGCATATAAGAAGTCCTTGAAGTAAGCATAGAGGTAAGTACCAATTTCAAACGAGACCGGACAGTGACTGAGCGTGTGAGTGTGTCTTTTGTACTGTGGGTGATTGGAGTGATGATGAGCAGGGCAATTCTAAGGGCCCACGCACTTTTTGGGGCCCCCCAGATATCAGTTTTATTAGTAGGCCTAGTAGTAATGTAATATAAATCATAAATGTATAATCTACCAAAGAGTTACAAATAAAACACAATTATGGCTTATTTCTTCATTTCCGACTAAACGCTCCACTCATGATCCGCTCACGCTCACCAGTAAAACTACATTCGCACAAATCCGCTCTGACATGAAATTTCTCTGTACTGCAGGCAACTATACTTGTTGTAGCCATTAAGAAAATGTATTTAGTTTCATATTTATGTTTAAATATTATAATGTTATTTTTTTATTTCATCTATGTTGATTATGAAAAGTGAACAGCATGAGTAAGATAGGACACATCATAAGATGCGCAATATGTCGGAAGACATGGAGCGGGTTAAAAAATGATTTTGACCACTTCTTTAAGTTATGGTTTGTAGAAAGCCTTTCTTTAAAGTGAATTTCGTTTTGTATAAAATGTATCTTCATTTTAATCAATGTTTCATCAACCAATTGCCTGGATTTAATAAACAATAAGCAAATATAGCAGACAATCTAATCGAGACATGGAGGCTCCGGCGTGATTAATTGCATTGCACATGAACTGGAGCGCATCTCACAGACATGAGAAATATGTCGCTTGAAATGTCTACTTTTAGGCGAAACAATTCAAAACGAAAAGAAATAGGCTACTCTCTGATTATGTAATAAATGTATGAAATGTGCATTTCTTTCTTGGTGCGTCCACTATTGCGGAGATGGCGAGTCAGAATCGTCAGCCGACATTGACACGGAAAACTCTAGAGTTTATTAATAAACAATTAAAATGTCTCCTTGCTATTTTTGGTTTAGAATTATCTTCAGTATATATATTTATGTAATTCAATTAATAAAAGTGCTTAGTCGACGAATGGCTTAAATGAACAACTACTAGTCGAGTATAGAAAAAAACACCACCATGCTTCTCTGTAGGGATGGTATTGGCCAGGTGATGAGCGGTGCCTGGTTTCCTCCAGACATGACGCTTGCAAATTCAGACCAAAGAGTTCAATCTTTGTTTCATCAGACCAGAGAATTTTGTTTCTCATGGTCTGAGAGTCCTTCAGGCAGGCTATTATGTGCCTTTTACTGAGGAGTGGCTTCCGTCTGGCCACTCTACCATACAGGCCTGATTGGTGGAGTGCTGCAGAGATGGTTGTTCTTCTGGAAGGTTACCCTCTCTCCACAGAGAAATGCTGGAGCTCTGTCAGAGTGACCATCGGGTTCTTGGTCCCCCCTCTGACTAAGACCCTTTTCCCTCGATCGCTCAGTGGTTGAGGAGATATCTTCCTAAAGCGTTTTGAGTACCCAGAAAAGCGCTATATATATATATATGTAACAAATTATTATTATTATTATTATTATCAGTTCTTTTTTAACACTTTCATCTCATTTTAACAAAACCGTGATAATATTGATAATCGTGATAATTTTGGTCACTGTAATCATGATATGAAATTTTCATTCTGTCCCATCCCTAATATATATATATATATATATATATATATATATATATATATATAGTGGCATATGTGGCATATGTGTATATATATATATATATATATATTAGTGGTGGGCTGTTATCTGCATTAACATGCTGCGTTAACGTGAGACTCTTATCGGGTGATAAAAAAAATATCGCCGTTAATCTATTCTCAAAGTTGGGTTGGGAGCTGGGTCTATACTACACAAGCTATGATGACTTTCACCTTGATATTTCAGCGCGGATGTATACCTAGCCGAATTGCACTGTAGGGGGCGAGAACAAGTCTTTGAACCTGTGTGTATGCCTACTGTGAAATTACCACATCAAACATGACGTGCTAACATGGATGCAGCTATGAAGCCGCCGGGTTTGCTTCAGGGAAAATTTATTTTTAAGAAGCTTCCCAATGGAAACCTCGACAAGACTAAGGTTGTTTGCACCTTGTGCAATGCGGAATTAGTTTACTGTAGGAGTTCTTCCAGTCTCAAATACCACCTAAACGCAAAGCATCCCTTAGCTAATGCGGAAGATGCCGGGCCACTATGTTTGAGTGCAACCGAGGCAAGCCCGTCAGCACAGCTCTATCAGCCAAGCTAACTAATTACTATGGTAAGATGGCCCACATTGCCTGTAAATACTTGGGGACTCCTGCCACAACTGTCCCATGCGAGACCATATTGTGCAGAAGAGGAGATCTAGTTTGTCACCAGAAAATGTGAACAATCTGGTCTGCCTGAGTGACTGGTGGAAGAAGGAGAAATAGAGCTTGGACTGATTGACACAAAGCTACTGACTGTAAACAGTTCATCACGACCTCTTATGTAGGCCTACAGTTCAAAATTCATGTTTAACTGAATAAACAGTTAGTAAACACAAGTACATCTTATTGAACATAATTTATTTTCATCACCAATTATCATAGTAGAACAGCTTTCTCAAGCAGTTTGTGATGCATTTTGGAAACAGGAGATGAGCCCCTGGTCTAATGCGCCACCTGGCTATATATCAGTGGCAACTTTTTTACCCTGGTATGCTGCGTGACGCGTTGTCAAAAATGCACCTGCAAGTTGGATGGGTTTATTATAAGCATGTGTTAGCTCAGTTGCTTACTCTCATGACACATAGCAACACAGCTAAAAGTTTCTTATTATGTTTGACTATTTGTTGAAAGTAGCCTACATTTACCTGCTGATGCCTTCACAAGCACCCCTAAAAGCTGTTGAGTTGTGTTTGAGTTGAGTCAGGCTGGACGCGTGGAAGGTGCGTTTGCAAAATATGCTGTATTTTTGTTATTTGCGCAGGTGGGGTGCGTTGTAACACTGTGTAACAATGTGCCCCTATTAGAACTACGCTTTTATATTCTATACTTTTATGAATTCTATTGAGAAACCATGAGAAAAAGGTGAATAAATACTGACAGTCAATGTTCAAAAATTAATTATTATTATGTTTTGAACTATACTGTATAGCTGTGTTTAGCGGTGTGTTTATCAAACTCAAAAATTTGTTAATTTTTAATTATGAAAAAATGCCATTATTTTATATGAAACAATTAATAATTGTATTTTATTGACAAAATGTTTTAGTTTGTCTTGCATATTTTTTTATTATATCAGATAACATTTTAAGCTGTCATATGTTAATGTTACATCGTGCCCCTCACATGTTACAATGTACTCCACCTATGGGGCATGTTGTCACATTTCACTTCCATTCTTTCGGGGTAAATCAAGAAAAAAAAAATATATACTGTATTAATAACAAAACCACATAATTGTACTAGACGTGTGAAATTAATGTGGGCAAAAATAAATACTCTGAACCACTCTGAAGTGGATTTACACAAACTGAGATAGCCAAAAAGCGTTAGGTTGTGCCCCACTCTCCCCTAATGCAAACTGATGACTTTAACAAAGACAAAGACACAAACACAAAGACTAAAATTAACAGCCTCGGATAGTTACAGGTCTGCTTACAGTAGGTCTGCCTTTTACAGTTATACGTTTTCTTTAAAGGGGTGATTGATTATGATTTCACTTTTTAAACTTTAGTTAGTATGTAATGTTGCTGTTTGAGCATAAACAACATCTGCAAAGTTACAACGCTCAAAGTTCAAAGCAAAGGGAGATATTTTCTTTTAAAGAAATCGCTTTTTAAGGACTACAACAA